>CM057096.1:15795595-16405595 GCA_029959045.1 Taenioides sp. WSHXM2023 | reverse complement strand
ACCCAAACACCCAGACATGTTAATGCCAGCAGCATTCATGCTGCCAAGGAAAATGTCTGTATCTTCTCTGAGAAAATCAAGTGCATGTTGAGGTATTCTGAACCTTTCTATTGGCATTTTATTTCCATCTAGAGCCAGGACCCACAGAGGGGTCTGGAGTGTGGCTGTCTCCATCTTCAGCTCCACGGTGTGCCACAGACCATCACTAACTGGACCCATGCTGTGCACCAAACTGACGTTTTGGTCAGCTCCAACCAGCAGTACTGCCAGCTGGGAATCTATTAAAGACACGGTGAGAGCATCTGAGCCCTTTTGTGTGTACAGTAATGTGGCAACAGACTGTCTTGTTCGGAAACTTATAGAGACATTGTTCAGGATGCGCTTGATATTGCTGTTGCCTTTGTAAAGGAGAGGGCTGTTTCCAATTCGAATTGTGATGTTGGATAAACCTGCAATAAATAAAAAAATAAAACATTTTAATAGAGCATTGATCAAAAGATGTACACCAACTTTAACCCTTGAAAGCATTTGTTTTAATCTGACACTCACAGTCAAATCCCTGAGAGTGTGACCGGCAAATGGCAGAGGCAGGGCAGGGGGACATTTCACACCATTTCACCTCTTCACAGCGACGTCCTGCCGTGTTAGGGGGACAAGTGCACAGGAAATCGTCCCACATGGAGTAGCACACCCCACTATTAAGACAGGGATTGACCTGTGAAAATCACAGAATCACACCAACTTCCTTAATACTGTAGGTGTTATATTGAGATAAATGTTGTAAGTCACTCACTGCACATGCGTTGTCACTGTTGCATCCTTGTTGCACATTGTTGAGTTGCTTCACATTGTAGGATTCCACTTGAGCTGCTATTGGATAGAACTGCAGTCGCTTGCTGTTAACCCTCAGATCTTGAACACAGCCTTTGAAGTAGCCACCAAAGGAGGCACTAGCCCTTGGGTCTGTGAGACCTCCAACATAAACTACATCTCCCTCACTGGCCTGAATGTGCCGAATGGCTGTAGAACCCTGATTCTGGACTGACTCAAACAATCTGGCGGTTGTTCCTTCCAGTTTTATTGTTAGTAAATGGAAATGTCCATCGCTAACGACAGTCTGGCCCCTAAGGCTTTCAAAGTTGTTGATTTGGACATGAACTCTGCCACCGTCCAGCCACACACGGAGGTACTGGCTCGTACTGTTGGCCAGGATGAGGAGCAGGCCTCTAGTCTGTCTGGTGCGGACAAACATGGATACAGTCAAAGTGTCTCCAGGGTTATCAGCCAATAAAAAAATCGCATAACTTGGTTGCTCTTTGTTTCCAAACCTTGCTATAACATACTCTGTAATGGAAGAAAAGTGAAGACAGTTAGACTCTACATGGACTCTAAAATGTAACTTGTGGAAAATAAAAAAGGAAGGCTGGTCACGTTGAGGAATAAATCTAATTCTATTACCACTGATAAATGTTATCATCTAAACGATTCTTAAAAACTATGTCAAGAAGTGCTTAAACAGTCATCTCTTTGTCATATGGCGTGGTCTAAAAGCTGTCATTTGTGCGGGTAGACCAGGTCAGCCAATTAAACAAATTTTTAAATCTCTCTGACCAGGTGTGGCTAAATACTTTGGAGAAACACGACTCAGTATTCTGTGCTATTTCAGAGGAGTAAGCTCATTTGCAGTCCAACTGGCAACACTCTTCTTCCAAGCATCTTGTATTGGTTCCTACACTGAAGAGATTAGATCTAATACAGCCTGTCTTTGATTAGTTCTTTGAAGCCCTATGATAAATCTTGATTAGTGTAACATGGCTTACACATGTACATGTTTAGGTGCAGGCCTATCAACATAATTAGACAGACAAGAAGAAATCTAGAGAAATCTGAACCTTCAGGCAGTCATTGTCAGTCAAGGAATATAAAAAATACATTTTATTTATTGTAATAATGTACTTTCTTTGTCCAGTTACTTTTGATGCAAGACCCTAAAAAACTTTTTCAAAAACAGGTGAAAGTTCCCTGTAGGGTTTTATGCATACACACTTCACTGTGCTAATCTTAAAATGTTATAAATATAAAACCATACTGCATTACCTTGTTCACAGTTGGTTCCTTCATAGGGTCTGTGGCACTCACAGATATAACTCCTCCACCCTTGGCTTTTACAGCGGCCTCGGTTTCGACATGGGCTCTCAACACACTTGTCTTTGTTGCTGCAACCTAGAGTAACATTTGTCTGAAAATCATTAGTTGCTGAAGTTGGGACCACCAGCCTTGAGTTCACAGAAACATCCCTGAAGCATCCCAGAAAAGCTGCAGGGAACTGGGATTCACTATTGCCCCCCCAGATGTCATGAGCCGCTCCAATAGTGAGGCTATAGAGAAGAGGTTGTAGTTGTTTGGAAGCAGAGGTGCGCTCTAGCACTATGAGCTCAGGATAAGCTTCTCTGGAGCAGTTGGACCCAGAGCAGAGCAGCTGCATCAAGCTGAATAAGCCATCCAGCGATGCCTCCACTGTGTGCCATGTATTGTCAGATAAATAATTAGGTAGCCTCTGAAGTAAAGTGTTGGATTCACCATATTTCCCACTCTTAAGACAAAGATGTCCATCCACAAGTTCAATGCTGAGAAACAAGTGATCCACTCTGTGTTGCAGCAGAGTCCCCACCTCTCTATCTGTCTTAAAGCTAAAGGTTACATTGACAGGAACTTGTAGGTCTGGAATCTCTATGGAAATATGTCCCTGTGATTCAAAAGAGAACACAGTTTGTGTTTGGCACATTGGGCCTGTGAAGCCACCCAGACAAAAGCATGAGAAAGAGTGTTCACCATCAACAAGCTGAGGTGAACATATTCCACCATTCGCACACTGGTTATCATCGCAGCCTAAAAGTGCAACTGTGCAGTTCTCTCCTCCATAAAGGCGTCCATTTTGGTTCTGTTGGGAGCAAAGGCACCGGAAGCCTCTGTTGTGGGTTTCACAAGTCCCTCCATTGTGGCATGGCTGCTGTTCACAACCAGTAGGCCTACTCTCTTTTGAAAAAGTGCCTGAAAAAAGAAAGCAATTCGCTTATAATTTAGGAAACACTGTATAATTATTATTTTAGGTCAGTTGAAGAGTTACAACATGTACAGCCAAAGGACAGACAAGATGTAATGTCTGTTAAAGTGAACTTACCTGTGTAAAGAACTAATAAAATCAACAAGTGCAGTCCTAGCCACTGCATTTTCTCATTTTTCAGAAAAATAAACCTTTATTTTAACTAATAGGCAACTGGCCATCTTCAGCCTGCTTCCCTTGCATGCATGTGGACAATGAAACGTGTTCACAGAGTGCTGTGAGCCAGATAAAGGATTAAGCTAATGCACTTACCGTGTCTTACACTTTACATGCACTGACAGGGAGGGTTCAGCTCATTTAAGTTACTTTAAAAATATCTTATGGACTAAATTGTTAGGAGCTGACAGACCTGACTTAACCTGGCCAGTTAATGAGTGGACTTGTGGAAGTCCTAACCAATTCTAAACAAATTAATAACAGAAAAAGGACTATAGATCAAGAAATCAATATCAAAGTTTAGTAGCCATTCATCAGGGGAAATATGGTTAGTATAGCCAATTAAGGTGTTCTAAACAAACATCAGCCTACTTTTGTAGCTCCATGTTATACCCCCAGATGGGAAAGATTTTGCAGTTGATTACATTGTATTTTCATAAGAAATATTCAAAAAGTAAATTCACAAATGTTGAACCTGAATATTAGTGACAAGATTAACCCCCGTATTACACATTGGTCATTCAGAATGTTGTGATCTTTGAAACCCAGCAGTATACTATATACTGTATACTTCCTTACACAGGTTTGGTGGCACTACATTACCCATAATGCAGCCAACCTATTTTCGATAGGTTTCAAGCATCTATTGTTAAACCTTCAAATTGTAATATACTAGGGCTAAGAATGATTTTAATGTGAAAAAACATCAAGTTGTTCAAAAAGTGATTTACTTTTACTTATTTATTTTAGATTAAACAGAGCAAACGCTAAAGCGACCAATGAGCGGACAGTTTGTTGGTACGTGTGACATTTTCGGTATGAACAGGATGAGGCGTTGGGGATCTGTAATTTGACCAAAAATGAATTTTCTCAGCTTATTCTGCATAAGAACTACGTGGGCTGAAGTGTGTCGTGTTTCCATGCGCTGGCCATAACGTTGAAGGTAGGAAATATGTTAGTCTTTTGTATTAGATTGTTTTTTGTGCTCACCGCCGTGTCGTGTGTCAACACTCTCCCAGACGGGGCCCATCCGCCGTGAATACAGCACCGCGCTGTTGTAGGGGTCCTAGAGGGCGATAGGGATCTTTACAAACGACACGGGTTTTACAGAGACCACGCAGCGTGTTTAGAAACTGCAAACGTCTCGCATGTCTGTTTATCAAGACATTGCATTATTTCTTTATTGTTAGGACATTTCTAAATATGTGTTAGCATCTTCAGTTAACGTTGTTTACTTTTTGCATGTAACTAGGACCAGCTTTTTACATTTTAAATTAAAATGGATTGATTGAAATGGAATGATGGACTGCAGATGAAAAAAACCTAAGGAGACTTTATAAATAAAAATATTATTTACAAAGGATTTTGGGTCAGCTACAATATGCTTTTAAAATCCACCCATATAATCAAATGAAATAGCGCTAAATAACCCCAAGTTAAAGGTCCTACATTAAACAAAACTGACTTGTGAGCTTTTAGCCATTTTATAATGTTGTTACCTCATCGTCTCCAAAGCTCAAAATGCTGTTTTCCACCTTGTGATGTCATGAAGCTGTAGTTTTCAAGTTAATGGCTTTTACCATTTGTTCAGTAGAAATGGGTAATTTCAGAGCTGAAATTATCCAAATGATTCTAGTCAGGGTGTATGGATTTTAAAAACACAGTGAAACAGAGTGTTTTCTGTTTGAGAGAAGAACTCAGCCTAAATATGCAGGGTTTGTGTGTTAAAGATGTGTGAATGAAACAAAACACAACTGCAGGTATGTTTTTGTTGATATACCTGCAGAAAAAAGATTATCACATAGATCAGAAAATGGCATAATATAAGCCCTTTAATACTTGCAAACATGTTAATGAAATAATTGCTTTGAACATTAATTATGACTTCATTACAGGTGTTGCTGTATCTGTTTGGACATCGTACAATGAAGAAACTAACCAGTTCGCTGCACCCAACCAGTAGCAGTGAAGAGGCCAGAAGTGGAACTGTTGTGATCTGTACCCAATCTCTTAACTCAAAAGAAACCCTAAATGCCCCCAACACACTGAACAGACACATTACTATGTCTCAGCACAGTCACAACCTCCTCAAATTCTTGAATGAAGACCGGGGACGCCAGAGGTTTTGTGATGTGTCTGTGTCTGTGGGTGGGAAGATCTACTGCGCTCATAAGGCAGTCTTGGCCCATGGAAGCAGTTACTTTCATGCCGAGTTTTCCAAAAATCCACACACCACACATGTAACCTTGGACCATGTAGAAGAACCAGTTTTTCAGCATTTACTTGAATTTTTATACACTTCAGAATGCATTATAACAGAAACAGACATCCCGACATTAATCGCAGCAGCACGTTTTTTAGACATGATGGACGTACTAAAACTGCTTTCTGAAGATGCTCAGTCAAAATCTCCTGCTACTCCTGTTGAACTGACCAGTGATGATTTGTCAACAGGTCCCAAATACATTGAAGATGCACGCAATATTGAGTCCCCAAGTTCTGAAGGCTTATCAGACAGCAAGACGGTGATTCAAGTCATAACTGAGAATCAGACCCCTGCAACAATACGGAGATCATTACGCAGAAAAAGGACGCTGAAGTATAAGACAGATAATGAAAGTGAAAGTGTACTCAATAAAAGAACAAAACTACTTAAAGATTCACTGAAAGAAACAGAGAAAGAAGCTAACTTTGAGGTTGGGGTTGTGGCCAATAACCCTCACATTCAAGATGAGAATGAGGATGTAGAGCAAGATGATGATGCTGCTGAACTGGATGTAGGTCAATTAAAAACAGACAAAACACAAAATCAACACAATTCTGAAAAAAGAAATGCAGTTAATATGAAAACAAAAGCATCGCGAAGCACAATCCAGGAATATCCTGAAGGACTGGCTCCAGTTATTATTCAGACTGCCAGCAAGAAGACGCTCAAATGTCCGAAGTGTGACAAAGTCTTTGACCGAGCAGGTAGTTTTTTTTTATAATATCTTTATTACATACAGACAAATGACTTTTTCTGATTTACTTACTGTCAGTCAATAGGCAGAGAAAGGCAAGGGAGTTTTTAAGGATTATTTGGAAACACCAGTTTGATATTTATGTATTTTTTATATGATATAATATATATGATGATTTATTGTGCGTACTTTTTCTGTAATTTTCCTGAACTATGATGAGATTTGAGCTGTAGAGGGATGAACAAATAACTATGACTCATTAATGTTGTTCACTAACAATATTATACATACAGAATTAATTTTTTTTCATCTATATTTTCTTCACCAATTTATCATGCTTCAAAAGTTTGAAAAAAAAAAAAAATTACTGGTCTAGACATCACAGAATATACTGTTTTTGTAATGTTATGTTAGCTTTATACAATAAGCATGTTTTGTGTGTGTTTTTTTTAAAGCTAAGTATGAGAGCCACACAAGGGTGCACACGGGAGAGAAACCATTCCAGTGTGAGATCTGCCTCCAGTGTTACTCGACTAAGTCCAACCTGACTGTCCACAAGAAAAAACACCACATTGACAACTTTTGCTCAAAGAAGGAGCACCAGTGTTCAGTGTGTAACAAGCTCCATGCCAGCAAAAAGACTCTGGCAAAACACATCCGGAGGTAACAATAGAAAATATATATACACCAATATACACCAATCGGACATACTATTATTCCTACCTGCCATATACATATACTTCCATGTACATCTTCTGCTCATCTCAGCTTGGGTCTCATCCACCATCACTATGTGTCCAAACCACTGGGGGCACTGTTGTGTCATTCATTACTACCTCATACAGTAATACTCCCACTAACATCTGTTATTTATCAATCATGTCAATAGTTGTAATGTTATGTCTGGATTACTGAAGTATATCTCTCTTTAAAGCCAATATGTATTTTTTAGGTTTCATCCCGACCATATTCAAGAGAACAAAAAAAAGAAGAGGAGTGAAGGATGGAAGTGTGCTGTAAGAACAGACATGAAGTGAACACTATGCAATTAAACCTATTTTTAAACCTATATATATATATATGAATATATATATATATATATATATATATATATATATATATATATATATATATATATATATATATATATATATATATATATATGAATATATATATATATGAATATATATATATATATGAATATATATATATATATGAATATATATATATATATGAATATATATATATATGAATATATATATATATATATATATATATATATATATATATATATGAATATATATATATATATGAATATGAATATATATATATATATATATATATATATATGAATATGAATATATATATATATATATATATATATGAATGCTCTTAAAGGCTTAAAGGGCCTACAGTGACAAAGACATGAACAGTCTATAATTTTAATGGTGGGTTTATTTTTAACATTGAGAGATGGAATATCAAAGAGAAAATCCAGAAAATCACATTATAGAAAATATATTAATTGATTTGCATTTCATTGTGTGAATTTGATCCCATACCGACCATTAAGAGTTCTGGCTCCCACAGACCAGTTAGACACTCCTAACCAACTCGTCACCTGAATTAGATGCAGGTTTTAACTAGTCACCTGTATAAAAGACCCCTGTCCACAGAATTAGTCAGTAAATCAGACTCCAAACTCTCCAACATGGGAAAGACCAAAGAGCTGTCAAAGGATGTCAGGGACAAGACTGTAGACCTGCACAAGGCTGGAATGGGCTACAAAACCAGAAGCAAGAAGCCGGGTGTTAAGGAGACAGCTGTTGGTGCAATTTAAGAAATACAAAATGAGCATCAATCGACCTTGGACTGGGGCTCCACACAAGATCTCATCTCGTAGGGTTTCAATGATCATGAGAACAGTGAGAAATCAGCCTAGAACTAAACAGGAGGAGCTAGTCAATGATCTCAAGGCAGCTGGGACCACAGTCACTAAAAAAAACATTGGTAACACTTCACGCCGCAATGGATTAAAATCCTGCAGTGCTTACACGGTCCTCCTGCTTAAGAAGGCCCATATGCAGGCAGTCACCGGACCTTAACCCTATAGAAAACCTATGGAGGGAGCCGAGGCTCCGAGTTGCCAAGTGACAGCCACGAAACCTCAATGATTTAAAGATGATCTGCAAAGAAGAGCGGACCAAAATTCCTTCTGATATGTGCGTAAACCCAGTCATCAACTACAAGAAACGTCTGACCTCTGTGCTTCCAAACAAGTCTTTTTTGGCTAGAGGGTTCAAATACTTATTTCACTCAATGAAATGCAAATCAGTTTATATATTTTCTTTAAAGTTATTTTCTGGATTTTCTTTTTGATATTCTATCAATGTTAAAATAAACCTACCATTAAAATTATAGACTGTTCATTTCTTTGTCAGTGGGCAAAACTACAAAATCAGCAAAGGATCAAATACTTATTTCCTCCACTGTATATTACCTATGTTATAATGTTGTTTCCTTGCGCCTTCACTTGAATTATTTAGATAATTTCAGCCCTGGAATTGTCAGTTTCCACTGAACAAAAGGTGAAGGGTAGCTGTTAACTTGAAAACTACCTCTTCACGACATCACAAGGTTGAACAGAGCATTTTGATCTTTGGAAATGTAAACAGACTAATAATAAAGGGTTACTCAAACATTTGTGAATGAAACAAAACATGATGTTGGGTAGGTTTTTGATGAGGTAATAACTTTATAACATAGCTAAAAGCTCACAAAAGTAAATTTTGCATAATATTGGACCTTTGAATGCTTCCACAGATTTGTCAAAAGACATTCACGCGCAGACCGCATCTTCAGGAACACATGATTTTACACTCCCAAGAGTTGCCTTTCAAATGCACCTTCTGTGACCAGTACTTCAAGTCAAGATTCGCTCGACTGAAACACCAAGAAAAATCACATTTAGGTAAACTAACCATTGAACAGTAACTTGTCCAGTGCCTTTTGTTACAAGATGTTCTGTTGTTCTCAGGTCCCTTCCCCTGTGAAATCTGTGGACGACAATTCAACGACTCAGGCAACAAAAGGAGGCACATAGAATGTACACATGGTGGTAAAAGGAAATGGACCTGCTTTGTCTGTGGAAAGTCCGTAAGGGAGCGGTATGTACTGTGGCCAACGTGCAATAATTGTCCCCAGTAGTTAAATGTTTCTTCTGTTTAGATACTCCTGAAAGGAATAGTAAAAAATATGTTTATGTAAAAAAAAAAAAACAGAATAGAGAACATTGTGGATTATTTGAAACAGAGCACAATACAGCGATGGTGTTGTGTAAGGTTGAAGTATTTAACTTCTGTGTTTGACCCAAGTATATAACTTTTCTGATTCATTAGAAAAGTGCAAAATGTCCAGAATGGTTCCTGATGATGTTTGCTAAACACATTCAGTTCTCAATATTATTTTGTTGTGTTTTTGACAGAACAACTTTAAGGGAGCACATGCGAATCCACAGCGGGGAGAAGCCTCACCTCTGTAGTGTTTGTGGCCAAAGCTTCCGTCATGGGAGTTCTTACAGGTCAGTCCCATAAGATTTTTTTTCATTAGACATGGAGATGGCAAAGACAGAGTTCATAAAATCACAACATTCTTTCAAGCTAACTATAAAAAGTGAGGTGTAGGGCAGAATTCATGTACATTTGCATATCAAAATGTAGATGTCAAACTGACAAAATGATGTAAAGAGTTAAACAGCATTACTTCAGTGTTTAAGTGTTGGTACACAGATATATTTGCTGTTAGTTAACAGAGGCTCCTACCCTCTATCTGAAATTATGACAAGAATTTTTTAAATGTCGTCAGTGCAACCTACGAATCCAAGGATCTTCCCTTCTGCATTTAAACATAATGTTGAGGGACTGGAACCAGACAATAGAGGGTGAAAATCCTCCATCCTAACTTGACACGATCCAACCACAGATGCTAATTTGTATCACATATCTTTCAAATGTGGAAGACATCTCCTCTCCTGCTCTTAACATTCAGTACAAAATATATAACTTCTTTTACCTGAGATAAGATAATAGTTTGGTGCTTTGTTTGTTGATTCTTGTTTTTTCCCTTTTTTTGCATTTAAACCGCCATGTTTGCTTTTGATCCGAACGCAGCATGCATCTCAGATTGTTTACTCCATCTATCAGATTCACTTTAAACTTTTATAAAAGCATGGGGTTCTGGCTGGCTAGGAAACCAAGTAGCCCAGTGATAAATTAGTAACTGCATTTTGATGTAATGGTGTGCTTGTTTAGGCTTCACCTGAGAGTTCACCATAACGACAAGCGATACGAGTGTATTCAGTGTGGGAAAACATTCATCCGCCACGACCATCTGAGCAAACATCAGAAAATACACTCTGGTATCACACGGACACTCACCTTACATTACAATGTTTCACTTGATTTCTAATGAACTTTGACTTTTTCCAGGTGAGAAAGCACATCAGTGTGAAGAGTGTGGAAAGTGCTTCAGGCGACACGATCATTTGACGGTCCATTATAAAACTGTACACTTGGGACAGAAAGTTTGGCAGAAGTATGTGTTGATATTCACTTTGTTTTTGTCTAAATAATTTGAAGATGGTAGCAGCTGCGTAGTTCATACTTTTATGTCTATGAGGAATCCTGCTACTTAACCGTGCCTCTGAAGCATTCTCTCCATCTGTGGCTGTGATATGAAATGAAAATAACTCTTATCCACTCTATATGCAAACATTATACTTCAGGTCAGAACATTACTCATTGCTTGTGATAGTGGATATTAGATTCTTCTTGTGCTGAATAATGAAAACACGACACATACTGTATGCCACTATCACTGATACAGGTTCCTTTTGTGGATGATGTAGGTATAAAACAGCTGTGCATCAGTGTGAAGTTTGCAAGAAGGAATTTAAAGGAAGGTCAAGCTTAGAAAGTCATTTCAGAACTCATTCAGGTATGTATTTTTCTTGTTGTTTTTCATACCCTCAACATTTTTTGTTTTCCAATTGTTGTCTTGTGCCCACTTGGCCTTCTCATATTAGTGCCGACCCCGCTTTCATCAAGTGTATTTGAAAAATATATGTATAGTATAGTATGTATAGTATATACAAAGCTGGCTAGGCAGAACACCTTTCTCACTGTGTTCTATACAGATAAAGCAGTCTAGTATTGCTCCTTAAAGGTTTGTTTCCTTCCGTAATCACCGTGTGAGGTTTAAAGAGACAGCTTATCTACTGTCTCAATTTCTTGATAGTTTGGGATTTTACTTTTGAAGGATACAACCACAGCAATTGGATGTCTAAAAGATGTTTTACTTATTTTTTATAATCGCACTGAGTATGAAAGAAATCTACCATTTGTCTCTACTCACAGTGAAAGTACATTTACTAGTACAGGTCCAAGCACCAGATAGAGCCTCTGCTTTGTAATAATTACATGATTTATGTCAAAGGGGAGAAACCCCACAAATGTCCTGAGTGCCACCAGTCATTCAGGATAAAGAAGACACTGACGAAGCACATGGTTATCCACTCAGAAGAACGGCCCTATAACTGCCCACACTGCAGTGCCGCTTTCAAACGGAAAGACAAACTCAAATACCACGTTGACCACGTCCACAGCACCCGCTACACTGTGCAGCCTGTGACTACCCTCAGCCAAGACAAACTGGAGCCTGCTTGCTATGTTGAAACCACAAAAGCCTTTAATGAAGCCAAATCTACCATCCACGGCAGCCCGTCTCCTTCCAGCTCCCGTGGGCCTGCCACTTTGGTTCAAGGGCAACAACCAAGCTACCCATCCACAACAGACTTGGCCTTCTTAGAAAAGTACACACTGAACCCTCAGCCTGCTAATGTGATTCACCCCGTGAGGCCTGATCAGATGTTAGACCCCCGGGAGCAGTCCTACTTGGGCACACTGCTCGGCCTGGACTCTGCCTCCTCTGTGCAGAGTGTTGCCAACTCAAAAGAAAACTGACTTTTTAGAAATGAATTTTCTGTGTTATTATTTAATTTGGAGTAATTATTAATCTAATGTTTATTATACATATCACAACTGCCTGCCTAATTATGAGTGGCATAATGTATAAGGTCCTTATGTAACTCCCAATTCCTCGGGTTGTCCGACATGTGTCTATGTAGGAACCAGACTCACTCAGTATGATCTGCTATTCTTTTAAGTGGTCAAATCTAATATCAGTTTGTGTATGTATACTACTAATGAACTCAAAATGATAAAGAACATCATCCAAGATAAACAATTATGTTTTATTATGTAGGATCACACAATGGACTGTGAATGGACGTACTTGTTGCTTAATAAAGAACTACAAATTACAAAATGATATTGTATTTGATAAGTGTATTTTCTTTGACCAACTTTTTCATGTAGTCAAAAAACAAATGTTGGTGATGGAAAATCATTTGCTCTTGGTCTCCAGAGGTTAGTATAAAAATTGTTTAAAAGATCAAGGGTGAATTGTCTTTCAGAAATGTTTTGGTCATAGACATAAGACAATTAAAGACATTGTTATTATTGTTGTACAAACGTCTTCAGTTGTGATGTGCAGTTTTCCTTCAGTGACCACAGCACCAGTGACTTCCTCAAGTGACTACTGTATTTGATGGTAATCACATAAGCCCTAGAGACGAAACACATTTCATAATCAATACTTCTGTCTGAATTCAATATACAAGAATGTGATGAGAAGGAACTTTTCCACATTTTATACTATATGGTCACCTACCACCTTATGGGTTGCCTTAAAACAACCTGGAAGAAAAAGAGAATAACTCACTGAGCCACATGTTGAGCTGAGGTGTAATGTATTATTATAATAAACTGATAACATATGATTTAAAGGATCAACTCCTCAGTCTACTTACAGTCAGACAAACGCAATTGCTTGTTTTCACTGCACTCTGCATATGCAGTCCTCCAAGTACTATTGGGACAAGACAATTTCACTCTGGTTCCAGATTTAATAAAAACATTGCCAATGTTCACCAGATGACGATATCCAAAAGTGTCCAGCTCACAGAAGTCAACTGCACACACATGGCATTGTAGGTTAAGCTAAATTATTCTGCATTTAATCACTTATAAATACTGTATACCTTCACAGGTGGGTAGTGGGGTCCAGTGGCCATTGAGACATCTCACTATGCTGTTTCCTTCCAGTTTGTACCAATAATTACACTGATATGTAACAAACATCTGACCTTGATCAACATCGAAGTCTCCATCGTTTACTATGGGAGGGGAGCCACATATGTCGACTGCAGAAAACAAAACAATGTGATAACTCAAAATAGACTTATACGGGTGAAAGGGACCATGTAAGTTGAGGTTAAATACTTGTAGTGAACATCTGCCATTGGCTGTCGTCTGACACAGTTGGGGTTGAAATAGCTGAAAGACATTCACATTGTTTCATTTAGCACAAAAGAGGAAAAGATACTGCAGTGAGAAACATTGCATTAGGACAGTTGGGTCATTCTGTTCATAGGCTAGAATTTCACTCAATTCCAAGTACAAGTAGAGGTTTAAAATCTTCTCAAATAATGCAGTTCCTCAAATACAGTAATGTGAGTTGTGATTTGGGTTCTTTTCATAGGAGTGGGAAAATAAAATCTGTAGAGCTTGGCAGTTGCCTTTGCTATGGAACAAAATGTTAAACATTGCCTGTATTTATATAAAAGGACCATGTAAGCCTTTGAACCCTGCATATACTTCTTCTGACTATGTGAAAGCGGAATATATTGATCAGTATTTTGTGAATATTTCTCTTGTAGAACAGAAATGCAGCTGTTGTAGGTGTTCCTGGCCTGAAGTGGTGTTTGATTTGAGTGTAAGACGCTTGTTTGTAATTTACTGATTGTTGCCTTAAACATCTCACCTTCGCAGTGGGGCACTTCAGACCATGATTTATTGCTAAAACAGAGCACTGTGTCACTACCATGAAGAGTATACTCAGGACCGCACTGATACTTCAAATGCACAGGGCTGCGCTCCACAATATGCCCCTCCTCTATTTGGGGGGCCTCTCCACATCTGACAGCTAAAAAAAAAAAAGTACTCTGTTACAGCCTGTAAGCTACATGTGTGGGGTCAATGTAAAAGCCATACTTGTTGTGAAGAGAAGGCCCTCGTCATTACCCAATGAACCTGTATCAAAAAGTCATAAAATGGTACTGAGGCCAATATAAAGTTAATCAAGTAGGTCTACTCAGTTTTTAATTAGGCTACATCTTTGCCTCACTGTTGTTTGGCCACTTTGGCTATGTACAAAAATGCATTGGTCTGTGAATAGCCACTAGCCCACAATACAGCTTAATACTTATACAGATGCAACTCGTTCACTCAAAAGTATATTGTTTCTGATAAATATACTCACATTGTAATATTCCAGCAACCATCCAAAGTAAAACTGAGACCAGCACATGACGTCCACACATTTTCAGATGCAAGTTTACAGCCCTCTGATTTGGTTTTAATCTGGTCTTTTTAAGTGCCAGTAAATACAATGGGTGGATCTTGGCAGTTAGTTGTGCTGTGGGACAGCATGTTCAACTTTGCCCGTATTTACGTGACTTTGAAAGCTGCATATTCTTCTGACTGTGTGAAAGCAGAAAATAAGGATCAGTGTTTTATGACTGTTACTTCTGTTACAGCTGTGATAAAGGTCTATGTCCTAAAATGCAGCTGAAAATACAGCTGAACCATCTTTGTGAAGCTTAGAGGGTGCACTACTGTGTGATAGATTCCAGCGCTGTAGGACAAAACTACACCAACTAAGCCATGACTGGAACCTCATCAATATACACAAGAAATGGGTATTTTATGCTTTATTGTGCTATTTGAAAAAACAAACAAAAAAACATTTGAATGGGGACAAAACCTCAAATTAGCTAAACAAGAACCAGTGTTAACTAAGGACAGGCTTAGCACTTGTACTGTAGTCTTAAAGGGTTAATGAAGACAATGCTGGTCTTTCAGGCATGTTTTGGTCACATAAATGAAATGACCATCTAAGTTGATCCTTTTATTGTTGTTGAACTTGAGACGTCCTATTTTCTGTCAGTGGCTGGTGCACTACTGGTTCTCTGGTTAAATATTTGGTTGTAATCACATGAGCCCTAGAGACAAAACACATTTTATAATAAATACTTCTATTGAACAATATACACGAATGTGATGAGAAGGAACTATTCCACATTTTATACTAAAAAACTGACTACATAAACACAAAAAAAAATATGTTTTAAATATTCATATGGTCACCTACCACCTTATGGGTTGCCTTTAAACAACCTGGAAGAAAAAGAGAATAACTCACTGAGCCACATGTTGAGCTGAGGTGTAATGTATTATTATAATAAACTGATAACATATGATTTAAAGGATCAACTCCTCAGTCTACTTACAGTTAGACAAACGCAATTGCTTGTTTTCACTGCACTCTGCATATGCAGTCCTCCAAGTACTATTGGGACAAGACAATTTCACTCTGGTTCCAGATTTAATAAAAACATTGCCCTTGTTCACCAGGTGACCATATCTATAAGTGTCCAGCTCACAGAAGTCAACTGCACACACATGGCATTGTAGGTTAAGCTAAATTATTCTGCATTTAATCACTTATAAATACTGTATACCTTCACAGGTGGGTAGTTGGGTCCAGCGGCCATTGAGACATCTCACTATGCTGTTTCCTTCCAGTTTGTACCAATAATTACACTGATATGTAACAAACATCTGACCTTGATTAACATCGAAGTCTCCATCGTTTACTATGGGAGGGGAGCCACATATGTCGACTGCAGAAAACAAAACAATGTGATAACTCAAAATAGACTTATACGGGTGAAAGGGACCATGTAAGTTGAGGTTAAATACTTGTAGTGAACATCTGCCATTGGCTGTCGTCTGACACAGTTGGGGTTGAAATAGCTGAAAGACATTCACATTGTTTCATTTAGCACAAAAGAGGAAAAGATACTGCAGTGAGAAACATTGCATTAGGACAGTTGGGTCATTCTGTTCATAGGCTAGAATTTCACTCAATTCCAAGTACAAGTAGAGGTTTAAAATCTTCTCTAATAATGCAATTCCTCAAATACAGTAATGTGAGTTGTGATTTGGGTTCTTTTCATAGGAGTGGGAAAATAAAATCTGTAGAGCTTGGCAGTTGCCTTTGCTATGGAACAAAATGTTAAACATTGCCTGTATTTATATAAAAGGACCATGTAAGCCTTTGAACCCTGCATATACTTCTTCTGACTATGTGAAAGCGGAATATATTGATCAGTATTTTGTGAATATTTCTCTTGTAGAACAGAAATGCAGCTGTTGTAGGTGTTCCTGGCCTGAAGTGGTGTTTGATTTGAGTGTAAGACGCTTGTTTGTAATTTACTGATTGTTGCCTTAAACATCTCACCTTCGCAGTGGGGCACTTCAGACCATGATTTATTGCTAAAACAGAGCACTGTGTCACTACCATGAAGAGTATACTCAGGACCGCACTGATACTTCAAATGCACAGGGCTGCGCTCCACAATATGCCCCTTCTCTATTTGGGGGGCCTCTCCACATCTGACAGCTAAAAAAAAAAAAGTACTCTGTTACAGCCTGTAAGCTACATGTGTGGGGTCAATGTAAAAGCCATACTTGTTGTGAAGAGAAGGCCCTCGTCATTACCCAATGAACCTGTAACAAAAAGTCATAAAATGGTACTGAGGCCAATATAAAGTTAATCAAGTAGGTCTACTCAGTTTTTAATTAGGCTACATCTTTGCCTCACTGTTGTTTGGCCACTTTGGCTATGTACAAAAATGCATTGGTCTGTGAATAGCCACTAGCCCACAATACAGCTTAATACTTATACAGATGCAACTCGTTCACTCAAAAGTATATTGTTTCTGATAAATATACTCACATTGTAATATTCCAGCAACCATCCAAAGTAAAACTGAGACCAGCACATGACGTCCACACATTTTCAGATGCAAGTTTACAGCCCTCTGATTTGGTTTTAATCTGGTCTTTTTAAGTGCCAGTAAATACAATGGGTGGAGCTTGGCAGTTAGTTGTGCTGTGGGACAGCATGTTCAACTTTGCCCGTATTTACGTGACTTTGAAAGCTGCATATTCTTCTGACTGTGTGAAAGCAGAAAATAAGGATCAGTGTTTTATGACTGTTACTTCTGTTACAGCTGTGATAAAGGTCTATGTCCTAAAATGCAGCTGAAAATACAGCTGAACCATCTTTGTGAAGCTTAGAGGGTGCACTACTGTGTGATAGATTCCAGCGCTGTAGGACAAAACTACACCAACTAAGTCATGACTGGAACCTCATCAATATACACAAGAAATGGTATTTTATGCTTTATTGTGCTATTTGAAAAAACAAACAAAAAAACATTTGAATGGGGACAAAACCTCAAATTAGCTAAACAAGAACCAGTGTTAACTAAGGACAGGCTTAGCACTTGTACTGTAGTCTTAAAGGGTTAATGAAGACAATGCTGGTCTTTCAGGCATGTTTTGGTCACATAAATGAAATGACCATCTAAGTTGATCCTTTTATTGTTGTTGAACTTGAGACGTCCTATTTTCTGCCAGTGGCTGGTGCTCTACTGGTTCCCTGGTTAAATATTTGGTTGTAATCACATAAGCCCTAGAGACAAAACACATTTTATAATAAATACTTCTATTGAACAATATACACGAATGTGATGAGAAGGAACTATTCCACATTTTATACTAAAAAACTGACTACCTAAACACAAGAAGAAATATGTTTTAAATATTCATATGGTCACCTACCACCTTATGGGTTGCCTTTAAACAACCTGGAAGAAAAAGAGAATAACTCACTGAGCCACATGTTGAGCTGAGGTGTAATGTATTATTATAATAAACTGATAACATATGATTTAAAGGATCAACTCCTCAGTCTACTTACAGTTAGACAAACGCAATTGCTTGTTTTCACTGCACTCTGCATATGCAGTCTTCCAAATAGTACTGGAACAAGACAATTTCACTGTGGTTCCAGATTTAATAAAAACATTGCCCTTCTTCACCAGGTGACGATATCCAAAAGTGTCCAGCTCACAGAAGTCAACTGCACACACATGGCATTGTAGGTTAAGCTAAATTATTCTGCATTTAATCACTTATAAATACTGTATACCTTCACAGGTGGGTAGTGGGGTCCAGTGGCCATTGAGACATCTCACTATGCTGTTTCCTTCCAGTTTGTACCAATAATTACACTGATATGTAACAAACATCTGACCTTGATCAACATCGAAGTCTCCATCGTTTACTATGGGAGGGGAGCCACATATGTCGACTGCAGAAAACAAAACAATGTGATAACTCAAAATAGACTTATACGGGTGAAAGGGACCATGTAAGTTGAGGTTAAATACTTGTAGTGAACATCTGCCATTGGCTGTCGTCTGACACAGTTGGGGTTGAAATAGCTGAAAGACATTCACATTGTTTCATTTAGCACAAAAGAGGAAAAGATACTGCAGTGAGAAACATTGCATTAGGACAGTTGGGTCATTCTGTTCATAGGCTAGAATTTCACTCAATTCCAAGTACAAGTAGAGGTTTAAAATCTTCTCTAATAATGCAATTCCTCAAATACAGTAATGTGAGTTGTGATTTGGGTTCTTTTCATAGGAGTGGGAAAATAAAATCTGTAGAGCTTGGCAGTTGCCTTTGCTGTGGAACAAAATGTTAAACATTGCCTGTATTTATATAAAAGGACCATGTAAGCCTTTGAACCCTGCATATACTTCTTCTGACTATGTGAAAGCGGAATATATTGATCAGTATTTTGTGAATGTTTCTCTTGTAGAACAGAAATGCAGCTGTTGTAGGTGTTCCTGGCCTGAAGTGGTGTTTGATTTGAGTGTAAGACGCTTGTTTGTAATTTACTGATTGTTGCCTTAAACATCTCACCTTCGCAGTGGGGCACTTCAGACCATGATTTATTGCTAAAACAGAGCACTGTGTCACTACCATGAAGAGTATACTCAGGACCGCACTGATACTTCAAATGCACAGGGCTGCGCTCCACAATATGCCCCTTCTCTATTTGGGGGGCCTCTCCACATCTGACAGCTAAAAAAAAAAAAGTACTCTGTTACAGCCTGTAAGCTACATGTGTGGGGTCAATGTAAAAGCCATACTTGTTGTGAAGAGAAGGCCCTCGTCATTACCCAATGAACCTGTATCAAAAAGTCATACAATGGTACTGAGGCCAATATAAAGTTAATCAAGTAGGTCTACTCAGTTTTTAATTAGGCTACATCTTTGCCTCACTGTTTGGCCACTTTGGCTATGTACAAAAATGCATTGGTCTGTGAATAGCCACTAGCCCACAATACAGCTTAATACTTATACAGATGCAACTCGTTCACTCAAAAGTATATTGTTTCTGATAAATATACTCACATTGTAATATTCCAGCAACCATCCAAAGTAAAACTGAGACCAGCACATGACGTCCACACATTTTCAGATGCAAGTTTACAGCCCTCTGATTTGGTTTTAATCTGGTCTTTTTAAGTGCCAGTAAATACAATGGGTGGATCTTGGCAGTTAGTTGTGCTGTGGGACAGCATGTTCAACTTTGCCCGTATTTACGTGACTTTGAAAGCTGCATATTCTTCTGACTGTGTGAAAGCAGAAAATAAGGATCAGTGTTTTATGAATGTTACTTCTGTTACAGCTGTGATAAAGGTCTATGTCCTAAAATGCAGCTGAAAATACAGCTGAACCATCTTTGTGAAGCTTAGAGGGTGCACTACTGTGTGATAGATTCCAGCGCTGTAGGACAAAACTACACCAACTAAGCCATGACTGGAACCTCATCAATATACACAAGAAATGGGTATTTTATGCTTTATTGTGCTATTTGAAAAAACAAACAAAAAAACATTTGAATGGGGACAAAACCTCAAATTAGCTAAACAAGAACCAGTGTTAACTAAGGACAGGCTTAGCACTTGTACTGTAGTCTTAAAGGGTTAATGAAGACAATGCTGGTCTTTCAGGCATGTTTTGGTCACATAAATGAAATGACCATCTAAGTTGATCCTTTTATTGTTGTTGAACTTGAGACGTCCTATTTTCTGCCAGTGGCTGGTGCTCTACTGGTTCTCTGGTTAAATATTTGGTTGTAATCACATAAGCCCTAGAGACAAAACACATTTTATAATAAATACTTCTATTGAACAATATACACGAATGTGATGAGAAGGAACTATTCCACATTTTATACTAAAAAACTGACTACATAAACACAAGAAAAAATATGTTTTAAATATTCATATGGTCACCTACCACCTTATGGGTTGCCTTTAAACAACCTGGAAGAAAAAGAGATTTCTTTACAATAACTCACTGAGCCACATGTTGAGCTGAGGTGTAATGTATTATTATAATAAACTGATAACATATGATTTAAAGGATCAACTCCTCAGTCTACTTACAGTCAGACAAACGCAATTGCTTGTTTTCACTGCACTCTGCATATGCAGTCCTCCAATTACTATTGGGACAAGACAATTTCACTCTGGTTCCAGATTTAATAAAAACATTGCCCTTGTTCACCAGGTGACCATATCTACAAGTGTCCAGCTCACAGAAGTCAACTGCACACACATGGCATTGTAGGTTAAGCTAAATTATTCTGCATTTAATCACTTATAAATACTGTATACCTTCACAGGTGGGTAGTTGGGTCCAGCGGCCATTGAGACATCTCACTATGCTGTTTCCTTCCAGTTTGTACCAATAATTACACTGATATGTAACAAACATCTGACCTTGATCAACATCGAAGTCTCCATTTTTTACTATGGGAGGGGAGCCACATATGTCGACTGCAGAAAACAAAAGACAATGTGATAACTCAAAATAGACTTATACGGGTGAAAGGGACAGTGTAAACTGAGATTAAATACCTTTAGTGAACATCTGCTGATAGTTGTCATCTGAGTCAGTGGGGGTTGAACCTTTTGAAGACATACAAAGAGTTTATTTTTAATAGTCAAAGTGATAGATAATTTTATAAGCATTTAGGGGAAGATCTCAGATTCATTACATTTGCCTCACCTTTAGCCCCATCCTGGATTGTCTGTTTGTTCCCTGCAGTGGACATATGCTGATTGTTGTCATCTGACCCAGTGGGGATTGAAGTGACCAGAGCCGCCCCATCTTGGTTTATCTGTTTTTTCCCTGCAGGGCCACATGTTCTTATGTAAAGTTGTATCACAGATGTGATGTGTCTGTATTCTCTTCTTCACTTACTGCATGAGGGAAGTGGATCCCACTGCCGATAACTGCAGACAGCCTTATTCTTAGAAGCCGTCTTCAGTTCAAATCCAGTCCGACATACATACTGCACTTCTGCCTCCTCAGGAAATATATCCTCATAAACCTGGTCAATTATGACAGCATTTGGGATTTGTGGAGGTGGTCCACACGAATTGTTTTGCTCTGTAAAAGCAGACATTGCTGATTATAATTTGGTTTGATTGTATATGTGCCACTTCTGCTTCACTAACTTTCACAGACTGGTAATGTCATCCAGGTTCCACTTTGACAAACGGCTGTGGCGTGCTTGCTCCTATCCTCGTATCCAGGGTTGCATTTTATCCTCAGTTTAGTGTTGTCTCTTTTATATGAGAAATTGGCATAGTTGCCATGGGCAATAGGTGGCTCAAAGCATGATGTATTCGCTGAAGAATAAGAATAGAGTGTTAAATGGCTTTTTTTTTCTTCTTCTTTTTTTTTGCAGTTACACATGTTGCAATAGTCTTTGGTGGTTTTAGATTTCTAATATAGACTATACGTCTACGTGGCTGTACTCAGTATTAAGATTTATTACTCTGTAGAAAAGGAAGCATAGATTGCTGTTAAGAAATTGCTCAAAACTTGGAGAGATATCTGACTTTACCAGACTTTAACTCAAGTTAGAATAAATTCTAGTCCAGGGGTAAAGGCATGTCGCTTGTGCTCACAGCACTGTGAATGCTGCATATACTGCATATCAGTCTAAGAGGGGTTGAACTGAAGCACTCATTGGTCAGTCAGTCCTCAAGTTTTACAAAATTGTGCTACTTAGTAATTTATTTGTAAAAGGGCTTTTTAAGGGGATGACAATCTAGCACAACTACTAGCTACATGGCAATTTAAGCATTTGATATAATAGCAAAAGGAGAAATTTAATTTGTCAACTGGACAGAGTTTATTTGGTCGAATACGTTTCGCAGCTCATCCAAGCTCATCGCAGCTCATCGCAGCTCATCCAAGCTGCTTCCTCAGAACTGAGGAAGCAGCTTGGATGAGCTGCGAAACGTATTCGACCAAATAAACTCTGTCCAGTTGACAAATTAAATTTCTCCTTTTGCTATGGATTCTACCTGGACGACAGGGATTCTACACACATTTGATATAATCATAATAAATCATCTATTTGATGTACTGCCTTTATTTCTAAGATTAACCTATGGGCTATACATAAGTATTGCACCTACCAATACACTGTGGTGTTGAAGACAAAACTCCGTTTTGACAAGTAACTGTTGCCCACCAACTGCCCTCCACTGGCATATAACCCTGGTCACAGGCATAGTACAGCATGTACTGAGTGTCATTGGGGTACTGCTCAGAGAAAAAGTAACCATTGGAGATGTCCAGATGGGCGCAGTTCTGACTTTTGGCAACTACAACATAGTAAATACAAAACTCTGTTTAGTTGACAAATAATAGCCTATACGGTTCACGATCAGAATTTACTGTAGTGTCCTGCCCAAAATGTTGCAGATAACAGGAACCTGAAACCCATGAATACATACATAGGCCTTGATACTGATTTAATTTGCATAACTGTTAAATTAAATAAAGGCTTACCATTCACAACTGCAGAGACGCACTGAACTACAGACCATAACCCAAAAAATCTTAGGTCCATTTTGTCCTGAAGGGTGTTAGCAACAGAAGAATACGGCTGAAGTTGTTCTAGATGTAAGATTGTTAATGATTACCAAGAGACTTTGCCCAAAAAGCTGAATGTTTATGTGCAATCGTGGCAAGCCTTACAGAAAGTCCACATTTCAAAATAATTTCCCGGACTGTTCTGTTTACAATTGACCATTTCGAAATAACAACACAAATCAAAAGGTTAGTGGTGAGTTCAATAGCAACAGAAGTAAACATCAGTTACATTTGGAGCATCTTATATTGCAGGGCTTCAGATGAGATAACAACATTCTACTAGTATAGTTCATTATTTAATACAGATGGGGGCAGCAAAATTAAAATAGTTAAAATACAGGTTTTTTGTTGTAATACAGCTAGGGTGACCAGACCTCCCTATTTTCCAGGGACAGTCCCAGTTTTGAGCCCTGTGTCCCATGTCCATTTATTCAAAACCATTGATTAGTCCCAGTTTTATACAAGAAATGTCCCTGGTGTCCTTATTTTAAATTGTCACTTGTTCAGGTAAAATACAGAAAAGCTGCTTAACGACCAAAACACAAAGAAAATGTGACTATAATGTCTCACGTTAGTCATGAATGGGCCGAGTGCAGAACAGTTCTCCTTAATTACGCCCTTGTTTCACGATGTTATGTTTTGTTACCAACCACCACAAACTGGGGGTGTCCCAGTTTTTTATTTTAAAAATCTGATCACCCTAAATACAGCAAGTAATTGGGTCTAATCATAAATAGAAATGATCAGGTCCAACATTTGTGAATTCACCTTTTAGATACAATGTAATGAACAGGCTCTGAGCACAGTAGCGCCCAGCAACCTCACTGTTAGCTTCAGTACTTCCTGTCCAAGTTTATGAGGTTTTTGCAGACTTGTACTATAATTAATACATTATTTAAAGATAAGACAGTGAACAGGGAGCTGCAGGTGGATGTCAATGACAACATGTTAAAAAGTACACAAATAAAATGAATACACTTGTACAAGTAAAAGTACTTTTACAAGTACTTGTCCAAGTGTATTGTGTATTGTTACTTGTGTGTAGAATCCCTCAGTCGTCCAGGTAGAATCCATGGCAAAAGGAGAAATTTAATTTGTCAACTGGACAGAGTTTATTTGGTCGAATACATTTCACAGCTCATCCGAACTGCTTCTTCAGTTCTGGTCAGATGCTGGTGGACACTGCTTTATATCTGCTTGAAGGGAGGAGCTTAATTACAATGAAATTACTCTGAGACAACACATATTTAAATACAGTTTCAGTTAGTCAGGTGTGTCTATTCAATATGGAGTGGGAGTGGGGGAGTAGTTAGCATATCCATTCAGGGCCATGATGGTGTTTTCACACCTCTGGACATGTCTTGGCTAGTCCCGTTGTTTTCTCTGTTTTGATTTAGGTTTGAGGATACAGTTATAAATGGGAGACAAATGATGTCTGAGACCCCCATTTCTGTTCAAGGAAGGATTCTCTTTCTTGACAAAAACAGCTTCTTTAACTCCCCTCTCAAACCAGTTCTTTTCTCTGGCCAAGATCTGGACCTCGCTGTCCTCAAAGGAGTGGCCTGTGGCTTTTAGGTGGAGATGTACGGCAGATTGCGGCCCACTCTGGCTCTCCCGTCTGTGTTGATGCATTCGTTTGAAAAGTGGCTGTTTTGTTTCTCCAATGTAGCGCTCACTGCAGTCTTCACTACACTGAATGGAGTAGACCACATTGCTTTGTTTGTGGCTCGGTGTTTTGTCCTTTGGGTGGACCAGTTTTTGTCTTAAAATGTTTGTGGGTTTGAAATAGACTGGGATTTCATGTTGACTGAAGATCCTCTGTAGTTTTTCGGAAACGCCAGCCAGGTAAGGAATAGTTACACCCCTTCTCCTGGGTTCTGGTTCTCTGCTGTCTTGTTTCTTGGCTCTCTTCATTTTATTGAAAGCCCATTTAGGATATCCACAAACAGAGAGGGTTTTCTGCACATGTTGTTCTTCTTTCTCCTTTCCCTCTGCGCTTGTAGGAACCACTTGGGCCCTGTGTTGTAATGTCCGAATGACTCCCAGTTTGTGCTGCAGTGGGTGGTGTGAATCAAAAAGCAGATATTGGTCGGTGTGTGTGGGCTTCCTGAAGACCTCTACCTGGAGTCGCCGGTCTTCTCTTATCGTTACTGCACAATCTAAGAAGGCCAATGTGTTGTCCTTGGCATCTTCACGTGTGAATTTGATGTTCTGATCTACAGAATTGATATGTGCAGTAAAAGGTTCCAAATCTTGAATTTTGATTTTTGAAAAATTATCAACAAAGCGATACCAGTGTGTGGGTGGAGTGCCTGGATATGAGGCCAGGGCACTCTGTTCAAATTGTTCCATGTATAAGTTTGCAATGATAGGGGAGACCGGTGAGCCCATTGCACAGCCGTGGATTTGCCTGTAGAAGTTTCCTCTGAACTGGAAATAGGTGGTATTTAAACAAATATCCAGCAGTTGGCAGATTTGGTCGGGTGAACGTTTGGTTCTCTCTTCTAGCTTAGTATCCTCCAGTAGTCTCCTCCTTGCTGCCTCCACCGCTACCGATGTAGGGATACAAGTGAAAAGAGAGGTCACATCAAAGGAAACCATTGTCTCATCCAGGTCAAACTGGAGATGCTTGACATTGTTCACAAATTCGGCTGTGTTCTCAATGTGGTGCTCCGTGTTACCCACCAGAGGAGCCAGGATGGTTTTTGGGTGTTTGGCCACATTGTACTGTATTGTGCTATAAACTCTGTCCAGTTGACAAATTAACTTTCTCCTTTTGCTATTACTTGTACTTGTAATACAAGTAATAATACACAATACTTGTATTACATGTGTTTAAACATGTGTTTAGAAAGGGAGATATTTCTGTATCAGTGATAACGCTAAAGCTAATTTGGAGGCATAACTAATATTAAAACACCACAAACTGAAGAATTCTACATATTAAAAAAAAATGGTTAGTCTTTATTTTAATCTATTTGAATTTGAATAGGTTGTTTATGTTTTGAGACACAGTGAGCTAGCTAGCCTGCTGCTGCGCAGACTGTAGGGAATCTGTCTCTTGCCCCCATCTGGGAGTATGTCGTCACATTTTAGAAGCTAATGCACTGTTGAACCTGATCATTTCTATTACTGACTAAACCCAAGAACCTGCAATACAACACAAATCTGCATTTTAACAATAATAATTTTAGCTGCCCCCATCTATATTTATTATACAGTACATGGGGGGCAGCTGTTACAATGTTGTGATGTCAGCTGAAACCCAGCAATTGGATCAGTTAGTTACACGACAGAGGGTTGTTTTACCAAGTAACTGTCTTATAAACTCTGCAAATTAGAGCTGTATTTGTCCACTTTATCCATGGTCGAAACATTTTTCCAGTCCCCTTCAGCTTCAGTTGGAGAGGGGTTATTGACAAGACCCAGAAAGGTTTAATCACACACAGTAGGTTACTGAAGTTTCTGCAATCATGGAAATGTTTTGCAGCTTTAAAACTAAATAAAAGGATAGTCTGGTTAAAATGTCCTTGTTCTTATTGTTGATATATTATTTGCTTAGGCAGAAACTGGATATTTCATTTGGTCAAAAAAAAAAAAAAAAGACAATTATTATTTGAGGCTTTATTGTCATTTTTTATGAAATGGCTTAAAGTGACACTTTGCCCCATTTCACTCTTAGCACAACACCAACAAAGAATATCAGCGAACATGACCATAGTTTGAAGTCAAAACTGAACTAGAACAGCTTTTATTACTCAGAATCAGAGCCCCTTGCTAAAAAGTAAACTGGTATGAGCTTTGGCTGGTTTTAATATGTACAATCTGACCATAAACCCAAACTCAAAGGATGATAAAACCCTGTTGTTTCTCATGACCGCACAGTTCACACTTTGTCTTTTTTATCATGATGTCTAATCTTGTTTAAACTTTAACATGTATTATATAAAACATATTTTAATTACATAAACATTATATAAAACACAATTTTTAATCCTGCACAGTGCATTTGAAGTGTGAGATTGTTGGTCACTGTGGCTCATTCAACAGGATCACGTTGGAAGAAAAGCTCATCAGGAGGGCTGCTGCCGACCTGGGCTCAGAACCTGAGATGGGATTTGTGTTTCACCATGTATCTGCAAAAGACAAAAGCAGCATGAATTATTCCTCCCAATATATCAGTGTAGTCCCTCAGCCATTCAGACGCATTCTATAGTAAACATTCAGATTTAAAGAGATTAAAGTCCCAGTTGGCAGCAGTACCTGTCCAGGGTTTCCCAAAAGCGCAGGAAGACTGGCCGGTCCAAATGACGCCGATGGCGGCTCAGCTCCAGCACAGTCACATCCCACTTCTGCACATTTGGGTCTGTTTTGGCCTCATCATATTTTAAATGAAAAGCTCGAACTAAAGAACACAAAGATTAATTATCTTCTAAGCTCACTGCATTTTGCTGACATCATTTACAGAGGACCTAAGGGTCAATGAGGTTCTGAGTGGTTTGTTACATACTTTTGGCAAAAATGTCAACAGGGGATCCATCCGGCAGCAGCCAGGGCCAGCCCTTGAACTGCCAGGCAGGACCCTGCACAAATACAGCCACAACTCGATCCCTGTAAAGAGACACAAGCTTACACCATACATTTCAAACAGTAACATATCCACCCAGATAACATAATTGCTGTAAGAGTTTGCAAACATGTCGGCAGAACCTTGTATAAAGCCTAGAGAAGCCTGAGTAATAACCATACTTAACTGACCCAACTACAAACACTGTTTAGATCAGAACAGGTTGTATTAGATGGCTGCTGTGGTGCAGTTACACAGTCTGTCAGCTCCTGGGTGTTTGCCACAAAAGCTTTTTAAAAGCACAAAAAGACTGCAGGTTCTGTCACTAATTTATGTGCTACATGCTTTTGTATTTCTTCATTTGCTGCTGTGGTTTACCTGACCTCGAGGACAGGTGAAAAATAGGTCCTCTATCCAGCCAAGATGAGTCAACACTTTCTCCTCACAAGAGTACTGGATGATGACCATGTTAGGCCAACCCCAGGTAAAAATGGTCAGTTTTCTCAATCTCTTTTGGGATTCATACACCTTCTGATGATACTGCTCCTAGCTGGGGATGTTGAGATAAATCCTGGCCCTCCTCTGTTCTTTGAACACAAACAATATGGATACAATGCAGCCAACTCCAATACAACCAAATGTAGAACTAAATGGATCACCACCTCTGCTAGCTGTGTCAGATGAAAAGACAACCTTTTCATCCACTCCATTTAATGCATTCATCCCAAAATGTGACAGAAAAAATGAAAAATGAGATAAAATTGATTAATTAGGACCAATTAACTCAAGCAGATGACCCTGAGCATGCTTGTGAAATATTTAAAGTCTCCGTAACACAACCATTGATAAGTATATGAAAACAAAATCTGTCAAGTGGAATAATAAAAAAAAATTGCCATGGTTTTCAAACAAATTATAGCAGTTCAGGATTCAGCGTTAAAAAAGTCTCTAAAAACTAAATTGAACATTGATCACTTAATTTATTTTACAAGAGTTTACGAAATAAAGTCACATCATAGTTAAGAGCAAATTAGTTTTTAGAGAATATTCAACAGGCAAATGAGAATCCCCAAAAGTTGTGGAGAACTACTGATAAACTGATGGGCAAGGAACAGAGAAAGATAGAGCTTATACTGCATGGGGAACTCAAACAAGACAGCATAGAGGTAGCAAATTGTTTTAATGGTTATTTTATTGATTCATGCCTGGAACTCCAATAGAAAGTTTTCTTCACTGTGATCCCAAATTTTGTGTTGTCAGAATCCCAAGGTCTTAAACTTAGCTGTGTTAATGAGGCAAAGGTTCACAGAGTTATTTCATCTCTATCCAATTCTAAGGCAAAAGACAATTGGGGACTTAATAATGCCATGGTAAAACAATATAAAAATAACCTTACTTTGCCTATCAACTTCATTATCAATCAATCATTTAAAGACAGTATTCCCTGCTGCCTTTAAAACAGCTATAGTGATCCCAATCCATAAAAATGGGGACAAAAAGAGGTCAACAACTACAGGCCAATAAGTATTTTGCTGTTGCCTCAAAAGTTATTGAAAAGATAGTAGCGGAAAAAACTGAACACATCAGCACATCTGAATAGTGAAAATCTACTCCACCCGATGCAATTCGAGTTTAGGAACAACTATTCAACAGAGACTGCTTGCTGTTATTTTAGTGAAAAGATCAAAACTGAGTTGGATAAAAGGCGAGTGGTTGCAGCGGTATTCCTGGACCTTAAAAAAAGCATTCGATACTGTGAATCATGTAGTATTGTTGTCAAAACTTACTAAATTTAATCTATCTGGAAACTTATTAATATGGATGCAGTCATATCTTTCAGATCAATCACAATGTCCGTATTAATGACAAACTCATCCTAAAAGCCCTGTACAATAAGAACTCTAAACACTTAAAAAAAAAAAAAAAAACTGTTATAATGTACTTAAACAAGGAGCAGATCTGTGGTTCGCAACTTGTTCAAGGACAAATTACTAATAATGTACAAGTAGTGAAATATTTAGGCCTGTATTTGGATTCGGCCCTATCCCTTGATAAACAGATTAAACATATAAGTAAAGTTACGAAATTGAATATTGCAAACCTCCCTAAACACCCAGGCATCAAAGGCTTTCTTCATGCCATGATTTTTTCTCACTTACATTATTGCTTAATCTGTTGGTCTCAGGCAGGAAAGACCTTAAAAAAAAAAAATCAACTGAGACTCTTTTAAAGCAAGCCCTCAAAGTTTTTGATAAAAAAAAAATTGACTTATTATTATTGTAACATACTGAACAGATACAACCTGTTAAACTTTGACAATATGATTTTTTATTGAGATGTGGCTGCTCCATAGAATTCTCCACAATGCTGCTCCCTGTCTAAGAGGCTTCTTCCAGTTAAGATCAGAGCACATGATGAGAACATCTCGTTCATCTGTAAATTCTGACCTGACCGTTCCCTTTAAACGTACTGTGATGGGACAGTCGGTTTTCTCATACACAGCAGCAAAAAACTGGAATACTCTTCCAGCTGCTCTTAAAACCTACACTAACTCGCACACTTTCTCTCATGGGCTAAAACAATGGCTTCTGAGCAGGGAGGCGTGTCAAGATTAGGCTTTTTCAAGCATTTAAACAATCTGACTGATTGTACTGTAGATGTATTGTGTAGATGTAAATGTGCTGTATTTGACTAATGACATTTGTCTTGATGGTAATGTTGTTGATGAACTGTATTTTAGAGGATAATAATACTGATGAATTTGGTAAATGTACATTTTAGAGGATATTGATGACAATTACATTTTTAGAAGATAATGATGAATTTATGGAAATTAGAATTAAATTTTGATTGTTTTAGATGTTTAATGATTGGATCATGGTTACTTTAAGGAGACACTGTTAATGAAATGTAGTAGCTAGAGTTAGTCTAATGTAAATTGTTTCTTTAATGTATTTTGTACCCGACTTGAGGACTGCAGACAGAAAGTATCTTATAGCTAATCTGGCACAGAGCATCTTTTCTCACAGAGATTAAAGGTTGTATGGAGGATTTTTTTGTGTTTCAAATTGTCAATGATAGCATTATAGAGATGCAGCAGCCTTGTAAATATGATGACCAAAAATGAATGAAAATCCATCAACTGTGGACATGGTGGGGCCAGATAAACATTAGCCAATAGATAACGAGTTTACTCAACAACGCAGCGGTTCTCAGCGGCTTTTTCCAACTGTAGCTTCCTCGCAATTAGCACAAAGTTTGTTGCGATGGCAGACAAGAATCCACTACCAGTTAGCTGCAAAAGAAAGTCCGTTTTTGAGGTTGCTGAAAGAAAAAGAGAAGGGGAAAAGGAGCGATGCTAAACTCAGGTGATTCTCGAAGATTCCTTCCAGCGATGGCGTGCACTGAAGCAGAGGGTCTGAAGACTGACGCGTTGGTCGCTAAATTACTTCTGGACAGGAAACTTCTGCTTATCATTTGAAAATGTACAGTATAGTTACAGCAGTAACAGCGTTTCTGAACGCGCACCGGATATAAACAAGCAGTGTAAGCGTAAGGAGGAGGCAGGAAGAGGCGTTTCTACTTAGGGAGCTGTAGGGGACAGGGAGTGGTTTCATACGCAACATTTGAAAAACAGTCGCTGGATTTCCCCTTCCTTGGAAAATCCTCTACACAACCTTTAATGTTTTCTGTGCACTGTCCTTGTTTTAAAGAAATAAAAAGAAACAATTACTGACCAATCTTGTGGAGCCAGTTTAAGGGGCTGATCAATGACTCTATAGGGGACAGTGACACTGAGGGTTGTGCCACCCGGTTGGATCTGGTCTTTGCGTCTCTGAAGAAGCACCTCATTGTCTCGAGGGATACCTTGCTTCTTCTTTTCATCTGATGTCACAAACCTGTGACATTCATTGTAGTTTGTTAATTAAATTAAAATACAATTATCATTAGAGCATGAATTGTAAATAAGTGTAAAATACATGTAAAAAACAAACATGTAAACTCACTTGAGATCCTGGAGAAGATCTTTAGCATTGAGCATAGTAATGAGAGATGTGGTAGCAGCAGGGATAATGATTATCGGTGTCCGGGAGCCTAATAATTGTACAGAACAGAATATTTTGCATCAAGACAAATGCCTGGATTGTTCAAAACATTACAACAAGAGAGAACATTGATGATTAATGGATAAAATCCTTTACCTTTTTTCTGGTTGGGGGGTGGTCGAGCTTGTGACACTGTAATGTGAATAAATAAATATATAAATATAAACTATCACATTTAACAAGAGCTTTAGTGTAATAAAATAATTCAGGTAAATCTTTGGCATCAACACACAGCTATGCTATATCTGGGCTTGTAGAACAAGGATAATTATGGAACAAACAGTACGACTTTGACTTATGAGGGAAATAAAATCTCTTTTTCACTCTTGCCAAATTTCACTACACTGCACATACTCTGGCTTTACTATTACTAAAGCCACATGTTTAACTTTCTAGGCAAGAAATAATTTTTTTTATTTTTTTTTTTAATGTTCTTTCTGTAGTTCCATGCATTTAACCAAGCTCTATTGTCATTGTTACAAACAGTCCGTCAGTTGGAGCTGCTATTTGTTGGAGCCATTAACCAGTACCCTGTGTGGTTTTATCCCTAAAAGACTAAATTTTATTTATATAGCGCTTAAAATCACAAAATGCTTTACAGAGCGCAAGTACACCATAAAACAATAAGTAAAATAGGGTCATAGGACTTGGTCAACCAAAAGCTTTTCTGAACAGGAGTGTCTTCAGCTACTTTTTAAAAGAATCCAGAGTCGGCCACACGAAGAGAAATCGGCAGAGCATTCCATAGAGAGTGGCTTTGACTACGTCGTTATCGTCGGTTTTCTGATCCCCATCTGTTTCCTATATGTCTGTACTAGTTACCTGGCTAGCCAGAATCACACTTTGACATGGTGGCTTACGAGCAAAAAAGGGTGAAAAACAAAAAACAAAACAAAATAAAACAAAAACTGAGAAACAGCAGTTTCTGCAGAATCAACAATCAAAACACCAAAGTAATTCATCTCAGGTGAGAGACGTTATACATTTTATTCTGAATGAAACAAGAACTTTCAAGAAGAGATGTCTTGTCACATTTGAGACACGTGCTACAAATTAGCAGCAGTGGTTAGAGTGTCTCAAGTTTGGACGGAGGTTTTTCAAGCTCTATGTGGATTCAATCAGAATGTTGAAGGGACTGGCTGGTCAGGCAACAGTGACCGCCCACCCCCTGGTTCCAGAAGTAAATGTATTTTTTCTATGGACTAGACCAAATGTATATTAAAAGTTTAAAAGAGTGCTCAGCTATGTGGTAGCTAATGGCCACAAGACCTATAATTTCATTTAAAATCTGTTTCTGAAACTTTAGCAACCTGCCAAGATGTTAAAACACTTTGCCAATTTTGCATTTTAACCCTCTCATCACTTCGGGACCCTTGAGGGTCCTTTTGAGCAACTTTTTTTTTCCAAACATCAATATTTCTGGCTGTGTTGAGGTCAGTCACGTGAAACTTTCCAAAGAATCATAAATCGAGTGAAATTTTAAAATGCCATGATTTTTGATCTCACATGATCAGTTCAAAAGCTAAAAAAAAAAAAAAAAAAAAAAAGGGTACGTTCATCTGCTTGGGTCCCAATTTTTAAATAGCCATAAAATTCAACTACCGTAAATTCCGGACTATTGAGCGCACCTGAATATAAGCCGCATCAACTAAATTTTCAAAGAATTTTATTTTTCTACATATATAGGCCGCACCTGTCTATAAGCCGCAGGTGTCCACGTCTTCAAGAAGTTTTCAAGTTCCGAGCATCTGCTTGTATTGCCTCTGAAAGCTTTTGTCATCTTTTTGCATTGAGTCAGTTCGTCACGCTGCCGTCGCCAACGTCTCACCATCGACTCATCAATGCCGCGCTCACGTGCAGCAGCTCTGTTTCCTTCTTTGACAGTCAGATCAATTGTCTTTAACTTCAAAGCTGCATCATATGCATTTCTTCATATGTTTTCCATGAGGAGGGTGTGTGCATGAAGCACAAAATAACTGTTCAAAACAAAATGAAACGAGCATCTTCCTCAGCACATCATCTCTTCACGTGTCTGTCTCGCTCTTGCGCCCCGTCACTTGGCGCTCTACAGCGCATGTCTCGAGCAGAAAGAGCCGCTGTCCTGTCTGGGATCATGTCAGTGTCTTGTAGGATTTCAACAGGATTTGAGGCTCTCCCGGGGGTCGGGGTTAGTTGTATCGATCATGTATGAGTGGATGTCCCGCTACTGAAGTTTGAGACGTTTCGTCTCGTCATTTACGCCTCACCTGCATTTAACACATACGGGTCATTAAGACGTATCCCACTCACTAATGTTCATTTAGCAGCAGAACTTATTTTATCACGCAGCGATAAACTGTTTTAGTGCTGACAACAGCGCTAGCGAGTGTTCTAACTAACCCTAACCCATGTTCACCGCACAGACAGCGGCGCTTTCTGCACTCAAGCTGCGCGCACATCCGCTGTGTTCATAGACGAATACTCCGTCCATATATTAGCCGCATCGGTGTATAAGCCGCAGGGTTCAAAGTGTGACAAAAAAGTAGCGGCTTATAGTCCGGAAAATACGGTAGATTAATTTTTTTTCTACTTTAAAACTCAGATCTCTTCATCTACCTCTAATCTACTCATACATGTGCAAACTATATATATGAGATGCATATTTTTTACATTAAAGGGCTATTTTGCCATAAAAGTACACCAGAAGTAAATTGTGAAAAATGAAAAAATGTGATATTTTCAAAATTAAGAGTGAAGTGAGACACTTGAACTAAATTTATTAAGAGCTTAGTATATGCCAATAATTTATGGTTGAAGAAAATTTGGTGCATTATTGTGTTTTGATTGGGACAAGATTATGTAAAAACTCACATTTGTTACCATAGAGACAGTTGAGGGTCCCCATTTTTTAATGGCCACAAAATCCACATAGATTAATATTTTTTCTACTTTCAAAACTCAGCTCTCTATCCATTTCTACTCTACTCATATATGTGCAAACTTTCTGGATACATTAAACATTTTTTTTTAATTCTAAGCCAATTTTACCTTCAAAGGAAAACCTTGAGTAAACAATAAAATGTCGAAAAATTACATATTTGTGGAAAATTTGAGCTAAATTTATTAGAGCCAAGTATACAGTGCCTTACGAAAGTCTTAGCCCCCCTTGAACTTTTTGACCTTTTGCCACATTTCAGGCTTCAAACAGAGATATAAAATTGGAATTTTTTGTGAAGATTCAACACCAAGTTGGACACAGTCATGAAGTGGAACGAAATTTGATATTTTAAACTTTAAAAAAAAAACAAAAAAAAAAAAAAACAACAAAAACTACTACTACTTTGTAGAACCACCTTTTTCTGCGATTACAGCTGCAAGTCTTTTGGGGTATGTCTATCAGTTTTGCACATCTAGAGACTGAAATTTTTGCCCGTTCTTTCTTGCAAAACAGCTCAAGCTCCGTAAGGTTAGATGGAGTGTGTGTGTGAACAGCAGTTTTCAGATTTTTCCACAGATTCTCAATTGTATTCAGGTCTGGACTTTGACTTGGCCATTCTAACACCTGGATACGTTTAGTTTTGAACCATTCCATTGTAGATTTTGCTTTATGTTTACGATCATTGTCTTGTTGGAAGGTAAACCTCCATCCCAGTCTCAGGTCTTTTGCAGACTCCAACAGGTTTCCTTCCAAAATTGCCCCGTATTTGGCTCCATCCATCCATTTGACAGTGGGGATGGTGTGTTCAGGGTGATGTGCAGTGTTACTTTTACGCCAAACATAACGTTTTGCATTTAGCCCAGAAAGTTCAATATTGGTCTCATCTGACCAGAACACCTTCTTCCACATGTTTGTTGTGTCTCCCAGGTGGCTTGTGGCAAATGTCAAATGGGACTTTATGGTTTTCTTTGAGAAATTGCTTTCTTCTTGCCACTCTTCCATAAAAGGCCAGATTTGTGCAGTGTGCGACTAATACTTGTCCTATGGACAGATTCCCCCACCTTAGCTGTGGATCTCTGCAGTTCATCCAGGGCGATCATAGGCCTCTTGGCTGCATCTCTGGTCAGTGCTCTCCTTGTTTGGGCTGAAAGTTTAGAGGCGGCCAGGTCTTGTTAGGTTTGCAGTAGTCTGATACTCTCTCCATTTCAGTATGATTGATCCAATAGTGCTCTGTGAGATTTTTAAAGCTTGTGAAATCTTTTTATATCCTAATCCTGCTTTAACCTTCTCCACAACTTTATCCCGGACCTGCCTGGTGTACTCCTTGGTCTTCATTATGCTGTTAGCTCCCCAATATTCTTTTAACAGCCCTCTGAGACGTTCACAGACCAGATGCATTTATACTGAGACACACAGGTGGCCTCTTTTTAATCATCAGTCATTTAGGTCAACAATGGATCATTCAGAAATCATCAGGGAACTTCTGGAGTCAGTTGGCTGCACTGAGAGAAAAGGGGGTGAATAATTTCACACACCCTACTTTATTTAAAAAAAAAAGCTTAAAATATCATAAATTTTTGTCCCAGTTGGTGTTGATTCTTCACAAAAAATTACAATTTTATATATTTATGTTTGAAGCCTGAAATGTGGCTAAAGGTAAAGAAGTTCAAGGGGTGGTAATTCTTTCGCAAGGCATTGCATGTCAATAATCTATGGTGGAAAAAATTTGTGCATTTTTGTGTTTTGAATGGGAGAGGATTATGTGTGGAAAAAATGACATATCCATTGACTTCTTATTAGGTTTTAGTCATGACATGCGTTTATAATTCATGTCATGACTAAAACATAATAAGATGAATTCCAACAGAAATCAGGACAAAACTGATCTGGTTGTTTTGGTCTGAAGGTAAAGATGGCCTGTGAGTCCAGCACAGACACTGTGACTGCCCCCCTGTGGCACCAATGTGAACACACAACTATCAGGCTCTTGGGGCTGTTGTACAGATGACTGAAGTAGTAGTAGCAACAGTCAAGATGAGAAGGATGAGAGCTCAAAATATAACCTGAAAATGAAACTAAAGATGCATGTGCACAGCAGACAAACAAAGGGTCAAAAGGTGAGAGGTTATTACTAACCCATGAGTCACTGAGGACCAGAGAGTTACACATGTCCACAACCCTGAGAGAGGAACGCCTCAAAAACATGTTGACATTTGTGGAGACAGAAAGGTGGAACAAACCTGAGAGACCATCAAACTCCTCCACATCAAACTGGCTGACCTCACTGGTTGAATCATAAGCCTCAGCCCAGGAATCAGACCAGATGGGGCACAAATGGTCGGGTGTACTGAGGAACTGGTAACTTTGTAATGGCATGTCTTCGAAATTCATATTCAAAGTGTCTTTCCAAGCATCCACAGGATGTTTCCACAGCATCCACAGGATGTTTTTCCTTTCCTCTTACTCCTCTCCATCCTCCTGCTCCTTTTTCTTGGTTTCTTTGTCCTTGTATTTGTCCTGCTCCTCTTCATGGCTGTTCTTCTGTTCTTTGTCCACCTCCTTCTTTTTGTCCTTTTTCTCATCTTTGCTCTTCTATCTCCACTTTCCCCCTTCTCATCGGCCTCAAACTTATCAATTTCTTCATCTGACACCTTCTCCTTCTGCTGTGATCTTATTTAGTTCCTCCATGAGTTGAGCCCTCATCCTCCTCCTCAACTTAGCTGCAAAGATCCATTTCTTCAGTCATTTGTACAACAGCCCTAAGACCTCCTCTTTACTTTAGCCTCTACTCATTTTTAACTCAAAATGGCTGCTATGAAAATGACCTGGTCAGCTCTTGGTCTGGACTTTGACACAATCAGAAAATATAAAAACATATATATCCAACTTTGTGTTGGCTAATCAGAGGGGAGATGCTGTTGTTTGAGGGATACTTGTTATGACACTGATAGCTGTGTATTCACTAGGGCTGACGGCAAACAATCGATTAATCGTTGGTCGACCAAAAAAATATTAGCTGACCAAAATTCCATTGGTCGATTGGTCGGAGGGAAAAAAATCCGCGCCTTTAATTTGACGAGCATGATAAAGCAAGTCGTCGTGCCACTAATTTACCGTTGGTGATTTTTTTAACACGGCAGACACCATGTCTGGGAGGAGCTCTAAAATTTGGGAACATTTCGAAAAGAACAAAGATGACCCAAAGAGGGTTACGTGCAGAATTTGCAAAAAAACATTCCCCTTTCATTCTTCCACGACGAACATGTTTTACCACCTCAACCATGTAAATAGCCTACTAGCCTAGCTACCCCTTGCAACAAGTTTGATTGCAATATGTAAGCCTATAAGTACATTTTGTTATTGTCGCTAGGACTATATTCACTAGGGCTGACGGCAAACAATCGATTAATCGTTGGTCGACCAAAAAAATATTAGCTGACCAAAATTCCATTGGTCGATTGGTCGGAGGGAAAAAAATCCGCGCCTTTAATTTGACGAGCATGATAAAGCAAGTCGTCGTGCCACTAATTTACCGTTGGTGATTTTTTTAACACGGCAGACACCATGTCTGGGAGGAGCTCTAAAATTTGGGAACATTTCGAAAAGAACAAAGATGACCCAAAGAGGGTTACGTGCAGAATTTGCAAAAAAACATTCCCCTTTCATTCTTCCACGACGAATATGTTTTACCACCTCAACCATGTAAATAGCCTACTAGCCTAGCTACCCCTTGCAACAAGTTTGATTGCAATATGTAAGCCTATAAGTACATTTTGTTATTGTCGCTAGGACTATATTCATGTGTAGGCTACTGGTAAAACTAAATTATCCAGCTCATTATTTTACTATCTCTCTACAGGCGCATCCACTTTATTGCGATAAGTCAGCCTCCGCGGCTTCCTCATCCTCATCATTGACGCAGCAAAAGCTCGTAATGAAACCTTCTCTATCTGAAAAAAGGAAGAGAGACATAACTGACAAAATAGCTGATTTCATCGCGCTGGACATGCGCCCTGTGAATATCATCAGTGGTGAGGGATTTAAAAATCTAATTGAGTGCCTAGAGCCCGGATACAGCCTGCCAAGACGTGACACAGTGATGCACGCTGTTACGAGCAAATACAACTCTACAAAACAAACACTTCAGGGCAAGATCGAAAACTGCAGAGCACTCAGTTTCACCACGGATATATAGACATCTAACCAGATGGAAAGTTACATGACGGTCACGGCGTATTTTATATCTGATAACTGGCAACTGCATTCATTCGTTCTGGAAACTAAAGTTTTGGAAGTGAGCCACACAGCTGCTAACATAGCAGAACAACTCAGCGAAGTAATGGCAGACTTTAGAATCCCAGCTGAAAAAAGGGTCGCTCTTGTGCATGACAATGCAGCGAACATGGTGTTGTGCGCGGATCAGTCATCTCAAAATCCATCCTGGGGTAACGTCCAAGGAGTTCGTTGCGCAGGGCACACTTTGCAGCTGTGCATCAATGCGGCTCTAAAAAAAGATCCCGTTTGCCGAGTTAAAGCAGCAGCCAGACGTCTTGTTGGACATTTTAAGAAAAGTGCCAAGGTTACAGCAGCTCTTACCGAAAAACAAAAACAACAAAACGTAGTTGAACACAAACTCATCCAGGATGTCTCCACGAGATGGAACTCTACTCACTGTATGTTGGAACGCCTTCTGGAACAAAGGTGGCCGGTCACCGCTGTGCTTTCCGACCCCGTTACCACCCACAGATCTGACCGCGATTTAGATCTCACCACGGCCCAATGGAGGATTGCGGAAGACATAGTCTCGGTGCTGAAGCCGATGGTCACACTAACCGAGTTGCTTTCGCAGGATGTTAACGCATCTCTCTCTGCCACGCTGCCCATGCTCATAAACATGAAAAGACGTCACCTGTTGCGGCGCGAGGATGACAGTGCGGCTGTGACAGCACTGAAGAAAACACTTAGTGAGGAAATTGACAAGAGGTGGGAGCTAAAAGATGAGCTACAGTCCAGCATATACATCAAAGCTGCTGTCTTGGACCCACGCTTTAAAAATCTAGCGTTCATGGAGGAAGAGAAACGGGACCAGGCATATATTACGGTGTTGGACTTGGCTGAGAGTCTATCTCCAGCAGAAGAGCCTGCCCAGCACGCCAGCAGTAGGGATGACGACGAACTTGGCCCCGCACCAAAGAAAACGAAAAAGACAGAAAAGTTGGACGAAATGTCCATGCTGATGGGTATAGATGAGGAGCAGCAAACAGAAGAACATAACAGTGAAATGAAACGGTACTTGGAGGATAAAACAAAAGTTGAGTCGGGACCACTATCATGGTGGCAAAAAAACGAGGAGCGCTACCCGAAGCTGGCCAGAGCAGCCAAGCGTATTCACTCGATCCCATCCACATCCACACCATCGGAGCGAATCTTCTCCAAGGCCGGCTTCATTGTAAGCAAGACGCGGAGTTCACTTCTCCCAGACAATGTGGACAAATTGGTCTTCCTTTCTCACAATTTGAGAAAGCTCAGAGCCGAGGAGAAATGACTGAGTTTTTATATCATGGCTACCTCGTATGTCTGTAAATCTGCACTGTACTGCACTGTAAATCTGTTTCAGTTAGGCTAGACCTATTTATTCATTTATGTTATTTTAGGCCTATTCATTGAGTTTTTATTTAATTAGGGCTGCCGTTGGTCTGTTTATTTGCACTAAGACTTTAAAAAAAAAAAGGTGTTTCAGATTTGCCGATTGTTAATCATTATCTAATTTTAATAGGCCTACTTATCATTGGAATCTGATAGCCATCATATTTTATTCGTTATCTTAAATTTCAAAAGAAACGAAAAAAAAAAAAGTTTTATTAGTTTAAGGCTGTATTTTGTTTTGTTTTGTTACAATCATCTTTCATGAACAATGTGTGTGTAGCACGTGTTTTAAATAAATATTCATCAGAATGTTCAGAGTCCGTCAGTCTTTCTGATTATTTTGTTTTGACACATCCAGAATACCAGAATCTGAAATAATTTGGCCGTGTAACAGACGGCAGACTGTGCTGCTGTGCGCTTGTTAGTGTACATATGTCAGCCAAGGTCACAACGTTGTTTTTTCTTTTAACTCTCCGACTGAGAGAACTAGGCATTCAACTGATTTTTGTGTAGGTTAGTAGGCCTATGTAAATCAACCAGGAAACATTTTGTCAGTTATACACATCCCTTTAGGCCTACATCCCATATTTCAGGAAATCAGACAACATAACCATTTTAAAATTCCTGCATGGTTGAAAATTGCATGAAGGTTACCCTCGTCGTTAGTGGTAAATGCGCATAGATACGGCAGCCTGGCATTACAGGTAAAGCCTCACAGATGTGTATCCCGTTTTTTTTTGTGTTTTTTTTTTGGGGGGGGTGATTAGTCGATTAGTCGGAGTGAATGCACGACCACTGGTTGACCAAGTAAAATCCTTGGTCGAGGACAGCCCTAGTATTCACACAGGTGCCGCAGGGGGACAGTCACAGGGTCATAATGTCTGTGCTGGACTCACAGACCATCTTTACCTTCAGACCAAAACAACCAGAGCAGTTTTACCCTATTTGTAATCCATCTTATTCTAATTATAATGTAATGCTTATTTATGTTCTAAACAGGCCTTAAAAAGAAAAAGTGGTCCAGGAACATGGCTGTTACAGAAAACTACTGTCTCCATGGAGAACATGCTGAAGTTTTAACTTTCTATTTCCATGGAATCATGCAGGTGAGATGCCACCGCCACAAAGTTACGTAGTGTACTTTTAATTTAAAAATGCAACTGAATTTTGTCACATCAATAATCACAATAGGTTAATGAGTTTACTCTGAACATCTTTCAATGAGAAATTATTCCTACAGTGTGATTATGTGTCACAAGCAATGTCTAAGGCTGCGTCTCAATTCTCCCCCTTAGCCCTCTGTCTTAGCCCTACCCCTCTGTTGTGCGCGTTCACGAGAAACAGAGGGGTGTCCCAATACTCTTTTCTGTAAGTGCGAGGGCTAAGGGGAAGGGCTATGATACCCCTCTGCGCAAAGCGTTTTCAGATGCACCCTTTGCGCAAAGGGGATAGGCGTGGCTTAACGCAAGTCGGAGCAAAAAGCAACACGGAAATCGGGAAGTGTCGAGCAATCGGGAAGAAATTGGACAAATGTGAGTATTTGCACTCAAGAACCTCATAAAAAGTTGTATAAAACTGTAGTAACTTTTGAAAAGTTGTAGGTATACTCATGGCGCCTGCATTTACGCTTTCTGACATATACGGCTTATCGTAACATGCCCGGTTAGAACTATACGCTTGTTACGGTACAATGTGTAAAGTATTACGAACATGCATGGCCTAAAAGAACTATATACGCATATATGTTAGACTAGAATGTGTCAAATATATCGCTGTATTTCGCCTCGTAACTCGTCTCATGCGCTTTTAGAACTATACACATGTTACGGTAGAATGTGTAAAGTATTACGAACATGCATCGCCTAAAATATTATTGTTTCGTTTCGCCTTGTAAATTATCCCATATTTATATTAAAAACGACATGTTATTAATCACATTTGTATTTTGTTTAGAAATTTCTTGTAGGAGGCTGGACTTGTTGGAGTTGTGTCAGCCCAACAAGCTTCAAAAAAGTGGGAGAATTTGAAAATAAAATATAAGGTATATTACATTCTATAATATTTGTAGGTACCAGAACAACTATATATGTTTATGACTATGTATTAATTTTGTTTTCTTTTTTGTGTGTACCAGGCATCCTCTACAACTCCGTCCACCTCTGCAGCATTTTAATTTTGTGTTACAGTTGATTAAAATTTGATTTACATATGTTGTACAGAGTATAGTAATTTTAACAAATTAAAAAATTAAAAAAACATTTGACTTTTTGCAAAGTTCATTTAAAACAAACTCAAAAGGAGCACAATACTTCAAAACTTTAAAAATAATGTCATATTGTTGCGACTGCAAAGGGGTGTCCCATTTCTAAGGGTTTAAAACATACCCCTTTGCCTTACCCCTCTGTTTAAAGACAGAGGGGTAGGGCTAAGGGGTAGGGCTAAGACAAAAACAGAGGGCTAAGGGGGAGAATTGGGATTGGGCCTAAGTTAGAAAGTTAGTCTACTGTTTGTTTTTGGTTTATGTATCTAAAAATGAGTTACGAAACATTCTTATGCTTTGTAGAATATGCACACTACATCTTTTTCTGCACCTTGAAATCAAATCTTGAATTTGGCATTTTCATGACAGGAACAAAATGTGCTCAAGTTTGTGAAGTGTTTGCCAACCTGGGCGAGGGACAGGCTGCAGGGCTGGGGTCTGGGCTTTCCGCGCAGATGCTCCTTCCTGATTAAAAAGAAAGAAAAGAGTTTTATTTATTTATTTTTTTAAGTAATTATTCAAAAAAAGGAAAATGGGGTCATACTTCAGTAGCAGTGGAGACTGAGGAGGAATCTGTACAGAGTATCTGCCTGTATGTCAGAGGCATGTCACAGCTGCCAAATATAAACTGAGTCTACACTGTAAAACATTATCAATATATTGTGTGTGGATGTCTCAGAATCAGTGCCCCCATGTTAAATAAATATCGATCTACATTTTCATCATTTCATTCTAAAATGATTCATCATCAGACACTGTCCAATACGAAAACAATGACATAAGCAGCACTACTGCAGCAGCAGCACTGTCAATGACATCTTATCTGCAGCACAGCTGGCTGTGCTGACTTTAAAAAAAACCAAACAACAACAGTCAATGGCTATGTCAATAAAAATGAGTGACTTCCTCCTTGATGCCGAAAAACACATTTTTTTTAATTTTGCTGTTGAAAGCAGCCAAAACGCACTACAGCAACACAGTATTTAAATGGTTTAATGCGTCGTTTCCCTTGTCTGGGTGGATGTACAAGCATTTATTCAAGCACTTCTACCGCCAACACGTTCCAGACACTATTAAACCAAAGCACTGACATGGCAGGCAGATAAATGGAACTTCTTTCTAATAAACATAAATAATCAGGCCTTAAGTGGGTAATCTGAGAATGTGGCAACACCTCTCTGATTCCAGCAGCATAGCAGATTGAGATAAGGTTGAATGCTTCTGATGGAGAGAGTGGGCGTGAATACAAATGGGTTAGCTCGAAGCCCCCCCTCCCCTCCCTGCTGCTGTTGCGCGGCAGAGGCACCGTGACGTGGTAACGGGGAGTGCGCACTGCCACAAAGCCCCAAGCCACATCGTCTCTCCTCCCCCCACTCACCCGCTCGTTCGGATGCAGTGAAGAAGCAGCAGAATACAAGGCTGAAAAGGGGCATGGCATTGGAACAGAAATAATGGATGGGGGAAATGCGGCAATGAAAAATGAGGAACGCAGACATTGAGAAACTGGATACAAGCCAGGATCATTAAGATTTCTGAAGGGTATGGCTGTGAAAATTACTTCAAGACAAACCTCAGTATTTTTCCTTCAGTCAGATGTAGCAGCAAAGCTGTTAGCATACAGCCTTGGACGCATCACATCCTGCTCAACATACAAATACAGCTCTGCAGAGTTTCATTTTTATGGGTTACGTCGCAGTTTGCTTCTTGTCAAAGTGACTGTCCAGCCGCCATCCGTTAAACAGGAAATTGATGTCAACCGAAGCTGGTGTCCTAGTTCAATCAGTGAAAAAAAGGGCAACATGTGCAACACCTACTTCAAAGCAACAAGAGCAAATCAGGTGGATTTGAGGCAAGTATCACTGGTAAACAGCAGAAGAACTGGCTGTGTGCCAGAGTTGCTGTGATGTAGGCGGTGGGTCATTTTCAGTGACACAGCTCAAAAGCAGCTTCACGTCAGAGCTTCAGATCCCTGACAAACCCCTCTTTGTGTTGATGGGGTTTTTCAAGAGGGTAGAGTGTAACTCTATATATATATAAGTAAATAAGTGAAAGAACACTAATCTGGGGAACCAAGTATGGCAACAGCTATAGTAGCTTTGCATTTGACATTCTCAATGGCTTTGTTTTGAAGACCTCTACAATTAAATGGCATAAGAGAGATATCATTATTTTTTTTTTATATTTTCAGGATCCATCAGGGATCCCTGTGGTTTGCCCTGCAGCATGATAACTGAATGAAGAGCTGGGCTGAAGTCATGCAGTGGAGACGCAGACACTGCTGCACACATGCAGCTAAACTTCTCTATCTTCTTTCCTTGTTGGGATTATTGATCTTTCTAGTCCACCAGGTGTGGCTCCCACAACTCATAGGTTTGCCATGGTGGAGGGGACATCCTGTGGTCTTTGGAGGAGAGAAGCTTGAGTCAACCAAAGCCAAATCAAACATGAGCTCCAAACGTAGCACGTGGCACTATGTTATAATCCCGCAGCCAACCATTAATGTGGACAACTCCTCCTCACATGAGAACATAGGCCTCTCCTCTCTTCAGGAGGAGCCCGCTCTGGACTCGCTGACTGCCAACGACACACAAAGTGAGCCACAAGAACTGATGTCAGATGGGCCTTTTGATTACATCATAAATGAGCAAAACAAGTGCTCAGAGGGGACACTTGTACCATTTCTGGTGTTGCTGATAGCTACTGAGGCTCGCCAGGTAGAGGCAAGGAATGCCATTCGTCAGACATGGGGAAATGAGAGTGTTGTTCCTGCTTTGGGCTTCATACGCTTGTTTTTGTTGGGAAAAAACGAAGGTGAGCTGGGGCTTGTACAGCAAAAGATGCTGGAATCAGAGAGTCGAAGGCATCATGATATTATTCAACAAAACTTTCTGGACTCATATAAAAACTTGACTGTTAAAACAATGATGGGAATAAACTGGGTATCAAAATATTGTCCACATGCTGCATATGTGATGAAGACAGACAGCGACATGTTTGTCAACACAGAATATCTAATACAGAAATTACTTAGACCAGACCTGACACACAGAATAAATTACTTTACAGGGAATAACATGAGAGGCTTTGCACCAAATCGAAACAAAAACAGTAAGTGGTACATGCCTCCAGAAGCCTACCCTGGAAACAAATACCCCACATTCTGTTCTGGAACAGGCTATGTCTTCTCTGGAGACTTGGCAAGGAAGATCTACAGAGTGTCGCTAAACATCCGCTATTTACATCTGGAAGATGTATATGTAGGAGTCTGTCTAGCTGAGCTCGGCATTGAACCCACACCTCCCCCAAATGAGTTTTTATTCAACCACTGGAGAGTCTCTTACTCAAGCTGCAAATACAGCCACCTGATAACCTCACATGGGTTTCATCCAAATGAGCTACTGAAATACTGGCATCACCTGCAAAGCAACAAACACAACGCCTGTATCAATGCCCTGAAGGAAAGGATGAGTCGGACACACTCCAAAAGACTGCACTGAAACAAACTTAACTGAACTCCAAATATGGCTTGATTGTGTATTTACAGGTTTGTGTTCAATAGTATATTATATAAACTGTTATACACAGAAATCAGTTCACGAAATTGTATACAACTGTGTAGTTAATATCATTTGGAGTTTTAATGTGCATCCAAAACTGTGCAATAAATGGGAGAATGAGATAGTGTGTTCAATAAAATACTTAACACTGATTTAAGATTACTGTAGCCATTAGCCAAAAACAAAAATACAAAAAACATTAGTATGAAAACTACATATTCATTTCAAAAGGAGAAATTTAATTTGTCAACTGGACAGAGTTTATTTGGTCGAATACTTTGAGGACAGCGAGGTCCAGATCTTGGCCAGAGAAAAGAACTGGTTTGAGAGGGGAGTTAAAGAGGCTATTTTTGTCAAGAAAGAGAATCCTTCCTTGAACAGAAATGGAGGTCTCAGACATCATTTGTCTCCCATCTATAACTCTATCCTCAAACCTAAATCAAAACAAACAGAGAAAACAATGGGACTAGCCAGGTCAGGTCCAGAGGTGTGAAAACACCCATCATGGCCCTGAATGGATATGCTAACTACACCCCCACTCCCACTCCATATTGAATAGACTCACATGACTAACAGAAACTGTTAACAACTCCATATTGTATCACCTGACTAACAGAAACTGTAAATAAATATGTGTTGTCTCAGAGTAATTTTCATTGTAATGAAGCTCCTCCCTTCAAGCAGATATAAGCAGTGTCCACCAGCATCTGACCAGAACTGAAGAAGCAGCTTGGATGAGCTGCGAAACGTATTCGACCAAATAAACTCTGTCCAGTTGACAAATTAAATTTCTCCTTTTGCTATGGATTCTACCTGGACAACTGAGGGATTCTACATACATATTCATTTGAACAGTAGTGATGTTGGAGGAAAAAAAAAAACTTACATAAGGCCAATTTGGATCTTCTCTGAATAGTTTGAGAGAAATCTTGGTCTATTTCTACAACTACTTCAAGGCCACATGGACAAATTAAAGAAACCATTACATTGTGTTTATATTTATAGCTACATTATATGGTATAAAAAAGGTTCTTATCATTCAGTTAAGACTCACCGTCACCGACTTCAGGGTCATGCCGTGGTAAGTGCCCATGGTATCAATTTTAAACCCCTCAGTTTCTAAACAAATGTAGAAAAGCAACAATTAGGAAAACCTGTTAAAAGTATTATTCAAATCAGCTAAAAGTTCACCTCACCTTCTTTTCCTTTGAAGCGCTCCTGGTCGTATCTATTGTAGGCCGCTGGGACTGGCTGTTTATTTCTAATAGAAGAATCCTGAAATTGAAATAATTTAAAACACATTAATGGTAATAATAATAGTATCTTTTATCAAATTATCCTTTTGGTTCTTACCACTTGTGGGGCATTTGGTGCAGGTCTCTGCTCTGGAGCACGACCTTCTTCCCTGGCTTTAACTGACTGAAGGATGGCAAAGATGTTCTTGGAGAAATTCTGAGATTTAAGAAATAAGTGTTAATTCAGTTGTTTTTGTTTGTTTATTTTAATTCCTTTCATACTTTGCTTTTGATAAAAGGGTAACTGTGGCTATGATAAGTGTTGGCCAGAGGGGCAGATGGCACTACCCCAAGAGCTGCTGTGGTTACAGAAATTAGCTTATCACCAGGTGTGAGTGAACAAATGATGAAACCGAGTGGTGCTTTAAAAAGAGCAATATTTTTTTTCCTTTTACAAAATCATGTAAATGTTAAACATGGATATTTTTTCTGCAGAGAGGCATACCTGAACTAGACCCAGATTCACTTGTACTGCTGCCATCTGGTGGCTAAACACTGAAGTAGGCTGGTGCAATAAAACTTTACTGATCTACAAGGGACATTATTTGGAAACTGTAGCTCACACAATAATCTATATCTACATCTACATCTATCTACATCTATATCAATATCTATATCCATCTACATCTATATCAATATCTATATCTATCTATATCTATCTATATCTATCTATATCTATATCTATATCTATATCTCGAGAGCGAGAGCAAGAGCGAGATAGAAACTAATTTATACCACTGACACAAAGCAGGATAATCCCAGTCAGTAAATAAGGCATAGCAGTCATTTATTCCACCCTCTGCAACTCAAATGTTATTGTAATAGATTAAAAAACATGGCTAAAATCTGCCCATTATTGCAAAGAAAAAATACCCACGATAAAAACTGAGCCGCAAAATATATTGTTCCATCAGTCATGTATTGAATAAGTTAATATTGTAATTACCCTGACAGGCCTAGCATGATTACACCCGAGTATTACAAAAAAGTGTGTAATCTATTAGCAAATCTTGATTATGTGAACTCTGAAGTACACTCCATATGCACACAGGGGTTTCATTGCTTGAAAAAGTTGCAGGTTGGAACCACTCAGATCTACGTATCTGTATCTAGCACGTAGATCCATGCTAGTGAAAGAATGTATGAGTCAGTGTTAAGATATAATTATGTTTACATAACTAAGAAGTGCCATAATCAATAAAGATGAGAATATCTAATCAGAGTAGGGACTGTATGTATTGTAATGTGTGCTTAAGATAATCTGTGCAGGCTCATCAGGGTGACGCATGCTGACTGAAGACTGAATGACAACACCACATATTGGAGCGGCCCGAGCTGAAGAAAATACTATCAGGACCTGCCTAGAGACAACTCTTTGTCACGCTGCACTCTCAGGATGTGATACCATATCTGAGCGCAGGGAGAGGCATACTAGAAAAACGGGAGCGCCCCTGATCTAGTAGGAGTTCCTGGTGTAACAGAGTAGGGACAGGTCCGCGCTCTAATTAGAATTGTAATATGTTAGGGTAATAAAACTTGTGTGATTCTCCTCGTTGTCTCTTTGCAAGTTTGTACTCTAGACTTCAGGAAATGAATACGCTTACAATTTGGGACCCTGACGTGATGGAGTCTTGAGGAGCAAGAGCTACGAGGAGAACCACGAGAGGAAAAGTGCAGTGCTGACTTGCCATTCTTCGAATCACAACTCACGCCGCGGCATTAAAAAGGTAAGGAAGGCCTTTTTCTGAAAACTTCCACATTTGACTGTGTACTAAATTTGAGTTGTGGTTTGAGTGTTTGGTTGGCAGTTTAAATTGATGCGTGTTTATACGACATAGGGACAGATGTAACTTGGAAGGGGTTAGAGTCCCTATAAGTAAAGATATTGACGGGTTAGAGTCCCGGAAATTAAAAGAGGAAGTACGTACACATGTGTATGGGTTAGAGTCCCAAGTAATGAGGAAGGTTAGAGTCCTTCGTGTATGGGTTAGAGTCCCATCGGGTTAAAGTCCCAAGTAATGAGGAAGGTTAGAGTCCTTCGTGTATGGGTTAGAGTCCCATCGGGTTAAAGTCCCGTGAAGGTTAGAGTCCTTCGTGTATGAGTTAGAGTCCCATCGGGTTAGAGTCCCGTGAAGGTTAGAGTCCTTCGTGTATGGGTTAGAGTCCCATCGGGTTAGAGTCCCGTGAAGGTTAGAGTACTTCGTGTATGGGTTAGAGTCCCATCGGGTTAGAGTCCCGTGAAGGTTAGAGTCCTTCGTGTATGGGTTAGAGTCCCATCGGGTTAGAGTCCCGTGAAGGTTAGAGTCCTTCGTGTATGGGTTAGAGTCCCATGTAATAAGTAAGGTTAGAGTCCTTCGTGTTATTCCAAAAAAAAAAAAAAAAAAAAAAGTAAAAATAATAAACTAAAATAAACAAAATAACAAGTTGTCAAAACAGTACAAGGAGAATTAGTTGAGCTTCCAACTTAAATTACAACATACTCAGGGTCAATTGGAAGAAGCATTAAAAAGTGCAGAGAAGCGCAGAGAGGCTGATGTGAAAGCAGAAGCAATGGTAAGGGAGTGGGAGGAGGCAGAGAAGAGGAAGATGGCAGAACAGAGAGGCAGAAGGGAGGGGCAGGAGTCTGTTAAACCTAAAGCATCAACACATACCACCCCTCCATTATCAAGAATACATTTTGAAACAGATAAAGAGTCATCTACAGCAGAGAGTGAGACTGGCAGTGATACTGAGGAAAAGGAGGAACTTGGCTTCGAGTCAGCAGTAATGAACAAACAGAGAGTAAACAAGGCAGCCCGACCTAAAACACGTAGGACAGTGAAGGAAGATCGGCTAGTGTCCCACAACACTCGCAGCAAAACCAGCAAAGGAGGCAAATTAGGATACATGCTTCCACTTTTGCCTACACCACACGGGGGATTAGGCTTATACCAGCCATTTCAATTTATAGATTTGGAAGCTATGGCAGAAAAACTCCCTCCTCTCTTAAAAAAAAAAAAAAAACTCTGACTGTCTGGTACGAGTCACAGGCCGTCTCATGCCTGGCCCACACTCTACACAATTGCCCCATGATTCGGAACAACCGTGGACGCCTGTACATTACAAACCATACTGGAATCAGTTACATGCTCTTGCTTCCAGTCTTTCTGTGCAGGACACTCACCAGGCTAGACCATCTGCTGCTACGGACCCGGAGGTCCCGGACTTGGTGTATTTGAAGGCCATAAAACGAAAGTGGTCACAGCCTCGCTGGGAGGGCCCCTATCGTGTTACTGCTCGCACCTCCCACGCCATACAGGTCAAAAACAAGCCTGGTCGCTGGTTCCATCTGTCACAAATTCGGTCTGCACACAGCAGCTCGGACAACTGATTGTGACTACATCTCTATTGGTGATCGGGCTCCAGAAAAAAAATACCAAGACATTCAAAGCGTGGTGTAACTCTCACTTGAGGAAAACCGGGACACAGATCGAGAACATCGAGGAGGCCTTCCTGGATGGACTCAAACTCATGCTGCTGCTGGAGGTCATCTCAGGCAAGCGCTTGGCCAAACCAGAACGAGGAAAGATGAGAGTTCACAAGATTTCAAACGTAAACAAAGCCCTCGACTTCATCGCCAGTAGAGGAGTCAAACTAGTGTCCATTGGAGCAGAAGAAATTGTAGACGGGAGTGCCAAGATGACCTTGGGAATGACCAACATCTGGACCATCATCCTGCGCTTTGCCATCCAAGACATCTCCGTGGAAGAGACATCGGCCAAAGAGGGTCTTCTGTTGTGGTGCCAGAGGAAGACAGCTCCGTACAAAAACGTCAACATCCAGAACTTTCATATCAGTTGGAAAGATGGTTTGGGCTTCTGTGCACTCATTCACCGACACCGTCCTGAACTCATCGACTATGGAAAACTACGCAAGGATGATCCAATGACCAACTTGAACACAGCCTTTGATGTTGCAGAGAAATACCTGGACATCCCGAAAATGTTGGACGTGGAAGACATTGTAGGCACAGCCCGTCCGGATGAGAAAGCCATCATGACCTACGTGTCTAGTTTCTACCACGCCTTCTCTGGGGCCCAGAAGGCGGAGACAGCAGCCAACAGGATCTGCAAAGTGCTGGCCGTGAACCAGGAGAACGAACAGCTCATGGAGGACTATGAGAAACTGGCCAGTGATTTGTTGGAGTGGATTCGCCGCACCAGCCCGTGGCTGGAAAACCGAATGCCGGAGAACACCATGCAGGCAATGCAGCAGAAACTAGAGGACTTCAGGGACTACAGACATCTCCACAAACCCCCCAAAGTCCAAGAGAAGTGCCAACTGGAGATCAACTTCAACACGCTACAGACCAAACTCAGACTCAGTAACCGGCCCGCGTTCATGCCGTCAGAGGGCAAGATGGTGTCCGATATCAACATCGCTGGGACCAACCTCTACACCACCATCAATCCTCAGGAGATCAATACCAAATGGGACAAGGTCAAACAGCTGGTGCCACAGAGAGACCAGGCCCTGATTGAGGAACACACTCGTCAACAGAACAATGTAAGACTGCATGTACAGTTCGCCAACCAGGCCAACGTCATAGGGCCCTGGATCCAGACCAAGATGGGGGAGATTGGCCGTATCTCTATTGAAATGCATAGTACCCTGGAGGACCAGCTCACAAACCTGCGTCAGTATTAGAAGAGCATTGTGAACTACAAACCAAAGATCGACCAGTTAGAAGGAGACCACCAGCTCATCCAGGAGGCCCTCATCTTTGACAACAAGCACACCAAGTACACCATGGAGCACATCCGTGTGGGCTGGGAGCAGCTTCTCACCACCATTGCCAGAACCATCAACGAGATCGAGAACCAGATCCTGACGCGAGATGCTAAAGGCATCAGCCAAGAGCAGCTCAACGAGTTCAGAGCCTCCTTCAACCACATCGACAGGGACCACACCGGCACTCTGGGCACTGAGGAGTTACGAACCTACAGCACCTCCCTATGATCCAGAGGATGCTGCCATGTTTGAAGAAGTGTAAAGGTGATCTATTAAAATAGATCAAAAGGGGGAATGAAAGAATGTATGAGTCAGTGTTAAGATATAATTATGTTTACATAACTAAGAAGTGCCATAATCAATAAACTAAAGATGAGAATATCTAATCAGAGTAGGGACTGTATGTATTGTAATGTGTGCTTAAGATAATCTGTGCAGGCTCATCAGGGTGACGCATGCTGACTGAAGACTGAATGACAACACCACATATTGGAGCGGCCCGAGCTGAAGAAAATACTATCAGGACCTGCCTAGAGACAACTCTGGGTCACGCTGCACTCTCAGGATGTGATACCATATCTGAGCGCAGGGAGAGGCATACTAGAAAAACGGGAGCGCCCCTGATCTAGTAGGAGTTCCTGGTGTAACAGAGTAGGGACAGGTCCGCGCTCTAATTAGAATTGTAATATGTTAGGGTAATAAAACTTGTGTGATTCTCCTCGTTGTCTCTTTGCAAGTTTGTACTCTAGACTTCAGGAAATGAATACGCTTACACTAGATACACCACCATTTATTTAATCTTTGTTCGCTTAAATTTTAAATGTGCTGATGCCCCATACTTTCAAAATAAATAAAATAATAATCAAGATTTCTATAATGAAAAAAATTATATTTCCATAATAAGTTCTACGCTGCATTATAAGATAAGATAAGATAAGATATGCCTTTATTATTAGAGCATTATTAAAAGTTAAACTGTAGTAATAGATGTACACAAACCTTGCCAGTGCTCTGTAGAATGGTTGTCCTGGTCCTCCAGACCCTCTCTCTGCTCACAATATCTCTGGTGACATCCACCTCTGCATCTACAAAGCTTCTCTGCTTCAGGGTAATGTCATCATCCAGATCAGGTTTGATGGTGGAGCGCTTCTTGGCCATGATTTTGGCCTTGATGGCTGCAATTTTCTCCACAGACATGGCTTCAGACAATGATCTGGAAAACATTATTGAATGATTTAGATTCTACTTCATACAGTACATTTATATGGATAAATAAGCAGTATTCATACCTGATCTGGTCTGTTTGTACAATGCCTTCCTTATGTCCCTCAAGACGAGCCGCCAAGCGCTCTTTGTCCAGACGCACTCGCTCTTCATCCTCAGAACATACAAAATGTATAAAGAAATTAGTCCTGATTTCCTGATGATCAATCCTAAAACATACCAAAAGATTGGCCATATTACCACAATTCTTTACCTCAATTCTAGGTTTTTTTGTTTCAAAAGATACTTCATCTGCTGCTCTTTTTACTGTAAAAAAGAAAATGCTCATCATGGAGGGGATCTTTAGAGCACCATCACTGGTCACAAACATACATTATCAAGAGCTCAAAAAAATAAGAAAAAAATTACCTTGTGTTGGCCTTTGCAAACCAATTTCTATGGGTGCACTTCTGTCAATACTTGTCGATGTAGCTGGAAAAAAAAAAAATCACAGGCATTTTGCATGTATGTTAAGAAGACACAAATTGCAAAACTTTCAGAATAAACAACTTACAGCTCTCGCCATTGAGATAGGACAGTAAGCCCTTTCTATCAGGTCGCCTAACAACAGGAATATTCTCAGTCTATAAAAGATGATGATATTGGTTATGGTTTAGGCTTAGAAACATAGTTACCCTTTCAGTGACAGTAAATATAACTTACGGCAGCTCTCCGCACATACGACGGGTGAGGAAGATGCACATTGTTGAGTAAGAATAAGATTGAGTCCAAAGTATAATATTCTTTTGGTTGTCCCTCTTTACCGGTTCTGGGGAGAAGAACATCAGGGGAAAAAAGTGCAATAGAATTTCATCAAGCAACGTAACAACCAAATAACGAAGACAGTTGTAAAAATCTAAATGGTCATTTCGCTAGAATATAGCAGATGGTGGACAATGAGACAAAACTTAATAAAATCCACCTAAAGACCACGAGCTTGGGATGATAAATTTTACTTGCCGATTTCACTGCAACTTTAAGTATTGATTTTAAATCTGATAAGACAATGATCAACACGCACAACGGCTTGGATTAAGTGCCTGCCCGATAATATGTAATGTCCAACAGAGTTTCTATCAAGTATACAACAATTCTGAACTTCGTAGCTTAACTGCGCAGAGTTGTTTGGCTTGCACACAACGCAGCCGTTCTTCCAATGCAGCTCGTAGGCTAACTGGTAAGGCTAACCAAATGCATTCAAATTTGAAAAAACGACTCACCCCCAAATTATGTAGTTGGTCTTAACATTTTTCGGCCACGAAAATTCTCCAAATATAACTTCATCTCCTTTGGCGACAATCTCCTTTTTCTGGATGTTATACTGACGGAGAACGCTCAGCACGTCCGCCATCTTGACTTGTCTTGTGGTGTGTTCAGAGGACCCCAGTTAACAACACGGTGTGGCCTGTAAAGTGCCTGAACGTATTTCAACAAGACCCCTGAAGGTTTGCAGACCTATGAATTGACCATGACTGATAAAGCCTACATCTGCATTTAAGAATCCTACTCTGTTTATTCATTATTTAATAGAAAAATAAGTCACGGTGTTTGTCAAGTAGAAGGACAATCTGGAAATGAAACAACAAAAATGCTTTTCCAAAGTTTCTTTTTCCAGGTTTGAATACTGAATGATACTCAACCTTCTTATGTCATTGCCATTAGCCTACCCTTAATAAAACGGTAATGCTGGAAAATAATGAGAAAATGGCTTTATTAATGACAACACACGTTTCTTATACAAGTGTTTTTCAAACTGTGGTATGTATACTCTGGGTTCTCTGCCATTTCAAACATATTTTAGACTAATTACTTAAATTTCATGTAGCCAATACTTTGGTAATACATTAAATATTGACATCAGTGAGAGACTAGCCCAGGTGGTAGGCAATTTTACTTGATGTGAAAAGTTTGAGAGCTACTGTTTTTGGTTTTTTTTTGGGTTTTTTTTTTACAATCATTGCATAGTCAATGACAAAACACACAAGCCAAAATGTAGGCTACAAGGTAACAAAACAATGTTGAGAAAAAAAAAAATAAATAAAAAATCTTGCAGGCAAACAAGTTCAGGCGTAAAACAATTTTTTGAAAATGTTAAATGGACAGACTGTATATAAACAACAACAACACAGTACTGTTGTGAAGAGATGTGGGCAATAGTAGAAAACCATTACATTTTTAAAATCATGACACTGACATTTCCCCTTTCCCTCTATCTATAGAAGCTAATGCAGATTAGTTTTGATGCAGCAATGCAAAACAACATTGTACATTTAGTATATAGTAGCCTACATTTCTGACCAGTTCTGCTGATTGACCTAACAAACCAGGTATCAACTGTCATACTCATACAAAAAATACAGAAAAAAACAAACTATAAGATTACTATAGGGCCACTCACCACTACAAAGAATGTTAAGCTAGGAATTGACCATGCTTTGGGCCAGTGCAGTTGCCAAAGCTTGCATTAACACAGAGACCGATACACAGTAAAAAATTAAATAAAATACACCATTTCTACTTGTTTGTATTAATTTTTTTTTGGAACTCTGGCCAGTTGAGGAGCAGTAGATATTTAGTAGGGTTTTGAAGTGCATTTTTGGATGATTAAGAAGGAATACTTCTTCACTATTTTAGTGCAAAAAAGTGCCTAACAATTCTACTAGAGTAGAGTATCAATACCTACAGTTTGGCATTGAGCAAAAGTATTGATACATTCATATCTATTCGCACATCTCAAGCTAAAGCTCTCAGTGGAGTCTGAGAATACATTTCCTGTTAGAAAAAACATTGAAACTACATTTCAGTAGTGGTCCAGCCCGCTGGAAACCTCTATTTATTAATGTAATATTACTGATTAAATGAGCAAATACAGCCTACTCAGTTACCCATACATCTGAAAAGGGCCATTTTGGTCCAGTTTTTTCTCTAAATGATGACAAGTGTTAAATCAAATCCTGGGCCATGTTCCGAATTAGTGTTATTGCACCAAGGTCAAATCCACAGACGCTGAGGACGCCACGGTCAGGCGTATCGGCAACAGCATGTCCAGTGGATGTTAGCCCACACATCACAAACTTGGAGAAGGTCCCCATTTTCTATTTTCAGGAACAAGAAAAATAAGTTAATGTTTTGTTTTTCAAAGTTGTCTTAATTTGAATCTAGTTGTGACATGCTAAATTTTAGAATTTATTCTGTACAACTAAATGTTACAGTCAAAGTAAGAAATATGTAGAAAAAAATACCAGGCCTAGGAGATAATTTTTACACAGCATAGACCTGGCCTAAGACCAGAGCTGGACAAATTTACTGACACAGGAGAATGGGAAATAACATACTTGTCTGTACTTCATTAGAGCTTCCACTGGGCTAGCCCTAAAAGCCCAAATTGGGTTGTTGGTCAATATAATAAAAACATCAACAGCTTTTTTGTTTTCTGTGGCCCAGGCCATTGGGAGGGTGCAGTCTGTACTCTCATTTGGGGTCTGAAACATTTGAATTGTGTAAGTCAGGCTCCAAGTATTTCATACATTTATAAACTTAATCAACAAATTGATCTTTTACCTTTACCAACTCAGCCGTTACTTGCTCTAGTGTCATGCCTGCTGCCACAGAGCATGGTATCAGGGACCCACCAGAGTAAGCCAGAACCTGTGTGTTTGCCTCGGTTGATGCAAAAACCTTGGGAAAAAAGTGCATTTTTAACTGTACTGATGGAGGGCAATAAAATATGCAAACATTAATGTTCAAAACAGAAGTGACTATGGGCTTGGGGAAAAAAAAAAAAAAAACAATAAAAATGGCACTTGGCATAACAAAAAAAGCTTGTACCATGGTAATTGCAGCTGCAGCTACAGCAGTGCTCACAGATGTCCCTGGAACAATACTGCTCAAGGATGTGCTAATATCCACTGCAATCACAAAGTTCTTATCCAAAGGTTCCAAATACTGAAAATAATAACACAGTTTAAACAGCGTTGTTACAATTAAAAATGCCAATTCTCCATTATTGTATAATCAAAAATATGTACCGTAAAACTTTTATAAAATGCAGAGTCCATGGCATGGATAATGTTGCTGTCTGTTTCCCATTTTGTTTTACCTTGATAGCCTTGTCCTTTTTTATAATTTTCTAAAGCCACAAGGATACTGAAAGGATGGATTCGGGCCTGTTGGGCAGACATATATACTAAGTAAAAAATAACACATTTCTATCAGGTTTATAGTACAACTACAATTTGCTTCATTACTTCTAATTCCACTTTGCTTAAGTACAAGTGAATACTGAAGCATTTGTACTAAAAAACTACTTGTACCATTGTATATCTAATAAATGCAATTATAAAAAAACATAACAGACATAACAGGCCTTACTTTTTTAAGGACTGCGTCACACTGGATACGGTCACAAACTGCCTGCGTTTCAGAGCTTCCTGGCTCAAGAATTCTTTTTGCTGTCATTTTTCCTAAACGTTTCATCAATGACTGAAGAGGCATCTCCTTCAACAAAGCTTTCCATACCTGTGACCAAAGGAGAAAATAAGACCTACTGTAAATTAAACATAAATAAAAAAGCTAAATTGAAACAGGAAAGTTGCTTTTAATCTACAATTAAATACTTGTTTCTGTATAGATTCTGTTCACCTGACTGGGCAACAGGAGAAGAGGCACTTAGCTGAAAACGGTTTAGAAGACTCATGCACATGGTCTCACTCTTAGTTCATTTTATTAGTACAACATTTTGGTCCCTCTGACCTTCCTCAGGTATGAGGACAGCCCCTTCCGCCAAGTTCTGTATATATCTATACCAATGCTTGTATGTCTATATCATATATTATCCCTTTTGTCCCATCAAACTGTATCAATAACATTTACACCAGCTGGAAGGAATGCACAAACCAAACATATTGCTATGTTATTACACTTACATGTTTGGACTTTAAATGGTGGGTCAGCAGCTGTTCCCGCTCTAATGCATGCTCCTCTATCATAGTGATGACTTCTGTCTCATCATTGCTGTGCTTGACTTTCTCCACCATTTCCAGATAGGACAGGACTTTCAGCACCTCCTCAGGATTCTCTCTGTCAGCATATTCAGCTTTAACTTCTTTCCACCCTTTCATTATGTATTTGCAAACCAACGCAACACCTGAAAACATGTCACATGTCAAAAGAAAGTTAATAAGCAGCAAAAGAGTTTAGAAACATTTGCTATAGAATAACCTGGACACTCACCATCATTTGCTGGTTTGGCGTGGGACAGCTTAAGGAGATCCTGATGAGACCAGCCATTTTGTTGTTTACATCTTGCAACGGATGCTGCCAGATTCATAGGATTTTGTCCATTATACCAGTTAGAGACAGCTTTTCTTAAGGCACGTCCCCAAATTCCACTTTTTGTGTCCTTAAGTTCCTTCTTATATTGCATGAAGGCAAACAAATACACAGGATCCTGGCAAACTTCCTTTAAAGCTTTGAATGCGGCCTGCCTTGTCTTTACATCCGAGTGTTGCGTGCACATTGCCAGTGCAAAAAGACAAGGACCCATAGAGACAATTCTTCCCTCCTGACTGTACCTTGCAATGATCTCCACCACTTCAGCTCCTTTGCCATCCTCCAGCAGAGCCAGCAGAGCCTCCGCACTTTCCCTGCTCACCTGCACCTCCTCTCTGGCTGTGTAAATGTCCCCCTCTGACCCATAACACAGAAACCGACAGAGTCGGGCTTTGTCGTCCACCTCCCATGGGCGGGCCTTCACATTGTGGTTGGTCTTCTCCATTGCAATTCTGATACCTGACATAGATTTTATTAGTTACATTATGATCGAATTAATGTACATGATGTGTGTCATATATAATGTAATGTATATGTATTCATGATGGGCTCGAAAGTCTACATGTACATAGAGACTACAAGTGTTGCTTTTACAGTAGACCATAGGACTACTTTCATGTAATTTGATTCATTTGCCCAAGAAATTTATGAAATATCTTTATGTTGTTTCCTCATTTGAAATTACCTACTACCACATGACATCATGACATCACCAGGTGGAACAGAGCATTTTGAGCTTTGGAGATGTAGACAGACTAATAATAAAGGGTTACTCAAACATGTGTGAATGAAACAAAATACAATTCCGGGTATGTTTTTGATTATATAACCTTATAACATGCTCACAAGCATCCGTTTGGTGTAATACCTTTAAAACCTAGACCGTGACTGAGTGTATGGAGGCATCTGTAAACACTTGTGGTTAGCTTTGCCGCTACAGTGACTGAAATAGTTGAGCGGATTAAAGATGCACATGCCACAAACTCATCTCAGCTCAAGTGAAATGTCTGCAAAATGATTTCCCCCATGGCCACATCACGGATCAAATCAGTGCTAGCTTGACCGAGTTTGCTGCCAACTAGTTGGCTATGATATAGTATATTTGGTAGTTTTATATTCTCTTACACTCAAGAATTAATATCACAAATATGTTTTCTCAATGCAATGCTTATGTGAGGTCCAGAAATTCATGGTATTTGTTTGCATACTTGAAGAAAGCTTTAAGCTCCAACTAAGTTACACTAAAGTACCAGTTTACACGTAAACGAATATTATTGACGGCGGGTTGTTTTTTAAAACAATAACGCATTAAAAAACACCAATAACTTACCTAAATACCACCGGAGAAAACAATGAATTTAGGTGAAGAAGGCCTCCTCCCGGACAGTGGTCACTGGTCAGCAGAGGCAGAGAGGCGCAGTGCATGTTGGGATACAGAGCTGGCATGGTGCACTACTCTGCTTCTCCGCTAGATAACAGTATTTAACAAGGCATTATTATGATGCAAGGATGTAAAATAATACAGTCAAAGGATATAACTTTCCTTTGATAGTTGGTGAATTACAGTGAAAATAAATTACTTTTATAGTTTATGACATTTTCCACTTACCAGAACATTCTGTTGCCTCCAAAACTCACAAAAATACAATAAACCCTGTTCTGATCTGTCTATTTTGCCTATTGTGCCTATTGTGTATTTTGGTTTGGCTTACGCTGGCCCTTTAATTGAAAACAGAAAGTTGCCCCTAATGGTCATTTGCGGTAGCGCACGCAAAAAAGCAGAAAAGGCTCTGCTGGCTCACGTGTGTTACTAAGGCATGCCCTGTAAGTAAAATATAAATAAGTATTATAATTTACAGGTGTTCATAAATAAGATGTGTTTGTTAATTTCATGGGTATAAAAACGAACAATTTACATGCTAACATGAGTATTAGACTGCTATGTAGACACGCTATGTTGAGTATTAGACTGCATTTGGGTTAGCATTAGCATAATAAAACGTGGTTTGCTGTATTTCTTTGTATTTAAACTAATATATATTTTGTATTATGTTGTTACAGTTTCACATCTGCCATATAAAGAACAGTCTAAACGCATTCTGGCGTCAGTGACTTATTGTGTGGAGGTGTTTAACTCCTGGATAGTAGAAGTGGGGTTCTACGAGGCCAGTACAAACCCATTTTTTCCTCATATGAAGTTGATAAAATTATATTTCTTGCTGTATATGCCAAAGTGAATGCCCATCAAACTGTGGACTATAGACTAATGCAATTTAGGAAAGAGAATAAACGGAAACACGAATAGCATAATCTATAGTGTATAGTCTTCATTTAGTGTCATCACATTTGTCTGTGTAAATAAGGCACAAACCAAATTAAACTATTGAAAATTCAGTTCAAGAGAAGGCTAGAAGAGGTAGCCAAATATGAGTTTGCATGCCCAAACAAAGCATAGGCTGTTCATTTTATGTTTGTGCAAGCCATGTTTGGCCCTTTTTGATTAGGTTAAAGTGTGTAACCTAAAGAACAAATTATACTGTAGTGAAAGAATTAAGACTTCATTTGATGGTCCCTTGCCATAGGTTATTGATCTAGATCTATTATTGTTTGTACAGTTCCTTAGGGGTGGTTAAATCCATTACTTTGAGCATTAAGACTTGAGTGAGTTTATGGTCAGATTGTGATGACTGGTCAGTTTTAAACTTTAGCTCTAGACCTTCATTGTACCAGTCTTTTAGGGCTCAGTTTTTATCGGTGTAACAGGTGATGCAGACATGTTTGGCTCTATAAGCTCTATGGTGTCTTTGCTCAGAGAAACCTTATCAATGTTTAAATGCGTATGCTGTTACGGTATGGGTGATTCACGAGTCAAGTTGATTATTGTACAATGAAAAGTCCACTGGTTGAAATACGAAATGCAAATGGGATTTGAATGGCACATGTCTAAAAATAATTTCTTTAACACAATTTGAACTAAGTCACAGATGGCTTAAAAAAGAAAGCTGTCCAATAAATTCTTCTGCAAAACTGAATTTTGGATTTTTTTAATTAAAACATCATATAGGCTAATCAATAGGATCAGATGGCCTTGTCCCCATCTGACCGTATGATATCTTCATTTTCTAAAATCTGAAAACCATTCACCAACTTCTTGACTTTTTGTGTAATACCCTCTTTGAAAGTAATGTTTTCATTTCAATCCTATAACTGTTTAATGCATTCAGCTTAGCAATTGCACAACATAACCATGTTCACATTTCCTCTGTAAACAAACATCTGCCTAATCACAATATGAAAATGCAAATATTGTGCAAATGTTGCCTCACATTTTGGCCACATCTTCAAGTCGGTTTAAATATTTACACAGATGACTTTTCCACTAAAAAGTTCCATAGATTTTCCCGTAGTATTTTGCGCAGTATTTACATTATTATCCTCATTTCACTTCATTGACAGTTACGCAGGGTCAATGAGAGCTCTGTAAAGGCTTGACCTAAGGAAGCGTGGGTATGAGTCCTTTTCCATTAAACCAAATACTATTTTCTGTGCTTCGTCAAAACAGGTGGCTATGGGCTCTGCAATATTTTTGCGTATTATCTCTCGTGTTTTCTGGTCAATGTTGATCTATAGAGAAAATGAAGAAGAAACAATAATGTATTAAAAGTGAACACACACATGAACTGGTCATTAACATGTATTAGTGATATTAATACCTCTTTTGGAGCTTCAACTTGAATGTAGCGCTTGAAGATCCTTCTTGCTCGGGATGACATCCTGTAAGATGATTTGATCTTTTTATAGTCCTCACACACCAACCAAAACTCAATATTTTCGTCGCTGTACTCAGACTTTAGGAAGGCCTGGAAGATCTTCAGCCCATCTACGTAACAGAAACACTGCTTTAGTTGTAAATCATTTGAATGTGTTGCACAGTCACTTTTTATTAGATTAACTTACATTTGGATGCTAGAAGTTTTTCTAGTGAATGTGACCACTGGGACAGATCCTCAAAACAAAGCCTGGAACAAGTTTAATAAAGCTTTAAACCTCCAGAGCAATACTTTATAATAACCAACACATATTTATCATTTCATCAAGAATGACTTACTTAACTACTTCATTAAGGGGCCAGGATTGGTTTTGGTATTAATTAATTAGTTACTAAGCCTGAATCACCCTTAATATTAAATTTGTGACGTTTTAGTTCATAATTTGTAAGTGTTACTAAGCGTAGTTTGTACACAAAGTAGTTCAAAGTGTTTTACAGAAAATGAAAACGGTGAATTAAAGCTATATTTAAAACAACAATGAAAACTTAGAGAAGAGGGTAGACACAATCATTTTAAGCTTAGATTCAAACTCCGTCAGAGCAGAGACCTGTCTCAGAACTTCAGGAAGCAAACAAGGTCACCTAAACTTCATCTGTTAATACAAAAATATTACCTGTCTTTCTTTATCTTTCTGTCCAAAATCTGTGTCCCCCAAACCGGACTGGAGCTGGACATGGCTTCAGTGGTCTGCCCAGCACCAAATGTCTATCTGTGGAAGTAATGGAACTTAAATATGCAGAAACTGAAATGAAGTTGGTATGCGGCGTCATGGTATAATTTTAAGCTAACCACAGAAAAAGAGGAAGTTGTGCTGACGTGTGGCGTGTGCATTTGTTTAGATGTCAAAATGCAAATGGGCCAGTGGAGTTTTTGTCAATGTTAAATACTTCTTATTTTGTATTTAACAGTGAAAGTGATAAATTAAGCTTTCTTTAAAAGTACAGGAATCAGCTGCTCTAGATAGGCATAATGCATTCAGTACAGAGTAGACTAGCAGCAACATTTTCCAGTTGAGGAAATTACAGCAAAGTTTCTACCTGCTACTATATTTTCCAAGAATTTTAAACCCAAAGTAACATGAGTATGTTTGTATGTATGTATGACTCTCTCTTTGGTAAATTAAAGGGTTTTTAATGATGATAGCCTTCCAAACTTCTCTTCCAAAACATAAAAGACATCTGATCTAAGAATTGATCAAATACATAAATAAATGAATAAATAAATAAATAATCCTCTACACAGCAGCTGAGGAGCCATAGTCACTTGCGTTCAATAGCATCTGCAGTTTTCATTCATAACCACTGGGGCACTGCAGCAGTTTGAACCACACAGAGGTGAATGTAGCACGTTGTCAAAACCAGAGGAAGTTGTGGCGGAGTCGTCTGTATTTGTAATAACCAATCAAACACAAAATGTCCTGTACAGTCAGCAGCAGTGACATGCACATCATGTAAAAGGAAGTAAGGGCTGTTTTATTACTTTGAATCTCATTTGAATAAAACATTATGCTCAATGTGAGTCTCTACTCTCCTCTAGATTTGAATACAGTGAAACTGCTGGAAGATGAAAATACCATTTGGACATCCTTTTCTGAGAATAAACCATAGGCTTACATAATAATATGGAGTTGCTGTATATGTTTTTAATCCAGTTTGGAAAATGATGCTTGAGGAAAAAGTAAAGTTGTGCCTTTGTTGGGCCTTTAGATTGAGTTCATGTTTTAACAGGTTTCTCTTTCTGCACTTCTCTACTTTATAACCGGAGCGCTTCTTTACTTTAAGAAGGAGCTACAGTCACATCTAAACTTGGGCTGCCAGTGCCCTAACCTGCATTTAGACAACACTTTTGTGTGGCTGCACTTGAGGTTTAGGTAGCAATGAAACTGGCAATCCAAATGAGAGACTCATGTGAGGTTCTTTTTGCTTTATGATCGTGTTGTGAACCAAAACACTACATTCTAACATTTAACCAACTTGGTCCTCATGTCCAAGGTTTTTGTTAATCAACATTACAACTGTTACCAGTACAACAATGTTTGATTTGTACCACGTATCTGGGAAAACAGGTAGGCCATGGTTATGAAATCTGGACAACAAATTCTACATACCCCTCTTTAACTATTCCCTACAATGTTTGACCGGTGAATTACCTCTGCTACCCCCTAGGGTTTAAGAGACAAACTAAACTCAAAATCCAAGAGTCATTTGCATGACATTCAAAAAGAACCACACCCATTGAGTTGCATTGACAACAATGACAACATGACACATGCTTAATAATACACTCATTTATTTAATAATTTGTAAAATATTAATTTTTCTGAGATATAAGAGAAATTATAGTCATAGTTTTCAATCAAAGGTGTAGATAATACTTTACAAATAGAAATGATCTTGTATAGGGGGAATAATTATACAGTACAACATACGGTGTCTGTCTACTGAGTCACACTACATGGAGTTGTATGGCATAAACCTGTTATCCACACTGAAATGAAAGGGTGCTACAGCAGAATAGGCGAAGGCAGAAGTACAGGAAAACTCATGCTGGCTGTTAATATTTAGCTGGCTCTTGTTTGAAACAGTCACCTGGATTCGTTTCTCCTCAGCAGTCCCTGATAGATGTCAGATTTGAGGAAGCGTGGGTAGCAATCCCGGGCCATCAGACTGTACACCAGTTTCTGAGCAGTGTCGAATGAATTCAAGGTGGGCTGTGAGATGTTTTTGCCTATGTTTTCCCTGGTGCCCCAATCTATGTTGATCTGAAATTAGAACAATTATGATTAATTTTACTGAAATTTTTGAAATATATATCATATGAATATCTTACCTGTCGGGGCGCTTCTGTCTGCACAAACTCTGAGTAAATCCGGTTGGCCGAGGATATCATTTCCGGTGGTGATTTAATTTTTTTGTAATCTTCACATGCAAGCCAAAACAGTATATTCTCCTCGCTGTACTCCGACTTCAGAAACTGTTGGAAAGCTATCTGTCCAGCTATGAAACAAACGCAATAGTTTTAAAAAGTCATGTTTTTAATAGATGGTTTGTGTTAGGGTGTGCTTATTTCTTACCTTTACAGCCCAAGACCTTGTCAACTGACTCACTCCAACTCTCAACATCTTCAAGTGGATCCTTGGGAAAGCAACACAACCTACCCTTGAAAAGAGCAGTAGTATCACTAGCTCAGTTCCTCAACATAACAAGACTGTAAGAAAAACTATACCAAGCCAATCACATTATGGTGTTAATAGTCTGAGTACTTTTTGCCCATTTACTGATAAAACAGTGCAATGTTAACTTACAGTGAACTCCTTTGAGAATTTCCACATGGCTGCTCAAAATGGTAAAGGGCCCAATAATCAAAGATGTAGAAACTCACTTTATCGCCATCTTCGCGTTCCTCTACAAAGGGAGAAGGACTAAAAGATCCCGCCAGTCTGAAGATGGAGTTGTGATTGTTTGGAAATGAGTCAGAGTCAAGTGACAGAGCAAATCTAAATGAGCCCCTCCGGCCCTCCCCAACATCGATGGAATATATGGAAATTTGTATGCAAAGACCTGGTGCTACAGAGACAGGGCATCCTCCCAACCCTGACACACCCAAAGACATGTGTGCAGTGATTGGAGCTGACCTCACCTGATATACAGTACAGAGGTCTAATTCAAGTTTATATACCAATACCCCAGCTTCTTTGGGCCTACCGTAAGCCACATCCTGCCTAATAGCCCATTACAGAGCTGAACTACACAGACATTCACTCTCCTTTTCAGATTTCCTCAGCATAACAAGGCCACACCTGATCAGGTGTTGCCTTTGGAGTTTGCATGTTTAACCATGTTTGGATGGGTTTCCTCTGGTTTCCCCCATCAACTCAAAATGGATGTAACCCTCGAGTTCGGTATAACCACAACAACAACTAATCATAATGCTGACTCCAGATCTGAAGATTACTCCAAGTAGTACCCCCTCTGCCCACACCTGGTTACCATAAGGCACTTGCAGGGGTGTAGCACCAAACTCAAATAATACAAATCATCTCGGTGAGCCCACAGTACATGCTGTTTAATGAAAAATGCATATTAGAAGACTTTGTGAGTGGTACTGGTTCTAGTGCACACAGTACTTGTGTATGGTCTCTTTTTTTGAGCCTGTCTCTGTATTTAATGGTAAATCTTTTCCAGGTAAAGTGAACCTGCTTTACATAGATCAGAAGAAGTCTTGAGTTGTTACTATAGTGTTGCTATGTGTTTTTGAAGGAAGGATAAACCTACGTAGAAACAGTAATATGCAAACTCCACACCAAGTGTCTCCATGCAAGTTGGGACTTGAACCCAGGACCTTCTTGCTTAACCTCTGCACCACTGTGATGCTTTTTTAATTAACGAGCCTTTGTTGTTGTCCTGTTTCTGGGGTTGGGATAAGCAATTGGTATAAAAGACAGCTAGTAAACTTAACGTGACAATCCCCTTTCTAGAATAAGGTTTGGTTCAATATTTGTTGTAAATTTGTCTTTATAGTTTGCTTTCATGAAATCATAATGTTTCTCCACAGAGGAGCAAATAAAGGTTTTCTTGTCTCTTTTCCAGAACACATAAAGAGTTAGAAAGCTCTGACAATTAAATATGAACAATTTCAATGAAAACACATCACATTTGATTAATTAAAGTGAAATGGCTTAAATAACATTTGAATAACGATTTTATGCATTTATTTCAGGCACATGCATTCACAAGGCATAAAAATCAATGAGGAGAGCCGCCATGAAAGTTTAAAGCACAGCTCCATTCTTTTGATTCATAACGTCCTTTATATAAGACATACTCTGGTCTTGATACATTGCCAGACGTACAGTGGAGGAAATAAGTATTTCATCCCTTGCTGATTTTGTAGGTTTGCTCACTGACAAAGAAGTGAACAGTCTATAATTTTAATGGTAGATTTATTTTAACATTGAGAGATGGAATATCAAAAAGAAAATCCAGAAAAATCACATAATAGAAAATATATTAATTGATTTGCATTTCATTGTGTGAAATAAGTATTTGATCCCGTACCAACCATTAAGAGTTCTGGCTCCCACAGACCAGGTAGACACTCCTAACCAACTCATCACCTGAATTCGACGCCTGTTTTAACTAGTCACCTGTATAAAAGACCCCTGTCCACAGAATCAGTCAATAAATCAGACTCCAAACTCTCCAACATGGGAAAGACCAAAGAGCTGTCAAAGGATGTCAGGGACAAGACTGTAGACCTGCACAAGGCTGGAATGGGCTACAAAACCAGAAGCAAGTTAAGGAGACAAGATCTTATCTTGTAGAAATCAGCCTAGAACTAAACGGGAGGAGGTAGTCAATGATCTCAAAGCAGCTGGGACCACAGTCACTAAGAAAACCATTGGTAACACTTTACGCCGCAGTGGATTAAAATCTTGCAGTGCTCGCACGGTCCCCCTGATTAAGAAGGCACATGTGCAGGCCTGAAGTTTGCCAGTGAACACCTGAATGATTTAGAGAGTGACTGGGAGAAGGTGCTGTGGTCAGATGAGACCAAAATTGAGCTCTTTGGCATTAACTCAACTTGCTGTGTTTGGAGGAAGAGAAATGCTGTCAATGACTCCAAGAACACCATCCCCACTGTCAGGCATGGAGGTGGAAACATTCTGCTTTGAGGGTGTTTTTCTGCCAAGGGCACAGGACAACTTCACCGCGTCAACGGGAGGATGGACAGTCAGCCAGTCTCTGGACCTTAACCCTATAGAAAACCTATGGAAGGAACTGAAGCTCATAGTTGCCAAGCGACAGCCATGAAACCTTAATGATTTAGAGATGATCTGCAAAGTTTTCATTTCTTTGTTAGTGTGCCAACCTAGAAAATCAGCAAGGGATCAAATACTTATTTCCTCCATTGTAGATTTGAGGTTTTGGTGGATAGAACTTTCTGATACTATCAGAGCTTATAAAGTCTTTTCCAGACTTCCTATAGTTATGGATAAGGCTCAGAGTTCTGTTTTTACAGCATTCATGTTCAAGAGCAGGCCAATGATGTAAATGACAACAGGTGATGGAAAACACCCAGGTTCGCTCTTTTGCATGCACAGACACACCACACTGAACAATTTGTTTTTCAAAGGAGGCACTGCTGGTCAAGATGCAGCCTGGAAGCATCCGTCATGCGTCACTGTGTATTAAATATGTTTGATTCTCTGCTTAGACAGTACTTCTAAAAAGAGCTGATTTCAGGAAAGCATTTGTTTTCATTGTGCCTTACTAAAGCACGTTCTGAAAAAAATTCTTGTGACATTGTGCCGTCCAGCTGAAGTTCTTTCATTAAACACCAGATGGTGCCATTGATCCCTAATAAGATCCCTCTGAGACGTATAAACACTCGCGCCTTACTATGGTGAAGATATAGTGTACACCCAGACTCAAATCAAAGGGATTTTACTTCAGGGGCCATTCTCTCACCAAAATCTTTTGAAGCTTTGTGTGGGCTTTTTCTTTTCTTCATCTATAGTGGCCTATACCTCGTTTTACGGCACAGAACTTCAATGTTGTCCAATTTAAAAACATAACATCCAAATTCTAAAACAGCAAGATTCTGATTACAAAAAATATGATTAAATATTCTTTACAGGGCAATCTGCTTTGCAATTCCTTTGTTTCTACCCCCTGAGGTTGTACAAATCATCTTAAACATACAATTCATGGTATTAAAATTTTCATTCACAGTTGTTTCAAAGATGAGCATGTATATTTTTGTTCACAAAAGATCACTGCTTTTGCATTGGGGCCTGGGGTCTTTATTGATTCATATTTAATGCGAACAGTGAGGTTTGTAGTGCAGGTGTTTGTAGAATGACTGTAATGTGGGCTTTAAGATCATCTGCACATAGTGATAATGATCTTTGGTGAGGAAAACCAGACCCTACTGTATAAACACATTACAATAGGTCTTTGGTTGCATTGTACGTAGGAAGGCAGAGTTTGATGAATGTATTTTTCCAGTGGGAGTTCATAAAATCTGCACACTTGAGTGAATAAGAGAAAAAGGGGTCTGCACCACAATCTCAGTTTTCCCCTGGTGTAATAATGATAGCCTCGTTTGTCACATTTAGTTTGAGTGATTCAGGCTAATTAATGGCACTAAAGCTTCATTAGAATTAGTTTGAGCACAAAGCAGTAGTTATATAGTTTACACAGCACACTGCAATAGTATATATGTACATGTTATTACTGCAGGGAATACTGTACTTACATACATACATGTTCTATAGGAAATGTAATGAAAAGCATTCCCAACAATGTGACAACAGTTTATATGGTTCGGTTCAATTCAAAGCTGTGTAGAAGATACTTCATACAATATAATTTAAATAATACAAAACAGCTAGGGTTTTTTCATAAAGGAAATAAAAAGACAAACAGGACTGCAACAATACAATAACCTTATCTGTTCATTTGATGGTCCATATATACAGTACATAAAGAGAGAAGAGAAGTCTGATTCAAATGGAAATGGAGTTAATCATGATGTTAACACAGAATAACCACTTCATCTGTGGAAAAACATGTAAAAACAATTCATAATGCACTGGATATTAAGGGAGCATTATGTAACTTTCCCACTGAGGGTTTGCTACTTTCTTCACTCCATGGAGAAGTTATTGCTTTGCTTGGAATGTTCCTAAGTATGGCCCTAAATGTATGTATCTGGCATTTATTTACTTTCATTATTACGTTGTTATTGCTAAAAAATATATTGAGAAACATGCATTCAAACAGTAGAATGAGCAGGTTTGCCTCTTTACAGATCAGACAAGTAACATGGCTTGTGCTATTGCTACGGCTTGCTTTGTGCTAGGCAAAACAATATAATCTCTAGGGAGAAAAACAGGTAGCCACAGATAGTCCACCAGAAAAGTTACACAGTGCCCCTTTAAACATTATAATTATACTAATACAACCCTTAAAAATGCTATAATGTGCGGGTATTATGACTGAACATGTATTTTAAAATGGCTTCAATTCTTTCTCACGAGCTTATGACAGAACTGCTTCATGCCTAAAAGTTTGTTTGATTTTCTAACTTTCTGTTGGTTAAATCAACAATAATAAGTCCTGGGAGGCAACTGCTGCTGTAGTTTGCACTATACTTAAAGCTGAAAGTTCTGCCATGAATGGGAGGATGTTAACATTAGATTAAAGCCCAGATGTAGACATTTTGGTGACCTTTTGAATTCCGTGTCTACTGTGTCTTAGTTTTTCTCTGGAGTGTGGCTGTATTTTGATACACTTCCTGGGTCATATGTGAACAATGAGATAATCCACTAAGAGCCTGCAGTTACAAACACTTGTGATTCTACCAGGCCGAGGACCCAGACGTGGCCTCACCTCTCTCATTGAACACACAGGACCGTGACCTCCGGCGGAACATAGGACCGCCAGGACCCTTCCTCCGGGTCAAATGCAGATAGAGGTCAGAGTGCAGGAATCTGGGGTACGAGTCATTTTGCATCAGGGTGTACACTTTCTTCTGAGCAGCGTCGAAGCAGGTCTTTGTGGGCTGAGAGATACTTCGCTCAATGGCCATTTTGGTGTTATAGTCGATGTTTACCTGAAGGAGAAAAGAAAACAAATTAGATAATCAATAAGCCTTCAACAAAATAAACATAATTGTGATAAAAAACAACACTTAAAATATATATTTAGAAGCAAAACATTCGAACAAGACAAACATCTGGCCAGTCATCTTTCTTTGTTAGACTAATCCCACAACTAATAAAAATATAGCGTCAAGAATCTGTGCTATTGCTATCATACTTAAAGGTGCATTGTGTAACCTTTCTGGTGAGGGTCCGTCAAATGCTTTTCTTCATGGATATTGCTTTGTCTAGAATGTTAAACCTGTCTATCTTCACAGAGACCAAACTAGACCAAGTTACAGGTCAGACCTGTGGAGAGGCAACCCCACTCACAGTCAGAATGTCTGTTTTTCTAGGAGTTTCTGAGCTATAAAACCACCCGTAACTGAATAAATGTAAAGTAGAGTTGTTTAATGTCATACTGTGGAACATTTCAGGGAGAGCAGTAACATCTCCACCGAGAAAAGCATTTGATGGATCCTCCACCAGAAAAGTTGCATAGTACATCTTTAAAGAAGTGGGTAGTATTGTCAGAGGTCCCTAAAAAGATAAGCAATGAAGCAGCAATCATATTCAGAATTTTCACAGACAAGAAGTCAGACAGAAGACAAAACACAAATGGTATTAATAATGCATCTTTGCTGATTTTGTTTAGTGATAGTTATTTGTCATTTAGACTAAGCCACAGACAAGGTCACACACGCCTACATATAGGAAACTGAAACTGTCTTGCAGAAATAGCAAAATGTCACAGCACAGGGGCAGTACAAGTAAACTGTATATTACAATGTAAGAAATAAATTAACTTTACCTCTTTTGGAGCGTCTGACTCTATAAATACTGTGTAGATATATTTGGCTTTGGAGAGCAGCTTTGTCTCTGAGTCAATGGTCTTGTAATCCTCACACGCCAACCAGAACTCCATGTTTTCCTCACTAAACTCTGACCTGAGGAACTGAGAGAAGATTTCCACTCCATCTGCAGCATAATAACAAGATGTGTTTTCGAAATGTGCACAGATAAATGGTGTCCTGTGGATACGCAGATAATGTTAGGCCAAAAGAAACATACTTTAAAGGTGCACTTTTTGGTTGGGGGTCCGTCACCTTCTTGTTTCTGTGGATATGTCATTGCTCTTAGAATGTTCCACAATATGATAGCTCTACTTTACATTTATTCAATTGCAGGTGGTTTTATAGCTCATAGATGCCTTGAAAAACAGGCATGTTGACAGTGCAAAGGGTTGCCTCTCCACAGATCTGACCAGTAACTTGGCCTGGTTTGGTCTCCAAAATGATAGAAAGTTTTAATGCCATATTGTGAAACATTCCAGGCAAAACAATAACAACAACAACACATCCATGGAGAAAAGCATTTGACAGACCCTCCACCACAAAAGTTGTACTGGGTTTATTACTCAATGTACAATGAAAAACATGTTCAAGTCAAACACTACATCTTACCAGTTAGCCTCAGTGTGAATCTGATTTGTTGTTGTTGTTTTTTTAATATAATTACAATTATACAATATCTTTACATAAATAAACCATACTCTTCTAATTTCTTATAATTATATGTTCAATCATTCTTAACCATTTTTATGCAATTGTACCACATTTTCCATTGCAAGCCCTGTATTTTTCTTAAACGAGGACACAGAAGCTGACAGTTTTTCAAAGTAACTCTTAAATTCAACTCGCGTAGACTATGAGGAAGTCGCCTAGTTTCTCTCTTACTCACTCGGTAACAGCAAAAATAAAAATATGAAGTGAAACCCAAACAACTTTTGAGCGCAATTTATCTTATCTTTAAAGCAAATCATTTAGATGCAATGTGCACAGAAATCGACACAACAAATGTGCTGAATTAATCTAACCTGAGTCCTTCATGACTTCTTCAAAGCAGTCACTCCATTTCAAAGCGGAGTCTGCTGAGATGCTGGAAAAAAAAGTCAGAGATAAGGTCAACTCTAGTCTAAACATACAGTTCTAATGTTCTGGCATTTACTTCAATATCAAATCTAGATCTTTATTTAAGTGCGAGCTGACTCATGGATGCAACCCGTAAATATAGCAAGGTTAGATATGAATAAAATACTAGACACTATACAAAATGAATGGATCTTACTTTCTGGATGGTGAATTGGTTTTCTTATGAGGACTGACATTTTCATGAGAGCCGGACTTGGTGAGGAAAAGGCTGAGTCTGCTTTTTCGCTCCTTGTCTTTATGTCTGCAAGAAAATATATTTAACACTGTCTTCACCAACTCATACAAAAAATACATACATACATACACAGTGCAAATTCAATCTTTAAACACTATTGTCATAAACATTCGTGAAACTATTAAACTTTTACATTTCAGCATCAGTTGCAGTTGCCATAACATTTTTGAATACACTAGGATACAGCGACATTTAGGTTCAAGCATTCTTTGAAACTGATCATGAATGTTTTGAGATTTTGAAACAATGGCAAATACTGCAAGTGTATTTCAAAGTATCCAATGTTTTTAAAAAGCTAAACAGAAAATACAATAATACTAACCTGCCACACTCTTCCTTCATTGTCGTCTGCAGAAACTCTTGTGGCCCAAGTGTTTTGAAATAGGCTTCCTCCTTTGGGGCCATGTAGTTGAATTGAGGAAATAGAAAAAGTAGTGTCTCCATGCTGATTCAAGCCTCAGCAGTGACTGACTCGCTATAGGCCACAAATAGGACACTTTTTATAAACACAGCGTGCTTCTGATTTCCTATACCTTTACTTCCTGTATGTAGCGTGTGGGCGAACAGCGGCTACAGTGACAGAAACCCCCTCACCACTGAATATCCTGTTAAGAAATGGAAATGTATACTTATTGTTTTGTTATGTGTGGGGTTAGAAACATAATGAGGTCAGCACTATCTGATATTGAGTCAATGGCTGTAACATGCACAGCAAAGATCTCATCATTGTATGACATCTGGAGAGATAAGAACACTATGCAAATAACAGACAAAACTGAAAGAGAAAGTGTTAAAGACTGAAAGGGTTGTTTTAAAATGGTATTTGTACTATGTTTTCAAAATACACCAGTTACTCTAAAATTCTGCTTATTAGAGGACATGTCACCAGGAGTTTTTGATCAAATTTCTCTTGGGCAGTCTAAACCAGTGGTGGAACGTAATGAAGTAAAAGTGGTAAAGTACTGTACTTAAGTATACATTTTTAGGTATCTGTACTTTACTTAAGTACATTTTATAGTGGATACTTTTTACTTTTACTTCACTGTATCTGAAAGAAGGTATTTTCTACTCCACTACACTTTTGGACTGAAAAGTAAAAGTATTTTTATTATTTGAGACCTGCAGAAAAGGCTGAGGCTTTTTTTTTTTAATCATATAAAAGCCTACATATAATGCATTCTTAAAGGAAGGGCCTCTAGAAGCATACTAACACAAATACCTGTGTACATATAACATATAAGGCAGGCATGTTTAATCCACATATTGCTTTTACTGAACTGTAATGCTTAGTTACAATATTATGGTTAAATCGTTAATATTTTCATTTGGTGTTTTAGTTCTCAAGCCAAATAGACAAATATCTAATCAAAAAGTAGAATGAGACAGATCCAAGCTACGTGATTTTGAACCCAATATATATCACTCTAATTATTCAAGTAATTGCAACTAAGTACAGGGCTGTGGGCAGGGATAGGGGGTATGTGAAAACAAGATTTTTCTGAGCAGTCAAGCCTCAAATGCAGAACAATATAGTATTACTCAGACATTAATGAATCAATAAAATTAAGTTGTTTTGCTGCACAATGTGTCCCCTTTAATGCCACAGGGCTATCAAGACAAGTTGAAACGCTATGGGATTGTACTGATAAAAGTAATGCTAAAAGACAGGCTACAATATCAATATAGCAATAGCAGCAGGAGTGTAAAAGAGGTGACAGAATGTTATGAAGAATCATGTGGGGAACAATGTCTGTGGTGCAGAGGCCTGTCACGATAATCATTATATGGACTTATCATTCAATATATGAAAGCTGGAACAATATACGTTGGGGCTCAGTATCATATGTACAATTTCTTTGCAATAATGGGGAGAATTTTGTTACTTTAGTTGTAATACAAGATTTGAACAGTAAAGGGTTGAATAAGTAACTTTTATGGATTCATTATGCAGTTTATTTATTGCTGCTCAGGCCTTTAAATGATACTGTCTATTTAAAAGTGGTTTACTGAGATTAGCAATATAATAATTTTTAATTAATTATTAATTGCATTTTATATAGTGCCTTTCAAGACACCCAAAGTATTTTACAGTTCATTGTTCATTCACTCCACACTCAGTGGTGGCAAGCTACTATTGTAGCCACAGCTGCCCTAGGGTAGAAGCGAGGCTGCCAATCTGCGCCATCGGCCCTCTGACCACCACCAGCACTCACGCTCACACCACTTTCTTACTAGGCAATGTGTGTGAAGTGTCTTGCCTAAGGACACAATGACAGTTTTTGCCAGTAGCGCCCCACTGTGGCACCTGGTGTTCCCAGAGGTCTTCCATCCAAGTACTAACCAGGCCTCAGCTTCTGAGATCTGACGGGATCAGGCTTTGACAAGCTTGTATGGCCACATATCCTGCTTCAAAATTGTATTATCGTGACAAGTCTAGTGGTGCATGGGCAAAATTCACACAAGACAAAAATAAATAAATAGATAAATAAATAAATAAATAATCTTAACACACAAATGTTGAATGACAGGGACATAAACAATTCAAAACTAATTTACTTTGTCCTAATTAAAGCCTATGCTGTGATTAGAACTGCAGTGTAATAGCCCTTCAGGTAAACAGCAAAGTGCACAATCACTAAACCAAATGTAATGGCCGTCATTTAACTCCACTGTATGTATTTGTTTTCTGTCAACACACCAAATGAGAGAAGCTGCTAAATCAATACTATCCTACTGAGCCAGGGCTGCTACTGCCACTGTGCAAGCCACCATTAGCTTTTCATTAGATCAATTAAATATTATATTCCCCAATTACCATTTCAATTATGTCACCTTCTTCAACTGTCCCCAAATGAACAAAACTGTAAACTATGATTAGAAGGAGTGGACAAAAAGTTTTTACAAATGTGGAGGTGGGAGATTGGTCAAAAATGTATAATATTGCTGTATATAGTTGTTTGAAAATATACAGTAGTTCAAATTAGAATAAAAAGTATACAGTCAATAATTAAAACTTTACTGTAATAAAAGCTGACTAAAAATAAATTGAACAGAAACTCACTGTAATGTTCCAATAAAGTCATATCTCTCCACCTGTTATTTTTATAGACACATTTTGTGCTAAACTTCAAACTGAACCAAGTGAATAACGCAATTACGCATCTGAATAACACATTCAAGATTATATACACACACACGCACACACACACACACACACACACACACACACACACACACACACACACACACACACACACACACACAAACACATTATTTTTTGTTTGTAGCTTTAGGCCATATGCTGTTACCTCCCCAGAAACATACCCGGAGTTGTGCTTTATTATTAGTTTTCATTATTAGTTTTCAAGTTACAGCTTCCTTTTAACGTTTGTTCAGTTTTCATTTTAGGAGAAGAACACAGCCTAAATAGGCAGGGTTTGTGTGTTAAACATGTGTGAATAAAACAAAACAAAACTCCAGGTTTTGATGAGGAAACAGCACTATAACATAGATCAGAAATAGTGTAATATGGGCCCTTTAATATCGCCAACAGTCAGATGTACATAGGCTACTACAGGTTGCAAGTTTTATGTTCTAACACAGCGACCTAATTTTGTCCAATTTGAGCTTCCGTTATCAACAGTGGCCAAAATAGGAAGTGGGCTACAATACTGCTGACCATCTGCAGCCTGAAACTTCCTGTGGCATTTGAATGCAACTTGAATAACTGTGCATTGAATAATTACATTTGATTAGGATAAATTACTGCTAATCCTCCACTGTTTTACGGACCAAACCCCCACTGCACATTAAATAATGAAAATATGGGCAGAAATCTGGGTACATCTCCAAACTCTTTGTTCTCCTTCTCAGTGGGACTGCTTTAATCGTTAAATGGGACTGTCTTGTGGTGAAATAGAGATTTTAAAAAGAAGAAGGCTGGCCCTATGGAGACAAACAGATGCTTGATGCTGCTCTTGATGCTGCTGTGTCAAATCAGGACACGCTACTTTTATTTATTTTTACTTTTTTCTAGAATTAATATTTAATTATATTGCCTCGGTGTGGAAAATAATATACTTGCATGTAATTTAATGTTGTTGTTGTTGTTGTTGTAACAGAGCAGCAAAAATTAAAAAAGCTAAAAGTCATTATGCTAATATGCCTTTTATAGCCAGAGCAGGGTTAGCTGGCCGTTGCTGCTGCAGCCCAGAATAGCCTGTTGTAGAATGTTGGTTTGTGCTGGGGGCGTGTGCAGATGGTGTCTCTGTGCTAATGGTTAACACTTGAGTCCCTGAGTGAAAACACAACTACATTCACTGAAACTGAGACCCAAGGTGAATTACAGCGTTTTGTGATGTGCCTTTTCAAACTCCTTTTCCTTGATCTCCCAGTTATATCAATGCGGCGCTACTGAATATTGAAATACTTGTTTTAATTAAAAAAATGTCTTCATAAATTGATCTCAAAAGTTAAAAAATAAGGTTCAGATAGGTCAGTGTCACAGTGCAAGGAAAAGGACAGTACAAAGACAAAGGCATCTTGAGGTTACCAGAAATGATGTACTTTAAACTCTCTCTTTGAACTTTGACCACATCAGCTTCGCACGACAGGCAACAGCCAAGGTCAAGTTGTTGTCAGAATCTTTCATGGATGAAAATAGCCAAATTATTTTCTTTGCGGTTAGCTTTTCCACAGTGGCATGAAGTTGCTGGATGCATTAAAGAAGTGGATAATACAAACAAAATAGCCCCAAGGCAGCTGTGGCTACAGAGGTTAGCTTCAGTATGAAGAGAGTGAATAAAGATCCTATGGCAAATGTAATTTTAAAACAAATGCATTATTATTATAAACCAAGCCCATCTTGGGTTTCATGGCTTAAATGGAAAAATAGAAACAATGCAAACCACAGTCTAGTTTAAAGTAAATAAGGTCGTGTTTACAGTAAATGTCGTGACAACCGTAAAATTCTCAGCCATCAGTGCTAAGCATTCAGGCGTGGGATCTCCCTCAGTCTACAGGAAAGACAAGAAGCTTTCGCGGTTAAAGGAAATGCACTCTGATGTGTCAATGCGACAGAAGAGAGACGCCTGTGGACTAGTGACATCACTTCCTGTTTCAGTGAGGCAGGTGTTCCCTGTTACAGTCACATACATTCAAATCTATTCTGTAGAAACCTGAGCTTGCTGCTCTGCAGAAATCAAGCTGAGGGGCAATTCCAAAACAATAACATATTGTCATTATGAGCAGTTGACTCTTTCAAACACTCCAAATTTGGTGGATACATTCCTATATAGCCACAGTTGCCTACTGTAGCTGCCAATTTGCACCACTGGCCCCTCCACCAACCACCAATCACTCACGCACCCACATTACCTAGTATGTAAGTGATGTCACTTATATACTAGGTAATGTGGGTCAAGTGTCTTGCCTAAGAACACAGTGACACAACTTGATACGAGCAGAAATCAATCCTCCAACCGTTGGGTTGGGGGACCACTGCTCTAACCACTGAGCCATTGTCACCCTAACTGACACTGGCATTGACATGTTAAACTCTAAATTAACTACATTTTACTTTAGCAATTTTATAGTATCTCAATCAAAATGAAAAACCCATTTCATTCAAAGAACAAATGGCTGTTGCTGCTATATATAAATAAAGCTATTTTCCTCACTCATAAATCTTTCCAAAGACATACCTGTTGTTGAATTTTAGCACATTTCCATACTACTCAGCCACATAACATTTAAACATATATTTTCTGATGTACAGACAATCAAGTTAGTGCCAAAAGATGTTTTTTCTCTCCATTTAGGTGTTGTGCTGTGTGCTGTTTCTCTGTGCTGATTGAGTGATGTGCTGCTAAAGAGGCCAGGACAGACTTCTTTATCATGGACTTTCAGAGTCTCTGCAGTAATCAGGTCCACATGCCAATAGTGATGGATTTGAAGGCACAGTGCAGCCTGGACAACACGCACATACAAAGCAGAATACATGCCCCATCTTCAGTGATCAATAAGCATTTACCACTGAGAAGGGACGGCATCTGTGAACCTTGGTCTGTATAATCACATCAACGTTTTCAATTGATGCCTGAAAAAATGCACAAAGTAACTGCCCTCCATGTTAGCTTTTGTGTTTTCTCTCCACTCCTCAGTCAGTGATGTCATGAGCTTATTTTTCTGCTGTTAGGTGTGGAAGTTTAAATAGGACTCTACACAAATGCACTGAGCCTTAATAATTTTCACTGGGGGAGGCTGAGGCTTATGGTATTATTTGAGTATGGACAAAAGCCTATTATAAGCAGCACCAGGACCATCAGACATACAAGAGTGAATGTATCTATATTATGGAGAGGTCTGGCTAATTTACTGATGGTTATTTTTGAGCTGTCAGTCAAGGCCAGAATAGAGACAATAAAAGCAAACACATAAAACATCTATAATAATAATTGTGTTACAACAGCATAACTTTTTCTGTAAATCATCCATGCTAATTTTTGTCTAAAATGGTCTACTCAAATTTCTGTTAATTTTGTTATGCTACAAATATGTTGAAAACTGATGTTGTGAAGGCTTTTAATTTCACATTTGGTGAGCTGGTCAGAGTGGCTTTCAGAGAAACAAAAGTGAGCACAAGGCTCAGTGTGATTAGATTGAACTTTTGGAGTGAAGCGCTTCTCTGCACAGAGCTGCTTTATTCGGTCTCATAGACTGTGTTTGCTCAGCCATGATTATTTTAATCACAGACAGAGATGGACTTCATTATAATCTGTGCATTAATATCAGAGCCTAATTTCATTTTATCACGTGTAGTCTGTTTCATGGCCAAAAGTTTGATTTTTTGACAGGTTGTTCATGCTAAAAAAAAAAAAAAACTAAAAAAAAAACCTCTTTACTCTTTAAAATAAAGAGCAAGCCCTGGCTTTAGAGATTGAAAGCCTTACCTATTCAATAGATAACTCAGATAATCCAAGGCAAGATCAACTAAACGTTTTGAGGATAAAACAAAATTAATTACCGAAGATAATGGAAAAACGTTTCTCTAAAAACTGCTTCAGAAAAGCAGAATGGATGAGAAATGGGGAAAAATGTACAAAGTTTTCAAAGGAAGAATAGTTCAAAAAAAGAATACCTCCAAAATTGTTTTAAATAACAAGGAAACATTCAATTCTAAAGATGAAATTTTGAAAGAGTTGGAAAATTACTACAGAGAACTTTTCTGTGATCAACCTCTTCAAGGAGTTTTGGATGATTTCTTCCTTTTTTTCTTATAAAGAAAAATTAAACCATGTACAGAAAGAACTTTGTGAAGGACAAATCACTGATGATTTGATGTGGTCTGGTCATTTCAAAAAAGAAAAACACCGGGCACCAGGTATTCCAAAAGAGGTTTTATCAGACTTTTTTGATCCCCTGATACAGCCCTTGATATTATGTTTTAATTTCTCTTACAATGCTGGTAATGTAAGTGACACCCAAAAGGAGGGAATCATCTCATTACTATTAAAGCAGGAGACGGGTGGTCATTATAAAAACCATGAAATGATGAAAAACTGGAGGCCAACTACGCTTCAGTGCAATGACACTAAAATATTAGCAAAATGTATTGCCCAAAGATTAAAACAGGTGATGTCAAGTATTATACACCATGACCAATCAGGTTTTAAAAGGCCGTTGTATAGGAAACAACAACAGACAATTATTAGAAATTATTAAATAAATAACAAAAAAGGATTAATTTTTACTTCCTTGCCTTGCTAATCAACTGGGTTAAAATTATATAATGATACTAGATGCAAGATAATTAATGGCCATTTTTTAGATCTGGTACCAATAACAAGAGGGGTAAAACAAGGGTGCCTCCTATCACCTTACCTATTCATTATAGTTATGGAATTATTGGCCATCAAAGTAAGATCAAATGAAGTTATAGAAGGCTTAAAAATATGAGGAATGTGGATCTCTATGTATGCAGATGACACCAGCTTCTTCATAAGGCCCAAGCACTCCAGTCTGCATTATTAGAACTTTTGGAAACCTTTTCCACTCTTTCAGGTTTAAAAAACCAGAAAAGATAAAAAAGACAAACATTATATGATGACTACGAAGTAGGGGATTTTAAATTATTAAACCTAGAAGCACTTTGATTTGCATTAAAAGCATAAATGGTTCAGAAAATGCATGAAAATCCAAATTAGTATTCAACTATGTTATTAAAACAAAACTATTAGATTTTTTTGTAAGGAACTGTTCTTGTATTTGCAAATGAACAAAAAACAAAAAACACCTGCCTTATTTACAGTGCCTTGTAAAGGACGGTTCAGTGTTCTTAAGAGAAGCTCTACAGTGTTGATTATGCTTCCAATTCAAGAAAACGTGATGAAATTTTACAGCAAATATATGGCTAAATTCAAATATATCAACTGACAGCAAAACCTTACTTTGAGAGAAAGGACTTGTCTTTATAAGGAGCACAGACTGATCTGCTTCAGATGAGGCTGTTGGCTAAATACAGCCAGGAGGGGGTCTTAGTAGTGGTCTGCAAGTTTTTCCAAGTATGGGTCCCTGTATGCCTTGTCACAGTTTTTCCAGTCCTGAGACCCCTCAGGGGTTCCTCTGGGGTCCCTCTGAGCTCTCTGTGGTCTAAGAACAAAGTTTTTTGTGTATGAATAAGAATGTTTGGGACTGTTCAGGACTGTTCAGTATCCTTCAGACTTCCCAAGAGCACTTTGAAGCCTAAAAATAACATTATGTGTACAATGCATTTTCCCCCCTCTGTGTCAAAGGTCAGAGGTCATGTACAGGACATTAGTCCTGGAGCTGGTTCAGAATCACACTCAAGGACAAAGCCAAAGTCATAGAAGTTGTTGTTGCCATTTACCCACTCCTGTGATCCAGAATACACTCTTCTCTAATGAATATGAGAGTGTGTTCACCAGTGCATCTACTGAGTTCAGATGGATGTGACTGACATATCACAGGGGACTAAAAAAATACAGCGCATTTCCTCAGAATCAATGAGAAAAGCACTAAACTCTGTTGGTCTGTTCGTTTTATTAAAAAAACAAACAAATCTGATTGTACAATCATGTTTGGGCCCCGCTCGAGATGTGACAACATTCTGGACTTACCAAGCAATAATACTGCCTTTAGAAAATCGATTGATTTGTCACAATATGCAAAAGGTTTAAGTCAGTTTAATGTCTCACAGAAATCAATATGGCTTTCAGTGCTTTGGTGGAAGAGGATGTTAATCCAGATGTTTTTACGACTGATCCAAATCTAGAATTTACAAGCCCTGTATACTCTGTTCCAGTCCCAATACTTAACAGAGATCCAGTGTGAAACCATAAAAATATATTCATATCAATGCTTGCAAATATTATATTCTACAGTATATGCTTAAATAAAGACAGGCAACTTGTTAAACAAAATGTCTGAATATCAATAGTACAAACTAAAAGAGTAAAAATAACAAATAAGTATCAGGAGCACTGTGTACTCCAGATTTTAACACTCTGCATTCACTTCAGTCATAACGTCTCACCTCCAGTTGTTCTCACAATGTCTAATTAAAGTGAATGTTTTGAATACAGATCTGTTAAACATATTGCACCAATTATAAGTGTGTTATTAAACAGCTTCTATCTGTGAAATCTCTGTGTCTGGAGGAGCACAACACAAGAGGAGGCTTCTTTAATATGCCATACAGATTCACATGAATCAGACTAACACAGACTCTCCTTTTTGTTGTGCAGCTAAATGGACATGAAAAGTATATTATGTCCCACAGGAGGTAAAGGACAAACAAAAGGACATGACTTTGTTATAATAATGTGATTACTCTCAACATTTCTAAAGAGGATTCTTGGGGTTTCACATATTTCATTATTATTGTATTAATGTAATAATATTCGCTCACCTGTATTTGTACATTATTGTCCCCTATAGGGAAATGGCCATTGCATTTGGCCTGGTCTGCTAATACCAGATCCAGTTTGCCAGATCTTTGTCAGGACTACTGGAGGATTGGCCTGATTGTATTAATGGAGGAAACTGGAGTACCCACACACAGCTGGAATCAAACCTGTGACCTTACAGAGATATGAGAACCACTCAGCCACCATAGCACCTCTTTCAACTGTTTATGAAAGTGGGTATAAAGACAAAACACAAAATTAACTCTTGTGAGCTTTAAGCCATGTTCAGAACAGATTGGAAATTCCAAGGATGAAATTACCTAATTTATTCTAGTGAAGATGTATGGAGTTTAAAAACACAGTGGAGTAGTTTCTGTATTACCACATGACATCACAATGTGAAAGTGTTTTCCATTTGAGAGAAGAACTCAGCCTAAATATGCAGGATTTGTGTGAATGAAACAAAACTCCAGGTATGTTTGTGGTGAGGAAACAACATTATAATATAGATCAGAAAATAGAGCAATATGGGCCCTTTAAATACTAATTCACCTGTCAAAATAAATTGCTCTTTTGTTGCCATGTCAAAACTACCTCCTGTACTTCAGTTCAAATTGGCCACCTTTGTCTCATTAGCGTGTTTCAGATGAATACTGAGTATGAGGCTCCACTCTGGAGTTGACCTGTGGTAGTTTAGTTCTTCATTAGGATCATCAAAGCTTTATTTACTGCTATGGCCTGATTCTCGTATATGAGAAGAAAGCTTTTTTTTTTCCCCCTTTACTGAGATCAAACTAACGGTGTCCTGTTTACAGTGTAATTAAATCTGAAGTAAGAACCCGAACACAGCTTTCTTCAAATAGAAACACATTTAATTAGCATGCTGTGAGAGATCTAATATATTCGGTATACTTAGCATTACAGTAGGCTGGAAAATATGCACTAACCTTAGACTTAGACAAACTTTATTGATCCACAAGGGAAATTATTTGGATATAAACAGTGTCCGTGCAATGTTATTTTTGTGTCCTTGCAATCTGTCGCTACTGGCTCCATCAGATGTAAAATTAATAAAACAAACCATCTGGCTAAGAACGGCATCGCAGAGTATCCTCAACAGATGAACAGAAGGCTAAATATGTCAACGTCCACATAGCACACATTCAAGAAACATCTACAACATCTTGAGCAGTTTCACTACAGTGGTCATAATTGAGTTACTGGTGAGTTGCTGACCTCAGAACAGAGCTGATAGAGATGTAAAGGGCTGCAGTAATTCATCAGAAAAATCGTGACTAGCTGATTATTAAAATAATTGTAATCGTTACTTGGACAATACCTTACTTTTTATAACAAAGACAGACAAATATTCTCTATGGTTTCAGTCAGGATATTTCAGGTTTTTGGCAAGAGGCTCTTGGGCTGCTCCACATGCCATATGTCTGTACAACACTTCCCTATAGCTGATGAATGCAATAGGATAGACTGCTAACTTTAAATATCTTTTCTATGATGCTTTTGCCGAGCTGTGAATTTTCTTCGGGATCAATAAAGTATCTGTCTTCTTTATTAAACATCTTTATAAGTCTCTGTGATGGTTAAATATGTATTTGAGGGGTGTTTGAAGCTCGTCTCCCTCTGCTGTCTCTGTGGAAAACCAAAATCTCAAATTCTCCATTTACATGAAGGGGATTCCTGCTAACCGGAAGTGCCATTACAAAGACAGCACTGTTTACAGGCAAAAGTGGGTCAATATAATCCTGTTTTGTAGATCCTATGTTGTAATTTTGGTCACAAACACGTTGCTGGCTCTGGGGCTAACTGCCATATCCCATATTCATGCTGAAAGCTTCACTGTGAACAGGTGGCTATGGTGCCTGTTGTACGTTTGCCTTGCATTTAATTCTACTTTTAGCATGTATGTAATTTAGTTAATGTATGTTTTTGTACCATTTATTGAGTAACAGTAGCTAATGTGAGTGTATTTTCCTGGTGAATTTCCTTGAGGTGGTGGTGTTGTTGTTGTAGTAGTGCTTGTTTGCATCATAATAGCTTATTACCTTTATGAAACATTTAAATTGTAATTATTTTACCCTATTTTGATCTATACCACTACTTTATACTTGTGTGAGCAATATAATTTTAAGTTGCAGCACTTACTTCAGAACAATTTTTGGCTACCCTCCCTCCTCTGATTCTGAGCTGCTCATTTCTTTATCTTATGCAGACTATGTAGACCACTTGCCGTAAACCCTTGGCTCTCTATATCATCTCCCCCCCGGGTGGAAGAGGTCCTGTTTTGCCCTAATTAACCCACTTAGACACTATCCTAGGTCAAGATTAAATGATATCTCTCATTCAGTGCCAGACGGGGCTCATTTGTCTTCAGGGCACAAGGCTGTCTCTGTTTTAAATCAAGGGTAAAGAGAGTAGCACTGGGTGGTATCGGCCCAGCAGGACAGGAGGACACATGACAGGAGCACACTGGACAGGAGCACACTGGACAGGAGCACAAAGGGACAGGAGGACACAGGACAAATGCTTATGAATTGATGGCGCTTACATTAGCTGCCAGGTTCTTGCCCTTTGTTTCGTTGCCTCAGAATGAATGATGGTGTTGAGCAGCGTTATGAATGACTTTCAATAAGAAAAATGCTATCTCAAACAACAGGAAATTAGATAGGTAGAGCTTTCTTTTCCCATTTCTATGTGGTGCATTCGAGTGCCACCGCTGGGGACCTGTTCACTGCTAATATTCATAGGATTAACTCAGAGTGCGACAAAGGACACACATGCTTTCCCACACTGCATGAGTAAGAACTAATTAACATAGAGCAAAAACACCACTTTTCCTATTCAAAATCCAATATGCATGTTATTCCAGTGAAAAGACTGGCAGAAAACCGCTCATCTTGAAAATGTCAGTTTTTTCCCAATGTTTTTTTTTTCCTTTTTTAGCAACGTGAATTAGTTGGTACTTCAAACTGCGTGTCAGTCAAGCTCTCAAGTAATGAATAAGTCATTTTGGTGTTTGCAGTCTCAAGGAGGATTAGATCAATTGCAACAGATCTTCAAAATGTGGATGTATCAGTAAGTAAAACTCTGGTTTTTGCTGCTTCTGACATATATGATAAACAAAATAAAACAAACTGGAAGTGGCTAAGTTACCATGGTTTGTTAAAATAATTAACTTTTCACATTAGAGGGAATGGTAAAGTGAGCCAGCTGCTATCTGACCACTAATTTGAACTAATTTAAGTGATTTTGTTTTTTCTTTGTCAGTCTAGAAGGAAAAGGGCTGTAGTTTGGATAACATTATAGGTTTGGATAACATTATAATTTCTGTGGCTTTTATGCAGCATGGGACTAACTACAGCCACTTTCCCATCAACATTTTATAATATTTTTTATTTATTCACAAAACTAAAATAGTGCCCATCTGTAAATGGAAGATCAAAATACAACCAAACCATTTAGACTTAGACAAACTTTATTGATCCACAAGGGAATTTATTTGGACACAGTAGCTCACTCATCACAATATAATATAATAACAGAGAGTAACAGAAATAGATGGTGTAGCAAAAAGATAGCAAGAGACTGGTGTCAAATGAGACATAATTATAAAAATAAATGCATATGTACAAGTCAGAATAAAATAGAAAAATAAGTAATAAACTATAAAATAAACAAAAAAAAATCACAGCTATATACAAGAGACAAGAACAACAGTGCAAATGATATGCTGATTAACAGGGCATAAGGTTATCAATTACTTAAGATTAAGTTGTTGTACAATTGTAGGGAGTATTATCTGTTACATAAGGGAGAGTTGTTGTACATCTGTATGGCGTATGGTATGAATGTAGTCCTGTATCTCTTACTGTTTGAGTGGAGCTGTAGGAGCCTGTTGGAGAATGAGCTCCTCTGTCCCTCTATAGTCTGGTGCAGTGGGTGAGTTGTTGTACAGTTGTAGGGAGTATTATCTCCTCTGTCCCTCTATAGTCTGGTGCAGTGGGTGTGCAGGACTGTCCATTATGGAGAGCAGTTTGTCCAGTGTCCTCCTGTCTCTCACTGTGACAAATGTCTCCAGCTCACAGCCGATCATGTAACCAGCTTTACAGATGAGTTTGTCAATCTGCCCAATGTCTGTTTTACTGGTGCAGACCACAGCGGCGTACAGGGCGCTGGCCACCACAGACTGGTAAAAGATCTCCAATAACTCGCTGCACACACTGAAAGACCTGAGCTTTCTCAGGAAGTAGAGTCTGCTCATGCTCTTCTTGTACACAGCATCACTGTTGTTCCTCCAGTCCAGCAAGTTAAGATTTTCTGCAACCATAAATATGGTTTTAACGGTGGTCATCTGGACACTGTTTTTGCAATCAAGACTTTTCAGCTTTTCAGAAGACATTTTCAATTTGCTGGAACAGACTTGAAGCACTGGCCTTCATCCTAACCTAAGTTTACTAAGTCATACCCCCAGTGGAGTTTTAGAGTGAAGCTGAGCTGCCTTTGTTTACTTCCTAATATCATTATGGGTCATTATGCCCCTACTGTGTATTGGCTGTCTCACCTGCCGTGTTGTTAAGTGTGATTAGCAGTGCTTCAAGCCAGTTCCAGCAAATTGAAACCGGCTTCTGGGTGGGAACTGAAACACCTTGATCACAAAGACAGATGACCACTGGTTTTTTTGGGGGGTTTTTTGTGAGTATTTTTAATAAAAGCAAAGATTTTACAAAACAAGCAAGGTTAAAGAAAGGTAAATAAAAAGGCATTCTTGTGAAGACCTTAAAGTGATGTACAAAAGACACAAGGGAGCCATAGAAAAGCACTATTAATAGTATTTCCTTTAAAGATGTTTGAAGATAGATTGAGAAAAATAAGATAAATAACAACAGTCAATAATCAGGTTAATCATATACAGTATGACAGGTCCAGATTTTTTCAATTAGCCTTATACTGATAAAACTATGGTACATCTATTAATTTTTGTAATGCAGAGACACAGTAAACAGCTTGCATAAATTCAGCTAAAATGAACAATTTCTCTGCCAATTACCTGTCTTTTGGTGTAATGATATATTCAAAAGACAACTGTGAAAAACAAACAATCTACAAAATGATGTTGTGAAACCAACCAGAGCCAAGCGTCTGTCCCCATAATTATTTTCAAGACACTTAACAAATTAATTCAAGTGTACAATCTTTTTTTTTACTTTTGGAATAAACTAACTACATATTTATCTTTCCTATTCTCATTTGAAGATTGATAAAGTATGTTTTTCACAGTTGCCTAGTGAACAGACTTATGGAGCATGCATTTAAATTAAAATGAATCTATTCAAGGGTTTCCTGTTTTGATGTCTTTTGACCATTCAAAAGATTGCATATTTTGTTGTCTATTGCCATGACAACAGTCCTAATTTTGTCATCACTTTAAGATCTCCAGGCAGACATTCTTTAACAGCTGATAAGAGTGTGTACATAACTCACATAACCTGCTCGACTTAATTGTTCTTATAACTATTTTCTTACACAGGAGATACATTGTTGTATTTGTGATTAGTTTAAATTAATGGTTTTCCTTTGGTTGTAGTTTCAAAAAGCTGAACAAATCTGGAAATGGAGAACTTTGTGCAGGTTTTACAGGATCGTGCAGACAGGATTTTGTTATATGCAGGGAAAATAAAATAAGTACTAAAATAATTCCAGTCTTTATGATTTGTCCTGTATCTTTGAACATTTAAGTATTTAAAATTTTCCTTTCTCTTTTATTTTTCTGCACCAAAACAATATTCTTGTGTAGTTATCTTTTCAGTAGTCCTCAATGTCTGAAGCAGCAATGTCTGAAGCAACAACACAGTATTTCTGACCAAATAAGAATCAACTTCTGTTTTTCCTTTTGTCTGTCAAAAAAGTTGGACTAAAAAAAGCTTCAATATTTGACTTTAGAGTTGGATTTTGTTGAAGAAAAAAGTTTCTGCGTACGCTTTAGAGCCAAGTGCTTTTCATGGTGATCTCTGATGCACAAGAAACTTTCCATCATTGAAACAATCTTTGGAATGATTTATATTGGAACGTGGAAATTTTGAAAATATCTGACAGTTGCTAAAAGGTGAGACAGGCAGCGCACATTCAGATGAAAAAAGGCCATGTAGTTTACAGATTTCAAACTTGAGTCCTTAGAATTAAAAGCAAATGTCATTGCCAAAAATCTGTATGCTAGATTGTAGATTTCTCACCAGAAAACCTTTGAGCTATTTTTAAAAAATCAAGTGATGTAACTCTATTTTTCATATGCTAAAAGTGTTGCAGTAGTATATTCCCTCTGAAGTCGGGGCGGGGGATCTGGTCTCAGTTGACAGGATTGTTTCAACATCACAAGCTCAAGTAAATATTCACTGACCTGCATCAGACTCTGGACCTAAGCGCTGCATTTGCACATCTGTCACTGCCTCCATCATAACAAAGAGGCCAACCTCCAAACTGCTTCAAAGAAAAGCCATGTTAATGTTGGAGAAGTAAGGGGATAAGCAGAGGAGCTGTTTGGAATTCAAGGGGCAGAGCGGAGGACGGTGCCAAGACAACAAATATGTCTGTGAGTGACACGAGTCTACCCAGCTGGGAATAGCACTCGGCTTTATTCACTATTAAATAAAGAAGAGGGGCAAACTGCAGGAGGGTTGTGTAAGTTTGTGTGGTCTTTAACAACAAAAAACATATTTCAGACAGCAAGAACACTGTTAAGATGCGTTAGATATAAGTAAAGAAGTATTATGTAACATTTCTGCTGCAGTCTGTCACCTACTTGTTTCCATGGGGATGTTGCTTTGCCTAGATTGTTCCACAGTAGGGCAGTCAAAGCAAGAATGATTTATTGCAAACAAACAAACAAACAAAACAAAACAAACAAAAAAAAAACATTCTTGCTGTGAGTATGCTCTCATCCGCACAAAACTAAAGGTTTTACTTAACTTAACCCCAGTTCTTTGATAACAGAGTGAGGTGTTTCACTATGGGAATTGCCTCGGGCGTGACCATCCATGGAAGCTCCAATGGCACCACGTCTGTCTCTGACAGACAGGATGACTGTATCTCGGGCTCCTCCCCCTCTTCTGATACAGTCAGCCTCCTCCTAATGCAATCATTCTAAAGCAATTTCTTACTGCTTTGCAAGGAGAGCAATGAAGGTGAAACACCTCACTCTGTTATCAAAGAACCGGGGTTACGTTAAGTAACCTTGAGTTCTTTTTCTAACGTCATTTGGTGTTTCACTATGGAAGATATGGGCAACTCCCGGATTGCAAATAAAGCTCCTGAAGCACTGTCTGGCACCACAGTGACCCTAAACAGAGCCAGACACCCTCGGTTCTAGGACCGCCTGTGCCAAAGAAGGGCCAGAAACATCCAGTCTATAGAGCTGCACAAAGATATGCGGCGATACCCAACTGGCCGCAGCGCACATATCCTAGACGGATACACCTTTGAACAGGCCCCATGAAGTAGCTACACCCTTGGTGAAGTGTGCCCTCAACCCCTGCAGAGGTGCCATACCCTTGCAGGTGTAAGCCAAGGCGATGGCTTCAACAATCCAGTGGGAAAGCCTCTGACTGGACACTGGCTTGCCCAAATGAGGAGAAGCCCATGACACGAACAACTAATCTGCCTTTCTAAGGCCAGCTGTTCTGTTAACATACACTCGCAATGCCCGGATGGGGCACAGAGAGTGAAGTCGGCGCTCCTCAGAAGAGGAGAGAGGCGGAGCATGAAAGGCCGCAAGTTCTAAAGTAGAACAGCTATAGACCATACCCACCTTGGGCATAAAGGCCGGGTTGGGGTGCAAGTGCACCTTGGTCAGCCTGGGGGCAAACTGCAAACATGTGGGGCTAACCGACAAGGCTTGCAGTTCAATTACACGCTTCACAAACCTCAAAGTAAGAAGTAAAACTGCCTTCAAAGTTGCATGTTTCAAAGAAACAGCCTCCAAGGGTTCAAAAGAGTGGAGACAAAGGGCATTAATCGAGAGATCCCACAGGGGAACCAGGGGTTTAACCACTGGAAGTTTTTAACATGCGCCCTTCATAAAACAACAGGCCAGGGGATGTTGACCCACTGTCCTGTCTCCAAAACCCACATGGCAGGCTGAAATAGCGGCCAAATAGACCTTGATCATGGAAAAAGCTTTACGCTTGTCCACCAACTGCTGTAGAAAGCACAGAACGTCAGATACAGAACACTGGAAAGAAATTATCTGTCTGGCCTCACACCACTCTTCAAACATATGCCACTTGCAGTTGTATAATGAGCGAGTGGAAGCAGCCCTAGCACACTGAATAGTGTCAATAACGTGTGCATGGAGATCGGCGGCGTTCAGATTCCACCTCTCATGGGGCAGGCCCAGAGCACCAGCCGGTCCGGGTGGGGATGGTAAATTTCCCTGCCCGCCTGAGATAAGAGGTCTCTCCTCACTGGGAGAGACCAAGGCTCTCCCCAGAGAAGCTGCATTATCTCTGCCATCCAAGGTCTGGACAACCATTGTGGGGCGACCAGGATGAGTGGCAGCCTCTGTTCCCTCACCTGCACTAGGGTGGGGGATATCAGACTGATTGGAGGAAACGCATAGAGAAAGACATCTGGCCATGGATGGGCGAGCACGCCCACCTCGAGAGGAGCGCTTACGTCTGCTAAGGAGAAGAACAGCATACACTTTGCGTTTTCGTGTGAGACCAAGAGATCTACGACAACTTGACCGTATCTCTGCCATAGCTGCTCCACCTGCGATTGATGTATGCGACCACGGTCACATTGTCTGTTTTCACCAGTATGTGTTGACCCTGGAGAAGATGTAAGAAGTGTTTCAGGGCAAGAAACACAGCCCAAAGTTCCAGCACATTGATGTGCATTTGGGCCAAAAGGGGGGGGGGGGGGGGGGCAAATACCTGCCGGACAAGGTGGCCCCCCATCCTGACAAGGAGGTGTCTGTTGTCAGGGTCACTCTTAATGACACCGTGCCCAGCAAGACCCTAGCCAACAAGGCACGGGCGGAGCACCATAACGCAGCGTGAATCCACCTTCACCTTGTGATTAAAAGGTCAATGCTGGAACTCTCTCATCATCAATAAGTCCAGATGGATGACAGATGTTACTGACGCCATGAGACCAGCAAGGCAAAGGCACATCCTGAACGTGACAGTCTCGCCCTGATGAAACAGTACGAGACACTGGGTGAGAGAGAGCATTCTCTCTGCTGTGAGAATCAAATGATGTGAGATGGAGTTTATGCTCAACCCCAGATGTTCTGTGTGTTGTTTGGGTTCTAGCCGGCTCTTGGCACAGTTTACACTGAAACCCAGGGCAGTGAGATGATTGAGCACTGTCATAGTGTCTCTCACCGCATGTTCCCATGTGTCGGAGCACACCAGATAATCGTCTATGTAGGAGAATATTCTAAGCCCGCTGGCCCGTAGTGGAGCCAGGGCTGCTTCCACACATTTGCTGAACACTGTCAGTGCCAGCGATAGCCCGAAGGAAATGACCTGGTACTCATACACTGTCCCCCCCGTGAGCAAAACGGAGAAATTTCCTATGCGCTGGATACACAGGAACATGAAAATATGCATCCAAGCGATCAATTGTGGTGAACCAATCTTCTTTGCAAATTGAACAACAGAGCACTTTTTGGGTCAGCATCCTGAACTTGAATCTCTGTAAGTGTTTGTTTAAAACACGGAGATCCAGTATGGACCGTAGGGACATTGACCCTTTCTATGGGACTAGGAAATAGCGAGAGTAAAAACCTCGCTGACAGTCGTTGTCTGGTACAGACAATGGGTTAGCCCAAAAGCGCCTCATCTCCTTCATGCATGCAGGTACAGAAGGTAGGAGTTGTTTGGGAGGCAGTTGGGTTGATGGGAGCTGCTTGCCATCATACAGGTTCCCATTATTACACACTCCATACATTGCACAGTTCCCATTATTGCACTCTGTAAGTCGACATTATGCCTGAGATAGAGAGAAAAAACAAGAGTAAATGCAGTGGTACTCTAGCCACAATTTGTAACACGGCCGTGAGAACCAGAGCTTGGCATTCGGTTCTGAATGAGTCTGCTTGCCGTGATGCGTTAGCAGAACCACACACTGCTGCTGAACCAGTCGACAAATTAATGCTAACTAACGCTCTGGTAAGATATTATAGCTTTCATTCTTCACAAATTCCCATATAAACTGAGTTCAAGTGTCTGTAACATGACAAAATAAGTTTTATGTTGACGTACAAATGATTACAGCGTTTTCTGTCTTAGAGGCACATTTAAGCTTGAAATGGATGACATATTTTCACGGTACAAGGACACTTGTGAGAACTTAAAAAGTAGCTGATATCTGTGTAAAGAGCAAGGTGCCAGACTTTGATGTTGTTTTCCACTTGACAGCATGTCCTTTAGCCTCATTTATAAAAGAAAAGTGGCCAGGGAGGAGATTTTATCTTTTGGTAGAAAATAAATACAGGATAAACTTGGACAAAAATAGAAAATGGCAATAAAGATTTTATGTATAAGATGTAATATATATAAGATGTGAAAAATAATAAGACTTACTATGGCAACAATAACATTACTGTAAATAAGTGTAAAGTAGAAGTAGTGTGACAGTAGCTGAAGGTCTTATGGTGCTGCTGAGAGCTGCATTTAATGTACAGGGCTTTAGTAGTCTTTACATTTATTTTCCTTTGTGTCTCAATGTATAAATCCATGAGTGTTTGTGTTATAAGGCGTGACTATAGGATCCAAAAGCAGACCAGAACTCAAGTACGGTTAACAGGTTTATTGTACAGATGGAAATGGAAATGTGCAAAAAGGGTCCAGTGGAGGCAGGCAGGCACAAGGAAGGGGGTCCGGAGGAACACGAGCCACGAGAAGAACAGGGGAGCCAAGAGGGGAGATCCAGGGAGCACTGGGAACAGAAACAAGGGACTGGAAGAAGAACCGGCCTGATATAGGCAGGAGTAGACTGGGGATAGATCTCAGGTGTGATGACTACCAGGAGGCTGCAGCTGGTGAAAGGTGACTCCTCCCAAGGCAGGTGACACAGAAGGGAGGGGGAAAGGGAGAAACAGGGGGATCATGACAATTTACGCTTTTACCTGGTATATTTTTAGTTAAAGGGCCAATATTGTGCTATTTTCTGAACCTATAATTGGGTTTTGTTTTCACACATGTTTAACACACAAACCATGCGTATTTAGGCTGAGTTCTTCTCTCAAACTGAAAATACTTCTTGTGATGATATGTGGTAATACAGAAAGCGCTCATCTGTGTTTTTAATCTCTAAACCTTGAGGATTACTCAAACATGTGGGAATGAAACAAAATACAACTCTAGGTGTGTTTTTGAGGAGGTAACAACATTCTGATGTGGCTTAAAGTTCACAAGAATTTATTTTGTGTAATATAGGACCTTTAAGTTAAGGGCAGTGTCTATTGTATACTGTCCTGGTCTATATTGCCAAACGTATTCGCTCACCTTGACTCCCATATGAATTTAAGTGACATCCCATTCTTAATCTATAGGGTTTACTATGACGTCGGTCCACCCTTTGCAGCGATAACAGCTTCAACTCTTCTGGGAAGGCTGTCCACAAGGTCTAGGAGTATGGTTATGGGAATTTGGGGAACTCTTCCAGAAGTGCATTTGTGAGGTCACACACTGATGTTGGACGAGAAGGCCTGGCTCTCAGTCTCTGCTCTAATTCATCCCAAAGGTGTTCTGTCGGGTTGAGGTCAGGACTCTGTGCAGGCCAGTCAAGTTCATCCACACCAAACTCTCTCATCCATGTCTTTATGGACCTTGCTTTGTGCACTGGTGCACAGTCATGTTGTAAGAGGAAGGGGCCATCTCCAAACTGTTCCCACAAAGTTGGGCGCATGGACTTGTCCAAAGTCTCTTGGTATGCTGAAGCATTCAGAGTTCCTTTCACTGGAACTAAGGGGCCAATCCCAGCTCCTGAAAGACAACCCCACACCATAATCCCCCCTCCACCAAACTTTACACTAGGCACAATGCAGTCAGACAAGTACCGTTCTTCTGGCAACCGCCAAACCCAGACTCGTCCATCAGATTGCTAGATAGAGTCCAGTGGCGGCGTGCTTTACACCACTGCATCTGACGCTTTGCATTGCACTTGATGTATGGCTTGGATGCAGTTGCTCGGCCATGGAAACTTATTCCATGAAGTTCTCTACACACTGTTCTTGAGCTAATCTGAAGACCACATGAAGTTTGGAGGTCTGTAGTGATTGGCTCTACAGAAAGTTGGCAACCTCTGTGCACTATGCGCCTCAGCATCCGCTGACCCCGCCCCATCAGTTTATGTATCCTACCACATTATGGCTGAGTTGCTGTCGTTTCAAATCACTTCCACTTTGTTATAATACCACTGACAGTTGACTGGAATATTTAGGAGTGAGGAAATTTCATGACTGGGCTTGTTGCACAGGTGGCATCCTGTCACAGTACCACGCTGGAATTCACTGAGCTCCTGAGAGCGACCCATTCTTTCACAAATGTTTGTAGAAACAGTTTGCAGGCCTAGGTGCTTGATTTTAACACCTGATTTCCATTATTTGGATGGGTGAGTGAATACTTTTGACAATATAGTGTACTTTTGCCTGCTGTTATTATCTGTGAGACACTGGTCATTATTTAATATTTTAAGCAATTTAAATGGCTTCACTGACTTTAACAAAGAGCTGCGCTGCTGTACCGTGTGCAGTTCAAGGTAGCGAGAAGTTTTTTTTTTTTCTTCAGTTGTGCCAAGATGGCTTTGCAGTGCTGCTGAATCCACCTACACTTTAATTGAAGCAGCAGCAGTTGGCATGTATGGGGGTATAGATGAAAGCAAGAATTTTCTGAGTTTTGAATACAGGAAAATACAGATAACTTAAACATGCATGAAACTCAACAAACAACTTTGAGTGGGTTAACTATAACTATACATGGTTAAACAGGCAGATTGAAAGAAAATCAAGGAATTCAAAGCTGTTTGGTTATGGTGTGAATAATAGTGAATTATTCTTGAATAATTGATACTTCTTCTTCACACTACACTACACAGAAAAATTATAATGAGACATCCTAACCTACGACCAAAGATTGGGATAAAACAAACATTAATAACCAATTTGTATGAGATAGCGCAAACTAAAGATGTGTCTTTATGAAGTAATGTCTGTCTTCTCCTCTAACCTCAGACCACTGTGCTGTATTATCATGACTCTCTGATTGACACAGATAAGTGTAATTAATAGCCCCATCTCTTCTGTCAACAGTACCGGGGTGAGCACATGTTCACGGAGCGGCCCCTCCTTCACTGTGCAGAGGGAACATGGGAATAATGGCATGTCATCTGATAATGGCCACAGTACAGATGAACCAGCCCTGTAATGGACTTATAATTACTGTGTGTGTGTCATGATGGTACTGATGTCTGCAGAGGTTAGATAATGTCCTGCCTCTACAGAGACCCTTTAGATCCGTGCGCATCAAGCCAAGGCCATCACAGATAAGATTTAATCTCTGTACAGGTCTGCCCAATGCAAATAAATGGCAGAGGCACTCTAAATCTCAATAACTTTAAGGAATTTATAAATACAGCAAAAATAAGTTGAGTGTAAAGTGGACAGTAGTGCTACTTAAAACTGCTTTAGCATGTGACCAGCTTTAAAGGTGCACTGTGTAACTTTTCTGGTGGAGAGCTCGTCACCTGCTTCATGGAGCTTTTATTATTTGCCCAAAATGTTTCACAGTATGACATTACTTATCTAGCATACATTTATTCAATTACAGGTGTTTTTGTTGCTCAGAAATATCTTGAAAAACATTAGCGGGATCCATTCTCCACATTTAACCCATAACATGGCCTGACAGCGTCACCTACTTGTCTCCATGGAGATAAATAAGTTTAATGCCATACTGTGGAACATTCCAGGCAAATGGAAAAGTATCTCAGTGAAGACAATCAGATGGCGGACCATCCACAAGAAAAATGACACATTGCACCTTTAATGTCACATAAACAGCTAAGCGCAGGAGAATTCTGCTTCTAAAATTGTTGCAATTGTTACTTTCTTAATTATCACTTCACTGCATAAACTGGACACCCCTGTATGTTTTTCTTTATTGTATGAAACGAGACTTAAGAAATCAAAAGTTTGGCTGTGTGACCCAAATAAACTGTATGAGGACTAACTTTGTTTATGGAAAATTCAAAACAAAAGTAAAAAAAGGCACTCATAATTCAAATAGAATATCAGTTCAGCTATCTGCAATGAAAATTAGTACATGGCACAATGCTTATCTAAAGCACTATGCACTGTCCTGGAGAAATAAAAACATATAATGTTTGCCAGTTTAATTTAATTATGATTTCCAACCATCTCAGATGGCTTTAAGTGTGCTTGAGCGTAACTATTTTGAATTGTGAAAAACCCTGTACTTTTGATTTGAGTAAATATTTTCCACATACAAAATATCAAAGCAAAAATAATGGTAGTAATGTAGGTCATGTAGTTTAATTATCATGGTAATTATGCTCAGTGATTTCTTGTGTTTTGGCCTTGTCCATGTATGCAATTATACATTTATGACAATTAGAGCACCAGATTAAGATGACAAAACTGACGAATGAAGAATAAGGGAAGCCTTTTATTTTTCCATAGAGAACTTCCTGCTTGCTGCAAACGGGCTCTTCTGCCCTATCAGCTGGGAGGGAGATGGTTGATCAGTGCCAAATAAGAGTGGAGCTTGTTTGTGCAGCAGGTGGACTCCACACAAACAAAATCCACCCCAACACAGTTTGATTTCTCCTGTTGTAGGTAGGCTATTATCAAACATACTGCACAGCTGCTGCAATACCAGAGAATTCAGGGCTTGGGAAATAAAATGTTATAATAATATGATGGTACAACTACAACTGATACAACTGCTTTTGCAATCTCTCTTGCAATTTGGGAACATTTACACATGAAAGAAGGCTGGAATATAAAAGAAGGGATATGTGGTTGTTACGTGGACATTCTACTGGCCAAATAAGCCAAAGCCATTTCAAATTGCAATTTTGTTTGATTACAATATAATGCCCTACAATCTACATCAACAATCATGTCTGTTCCAATAGCGGTAATGGCCAGTATCAGAGTCCCAGCCTGTGTGTGCCCATGTGTCACTCCCAGTTTGCCCTCCATTCATCAGATTTGTCTTTTTGAACAAACTCATGAGGAAAATGGAAATAGAAAAGCAATTATGGCTATGTTCACACAATAATGCAACAATTGATTTCATATCCTAGGTAAATACATTTTGTTATTATTTTTTATAAAAGCGAAAAGTCAATACATGATCTTTACTTCAACTTAGGATACATTTGTGGGTCTTGCTATGCATATTAAAATATATGGATGGGATAAGATCTTGTGTCACAAAATTTCACAAGACAAAATTGCCTCAAGATTGTGCACATGAGAAAAATGACCTTGAGAGATTTTTTTATTGCATGTTTTATTGCTTGTTGAAATTTGCATGTAAAAAATATAAAATAGAATAAATAAAATTATGAGTTGCTAAATATATACACTCATGTCTTATTTTGTCTTATGGTAATTCTCATGTCTCGTCCTATCCCTATAAATACTAACATTAAGTAAAATAATTGGCATCACTTAAAAATTCCACAACAGACCAACCGTAATAATTTGTCCCATTTGGTAACATCACGTCTAAAGAGCCAGCACACCACAGCATCTGTGTTCACTAAATAAGCTTCAGGCAAATTATAATTTTCATATTTCAGCTCAAACACCTGAGCCTGGGGCTAGAACCTGGTCTGAAGGCATCCAGACATAGAACTGTGCTGTACCAGACTCAAGCATCATAGACGTCGACATCACTTTAACTGCTTTGACGTGTCCACTTGTTCGTATCAGTTATGAATAATAGTGATAGAGTCTTGTTGGCACACACCTGAAGAGTCTTTAGTGCCCCTGTTAGCTCCTGTCGGCTCGAGACACGTTTCATTATGAATTTATCTTGTGTACAAAATGTGCAAAGTTTGACCTTTCCTGAATGGTTTGGAATGGTTTGAGTTATAGCTTATAATATTTAACCTGGCTCATGCCAGACTGATGTGTGTAGCACTCTGATTCGAGACCTACACATGATCAATCTAAGGTGACTCCTACTGAAAGTTATCAGAAAACGCAGAACTGACAGTGATTTGAATGTGATTGATCGGAGCATCACAACAGCGGAACAAGCCAAAGCTTTTGTTACATCTATCTGACCGACATCTTCCCTGTCCACAAATGCACAAATGCATGTTTTTCACAAACAAAACAGCTAAAATAGACTGAAGTACATTTATTGGCGTTGTCATGTTTGTTTTAGTTAATTTGTATTCGTCTTTGGCTTCTGAACAAACCTCAATGCTGCTTTGTGATTGGTTAGCCCACCAAATTAACCTTACAGCGTGCACATGCCAAGATGGATTCTCGTGAGTTTGCGAACTCACAAATATTGCAAGAATCAATATTGATATGCAAGCTTCTATAATATTAATATAATAATGTAATATAAAAATAATATTAAGAATATCACTGACTAACATTACATTACGTCGAAAAACATGATAATGATATCAAGTCTTTTCCTTAGTATCAAAATCGAGTTTTCAGGCAGTAATCTGTGGATGGGCTATTGACTGACATATAAGTAGAATCTAATAAATATCTGTTCTTGGGCTTTATTAGTAAGAAAACAAAAACAAATGATGATATTATTTGATGTGGTGTGTTTTGAGTTGCTTACATTAAGGCCTATATAGGACTGAGAGTGGTTAAATATCTCGTGCTCTCCATCTGTGTCATTGCATTTTGTGAGGGCTCGATTCATCGTGCGCACAGAGGACTCTGAGCTCTGTGTTTACTCATTCACAATGGGCAAACAGCAGATGGCTTTTACCACTGTACTCTTATTCCAAGGGCCACTCACTTTATGGAGAGCACACAAACAGAGGGTCTTTGGCCACGCTGTGGAGGGAGGGTCCAGATGGCAGCGGCCAAGAGGACAGGATCCACGTCTGCTTCAGTCTGCTTCAGTCTGCTCCCTCTCTGCTCAGTATACAACACATAACACTAAAGAAATGTGAAGAAATGTTTCCGTAGCAACATATTCTCCGACAGTTGGTGCAGTGACGAATTACAGATTTTAGCAGTACTAAGGCCGAATGCAGATGTCCCTAACAGTGACAATTTGTACACAGAAAACATTTAGAAATATTTTCCCTTCTCTAATCCAACTCTACAGTGGTTAAATATATGGCAAGTAAAAAACTAGAATGATCAAATAACCCAATAATTCAGTCTAATTTGTGGTGAGTAGTCACAGTAATTATTACTAGTATATGGACTTATCATTCAATAAATGATAGACGGAACATTATTTTTTGGGGTTCAGTATTTAATGTGGGTACTTTTTCTTTGTAGCAGTGGGACTTTTTTTTTGCAATACAATAAGATCTGAGCTGCAAAGGGTTGAATACATAACTTGACTCATTACAAACTAATTACTTAAGTGTTGTATTCTACAATTTAGGTATTTCAGATTATGTTTTTTGTAAATATTGTACGTATATACATATTGTATGTGTCATTTAAACATTAGAGTAACTGTTGTATTTAAAAGACAAAGTACAATTCATTAAATATCTTTTTCAGCCTGTCTTTGCTGCATTAATTTGCCCTTTCTTTGCATAACAGAGACAAACAGATTACTCACATCAGATATTACAGCCACGTGAGGTTTGTGCATTTAAGAAGCTTCTATAAGGAAAATGAAGCCTGTGCATCTACCACATAATCTACCACTCAATACATTAGTCTTTCAGAAAACCTAGAGTGAAATTACTTTTTTGAATATACCATAATTGCACATTTTACGTAATAGCTTAATAGCTTTAATACAGATATGTTTATTTCCAATATTATTATTAAAAAGCATTTGCATATCAGGGACTTCAAACCGATTTGTTTACACATTAAAGAAGGCCCATATTACACTATTTTCTGATCTATGCTTCATCAAAAACATCCCTTGAGTTGTCATTTGTTTCATTCACACATATTTAACACACAAACCTTGCACAGTTCTTCTCTCAAACAGAAAACACTCTGTTCCACCTTGTGATTTGGAAGATTTCAGCCAGGGAACTGACAATCTTTATTGAACAAAAGGTAAAAGGTAGGTGCTAACTTAAAGACTGCCACTTCATGACATTAAAACGTGGAACAGAGAATTTTGAGCTTTGGAGATGTAGACAGACTAATAATGCAAGATTACTGAAACATTGTGAATGAAACAAAACTCAACTCACAACATGACACAATACAAACCAAGTATGTTTTTGAGGTAACAACATTCTAACATGGCTTAAAACTCACAAGAGTCAAGAGCGTAATATAGCACAAAATATTGACTCTTGCTAAAGCCACAAGTGAGTGCCATGACAAAGATCAGAGCTGTTTTGTTCCAGAGGGCCAAATGTTTGACCCTGAATATAAATGTTACAAGATGCTCTGCTGTGAGTCTGGACATAGATCAGAGATAAGGCTACACAAAACACAACAGGGCACACAAACAGACATCTACTGTGCCTTTTCGTCTTTATCAGACTTGAAGAAAAACATCTGTGCTCTGAGTCTGACCCTCGAAATTTATGAGTAAATGTCACTCTGTCAGGTCAGCTGCCACTGGTGCCCCTGTAGAGATACAATTATAGAGAACCACAGGGCAATCATAGTAACACATCTCTGCATGAAATCTGCTCTTGTACATAACTTTAAAGGTCCTATATTACGTAAAACTGACTTGTGTGATCGTTAAGTCATGTCATAATGCTGTTACCTCATCAGCCTGTGTTTTGTTTCATTCACACATGAGTAATGCTGGTTTATTAGTATGTTTATCTCCAAAGTTCAAAATGCTTTGTTCCACACTGTGATGTCATGAACCTGTAGTTTTCAAGTTAACAGCTATGTTTTACCTTACGTTTAGGAGACACTGAAAATTCCAGAGCTGTAATTATCCAGATGATTCTAGTGAAGGTGTGTGGAGTTTAAAAACATAGTGGAGCACTTCTTGTTTTTATATCTTGTACCACAAGACATCACATGGTAAAAGAGAATGTTTTCTGTCTGAGAATAACTCAAGCTAAATATGTGTTAAACATGTGTGAATGAAATAAAACACTACTCCAGGTATGTTTGTGATAAGGAACATTATAACATATAAAATACATTTTAATTCAGGAATTCAGTATTCTGTAACTAAATTCATTTTCAAAGTCTTCTCCCCACTGATCACTGATGTAACAGGATATCACTGTATGGATAAGTCATAAGACTGGCTATTATGATCAAATTATTTTGTTCAGAATGTGTCAGTCTTACTGAATTTCTTATTTCCCAAAGTTATATTTTTCACCACCTACAACCCACATGTGCATATCCAGATGTCAAAAACACACTGTCTCATTAAAAATATTTGCCTGGATGACAATATTCTGTCTTAAATCAACCACTGACACGTCAGTCTGTCAAAGGAAAACATGCACACTTTACCAACTCCAAAGTGAATGTGCAAAAGTTAAGCTGTCAAATACTGTCTACTTTCAGCTTATGACAGTTTTACTAACAGACACATGTTAGCATCAAACAGGACTAGTATATGATGAGGGCAGCTCTTGTCTGGAGCGTTGTTGGTGTGAGCTTTTGAGAGCGCTCAGCAGGAGGCCTGAGTCACGCGGAGGAGGAGGAGGTGCCACCATGTCTGACACTGACAGACAATGCCATCAACACCACCTCAAACTTCCCCTGGACAAGTTTGACATCAGCGTTTCAACAAGCACAACGTGAAAAAACTGTTAGTAACTTTAAGAAGACATTTTAAGCTGTTTTCTGAGAATGTTCCAAAGTATGGTTTTAACTTTTTATTTCCATGGTGATATACCACCTCCAGAAATGTACATACTGTACCTTTAATCAAAATGCAATGTAGAACTTAATACATAAAGACACAAATAGTATTCAGGGGTTTCAGGCAAATGACTCCTTCTTGATTTGAAGGATTTTGAGAGGACCTTTCCCTATTCCAAAGATATAATATTTTGATTTGAATTGTGTTACTGCTATAACAACAGAGGTCTGCTGCCATAGTTTTAAATCCATAAATAGGCCTACATAATGGTATAAAACTACATTAGAGTATTTTTATTGTATCTGTAATCTATTTATTTAACATGCCTAATTTACTTATTTCCACATGTATGTTTCATATTTACTACAAATATACTACTGTTACTAATTATGCTAATTTTGATGTCATTTGGGATTCACGATTGAGAGAGATTTGATTGACAGATTTCCAACTCGGTCAAGAAGCGTCTGTGAAACATCCTGCAACACGGGGACATTATTAATTCATTATAACAACAAACCCCCAAAAGTCCTCATGTTTTCCAAGATGTCTAACACACTTCTTTAGCCTAACCCCTTTTCTGATAGAAATGTAACGTAATGTCATATTGACAGCGATCATCTGATGGATACTGGTGTCAAAGTGTGAGGGGAACAGTCTGACTAATACAGAGAGGTGCCCTTCATTTTGACATGTCATAGATCATTCAGGGCATCTGCCAACCTGGAGACATTAGAGCAATGCAACACAAGACAGCCTCATTGGCAAATTAAAACTCATACTTACAATATGCGAGTTCATATGGGTATTTACAGGTACAGTTTTAAAATGGTATTCATCTATTTCTACCATGTCTTCCAACAGCAGCTATTCTATCTACTGACTAGGACTTTAAATGAGGCTAGGACTAGGACTTTATATGAGGTTAAACTACAGTTACTGCCGTTTCCAACACCATCTGCATAGGGTATTCAGAAAGGGACCAAATCAACTAAATATTACTTGTTAAAGGTCCTATATCACACAAAATGGATTCTTGTGCTCTTTAAGACATGTTATAATGCTGTTACCTCATCAAAAACCATTCTTGGAGTTGTGTTTTGTTTCACACGTTTGAGTAATCCTTTATTATTAGTCTATATACATCTCCAAAGCTCAAAATGCTCTGTTCCACCTTGTGATGTCATGAAGTGGTAATTTTCAAGTTAACAATTATCTTTTACCTTTAGTTCAGCAGAGATTGGCAATTCTAGAGCTGAACTTATCCAAATGATCCTAGTGAAGGTGTATGGAGTTTAAAAACAGAGTGTTTGAGAGAAGAACTCCTCCTAAAATTGCAGCGTTTGTGTATTAAACATGTGTGAATGAAACAAAATAAAACTCCACTTGATGAGGAAACAACATTATAACATAGATAAGAAAAATAGCGTAATATAGGCCCTTTAACTATCACTGCTTTTTAGTACTTATTTTATTTTTAGTAGATTTGATTTTTTTTTATGGACCACAATTATTCAAGGTCACAGTCCTCGTCTAGTATGAAAATAAATGCAGTGATGAGACAAGATAAATGGAGAGCCGATCGTCTGCTTGAAAGGGAGTGAGTGATTGATAGAAGCGTCATCTCCAATGTCATTATAATAAAAACACGGAGCAAGTATGTCTAAAGTAGGTCAAAACTAGCCAAGTGACACATGCAAAGATCGGCTGTGCGCCTTGAGTCAAATTTAGCAGCATACAGGTGAGCGATAGCAGCATTAGCATGACAGAACCTCAGCTATATCTGGCAGAGTGGAGTTTACCTGGGGCTGTTTCAAGTTTCCTTCATACTCTGCAAGGAACAGCTCCCAGCCCAGGTCTTGACTGACTCTTTTGACAGTGTACCTATATGAAGGGGTGAAACTCAAAATGGTAATGGTGAATAAAAGTATCAAAATAAAAGTTCATGTATGAACAATTTAATTTATGCGTGAGATTTGTGACTACGATCATTTGTTCATATTAGTTACTCTGAAGACACAGTATGAGGGATTATCTGAGCCCAAGTTGGTGTTTTGACCCATCTCACAATGGCAGCAGGAAAGGTCATCTGTATATTGTTCCATTGCTACTAAAACAGTATTAAACAACAGTTTGGAGTGCAAAATTGAATTATGTAAACAGAGAGCGGTCTAATTTTTGAAAATTCTTCGACAGGGCGTCACATCCGTAAGCAATTAGCAATTGCTCATGGATTGTATAGCAATTTTTAGTCAGCAGTAAAAGTGGTGCTTCAGAAGTAGAAAAATACAGCTGAAATCACAGAGTAACAGTGAGAGGGCACTGAAGAGTGAATCAAAAGCTTGTTCAGACACTCAGCAGTGGATCATTTTTGGGTTATTGAAAAATACTCAAACGCTGCTTTATCAGGCAGTGGCCAGGCTCTGCTCATGTTACATGAAGGTGTTTCATTTGGGGAAAGTACAGGGTCACAGACATGATACCTGTCCCAGGTTGAGCAGTATCTTACATTTTACATCATTACAAAAATACCAATGTGCACAACAAAGAACTGCAAACAACTCTAATGTGTCTCACATTTACATTTACAACATGAGTAAGTCCTGCATTATGTTCACTTCACATACAAACGCTTAAGAGAAAAGACACACAGAAAATATAAACTAATGAATAGCGGTCCCTCAAGATTACAGTTTATAGAGAAGAAGGAGATCGCAAAGAGATCTATAAGCCTTTGTATGAGAGTTTATGAGAGAAAGTGCATTGAATACATAATAGCAAACGGTGTCAATACTGAAGAATCAGAGTCACAGAGGTTATCAAACGTTGTCCTTTAATTAACAGAGAAACTTTGACATTAATTCCTCCTGTGCGCTCCCTTTCACACACTAAGCAGGATTTGATTTGCAGGGCCATTATAATTGTACGCTTGCTGCATTTATGATACATTTACACAAAAACAAATGCTAATCGCAGGACCCCAGTTGTTTGCTGTGGTATTCTCTCTTAATAGTCACTTGTGGACCAAACACAAAGAACCACAAAATGGTTAATTGCCCTTTATGAGCGCTTCTAATGGGCGTAGTTAGTTTCATTTGTAAAAGTGACAGTGAAATTGTGTGGCATTGATTTGATACAAGGATTAAGCATTATTCTTATACACCCATTGCACATGGAGGGTAATTGGTGCCATTCGTTTGTTGTCTCTACCTTGGGTACCACCAGCAGCCAGCCAGAACAGAGAGGGGCTTTCGTACAGATGAATTATTTGTTTTAATCCCTGCAGGATATTGTCTCGTGAAATCCTTTCTTTATAAATATTCACAAAAGCAGCAAACACAAGTTCTGGCCTTGGGGCAATCGAGCTTTGATATTACAATACGTATTTATCATGTATGACAATGCTGTAGGTTCACATCATTAGGGTTTGAAGCGTTTCATTTGTTTAAATAACAGTGTGCATGAGTAGAATATCCACAGGTTTCAATGTGATGAACAACTAGGACCATAGCCATAACAATTTAAATGACAATAGTATGTTTGCATGTAAGGTTTTTCTTCTTGTCTTGGACACAGAGACATGTTTACTTCTAATTGCTTTGGTGCCACACCCGCTATGGCTCTTTATTCTAGTATCTGTACCCCCTGTATAATCCTGCCTTTGCTGACGCGTGTGTGTTCTCTGCATTTACCCCTGAATTAGCAGATCAACAACACCACATTTACCAGTGAAAGATGCACACTGCCAATGCACCAGATCTGTCTCACCGGTTCTGTAATGCTGTTGATCCATCAAAACCAAATCAAAAACTGAGCCATATTTCAACAGTTTTGCCATGTCAAACTTCACCCTGACATCCACCGCTGTCACAACCTTAATCATTTATAAGGCTACAACTTTCAGAAGTGCTAAAAATGATATGTGTGCGATCTCAACACCAATGCAAGCTGCTAACAATTGAAATACTATTAATTAACACGCAGTCTTATTAATTTTGCTCATTATTTTACACCAAAGTTTATTCATCAATCACACTAAGTATAACAAGACATATTCCCTTTGATCTGCTAATTTCATTTGTGACTTCTGTGTTATGTGTGAAGGGGTCTAATTGCATACTGGGGCCCTTGTGTACAGAGCGCCTTTAATTTGACTTACTGAAGCATGGGGGACCTAGCCTGTAGTTCATCTCACACTCCCACTTGTAGGTTGCACGTGGACTGCAGATGAGTCGTGGTGCTATAGTACTAAAGCTGTTTGCCTTTGTCCTAATGAGGCATCAGGAATACTTTGTCTTGTAATACACACACTACTTAGAACAGCGTGCTGGAGTGTGTTGACACGGCCACAGCAGGGGGACGCTAATGAGCTTGGACCCAATTTAGATTTGTAACTAACAGCGTTGTGGTTCAGTGAGATAACCAGATATGCTGTGGTCCTCCAGGCATGTGTAATTATTATTGGATTAGAGATATTAAATTGTGTATTATTATTATTATTGTATTCATTACTGTATTTCCAGTCAAATACACTTACATACATACATCTAAATAATGCATGCACCTTCGTTTGATACTTTTTGGTTCTGACCATAGACTGTATATATAAATAGACATAGCTTATCCACTATCCACCGCATTCCTAATTGGAAGTGAGCATGCATCGACTCCCACTTTACATGTTTATTTTGCTATTATGTCTGTAAATAAATTCCTATTCCTAATATGGAACTCGGCTCCACATTTGCTCCTATAACTGCCAACCTCTGTGAGCTTCATTTGACTGGAGCCAAACACTATGATGTCACACTCACTTAGTCCACTTCTTTATACAGTTTATGGTCCTGACCTACCAGAAAGTTTTCAGGTAATTGTTGACCAAAGATTAGCTTCATTAAGTCAACAAGATTTAGTTTTGTATTTTTATTATCACCTGAAAGAGGTGATGGTTAGTGGTTAAGATGGACTATGTAACTATGTATTCACAGGGAGGGTTCTTCCCCTGTTTTCTCCATGGAGATGTTATTGCTAGGCATGGAATGTTCCACAGTATGACATTAAACTCAACTGTCGCCATGAATAAAGCAGGTGATGCCGGGAAAAATTTCACATCACATCTGTTAGGTAAGCCTGCGTACAGTAAGACTGCAAAAGTTTCATAGTGCAACTTTACATGTTTGAATGTCGGAGGTGATGTAAGAAAAGACCTGAGTTATTTGAATAAGGCTTACTCCACCTGATGAGTCTATGTTCTGAGTGATCCATGCAGCTCAAAAGCAAAGGTTAATAGGTTCATAGTTTCATTTCACCAGCTCAATAAAACACATAAAAAGAGTGAACTACATTCGACCATTGTGGAGGTGGTAATTAAAGCCGGCAAGATTCAAGACACTCAACAAAGCGCAGGAAATCATATACTCCTCTAATTATATGTCTGTCAATACACCATGGTGTGCAGATGAACTTAACTATAGAACTGACTTTGTTTCCTTTGTTTGTATTAGAAGTAGTTTGATTCTCAATGTTTGCCATCACCGCTCACTTCAAAGGGATTGAACAGTAATAGTAATCCTGGTATAATGTAAGAAATATTAATACCCCATTCATTTATTTTATATGCAGTCCTACATTGTTGCTGTCAAAAACCATAAAAGGGGGATTCCAGAAACAAATCTTTTGTTAATGAACCTAAGTTACTTCTTTTATCACCTTAACTAAATGTTTCTGGACTAAGTTGGCTCACAAAACTTTATAAGAGCCTCTGTAATTGTGCATTTTGCAGAGTTTTAGCCAAGTTGTATAAGTCACATGACAGGCCTGGGGCTGGCACTGTTTGTGAGGCCATTAAAAAGCGAGAGATGGATCCAGTCTGGACACATAGTTAAGCCCACAAACAGCTGAAGTATTATGGGCCAGGCCTCATGCACCTCCATATGGACAACACTGTGGTGATTTCCAGTCATTATTAGACCAATATTTTGTATTGACAGCATTTTCCCAATTGAGTAAAGAAAGAAAACCTTCCTTTACTAACCTCACGGGACATTTTCTGAAAACTAATCAAAATATGCCCATGATCATAGAAAAATCTCTACACCACAAAGAGGAAATATATTACTTATTTGAAACTCGGATAGAACATTTACAGAATAAGTGAAATCCCTCAGGACCTTTAGCATCGTCAGTGATGTAAACAGCAGCGTTTAACCTTCTTCTCTTTTCTTTAAGTCTTTGTTGAGCATCTGATTGAATGGTTCTCCATTTGGTACTATTTTCTCCTCTCTCTTCTCAGCTTTTTCAATAGTGCACACTTCTGTAGGGATGTTCAGATCGACTGGATATTGATTCGTGCAGTTTAGGCATAATGCAAACATTGCAGTGGGGGTTTTCCAACACTGTACTTTTTTTTTTTTATCAGAAATGTAATTTATGAAAACATTTAAAAAAAAAAAAAAAAGTATTTACATGTTTTAGGTCAATGTGCTAGACAAGACTTGGACCATGGACTGTATAAGTAAATGGACATAGCTAACCTGCTAGCTGCCGAGTTCCAAATTTATCCAGTTTACATTGGAAAAATGTCATTCATCTCTCTGTAACTGCTGCAGCGAGCGATCATTTTGGTCTTAAAATGTTAGTATTAACCCGTTTTACATGATCCTAGTGTTTTTATTTGGCTATTTGGTACGTAAATACATTTCTATTCCTAATATGGACCTGGCTCCAAATTTACCCCGAGAACCACTAGCATCGTGAGCTTCAATTGATTGGAGCTGAATGCTGTGAGTGACATCACACATCAGCTTTATTGTTTAGTGTAATATTTGGTCTAAAAAGCCTCCATATAGCAAAAGCAAAAATTCCATAGCCTAATTTTTGTTGACATGAAAATGATCTAACTCTTCCTAAAAATAGATTTATCATGGTCCAAAAGCCCACTCTAACTAATTTGCCGATGAGTCCATCACCTATAAGTTTTTGCTCTTTGTATCTTAAGACTCTTTAGCTTTTGTTTGGTCTGCAACTTGTCGCCTCATGACAAATCCTATATATAAAAATAATCCCTAATCCCAAATCCTCCGCTGTACGGACTCATCAGGGAGAGAGGATGCTGCTAAAATGCCTTCACTTCTTTTCCAATAAATACATGACACATACACACAGACCAGCAGCAGCACACCAGCTCTCTGTGGGCCCTTGATGTTATTTTTTCGTTAGCGGAGGATTGGCCACACTTCATCCACTGGGCAGAATAATCCCTGCTGTTTCTGAGCTGTAATAAGTGGAAGGCTCTTGTGTCGTGTGGAGCGGCTGCAGAGGAGGAGGAGGCTCTCATGACAAAGGTAAAGGAGGTTAACGATGACTCCAGTGTAGCCATTTCCATAATATAATGAGCCACAAGGAGAGGATTTTACACGGGGCTAAGAAGATTTACAGGAAAATGTGCTTGAAGAAGTTTAAAGATGCATTTTTATTTAAAGGTTCATTGTGCAACTTTTCTGGTGGAGGGTTGTTCTGCTTAGAATGTTCCACAGTATGACATTAAAGACCTTTCCATTTATTACATTTGATAGTTTTATAGCTCAAAAATACCTAGACTGAGCGGGGTTGCTTCTCCACAGATCTGACCTGTAACTTGATCTGGTTTGGCCTCCATGAAGATAGAAAGGTTTAATACCATACTGTGAAACATTCCAGACAAAGCAATAACATCTCCATGGAGAAAAGCATTTAACGGACCCTCCAACAGAAAAGTTACACAGTGCACCTTTAAGTAATTTAATTTTTTGAAAGATTAGATTTATAAACTTAATTGATCCACAAAGGAAATTATCACAATACACTGCCCAGGCCAACATTGTAAATAAGAATTTGTTCTTAATGTTTTGCCTGGTAAAATAAAGGTAAAATAAATAAAATATAATAAAAAAGAACAAAAACATAAATTATAATAATAAATTCAAAATAAGTAGCAAAAATAACAAGAGACAGGTGTCAAATAAGGCATAATTATAAGTAAAAATAAAAATAAAAAATATAGAAATGTAATACAAATATATCTCTCAGCTATACATTCAAGGTTGTAAGGAGAAAAACAGTGCAAAGATGAAATAGTGATTGATATACAGTGTATATTCTAGTAACTGGAGATATAGCCTATACCTTTCAGAATACGGTTTAGATTTCTTGAGAATATATATTATATATTTTTATCAATATGAAACTTTAGGCTCACACATCGCCTAATTGAAAAGTGGTCTAAAAATTGCTCCTTTTAATTTGTGCTTTACATAAGAGCACGTCTTGCCATCATACACATAATGCATTTCTACTTTAAGCTTTAAATTCTCACAAAGGGTGAGGAAATGGGAATTTAATTAAACACATTTTTGAATTTTGCTCAAATACCTCCTGTCTTCTCACATAATAGAGACAATGGCTATTGACTATTCACTATTAGGATTTAAATAAAAGAGGCCAGTGAATGAATGAATGAATGGCTACTTTTAAGTCTATTATATGATATTCCTTTACTTTGAAGCTCTACAATATACACAGCTTAACTCCAGATTCAATCAATCATTGTTATTTATAGAGCCCTTTTCAATGCTCAAGGTTACCAAAGCTCTTTCAAAAGCACACAACATACTCAACACAGATTCAGACTTCAAAATTCAACTAAAGAAGCTTATATTTTTCCTGTATCTTTATAAGAGCTGACAGAGCACATAATATCACAGCAGCAAGGGTCATGTGTGTCTGTGAAAGCTAAACCTGACAACTGCTCGCATCAATAACACGCTCTACTGTGGCATAATCAAGTGTCCAACAAATAATGTAACATAGCGGTGCCATTGTGCCCCTCTTTTTATATTACAAGACCTTGTCAAGGAAGAAAGGAGTGTCTTGTGAATGAGGTTTTTAAATAATGCATTAAGGATCTTGTTTTTGCTGTTTGCTTGACATGGAAAACTGTAGAACGTGAAATGGATTCTGAGGTGTTTAGGAGATTTGGTGACCTTGGAGCTGGAACATGCCTGTCGTGATCCTCCAGTCTCTCCCTTTCGCCCTCTCTTCTATGTTTGTCTGTCTCACCTGTCTGGGAGGAGTCGCCTTACATCAGCTGCAGTCTCCTGGTCATCACACACCTGAGATCCATCCCCAGTCTACTCCTGCCCATATTAGCCCGGTTCTTCCTCCACTCCCTGCCTGTTTGTCAGTTTTACCACATCAGTAACTAGCTCGTGGCTCACGCTTCTCAAGATCTTGTTTTTTTTAAACTGCTTTGTGTTTGTTCTCGCACCTTTTGTAATTTTTGTTTTTTCTACTCCCAGTGCTCCCTGGATCTCCCCTCTCGGCTCCCTCGTTCATCTCGTGGCTCGTGTTCCTCCGGACCCCCCTGTCTTGTGCCTGCCACCGGACCCCTTTGCCCATTTCCATATCCATCTGTACAATAAACCTCTTGAACTTACTTGAGTTCTGGTTTGCTTTTGGGTCCTACATCCGTGTTTTATAACAATGCTGTTATTTTTAGAATGGTGAAAACTATTTGGAAAGTGTTTTTCTTTTTTTTTTTACTCTCTCTCTCTATTTTTTTTTTTTTTTTACAGCTCAGGGTCATCTAATGAGCGCTGAAGGTCATGCTGTGTGCCACGTAAACAGCTTCTTCGGTTTGTTTAAGTTTTAAAGGTACACCAGGAGAATGTGACGATTTATATGTGCCCCATTTTGGATTGTGTGCACAGATCCTATCCAAAGGTTTCTAAGTAATGAAAAATTGGGACTATTGTCATAGTAATTACTTTTATTTTGTGTTGAAAATGATATTGTATTGTGTTATGAGTGTGTTATGAGTGTTATTTGTGCACAATCTGACCAGAAAGAACTGATTTAGTTGGAACTACAACAGGTGATATGATTTGTGCACTTAGTCCCTGGCACATAAAATTACAGTCTCAAGTTTAGTACAACAACAGCAACAGTTTTCTTCAGTTAGTCACAGTTTCCTTTTTGCTGAAAATCAAACATCTAAACAGGACCATGAACGCTCGTATTGATCACAGGCTACTGAAAATATGCTGTTTAAATCCATTTCGTTTTTGTTTTTTTCATTGTGTCTCCATGCTAACTGGTGAACATTCTGCCAATACACATACATGTAGAACACCCCCAGAGTGATGTTACTGCAAAGTGTCAATAAAATAAAATATTGTGACTGTGGTGATGACATTGGTATCAAGCATTTTCCTTAATATTGTATATAGCCCCACTGCTTACTTTTTAAACCATTGCCACTGATGTAGTATATCCAAACCCATAAGACCCATTTCACTGTCTGCGATGTATCCAAGTGAGAAGATGGTTCGCTCTGATGTCCCATAATGATGCATGCGTATTCTCCCTAGTCTGTTACACAGGCTCAGTGACATTTGTTTAAACCCCAGAGCAGATGTTACTGGTGCATGTGATGAAGGTGACTCCAGTCAACTATAAAGACATCCTTTTCTCTGAGTTTGTCAAAGCGTGCGCCTGTCTGTCTGAGCCTGTGTGGTCTGGGACTAAACACAGATCAATGCATCGACCGCACGGGAAGTTCATTAGAGCTTCACAACTACAGATTACACACTGCAAAACGCACTCACAGCACCAAATACAAAGAATAAATCATACGCTTCAGACAGATATTTGGTTAATTTTCCACTCTCCTGATGTTTTCTTCCCCAAATAAGACGTTAACGTTTCATGACAACTACAAAGGTGGTGGATGTTAACATTTGTGGCCACTTTCACATATGTGACCTCAAGTTTAAAGATCTGACGGGCACACTGGTAGAGTGGTTAACACATGCATGATTCTGGATTGTTTTTTAGTATGGCCATGTTTAGTATGTTTGATTCTTAATTCATCTCAGTGTCCATAAAATTCACAATAAGCGAATTTATGACTCGAAATTGTAGCTAGCCAGCCACTTGAATTGGAATTGCACTGCTGTGCTGTATTGATAGCACTCAGTGCCAACTCAATCCTTGTCATCTTGGCCTACATTATCAAAGCTATAATACTCCCTACATGAGCTGGATTGGACTAGAGTGGAATGGACAACACTATTACAATGTCTTGAGGGTTCATGTGTCCGGGTCCTGTACTGATGGTAAATAAACTTAGAAACTACATTATAAATCAAGCATCATGTGTATTTTTTTTCCAATTCTCAGATACTACAATTTATTCTACAACACTCAGACTAAGACCCAAGATACTGGGACTGGATCCAGATATGAAAGAGATGATTTCTCTGAAAGACTGAGCATTGTAACCGGTTCACTCCTTGTTGAGAACATTGGTGTATTTTTCATTCCATTCTTATTTTTGGACAATAGTCTATCTGTAGTGGTGGCAGTACGTACACAACCTGAAGCAAAACCCCAACTTAGTGTTTTGAATTTACATGAATCACTCTTTTCTTTGTTAAAAAAAAAAAAAAAAAAAAAAAAAAAAAAAAAGCAGTAAAACAGTAAAGAACAAACAGTAAAAAAGAGAATTCTGATATTTAATGTTGATCACCAGTGTGTATTAGATTAAAGTGGCAATTTTATTACTGAAAAACATAGTAATTGGTGCAAGAGCAAAGACGAGAGCGTTATTTCAGGCACTTGAACACAAAAGTCTTAGCTCCTTCATTAAGGTTCCTCTGAGGTTAATGCAGTGTGGCTCTGACTGTGTTCAAGTGGACAAAAAAAAACTATTATGAGTGCTTATTGTCATGCACTGTTTTGTGCTCTTAAAACGGTTCTAACTGATTCACCTCCTGTACACTCACTCTCTGCGTGCCCATGTGTTAAACAGGCAAGGACCAATCATTCATTTCATAGTCTGTACAACTGAATAAAGGCAACACACTGCAGACTTGAGCACAAGAATAAAACAACTCACAGCAATAACACTTCAGTAACTATTTGTTTACTCAGATGTTCATTTCACGTAAGGTTTTATTCAACATGAATGGTTCTATCTATATTGTTTACATTTGGCTTTTCATATTCCTTTTGTTTAAACTGCGTATAAAACATTACAACTTTTTACTACTATACTACTAGTGCTACTGCTACCTACTACAAGTATTACTACTACTGCTACTACTACTACTACTATTTTTCCATACATCAGCTATGGAACCTGAAGAGAGCAGAGTATACAGCCACAGAGAGGTGTTTTCAGGACACTGAATGATTTTGTGTAAAAAGAAAATCACATAATCTGGATAAGACAAAACTGAAAGAGTCTTAAGATAAAGGATGCAGCGAGCAGACAGCAATTCAAAGCATTTATAACATGAGCCAGCATTTGTCTGTCTGCTTTTAATTCAAGCGGCAGAGATCCATTGATTCCAAAGCTGTTTTGGGTATGGTCTAGTAGAGAAGTTTAGGTTAAAAAGGCAATGTAAAAAGACTTTTTACAGGTCATTGTTGATGCTGACTGCTTCACAACATTAGCACTTTGGTAGACCTGTCAAGATAATTACTACTTATCGTTCAGTATATGAAAGCTAGACATATTTATCATGCATACTTATTCTTTGTACTACTAGAAAATGTATGGTTATTTTGTGACTATATAATAAGATTTAAGCCAATAAATTACTACTATTAAACTACTATGATTCATCACAAATACAAACTAAGTACGTAAGTGTTAACAATATTGTAGATTTAGAATAATTTTTGTGATTTAAATCTGCTTAAATTTTTTTGTGTCAGTGGCATATATTAGTTGCAATATTATCGTTTATTGGCTATATTTTCTTCAGCAATATATCGAACTCCAACTTTTACAATTTAAAAAAAAAAAAATGTAATAACTCCTACTCAGGTCCACTCACATGTTCAGTGCCGTAGAAATCAAGAGGGATCTCGATACATAGGTCACAATATCGATTCAATTTCGATGCTTTAAGATGCAAAAAAAAAAATCTCATGTAATTTTTTTCTGCAAATGAGTATAATATAATAACACTATGATATTAATGAAACAATACATACATTACATACAATACATTACAGTACCTACTGTACAGTTGTAGTTTATATGTGAAGTGTTTAGTTCATTTGTTTGAATGATTTACAGCACAGAATGTTTATATAGTGAAAATAAGAATAGTGCTTTCTCAGGCTAGTTTATATTTTATAATACAGCCTGAGTCTGTCTCTCACTGCGCGCACACGCCTGTGTCCGCGCGGCTCTGCCTCCTCCAGCAGAGACAGACAGGAGCTCCTGATACAACACTAATCACTTTGTTTTTAGAAAAGAAACACTATATTAGGTTGGCGCCAAGAATCTGCAAATGCACAAAACCCATTTATTAATACTGACAATAGAGACTGGAATCTGCAGTATGAAATCTGTAAAAAATACTCCAACCTTCAACTATCCATCTTGGTCATTCTTTCTATATCTTTTTTACTAGGATAACTCTCATACATTATTACAGAGCCTTAAGGAAGATTGAAAAGATGGACCTCTAAAAACTGAGGCACATAAAGAGCTTTAAAGTGCTCCCATTTGGCCCATTTGTGAAATAAATTAAACTTTGCTACTAAATAATGGCCTCTAGAGGACTATAGCTGAGGGCTTTCAGTCATATCTAATTGGATTCATTATTGTGTGGTGCTGTGTGCTTATTGAAAGCACAGTGCGTTACCTTCGGCTGCTGTTGGGATGCCTCTCTGTGCACAGATGTGACAGACACTCGGTATTCTGGGTCAGTCTTCCACAGCCTCACTGAGAGGCCATGTTCAGGGAGGGAGCAAAAATAGCACCCGGCCACAGGAGCTGGAGCTTTGACAATGAACTGGACATGTGCTTTACAGAGCCGCACTACCACTACCAGGGAGAGCCACAGAGCATGTACAGGGTGAGTCATTCTACCATTAATATTGGTCCATTCATGGTATTATAAACAATGCCAAGTTACCACCATCAATGAAATTATAATTAAATAGTGAACTTTTTAAATTTGGCTGCTCACTTTTCATCAGTGAGTACTAGCGTCACAACAGCAGGGGGAGAATCAGTGTGCTTTCCCATACTCTGCCTATCTCAATGCATGATCACACTTGTTTTATAACAGGGAATGAAATATTTTTATTTTACCTATATTTAACTAGGAGGCCCCACTGAGATACAGAATCACTTTTTCACGAGAGACCTGGCCAAGGTAGCAGCCAGCACAATCAATACAAAACATAAAATCACACAATATCATATTATAACACTGTTTGCGTCTCTTAAGAAAAACATGCACCTGTCTCGGTCACCGCACTTTTTACAATTTGCTTGAACTTATCAAGTGACACCATAGATTTTAGTTTAAGATCTTTCTGTAAATTATTCCAAAACTATGGTGCTGCATAGGAAAAGGGAGATTTTCCCAGGTCTACTACTACTACTACTATTACTACTACTACTACTACTAATAATAATAATAATAATAATAATAATAATAATAATAATGTTTCACAGAAGAAAAATAACTTGCCTTTGGGGCTTATGACATTCATGCATGTGATCTACAAAAGTGTTCAGCGCAAAGGACTAGTTAGACCATTTTAAAATGGTGCCTCCTGTCACAGTGTTACTGTCAAATTTCTTTTTGACATGTCAGTGATGGAAGTGATTGCAAAATATTTTGTATCTGAAACTCAATCTAATCTAATCAAAAGTTGTTGATATGATAGGGAGTAGCAGGGTTTTATAAAGTCGACAAGTTGTTCCAATATTGTTTCATAATAACAATATTGAGTGTGTCTATATTGATATAATCTCAGTTGACCAGTTTTTCTATTGCAACTTAAAACAAACACTTTGAAAACAGTTGCTGGCCAGGCACGCACACAAGTTTAAAGGTTAATGAGAATACATTTTCAAGCTTTCACAATGGACTAGTGTATTATTCGGAGCTGATAGGTCAAACATTTATTTTGCATAATTACTAAGTGACTCATTTTTACAAAGACACAACTGTAATTGGACTTTAGACTGCCATCACCAGTGTGTCATTTACAGTCACTGGTTCTGAGATCTACGTTCATTTATTTCAATATACGGCAGAGTTGAGATCATGTTTAATGTGCCGAAACAAGTGCTAATGTGCCTTGGCCCCGTCATACTCACAAAATACATGCGCATGTAGCTGCTGCCTTTCCAAACATCTTTTCTGCAACGCTTGTCCAATTACCCACACATGGATTCTCATTGTCCAGCCTAAGCTCTCGATCAGTGATTAAACGAAATTACAAAGATGAGAGAAGTCAAAGGCACTTCTGCAGAGGCTTGCCCACAATCTGCAGTCTAACAAGTTTTTTGTGTTTTGGAAAGAGTTTGAAAGAACAATGGAGTCCTCTGAGCTGCCATGCATTATGCACATCGGTGATGTGCACACAAAGTAATTACTGTGTAAAAGACATTTGGATTCACAGGTGAAGATGCAGCCCTTTATCAGCTCAAAGAGGATAAAATCCTTCAGTGACATGCCACAATAAAAAGGTAATTTTATGCTAATTAATATACAGGTAGAAGCTTGGAGAAAGTTTTACAAGTGCTGTAAAGAAAGTATTATTTTAAAGGTGCACTGTGTAACTTTTCTCTTGGAGGGTCTGCAACCTGCTTGACCGCATGGAGATGTTCCTTTTTGTTTGGAACATTACACAGTATAGCATCTCAAAGGAAACAACTGGTGACATCATTAGGTAAGTAACATGTCAGATCTGTGGAGTGGCAATCCCACCCACTGGAAGAATGCATGTTTTTAATAATGCCTTACACTTGTAATGTGCTTTACATACTTATTGAAGGCCTTCACAGCACTACAGTATAGTTATTAGTCATAGACTGATGAAAGCAACGCTGCCAATCTGCGTCATCAGCCCCTCAAACCACTACCAATCACCAGTCACTACTCACCCACCACACCTTTATGTTGGGGGACCACTGCTCAAACCACTGAGCCACTGTTGTCCTTTTTAAGTAATAAAAACATTTGTAATTGTTTGAATGTACAATATGTTTAATGCCTTATTATTCTATTTTATTCTTCATACGCTCTCCTTCTCAACTTCTAACTGCTTAATTGAGTGGTTCCTATTCCCATTCTTAAAAACACTATTTTCTGATCTAAAACATACCTGGAGAGTTGTTTTGTTGTGTTTTGTTTCATGCTCACATGTTTAACACACAAACACACAAACTCTGCATATTTAGGCTAAGTTTTTATCTCACACAGAAAACACTCTGTTCCACTTGGTGATGTTATGTGGTAATACACCTTCACTAGAATCATTTACATAATTTCATCTCAGAATCAGAAAAGCTTTTATTGCCATTGTCAGTGAACACAATTCACAGACTAGGAACTTGCTTTGGTGATGAGGTGCAACATAGAACACTGAATAATAATAATAATAATAATAATAATATAAAGTAGAGATATCACTATAAAAAAAAACAAGATAATAATAATAATAAAAAAGTATCACTATTTAAAAATAAAGTAAGAGCATGCAAAAGATTAAGATATATAATAAAAAAAATTAAAATAGCGTAGTATACAACTATGCAAACTGACAGTGCAAAAGATCAAGTGAAGTGGCATGACTTATTTAAAGTGACTGGTGTTATAAAGTGTCCTTAGTACAGGTGTTATAGTGTTCATAAAGTGTTTATGAGTCCAACAGCAGTGGGGAAGAAACTGTTCTTATGGCGAGAGGTTCTGGTCCGTATGGACCGTAGCCTTCTGCCAGAGGGAAGTGGCTCGAATAGTCCATGTCCAGGGTGAGAGGGGTCAGCTGCTATCCGGCCTGCACGCCCCCGAGTCCTGGAGACGTACAGGTCCTGGAGAGATGGAAGGCTACAGCCGATCACCTTCTCAGCAGAGCGCACTATGCGCTGCAGTCTCTGTCTGTCCCTGACAGTGGCCCCAGCGTACCACACAGTGATGGAGGAGGTGAGGATGGACTCAATGATGGCCGTGTAAAACTGCACCATCATCTGGGCAGGCAGCTTGGCTTTCCTCAGCTGCCGCAGGAAGTACATCCTCTGCTGGGCTTTCTTGATGAGGGAGCTGATGGTCGGCTCCCACTTGAGGTCGTGGGTGATGCAGGTGCCCAGGATGCGGAAAGAGTCCACAGTGGTGATGGAGGAGTCTGTCAGGGTGAGGAGAGGCAGGGGGGCTGTGACTGTCCTGAAGTCCACGATCATCTCCACTGTCTTCTGGGCGTTGAGCTCCAGGTTGTTGCTGCTGCACCAGGACACCAGCCGGTCCACCTCCCTCCTGTAGGCAGACTCATCGGCTCATCGACTCATCTCTGGCTACTTTTACCTGAACAAAAGGTTAAAGGTAGCTGTTAACATCATGACATCACAAGGTGGGACAGAGCATTTTGAGCTTTGGAGATGCAGGCAGACCAATAATAAAAGATTACTCAAACAATCGTTAAGGAAAAAAAAACAAAAAACACATCTCTGGGTATGTTTTTGATGAGATAACATGTCGTAAATCTCACAATAGTCAGTTTTGCGTAATATAGGACCTTTAAGGTGCATGTATATATTTTAGAATATATAAGGTTCTTGACCTTAAAAGTTCCACCTCTTTACCAACACACTCTCTGTAAAACATTTCTGTACCAAAGGTTGAGCTGAAATCCTCCCCTCCCTATCTAACCTGAGCAGCAGTCATTCCATCATCCCATCTGGTTATTACATTCGCACGTCGTGTATAGGCCCACAGGCATTGGGGTTATTTGGGGCATATTAACACCAGTGCCACGTCAGGACTCCTCAGCATCCCTTCTCCGGACAACCCCCCCACCCGCATCCCCTCTGCCTCTCTCATCTGCAACTTGTAAAGGCACTGATTCAGCCCCTGCACAGGCATAAATGATCAAAAATTGCCTACATTCCTCCTAAAGCACAGCGGGCGGCCAAGGAGAGAGAAAGAGGGAGAAGGAGGGAGAGAATGAGTCAAATGAGAGATGACAGAGAATGCAAATAGAGACGAGGCGAGGCGGCTGAATAGGGCGCAAAGGAAGGAAACACTATTGGTGGGAAAAAGGAAGTTGAGGATGTCAGATGAGGAAACTAGGATACAGCAGAGGAAAGCAGAAGAGGAGAAATAAAGGAAAAGTAGAGAGCTGGAACTTTTCTATTACAGCCACACATACAGACAACAAAGAGCCAGATTTCAGGAGATTATAACAGTCTGTAGCCCACAGGGAAAAGCTCATTTAGGCTCCTTCACTACTTCTCTCTGCACATCAATTACAAGTAGGAATGTTTAATACCTTCTTTTTGTCGCACGGCAAATGGAAGATTAAAATGGCACATAATCAACAATGTAAAGGTTTATTCAAGATTGTGAACAGTAGCAGTTAAGCTGGCAAATTTGCCCATTACAGGAAGATTTGTGTTTTTTTCTCATTGGCCTGTACAAGTGAGTTAGTGTGATTGTGTGTTTGATGCTGGAAGTCAGCCTACACAGGGCAGCTACGTCTGTGTTGTCCTGGGGCATATGTGAAGAAATACTGTAAATCAGGTGCAATCGGTAACTAGCACTACTATAAAACATGAAAACATGAACTTTTACTTTCTGTATCTAGAACTAGTATGTTAATGTGTTATATATATATGAATCAAAATTGGCACTGAGTTTTTCCTTAGTATCAAAATCTGAAGTGTATGATTGTAACTTACCCCTACCAATACAGCTACTACTTAATACTAATACTGAATCATATCTTTTTGTTGCTCCACCAAATGTTTTATCATGGCTCAGACTCATCGTGCGGTGAAGAGAATCCTCTCACTGGAAGATGACAGAAATGTTGAGTTTCTATGGGAGTGGATTAGGTCTGACTGAGGCAGTCCAGGACAAGATGAGATGTGTTATTGAATTCACTCTTAATTTGAGTCTAGCAGGAGAAATAAAGCAGGCTTCTGGGGCGTCCTGAAGGTGCACATTGAGTTACTTCCAGGCAAAAGGAATCAATGGGAGCCATGCATTGATCGAGCAGCATCATGGATACAGACATAGCAGCCCATTCAACTGCATGAATACCTTTGTACTACTACCAAATATTCCACTACTAATCACTACTAAAACTATGGTATAGAAACTAGATACACATTTGAACATGTATTAAGTATCAAGTTTTTCAGTAGCAAAATTAAGTTTGAAATGTTAGTATCATGACAATAGTGAGTCTAGACCATGTGTCTAAACCATGTGATCAAACAACTCAACTTCTGGAGATGGGACTGTGTTGAGTTGTGTTATTGGTGTCCCCTATAAGCAGGACGAGCCTGCAGGCTATAAGCAAGCTTGTCAACAGAATTCTGGGGGCCTGGAGCAAGAAGCATCACATCGGCCCCCTTCTAATATAAAATAATAGGAAGACGGTCCAATTCTGGCTCCCCCTGGGGCCTGGAACAACTCCCCTGCCTATAAGGAACTATAAGAGTGATCAAATATTATACTTTGATCTGTAACATCCTTTTTGATCATATACACAGCTGAAAAAAGTTTATTACATCAAAAGAAAAATCACTAAATGTTCACAACGATATAGAATAGGTTGCCAGATTGGGGGTAATGTCCACCCTGGGTGCAATGCAGATATAGGACCCTTCTCAAAGTCTGTAATGTGAAGTTTTATATAGTGAACATGTAACAAGGGCACACCAAGATGATTTGTACCCAGCGTCCTACACCCAAGAGCATGCAAAAGTAACAAATATGTATATACTGAGACACCTTGGGGAAGGTTTCAAAGTCGTCTCCTCTGGAGACTTTTCAGGTAATTAGAGCTGTACTTGTACACACTCCAGTGCACATAACTCAAAAGTCCGGATTCATTTTTTGCTTTGTAATTTGAAGGTTTTATGGCAGCTGTCTCTCCTCTCAGCGTTCGCACAAGTCAAACACATGTCAAGGCAAGTCTGCACTGCAAGGATGCTAGGGGGAAAAAGTTTCAAAGTATATAGGCCCATTACTCAAAACACGTACTATAATCACTGTATAGCATCAGATAGATAAATAAAAAATACACCCAAGAATCAACAGGAGAGCAACCCCAAAACACAGGTGCAGGCTACAAACCCTTTTCCCTGTGGCTTATCTTATACTAGGGACAAAAACACAATATTTTTGGGGAGGGAGTTATGATGTGAAAACTAATGTAAGTGGCTTTCATCACATCACATAAAACCTGTTTTTGGCATTAATGGTCTGTAATTACTTTCACTTCTAATTCACAGCAATGTGCATGTCACTGCAGAAGAGGGAGAAACTGTGCTCAATAATTAGCCTATTATCAGGAACATTTGAACACGTTTAATGTGCTCCAATCACGCTGAGAGGGGAACAGCCTGTAATGGCGAGTAATGGGGATAAATGTGGAGATACAGAGTGACAGGGGCGATCATTACTATGTGCACATCACCATAATCACATAAAAAATCACTGTGGGCCTTCCTTCTGCTCAGCACCACGTTGTCCTGTGACGCAGAAGCTCACGACTCCACCATGTGGCCCAGATTGGAATAGGGAGAAAACATCAACTCTGCAAAACATATTCAACAGAACAGTTCAGATTATTGTGTGTCTTATATAATGCATATTCAATATTAATACTTATTACACCCACATTGCAAGTGGCAGCATTACATTACTTTAACCGCCACGTGGCCCAACATCAACTTGCCTAACTAATTGAAATACCTCTAACCACACAGTAAACTGTGTATTTTCAACTTACCACTGTGCTAGCCTATTTCTCCATTATGACAACGAGTAATGTAGCTGGGTCATTGAAGGTATTTGTGAGTGATTATTACAGCCTAGTCCGTAGGTGACACTTGATGCCCTATAAGTCTAGCCTTGACCATAGCGACAGATACAGGCTATGTTTTCATGACCAGATAAGATCTGATAAAATTTCGTAAGGTTTTCACTTTCCCTGGCACAAATTATTGCTGGCTCCGAAACACTCATTTGGCACACAGTCTTGCGCGGCACCAAAGCGAGAGGTGAGCAGAAGGCTGGAGAGACCAAAAGAGGAGACAGGGGAGGGAGGGCGTAAAACGCGCTAAAGCCAGAGCGCGCCTTCATTCATCCAGCCGCGCTCACACAGTGTTCAGCGGGAGCACGGAGAGGGTGCCTCACAAAGGATTCTTACAGAACATGGAGCTCTTTCTTATTCAACCTCTGGGGACATCTTAAGTGTTTCTGTGCGTCCTCCCAATGAACTCTGCCTCGCGCCTGTAGTAGATGGAAGCGCGTCATCGCACCGATGGATGGAGGAATGCACTAGGAAAATATGAAGTGACAATCAAGTTCTTAAAGTGCAAGATCCAACAAGCTTTTGCCTTTACGGACATACAGATTTACGGCATTTCAGCTCTTATCTGATTTGATTTTCGGTGCTTGCTTCATACTGCAATATGCGAGATGAAGTGGTCAACATATGCCTTGCGTGTAGGTCAAGTCCACGCGTGAAGCTGCTCTTTCGTGCTGTGTCATCCTCAGTCCGGGGAGAATGAGGTGTCTCTGGGTGAAGCATGAGCGGTCAGAGGATCAGTCATAAGCGGCTGTCTCTGCGATGGAAGGCTCTTTGGCTCTACTTCTGCTGCTGGACGTCCGGAGCCGCAGCCTCTGTCCCCGGGCAAAGCGACTCCACGGACTCCCCGGGGTCCCTCAGCTGGCTGCTGTCCGATAAAGGACCTTTCCACCAGTCTCTGGAGTTTAGTGAAGCGGCAGAGAGGTACCAGCAAGGCTACACCACCAGGTACAAGATCTACAGGTGAGTGCTCGCAGCTTGGCACGTGCATTGTCAAATTTTACATCACAGCTGTTTTCTTACTTCAGTGATGCATTCGGTAAATAACTGTGATCAGAGTAGGCAGGTCAGGTCACAGGCAGACAGAGTGCCCTTGACAGTAACACTATGAATCTCCAGTGCCTATGCCTTGAAATATTGTGTGTGTGTGTGTGTGTGTGTGTGTGTGTGTGTGTGTGTGTGTGTGTGTGTGTGTGTGTGTGTGATAACGTGCGGAAATTTAGAATAACAATACAAAAATTATTTCTTATAGATTATCCCTTTATAATACATATCTTTTACAGAATAGGTATTATTGCAAAATGAATTACCCTGAACTCACACCATTGTTATAGTCACTAAAATTTTAAGTTTAGGTTCACTTTTTGTTGGAAACATTTGAGACCCAGGGTTTCAGGGCCTACAGACTTCTGATCTTTCCTGAGTGATGTGGGGCTGATGTTTGAGAGCTGCTTTTCGGTCTACTCCACATTTTCGACTCTGATTTCTCTGATGAGCACTTTGAGTCAGAGAGGACCCAATCAGTCTCAGCAGATGTTTCAGTGTCTGAAATAAAAACTTGCCCAGATTCTGATTTGTCTCGATATGCAGGTACAGCAGCTGCAGCAAATTAGATGGCGAGCTGATGAGGCCAATCTCAAGATGTACTACTTAAGCATGCAAAACAGACTGGCTCCTCTTTACAAATTATGTGATTGGAAAGTAATCACTGATCAAACCTATTAGCTTTTGGATAATTATATTTTTGCTAATGTACCAAGTGACCTCTGTAGGACTCTTCTGATTGGGGATATGTGTGACATCTTATAACAGGCTTCAAGCAGAGCGCCATTTTTGTCTATAAATCTGTGAGAAAATTCCTCATTTACATTTTCATCTCAGTAGCTGCAGAGGTTTTTGATGGATTTCCGTTTCTTTTTATCAGTCTTGTGGCTCTATCTGGGCTGGACCTGTTTAATGCATCATACCTGGACAGTGTCTGCTCTGCTGGTGGACATTGCCAAGGGCACAGAAGAGAAAGGAGGCTTTATTGTGGAGATTTGTGGCTTTATGAATCATCTTGTCCATTATCTCCCCTCAGGAATCTTTTACTCTGTGGTGTTTATCTCGCGGTGACGCCTGCATTTTGTCAATACTAAAACCCTCCTTCATAAATAGATTCCACACCCTGAAGAGGCGCCAGGCTTGGCTGATGTGTAATACATTGCTGCTGTTAAAAGCCAAAAGCACTAACTACAGCCCAGTGATTTTTTATAATTAATAGTTAAACAGTCCTCTACCAAAAGCCACTCAACTTCACTTTGATTCCAAGTATTTGCTCTTGTCAAAACTAAGCTGCTCTAAAATTTACAGAAGGGTATTGCATTCAGTTGAATTTCTATTTTATTTATTCATTTAGTTGTTTATTTATGAGAAAAGTTTCATTGAAGACAGTTCTCAGACAGGAATGGAGTATGTGTTGTCCAGTCCCAAGCCCAAGGAAATTAGAGAATTGTCGCAAGGCCAAAGTGACAAATAGAGGCCACATTTTGTTAGTAGAATGGGTAAAGAAGATTTACTACACAATACTCAAGTTTCTTCGAGAATCTAAATCAAGAGCAAAATAAGATGTTGTTTTTTGGCACAGCTTCACAATCTGTTCAAGTATCACATTATTTTAGTGTCCAAATGCATTCAACAACACAAAATCCTGTGTAGTCTGCACTTGAGCGTGACTTTGCAAAACAACATCGCTGAAGGATCAGAACAATTTGGCTGCTACACCTGGTGTCTTGTGTTAAGCCAAAGCCCCATTGGAAGTAATGATGAGACACATGTTTGACAAGGTGAAAGGAAAATGAACCAAGGATTAAGTACAGACATAAGAAGACCAGCTCCTGTTGTCCACAGTGAAAGAAAGAGTCAGGACTAAGCTCCTGTATTACACATAATTGACTCTTGTGAGCTTTAAGTCATGTTAGAATGTTACCTCCTCAAAAACATACGTTGTGTATAGAGTTTAAAAACACAGTGGAACGGTTCCTGCATTACCACATGACATCACTAGGTGTTTTCACTTTGAGAGAAGAACTCAGCCTAAATATGCAGGGTTTGTGTGGTAAATGTGTGAATGAAACAAAACACAACTCCAGGTATGTTTCAGTAGCATGGACTAGCACAAAACAATGGTATACGATAAAGATATTTATTGACTGGCTGGGTGGAGACACAGGATGGGGGCTCTGTCTCAGGGGGTCAGCCCAGCTGATTCGGGACCCGTCCTCCCCCTTTGTAGATGATGTCTTCAAGCTTAACAAGAGACACGGGGTGAGAGGGGAGACAGCTGGTGTTGTCGGAATATGGGCCTTTTAAGTATTTAATTACATTATTCAATTTAAAGCACAAATGTGTCAAATACTTCATATATCCTTGAGTTTGACCAGCACCAAATGCAACCATGTAGCCTTCATTCAGGAGCAGTCTGTCCCCTCTCCACATCTGCTTTGCTGTTATTCTAAGTCACCATGCCATTTGTGCATACTGATGGAGTTTGCTGTGGGCTATACCCGGGGCTCCTCATCTGTCCACCGGGGCCGGTCACTCTCCCTATCCCGTGATATGGGATGATCGAATATAACTATGACACATATGGTACAATGTCGCCCTTTCCCCAATTACCTCTCTGTCTGTCTCTTGTCTCATAGCAGGGATTTGATTGAGTCCCTGGAGGCGAGGGTTGGTACAGCGCAGTCATAGAGGTGTAGCATTAGCTGCTGCTGTGCACTGCTGTGGAGCTATGGGGGATCTCCCTGCTGGCTCCTGAATATCAACGGTTCAGCTGTTTGAAGTTTGCCAAACTGTGTGCGCTAACAAAGAAAGTGGTAATTGTTGGTGCTATTAAGAGCTCTTTCGAAGTTTGTTTTTCTATACAGAAATGATTGTATTTTACTGTTGGCTTTAGCAATAAGCAATTAAAACATGGGACAAATGTGTGATTTTGCCAGGGGCTGAGAACTGATATTTTGTATTCATATTTCTACTGTTATGAGGAAAGAACCCGATGAGAATTGTTTGTTCTGTTAAAAATATTATACTACATCTTAGTCATTAACTTGAGATGAGAATAAAGCAAATAATACTAATAATAATACTATTACTACTACTACTACTACTACTACTACTAATAATAATAATAATAATAATAATAATAATAATATTTGTAATAAATTAATTAAGTATGAATACAGAGTGCACAATGGTGTAGTTGCAGCCACTCGAGATGGCTCATGTAATACTTTAAAGTAGGTTAGATGCACTGCCGTATAAAAGTAAATGTTGAAATTAATAAAAAACAAAGAGACTGGTGAATTATTTATAAACTGAACTGCAGTGACTTTTGAAGTTACACATTAAAAACTTTTAACATTTAAAACAATATGTGAGAGAAAGTCTTGCCTCAAAAGACCTACAGACCGACAGGTGAGCTGAACTACTGTGTGTGAAGGTGACAGGTGACATTACTTTACTGTTAATAATGTGCGGGACGTGCTGTTTTTGCACCATGCATCCACTTTATACCCGTTTCATATATTTTCATTGGGGTTTACTGAAGGACATTTCACAGCTTCTGTTTTTTCGTATTTCTACAGTTTCTAGATTAGAACCTATTGATACTGTGGCTCAAGTGACTTATCCCCTGACCAGAACATCTCAACCCAAAACTCATCATTACACAGGCTGTTCTTATGTCCTTTGGCAATCTTCCATGACTCCAAGGGCTGATAACAGTTGAAGTGTGTAAACGAAATATTACTGCATGGTCTTATACTGGTACTATGGACATTTTTCAATCTGAATACTTGCGCAAATGATTGTGTGAATTTCAGTGCTGTTTTTTGTATTGATTCATATATACATTTTTTTCTTTTGCTCATTTGCCATTGTAAATGATTGGAATAACATTAGTAGAGCAGGTATCAGTAGGTTTTGGTGTAGTTCTTAAGGTTTAGTTAATATAAATAAGTAGTAACTGTAGTGGTCAATGACATGCACTTTGTTTGAATGATTTTAGTAGTAGTTTTTCTTAAACTTGTACAAAATTTAGCTGGGGTTAATATGACCAAACTTTTCCACTTCCATCTGTGAAAGATTACACTGGATTATACCTCATGTTAGTGTCCTGACATCCACTATAAATACTTCTCCTAACCTTCACCAAAGCCTTGACTCTACGCCTGGAATATCGATCTTGTCCATAGCAACAACATTATAGACCGCAGCTCACGGTTGGAAGTGTTGTTTTGTTGTGTGTGTCACAGGGAGTTTGGTCGATGGAAGGTCAACAGTTTGGCCGTGGAGAAGAGGGACAGTTCATCGGGCAGCGGGGGTCTGTCTCCGCCCCTCGACCCCGAATTCATGCACGTGGTCCGGCAGCTGGGGCGCCGGCCGAGTCTGCAGAGCATCACAGAGAGTCTCATTAAGAAGTATGGCACTCACGTCCTCGTCTCTGCCACGTTGGGAGGTACGCCACACTGAACAAAACAGCTCTGCTCACAACACGAGGGGGTTTATCAGCAGATGGCATCATAGACTATGAAACTTAAACTCGCCTAATATGATATTAATATGCCATGGAGAAGAGTGATATATGTCTCCTTCAGAGGTGAAAAAAAGCTTGAATTTTAACTAGGGCTTGGCAATATGACAAACAGATTAATCATCATCATATTGATTGATTCAGTTTAATTAAATTTTGTCTTTTAATATTCATTTCCTAGCTATTATTAAAGTATGTATTATGTAAAAAAAAAAAGTCACATTTCTTTCTACAAAGTCTGAACTCTGCTCCAAACCATAGGATCTGCCTGTAGACCTCTTGATTAGAAGGATCCAAGCAAATAATTGATGATTAGATGTGACTGAATGTCGAACTCAATCAAATTTGATTAATTGCACAGCCCACATTTTAACCCAAAACAAAAAAAACAGGAATAGAAATGCATTTACTAAAGAAAGTTCTCTCTTTGTACGGTTTATAATAAGAACAAATCTGCGAAACCTCTGTTACAAGACACGATTTTCACAAATTGTAATTAACACATAATACAGTTTATAATCAGCAATAACAAATGTAGATTGCAAGCAAGAAGACGAGCAACAACAGCAATGTTTTTGTATTCTTATAATGACTTTGGTTTAAAGGGCCCATATTAAACTATTTTCTGATCTATGTTATAATGTAGTTTCCTCATCATTTTGTTTCATTCACACGTTTAACAAACTCCACACACCTTCACTTGAATCATTTGGATGATTTCAGCCCTGGAATTGCCAATCTCTACTGAACAAAAGGTAAAAGGTATCTGTTGACTTGAAAACTACTGATTTATGCCATCACAAGGTGAAACAGTGCATTTTTAGCTTTGGAGATGTAGATAGACTAATAATAAAGGGTTACTCAAACATGTGTGAACAGTCCATTTTGCAACCTTTAAGATTTTTTTCCTTCCTTACCCATAGTTTATAGACTTGGTTTAGATCTGGTAGTACTAGGAAAGCCAAATATGCTCTTTGGTGTGAAAAGCTAGATAATCTAGTGTAGACAATTAGACTGACCTGTGGCATCATAAGAAGCTGGAAAAGCAGCTAAAAAAGATTGCAACATCAGCGTCACATATGGCAACCCAATCTGAACGTCTGTTGTTTTCTTATCCACAAAGCCCATAATGCATTTCTTGGATCAGTGGTTTGCATTACACCCTGCACCAAATCACTGTTAGAGAAGTAAATTGGGGAACAGTGAGAGATTTTAGTTTATAGCATGAGACGCCAAAAGGAGGATCTTGTTTGTTGTAGTTTTATTTATATGCCACCGGCTGGTCCGTTATTTTTCTTACAAATCATTATCAATAAGCCTTAACCCAGATGGAAAATGAAATTCAGCTGGATCTCTCTATTATTATGTTGTACTCAGTATCAGTCTGATGTCTTTTATTTTACTCCCATGAAAACGGTAATTGGCCAAAAATCCAAAGTAAACATATGGTTTGGCTGTCACTGTTTCAGAAGTGGAGACAAAATGTTTTTTTCCAGTCCTGCTATTTTGTACCAATGTTGTAAAAAGTGTCTCCAAGCTGAAATCCATCCAAATCCATGAAGGAGATAAATTCAGATGCTCCGACACAGAAACACAAGTTCACAAAGCAATTTAGAAGTGCTCTCTCTGCTCCTCATAAACAGACCTTCAGCGGCGGTTATGTGTGTCGACTCTGAGATAGTGTGACAGACAGACTAGTGCTGGCATTAAAGTCAAGAATATGATGCAAATATAAATGACTGTTTCTAAAGCAAAATGAGAAACATTATCTGGGGTTTTATTGAAATGTAACAAAAATAAGTTTACCAAACTCACTGCTGCTGAATACAAAAATAGAGCCTTAGCCTATGCAGAAGATAGTGACTAATGGATCTATGAATGCTTTTTCTTAATATGTATAATTGTGATGTAAATATGCTTTTTGCATTTTTCTGTACTCAGTATGGTACCATGAACAACATTTTGCTTGTTAATGACCATGGTATGGACCACTTGTGGATTCTGATTCACTGTGAACTGTTTAAAGTATGTAACTACACACATGTATCCAAAATTGTTAATGTTCTCTTTATGGCCATAACGGTGATGACTTTATGGTGCTGCTGGCTCCATCTCACATTGTTAGAGGTGTCAGAGGTGCTGTACTCTTAAGTGAAGTACCTTCTGAATGAAGAGCAGCTGTGATTCCTGGACCACTTAGCCTTAGTCGTGAGGTCAGATCTGTGTATCCGTTTGTACAGTGTGCATTAAAACATTAAGAAAATGCAGAGTGATTACAGGCTTCTTGAAAACACCTGTTTATGGCAATCAGCCTTGAATGAAAACACTTTTTATCTTTTATACTGAGAAATGTTCCTGAAGTATATTTTGCCTTCAGATGCAGAGGCCAGGTTCTGCCTTGCTCCACTCTTTCAACTCTTAATCACTGCTGCGTTTCCACCGATCTATAAAGATGTTAATGAAAGATGATTAGCGCTGCTCAGTCAGAACTAATGAAGCCCCGGTTTTCTCTGCGGCATCAGGAGAGGAGTCTCTCACCATATTTGTGGACAAGAGAAGGCTGAACCAGGAGTCTCCATCTGCAGACAGCGAGGCGGCCAAGTCCAACTGGACGGGGGCGGTGACACTGGAGACACTTCACCAGCTGGCCGCATCCTACTTCACAGACAGAGAGAGCACTCTGAGGAAACTGCACCATCTCCAGATCGCCTCCAGTGCCATTCGGGTAAGTCAGTAAATGAGTAAGTGCATATATATATATATGCACACAGATATATACAAACATTATGGGTCAAACACACAGCATTAGGATAAAGATTCACTTGAATGTGGAAGAATCTAGTGTGACTTCCACTATCAGCTAGGAGTCTCTCAATGTTTTTGTGGTCCTTACTCAAATCTATTGATTATCCTGGTGAAAGATTTTTTTCACTTACTGTATATACATGTTTTGTTCTGACATGGTTAGGTTTGATTCATGTATTTGCCATTTGTATTTAAAAACCACATTGAAAAAATGTGCAAAAAGCTCAAAGGGCACCATCAAACATTAAAAACAACCACATACACTAACAAGTGACTTAGAATCATTACAGACGATATATTGAACAGTCATTGCTCACAGCTGATTGTAATGTGAGTGTGGTCCTGTGCCTTATCTTGCCTCACAGCTTCAGTTGGAGGTTTAAGTTTAAATTTAAAGAGCTGAGTATGGATGGAGCAACAAATTATGGTCACCAAGGCCTTTTGAAAAGGTCAGTATGGAGTTATTGCCATTGCAAGGCTGCTTTTGCATTTGGTTTGACGTGTTGGGAGTAAGACATGTAGAGACTTTAAATATTGTTGACAATTCATTAACATACACTATTTCAACCAGTAGTGAAGATATTCCGAATTTCAACAGCCTGTCTGACTACATCACCTTTACTGCACTATTTTACATCAGGTTAAATTTGCTGAACTCCTAACAGACTTCTGCTGCTCACCCTGAAGATAACGATTATGAATAAATCACTTAATACTAGCTCAGGGAATTCATTTACTTAATTCACTTAACCAGGCTGGATTAGGAACAAATGCATATTTAGAAACTTGCCTCGATACAAAAAGATTTACCTGCTGCCACCACAAGGTACAGCTAAGCAGACAAGATTAAGAATAAGAGTATCCGCTGTGACATGTTGCCAAATAAAGTTTTTAAGACATGTTTGAGAAATATGGACGCACTATAGAGCACACTTACAAACACCGATCATCAATTTTCTTATGTGGAGTGGCTATTACATTGTATTCATTATTCAGGCCGAGGGGCAAACTGCGCCTTTAGACTGAGCGTCCCATCTCCTGAACCGGTTATGAGTCAGCCTGATTGATTAGAGATATCGTACCATTAATTTCCAGCCAAGGTCCTCTCCCCATTTACTTTAGTAGCATGTGTGGAGCTGAGAGGCAAATTAAAGATGAGAGCTTGAGATGAACACTAGCACCTACAGAGCATCACAGTTTATTAGCGATCGCTAGCAGCTCATCATATACACACACTATGCTAACATGCTCTGAGAAGTACTTTCCTGAACGCCAACATTAATTACACTAAGAGGCAAAGCGAACACAGCTTGAAGGTTTTTAGAGGCAAAGGAGTTCATTCTTCCATCCACATCTGAACAAATTATTCTGTGTGAGCATATGAATCTTTATAATTGAGGACCTTTACGGTACTACTTCACAGTGACTCAGTGCATTAGAAATTCATTTGAGGCATAAAGAGCTTTTGATGAAGAATCTCTTGACCTTAAGATTTATTTAGTTTTAATGCAAATGAGCTGTTATTTACAGGACATGCTTCAAAGACTTAATGTTCTTTGTATTAAAGTGAGGAACGGGCTACAGCATCTGCAAGAATGAGTGTGCAAATATCAGATTTAAAGAGCAGCATATGACAGATTTGACATTTCACTAAAATGTGGGTTAACGTAAGTGGATTGAAGAATTTGCTCAAAATTTTATCTACTTTTTAAAAGAAGACATATGATGTCAAATCAACTTAAATGAGCTTTTAACATAATAGTCTTCCCTCATCATTAGCTTACTCCAAGTTGCATTTTGATTAGTTCATTCATGTTTGACTCATCCTGTGTTGTACTGTATTTGAGCGCACGGAAAATTTCTGTTTCATTCGGTTTCTCTGGGTCATGCAGAATTGAAGTCATTGTTAATGGTGAAATGTCACAATGATGAGGCAGGGATTCTGTTGTGTACTTCGAACAGGAAGTCAATCCACCCATTTCTAAGCCATTTTAGATAAATATTATTATATATCATAGATTATATAGATTAAATATTGATCAAAATGTAAAATAATGATATAGTGTAATACAAAAAAATCTGAAAAACACCACTGAATGTTTAAACTGCTTTTGTGTATTGATAACATTCCTTTTTTTTCACTTGCCTCTTGACTGATGCAAAACTGATAATACATATAAATATATACCACATGTACTATCCCACCAAACAAATGCAGCCCATCTAAATGTGAATGAGGTCTCTGTATGTGTGTTACAGGTGACTGAGACCAGGACGGGCCCCCTTGGCTGCAGTAATTATGACAATCTGGACACAGTGAGCTCAGTGCTGGTCCACAGCCCAGAGAACAAGGTCCAGCTCCAAGGTAAGAGCCACATCCAACTCTGGACAGCTCTATCTCTGTTCCACTAATTTATTTTACAGAAAGCTGGCTCATAATACAGGTTTATGGACAGCCTGTATGTTCTGTTGTTAGGAAAAAATATTACAATCTCATAGAAAAGTTGCAAGGAGGGATCACTGTAATAGTTTCATTTCTATAGGTACTGAAAGCATTGACTGAGGGCATTATTTGTCGTAGAAATTATTCTAGTAGTAGATTTAACAAAAATCTGTGACCCGAAGACAGGAACACTCAACACACTGTGGTATTAAAGTCTGGCTGTGATTGCACTGTAGGGAATGTTATAACCTTTGATAATGTGGGTCGACTATCGGCAACAAAATGGCATCCCGGACTTCTTAAAAGTGTCCTAGGTACAGTACTGCAATTTCATTATTTATTCTCTATTTCAGATATCGGTATAGACACAAAAAATTGTTACCATTATCAACACTGAGCTTGAAATTTTAGTGTAGTGGCAACACCTAACAGATTTGAGAAGAGCCTTTTGGCCATCCATTGTAACAGCCACTAGAAGCCAAATGGGGCGGAGACTTGCCCAAAGATGCAGCAGCAGTGTGTTTTGAGCCAACAACTCTCTAGTTCCTTCACTATATCTAAGCCTAACAAAATACATTTGTTAGTTAAATGAATTATTCTTCCTGTTCTTACTCAATACTTTTTAATGAAACTGTTGCATTTAACTGTGAGACTTCCCCGTCACAGGTTTGCAGGTGCTCCTCCCTCTTTACCTGCAGAGCCGTTTCATCCAGGCGGCGCTGGACTACATCGGTTGTAAGTCCGAGGGCGAGTTCATCTGCCGGGGTGGAGACTGCTGGTGCCGCTGCAGTGTGGACTTCCCTCACTGTAACTGCCCACTCTCTGACCTGAGCAGTCTGCAACACAACTTGCAGCGTGTCCTAGAGGCCTGGAGGAGCAGCAATCAGGAGTTTGAGCAATCTGGTGAGTCCTTGGCATTTACAAGTATCCAGTGGTGGATAAAGTACTCCATTTTTTAAGTTAAAGTACAGATACAGAGGTAAAAAGTTACTCAAGTAAAAGTAAAAGTATCACTTGAAAAAATCTACTTAAGTAAAAGTATTTAAGTACCGGTTAAAAATATACTTTAAGAGTAAAAAGTAAAAGTATTTCACATATTCCAAGTGTTGTTAATTTGATAAAATGTTGTAACATTGATTTTAAAAATTACAGACTTTGGTTGACAGTGTCAATATTAATCCTGAAATCATATGAAAAGTCCTTTTACTTTTCAGACCTGTTCAAAAAATGTAATGGAATAGAAAATACAGATACCTGCTTTCAAATGTAGTGAAGTAAAAGTAAAAAGTGTCTATTGTAAAACGTACTTAAGTAAAGTATGCATACCTAAAAATTTAAGTACATGCAAATTTGGGTTTAAAATGTCATGGAGACAAGTTTATAGACCATTTCTGAAATCTTCTATTCGTGAATTCTGTGGGATGGTTTTCTTGGATCGAGTTCTTTCAATTTACATCTTCCTGAGAATTAATACACCATAAAGCCTTTTGAAAATTCATGTATAGCTATATAACACTGCCAGACTTTAAATCCAAAGCCTGTCAATCATGGTGTCACATCTGAAGTGGTTTCTGATGTTTTCTCTGCACTGGAATGTGTCCAAAAACAGCATCCATCTGTCATCACTCAAGTCCAACAACATAACACCGGCCAATACAAGGACGTAATTATGTCTTTGGACATTCAAAGAAATATATTAATGCATTCAAATCCAGACCAGCTGTATTTTGTTTATTTGTTCCTCATAACTTGCTTTTGAGGTAGACAACTAACCTGGGGTCACTCACACAATCACACAGATACACAAAATAAACATATTAGATACGCAGAGAACAGCACTTTAACACAGGGGAAAAACACAACCGTAAATAACCTTAAATAAAAAAAAACAATAAAACAGTGTTACAGTTAAAAGGACATCTTCTAAAAACTATTTTCTAAAGTAATTTCCCTTATGGATCAATAAAGTTTGCCTAAGTCCAAGTCTAAGCCGCTATACTGCTTGTTTTGAAAGCAGAAAGCAATCTATTCCTCCAAACAGCAATCCCATTATAGTCCATTATACTAGTCGTAAATAAATTGCTCATAATTGTCCTTTGCTATAAGAGGAAGAACTTCGGCAATGGCAAAGTAAATTAAAATTCGTGGATGGATCACAGTAGAATATTAACTACTGTCACCTTGGATACATTTGTGAAACAGGGTTTACTGTTCATTTCAAAAGGTGAATTTTTGTTTTGTCCTTTCTTTATACATATTTTTATGTATTTGTTTTATTATTTTTATTTTGTTTTTGTTTTTTTACTCATTTATTATCAGTTTTTATTTGGTTGTATTTGTTAATATTAAGCTTTTTATTTTAGCGCAAGGGTGGGGGGAAAATGGGGATAAAAAAAGGGATAAACATAACATAAATATTGTGTCTACTGTAATTCTGCAACTGCTACTGCAACCAATAATATATTATAGGTGACACAATACATTTTAAAATACAAGATATAATGGAATACAAAAAAAAAACAGAGGTAGTTCAGGGCTTTGACACAAACTTCATATGAACACTTAAGCCACATAATTAGTTAGTTCTACGTGAAAAACACTGAATCCGAACACACATTATACAAATCTAAGTGCCTAAAATATCAAAGGAAAACGTAGTAGTGTTGAAGGGAGTATACTCTCTCAGCTTGGCCCCATGTGGTCTCTTGCACTGTGTAATTCAGGTGTAGTAACATGTGAGGCAATATCTACATGCTCCTGTCATCTGCCTACAGCATTTTACAAGTGAGATCAAAGCTACACACACATCACTGAATTATTCTCTCAGGCTGCACTAAAATGCCTGAGAATTTCTGTGGTATTTTTGTTGTTGTTCAATCACACCACACAATCAAGGCAACTAGAACAATTTATTTATCGACAAAAGCACCAGAAAAGTTGGGTTTAATCAGCCGCTAGTTGCCTAGACTTAAGTGGAAAAATCCACTTAAGTCTAGGCGAGTTCAGTAGTCCTCAGCAATTCGTCAGTGGTGGAACAACAAAGTAAACGTGGTAGTACTGTAGTTAAGTATAAATTTTAGGTATCTGTACTTCACTTAAGTAGATTTAAAGTGGGTACTTATTACTTTTACTTCACTACATTTGAAAGTAAACAAAAGTAACTGTACTGTACAATTGTGCTTTCTACATTTTTGAAATGGACTGAAAAGTAAACTTAGTTTTTATTATTGTGTGAGACCAACTGAAAAGGCTGAGGGGTTTATTTTTAGTTTGAGCAAAAAAATTAATAAATAAATAAAAACAGCTAAAAATATATAATTCAATTGTTTCTGTTGAACAAAATTCAGCACAAATCTTTATCAAAATCACTAGCTTTATTAGATCTCAAAATCTGCACAAAGTACATTTCTAAGCAGGTACTTTAATACTTTTACTTAAAGGTTCATTGTGTAACCTTTCTGGTGGAGGGGTCATTGAATGCTTTTCTCATTGGAGATGTTGCTTTGTCTGGAATGTTTAACAGTATGATATTAAACCTTTCTATCTTCAAGGAGACCAACAGTTACAAGTCAGATCTATGGAGTGGCAGACAGAATGCCTGTTTTTCTAGGTATTTTTGAGCTATAAAACCATGTGTAATTTAATACATTATTTTCTTGAGTATTTTTTTGCTCCAGTATTTACTACATTTTACATTTTACATTTTACTAAGCAACAAAAATGAGTACTTCTTCCATCCCTGCAATCTGTGCATTTGTTTTCCAAGGACAACCACTGAAAAGTTTTGTGTAGGCCATTGTTACCCCACAGTGACACTTAATGCATGTTGTTTTACTTGTCACCAGAGGAGTTTCGAGGCTTCGTGAACAGATTGCCAAAGCACTACGCTGTGAACACATCTGTGGTGGAGCACTTGTGGCGCGCTGATGCCAACCTGTTACAGCGCTACAGGCAGTTGGAAGCTCACAGCGCCCAACTCTCCTCCAAAGCCCACCGCATCACTAACAAGCTCTTCAGCCTGAGCAAGAGGTGCAGGCAACAACCCAAAATAGTCCTACCACGGCCCAGGTGAGTCGCAAAATAACACCAAGGGAATAGTCAGAGCGCAGCCTGTTAACCCAAGATGCTGCTAGAAATGTATAATTATGAAAGAGACTGGGCATTGGGAAAAGCAGCCAGGCAACGCGGCGGTCATTAGGAGACTCGGTTGAGGAGGGAAGTGCTGACAGGGGCAGTGAGGATTCTCTGTTAACTGGAAAAGACAAGGTTGATTGTCCGTAGAGACAATTTTCACTAACACTATGCAGGCTGGGTCCAAATCGCAGTAAATTTAAAGGAAAGTATTCTTCTATTGGACTGATTTTATCCTCCATCACTAACTCTTCAGAGTGGGTTAGTCTACAGGCTTCTAGGCGTTACATTGTTATTTGAAGCAGTCTGGACAGAGGGTTTTGAAAGTAGCTCCCTCAAAGTGTCTGTTTGCATTTTCAGCAGCTCCACCATCTGTTTTAATATCTATCAGAGATCACTTTGGCCCTAACTCTGCTCAGATTTATGCCTCTCTCATGAACACTCCATATTGATAGCTATTTCTGGCTGGAAATTAAGTAAATGACACAATCCATCAGCTCAGTAGTGAAAAGCATGCAAAGCTCTCTCAGTCTACAATCTAATTACAATTTTTTTATCACACCCCTTTTCTCTATAAAAGGAAATTCAGGAAAATCAGTTTTGCATTTAAATCTGAGGGAAAATGCATTTTTATGTTTAGAGTTTGCCTTTTAGCAAAAATATAGTGTAGAACTCGTTTTTCATTGTTACAAATAAAAGCAGAGCAGAAAGACATGCTTCTGAGTGCTCTCTTCTGCACACAGAAGAATAAGGAGTTGATTTGGATTGGATTTAGCTTCTGACGCTCCAGCTGAGGCAGTGTTTGGATAGAATGACAAGCATCAATATGGCGTGTAATAATAGTGAAACTGTAAGATTATAAAATGATAAAAACACGTGACAAGCGATTCATATGCCAAACGTGGATTTATTATTAAGATAATCACTAAAACATAGACCATATGCATAATGTACTTTGAAATATGGATATGGTGGACATAAATATCTCCTGTCCTCAGCAGACTGTTGCACGTCTGGCTGAGCTTCTGCCTGTCCCGGCTGTACTGCAGTGAGAACAGTCATGTTGGAGTGTACAGTGAGGAGGGTCGTAGCTGCTCCTGTCCATACGCCCCTCTGTCCTGCCAGGGTGTCATCCCCTGCTCTGTGGGAGAGGGCTCCCGCTGCGCCTCCTGCTCCACAGAGAATCGCACGCGCTGCTCCAGCTGTAACCCAGGCTTCAGCCTAACACAGGGAGCCTGCCGGCCCGCTGTGCCCGATCCCACTGATCCCTACCTGGGGCTGGAGAGTGACCGCGACCTGCAGGACCTGGAGCTGCGCTACCTGCTACAGCAGCGCGACCCGCGCATCACCCTGCACGGGGTGTTTGTGAGCAATGACGTACGCATCAATACCTGGTTTGACCCGTCCTGGAGGAAGAGGATGCTGCTCACACTCAAGAGCAATCGTGTCAAATCCAACCGCGTTCACATGCTGCTGGGCATCGCGCTGCAGTTCTGTCTCACCGCCAACAGCTCTCTGGAGCCTGCGTTCTCTCTGTTTGTCAACCCATTTGGAGGCAGCCATGCAGAGAGCTGGACCATGCCCATCGGCCAGAGTGGATACCCCGACTGGGAGCGCACCAAGCTGGACAGACCGATGGACTGTTATAACTGGACTTTGACTTTAGGGAACCGTTGGAAGAGTTTTTTTGAGACTGTTCACTTTTACTTACGTAGCCGTATCCGGGAGCACACGGGAGGGAATCGTACTACTGTGTACTATGAACCGCCGGAACCCACCGAGCCGGCCAATAATGTGGGCTACATCAAAATCAACAGCATGCAGCTGCTGGGGTACAGCGTGCACTTTGACCCAGAGGCCATCCAGGACCTGATCCTGCAGATTGACTACCCGTACACTCAGGGCTCTCAAGACTCTGCCCTTCTGCAGCTGGTGGAGTTGCGCTACAGGGTCAACCGCCTCTCTCCTCCAGGGGTGCCCCACGTGGACCTGTTCTCCTGCCTGCTCCGACACAGACTCAAACTGTCCAGCGCTGATGTGAGCCGCATCCTCACGGCTCTGCAGGCCTTCAGCACCAGACAGCCCCAGCACCAGGAGTATGAGGTCAACAAACTGTGCAGCTAAAGACTGTCTCCTCCCAGTCCATTTGTGTTACATCTGTGCTATGTTGTACATGCAAATTGTGCATTTCAAAGGTTTTTACAGTCTTAGTGTATTTTTATGAAACAATTGTTGTCAAAAGGAATAATTCTGTATTAAATAAGAGTGAAGAAAATAGGAATAAAGTTTGGGTACCAACTCTCCACAGGTTTTTTTTTTTACAAGTTGTGTTTTTATTAGAGATGAAAAAAAAGATTTTCACTTTTTCTTGCAAAGTAAAAACATCTTCAATTTATTCTGCCTTTATTTATTTACACAAATTATCTTCTGTTTTCTTCCAACCACCACTCTAAAGTCATTGTGATTCCAGAAAGCTTTTTATTCATGAGGACCACTGCATTTTAACGGCCTGTGCTTTGGTTTTCATACAATGCTTATTATAATATTCACAGTTTGTATTTGCAAAACTGAAAAACTAAAGGAAACTTAAGGAGATTTAAGTTTGGTATTAAGATTACTGTCACGTTATATTTGTTGTCAGAGCGTTGGCATGCATCAAACTCAGTCGCCCTAATCTGCCTCACACATTTAGCGTGTTTGCCACTAGAGAGCTGCAGTGTTGCGTTGTCTTGGCCCATCTGGAGGCTGCGTATACAAGGTCTCCATTCTCCCGTCAGGGGCAAGCGGGCACAGATTACTAAGTACACCGCGCTCCTCTGCCATTCAGACTTACTGTGATGGATGAGGGCCTGCATCAAACAGCAGCCCCAGGTGTGTGCGACAAGGATACTACATTTTGGTTTGGCCTCTTACAAAAGTGTCTCAGACCAAACGGGAAGTCATCTTTAATGCCCCAAAGGGCCGGAGCCTCTGGCGCTGCAGCTTTGATTAGACTAGCATCTTAAGACGCAACTTCATCAAGATTCACAGGGCACGTCTCTCCCGAGATTTAAACCAGACACAATTTGCTCCGATGTGCCTGTTCCAAATGAATGTGAGGAGGCGGGCTGATGCAGAGCTCTGCGATGTACTACAGCAAACAAAACTGCTATTCTCAGTGGTTCGTGTATAAAGATGTTAAATTATTTTAGCAGTAAAGGCTGGCAAAACTCAAAGCACTGGTTACATCACTATATGTTGTAATACTCTTTGCCTTTAGTTTGAAATATTACAAACATCTATTATAACAGTACAACAATTGAATCAAAATTACTCCTTCAAAACTATGTGTAACAACTTTAAACTGTATTAAAATCAGAAAAATGGACAGTAAAAATAAACAGATATAAGACAGATACATTTTTTAAAATGACGTGATGTTTAAATAATATGCAGGTAGGTGGTGTGCAGGAGGCAGAGAGAGGGGAACAGGAGCTGTTGGTGTGTGTTTAATGCTAACATTGTGCATCTGGCAGTGGAAATGTGCTGCAGTGGGAACCAGTCCAACACACAGGAACAGATGAAAGACAAGAACATATGAGCTGCTCTCATTATACTCACTACACTGGCAAAAAGAGCACATGTTCAAATACTCAAACACATATAAAACACATTTATTTAGACTTAGAGAATACCCTGGGTATTCTGAGAGCAGACCCTGGGTGTCTAAACACCTACTTGAAACATTTTGTAATTTTAGTAGTTGTACAATAGATCTAGTATTTTGTTGTACATACGGACAGTTAACTATGTCCACCTTATTCTTTTAGTTATTTTTTGTTTTACAGATGCAAGATGTGACTTTTCTGGTGGAGGGTCTGCCTTCTGATTGTCTTTATTGAAATCCTTTACCTTTTGCCTGGAATGTTCCACAGTACGGCATTAAAATAATCTATCTCCATGGGGACAATTAGGTGAGGCTTCCAGGGTGAGATCTGTGGAGAAAATACATATAATTGAATGAATTTATGATAGACAAATTTAATGCCATACAGTGGAACATTCTGGGTAAATCAATAAAATCTCCATGGAGACAAGCAGGTGGCGGACCCTTCACCCCAAAAGTTACACAGGGCACCTTTAAATATTTGCTTAAAAAATCAGCAAAATTGATTGTTAACACACACTATTATTCAGCCAGTAAATCAGTATCAGTAAATATCTGTATATCCGACAAACCCAAATGATACAACATTTGATGGATGTTTGTAGCAATCAAAACAATCACAATCAAAACAGTGTCATGTAATGTAACAGATGTAACACAGTTTAGCACACACGCAGGGTTAAGTCTGAGCCATATCTGAGTACATGAGGCTGGTGGTCCTCTGTGGGAACATGAGCTGGACTAATGTGTGTGCGAGTTTAACAAGCGCGCCGCTTGAGAGGGGAGCAGTGAAGAGGAAGAGTTTATGGAGAAGGACAGGCCCAGGGGACGCATCAGGAATAATGGCCGAAGATTCTTCAGAGCAGCACAGACGGAGGGTTTTAACAGGCAACAGGGAGGCGCACTGTCAGGCATCACTCCAGCTCACCAGCTCCTAACTGAACAGTGGATTTCAATTTTTTACCACTTTATTGTTAGTGTTTTCCAGAGAGATGTGATTATTGAGTAGAGATAGGCCTGTACTGGTTGGGCTTTAAGGTGCACTATATGACTTTTTGGTTGGGCGTCCGTCACCTGCTTTTGTTTCTATGGAGATGTCATGTATTCAGTTACAGGTGGTTTTATAGCTCAAAAATACATAGAAAAACTCTGACTGTGAGTGGGGTTGCTTTTCCACAGACCTGACATGTAACTTGTTCTGGCTTGGTCTCCATGGAGATTAGAATTTTTTAATGCCATACTGTGAAACATTACAGACAAAGCAAATACGTCTGCATGGAGAAAAGCATTTGACGAACCCTCCACCAGAATAGTTACACAATGCACCTTTAAATCTCCAGTAGAGGCTGATGTTTTGTTTGGCCAAACCAGCTGCAAAAAGATATGCAAAAAGAATAGAATAAGGTTTATTGAACAGTTTAGATATGCAGTAATGTGGATAAATTCAAACTAGGGATGCACTGGTACAATAGGCGCCAATATAAAAAATTTTGATGCATCAGATATCGGTTCCAAGATATGTTGGCCCAAAACACCTTGAAATATTTTTCATAGCTGTTCTGTTCTGTAGTAACTTTAAATGATAAATAACAGTTACACATTTGGATCATTTTTACCATAGGCTTTGCATTTAAAAGGAAATACATTTTATTTTCAGTCTTTGCCCTAGTATCGCTTGATATCAGGGATCGGCAGATACTTAAAGCCAAAGTATCTGCATCCTTAATTCAAACTATATCATTTGGGGGAAATTAAAAAATGAGTCCTACACATCAGCCCAAAAATATCAGGCAGAGCTACATCTAGATTCAAAACTATCTGTATCAGCATCAGCCATGAAAAAACCCATATCGTTTGACCTCTATTACTGAGTAACAAGAATAGTTCATCTGTGGTTCCAAAGTCTGCAGAGTGAAAAGATCAGTTTGGAATATGTGTCTGTCTATAGAATAATATATAAAGTTAGGCTTCAAATTCATCTGAAGCAGTACACTTTATTCTGGGGATGGCTACAGTATTGCACCTTCCTCCATATCTGAGGCAAATTCCTATTTAGGTTTTGTTATTTGACATTTATTAAGCAGAGCAGCCTTTTGAGCAGTGCCATCTTGTTTTCTCAGTTCTATTGTCTATTGTCCTTGTCATGTTAAGGCAAGACAAATGTGATTATGTTGAGGCATTGTGCTGTTTTATAATTTAGGCAATAGGTTATCAAATTTTGTCTTCTTCCCACGTACTTAACGTTAACTCTCAATTTACTGTCACCCTTTACACACATCAAATATTAAACTCAGAATCATAATCACAGTGAGTTTTACTGCCATTGTCAGAGACCAAATTCACAAACTACAAATGTCTCTCTATTCAATTTTTGGGGAACATTTCTATCAACAAGTATATGGTAGACCAATGAATATTTTTTTTAGCTGAAATCGAGATCCAACCATCTTTAATTGACAGTTGTATGATTGGGGCTTTTGAATAGAGAGGTCCACACAGCCAATCCTCTATCAGTTAAGGCATGTAGTTGTAAAATGGACTGAAAAAAATTTGTAACTTATTGTTAAAAGCCATATTTATATGGTTGATCAGATAAAATACATTTTAATTGAAAATTTTAATTGATCAGCATGAGCCAAAAAGTGATTATTTTTATCCTTATCAGCTATATATCATAATTATAATAAAAATCTGGTTCTTTCCTGAGAATGTTTTGTCCTTTCCTAAAGAAAGTCTTCTGTGAGCTATTAAAAGGCCATTCAGTGGGACGAGCTCATTTAGTGAATTAAAAGAGTAGTCTTGTTCTGCCCAAGCTGATAAGGAGTGTGTGGTAGAGCAGAATATTGATTAGATGTAATGTTACACCAATGGCTTGGTTTCTCTTGAGAAAAACACCACTTCTGAATTAATGTTTAGTTCGGCTTTTACAACTTGTATGCTTCTGCCAAGCTGAAATTTGACAAATGGCCAGCATGTGGTACACTATTCCCCTGGTGAAGTATTTGTCGGAATGAGTCATAATAAGTGAAAGAATTTGACTTTGGACAGTGGGAAATCCTTTCAATCAGAATTAAGCAGAATCTTAAATCAGAAGTGTAGATCATGTGACAGCCTCCAGATAAACAGTAGAAAACAGATAGTGTCTAATTTATGCAGAGTATTTAAGCTTAAAGAGCCCATACTACGCTATTTTCTGATCTACGTTTCCTCATCAAAACATACCTGAAGTTGTGTTTTGTTTCATTCATTTAACACACAAACTCTGCATATTCTCAAACAGAAAACACTCTGTTCCACCTTGTGATGTCATGTAGTAATACAGAAAGTGCACCACTGTGTTTTTAAACTCCATACAGTTTCACTAGAATAATTTGGATGATTTCAGCTTTGGAATTGTCAATCTCTACTAATCAAAAGGTAAAAGGAAGCTGTTAACTTGAAAACTACCACTACCAACTACCACATGACATCACAAAGTGGAACAGAGCATTTTGAGCTTTGGACATGTAAACAGACTCATAATAAAGAAAACAAAATGCAGCTCCGGGTATGTTTTTGTTGAGGTAACGATATTATAGCATGACTTAAATCTCACAAGAATCCATTTTGTGTAATATAAGACCTTTAAGTTGTTTATTGTCACCATTAAAAGGAGTTTACACAAAACATTAAACAGTGTATTCACGAATAATATATTTGACATCTTTTTTTTTAACTTAAAGGTGCACTACATAATTTTTCTGGTGGAGGATCATTGACCTGCTTGTTTCCATGGAATTTATGTTGTATTCAGTTACATGTTTTTAATGCTCAAATATAAGGAGACAAGCAGGTTACATAGAGCGTCTTTAAAGCAAAGCAAAATGAATTACTTACAGAGAAAGTTCATTGCTGACTGTGCCCTCTCTGAAACCTCCATCTCCTCGGTAATATCTTCATAACAGGTCTATTATGCTGCTTGAGTATGTTTTTGTACTGCATGTTCTGCATTCTCTCTGTGATAAAGTTAGTCCATCATGTCCTTATTGTACAAGGCAAAAATATCAAAGGAAATTAAAAAATTCTTCTATTCTCATTATCCTTTAGTGGAGTCCCAACCTTTTATCTACCCCACTTCCTCAGTCCAAAACTGCAGTCCCCATAAATTAAGTAAAATTTTTACCTGCACGGTTTGTTTTTTGTTCAGCCACTACCCTTTCTGATCACTGAATAGGTATTTGATTTGCACAGATAATATTGTTATTGACCTGACCCTCTGATGAGTCAATCTCCAGGGACAATCCTCCACAATCTCTGGCACAAAGGCTTTGCTAAAACTCGCTGTGTATTTTTTGCACTTTGAACATGCGCCTGCAATCATCAGACACTGTTTTATCACTTTAGATCTTTACATCTCCCTAAAACTATATCACTAACGATGAAGGTAGCTTTGAAATACAATACAAACAAAACAACAACAAGCTACAAGCAACTGTTTCTCCTTTTGCATTTCACTGCAACTTGAACAGTGCTATCTATCTCGTATCTACACCCCATTTGTTCTATTGTGCAAATTTTTCACAGCTGTTTTCCTCTGATAAACGTGTATGAATGCTATGGGACTTGTTACAAATGCATTGCTTCTGTCTTGATACCTCCAACAAACTAATCTTTCCAACATTATCAATAAACACACCCTTTGCGGCTTAACAAACTTCACGTCACTCCTCATTTTTGGAGGTGATTTAAGGTAAAACTATCACCATGCACTAAATAAAAATGTCGTTGTATTTGCTTTAGTTTGATTGAGATCTCCTGGTCCACTCCCCACTATCAGCCCCGTCAATCTCCTTTGATTTCTCGAGGCGCCCGTGTGACTGTCCTTACGAAGATTAAGCGCACGCTGGGGTTTACGCAGAGTCTGTATAATGACTTAGTGCTAGTTCCCCTCTTTACTTCATTGCCATTGTTCAGCCCTTGCACACTCATTACCGCTGCAGTGCTAATGATGCAGAGGGCCGAGGTGCTGTGCCGAGATGAAACATGCAGATGCCAGGGATTTACAACGCTGCCTCCCTGATCACTGATAAGGAAGCACAAACAAAACTTCGCCTGAGGTCTGCACAGCGGGGAGACACATTTAGATTCATTTTAAACACAAACAAAAATGGCAGAATGAACCCTGTAGCACAATGACACAATTTAAAAATCACTATCGTGTACAAAACATGCCTTCATTCAATTCTGACACCAGCCATCTGAGTTAAAATCCAAGGACAACAAATTCTTTTACAGTTTAAAGGTCCTATATTATGCTAAATTGAGCTTTTAGCCATGTTATAATGTTGTTATCTCATCACAGACCTGGAGTTGTGTTTTGTTTCATTCACACATGTTGAGTGATCCTTTATTATTAGTCTGTCTACATCTCCAAATCTCAAAATGCTCTGTTCCACCTTGTGATGTCATGTAGTGGTAGTTTTTGCATTAACAGCTACCTTTTACCTTTACTTCAGTACAGGCTGACAATTTCAGACTTGAAATTATCCAAGTGATTCTTGTGAAGGTGCATGAAGTTTAAAAACACAGTGTAAGCCTCTTCCGTAGTGTATGATGTGTCTTGCACAAAGACACAACAACAGAACGTGCTACTCTAAGCTGAGATGGAACATTGGCAAATTCTCAAACCACTTAGCTATTGTTTCCAGAAATATTAAATCACAAAAAGGTTAACTTCATCATATATCAATAAATTTGTGTATTTGTCTAATCCACTCCCTAAAATAAATAGCAAATTCATTTCCCCCAAACTGCAGTATTTAGTAGGTAGTGGGTAGACACTTGTAAGTCTGTCTCCAGTCCAGTCTCTCATTATCACAGCGGCCTTGGAAACCTTGGTGCGTGCTTTAAGTGGCTCTAGAGCGGAACATACTGTATTATAGCCCATTAATCAGAGGCTCGGGAATACGACGGCTTTGAACTGGAGGGTCCTTACAGTGCCATCATGCTTAATGGTAATTGTCCAAGCCACTTTATGCATATATCCAGAGTCTCTATGGCCAAATGAGAGGTTCACATAGTTTTCTTATGGGAATAGTATGTTCAAAGTGAAATAGAAATGTAATGTGTGGTAAGAGAGAGAGGGGGGTGTCATCATCATGCACTATAGCGCTTGCGTTTACTTCCAGAGGTGGAATTTTGGTCTACTGTATTATTTTTACATACTGTAGAAAAATATATGCCTAGTAATATAATTTGTTTGGATAAAAGTGTATTTAGAGTATCTGAATTACTATAATGGCACGGCCAATATAAGCATACACAAATGTAGTAGTAATAGCTTTTGAGGTTCATCAGTAGAACTAAGCCTACAGTTGGTTGCTGTAGTAAACAGTAACTGTCAAGTAAACTTTTTGTTAAGTACTTAGATAGAGATTGTTGGAGTAATTTGGAATAAGAATAGCCACGTACCAGTACACATTTTGATAACTCCCCCTCATTTGTTTTTCCCAGAACATTGTGTAAATCTAATTAAACAGAACAGGCTGTATTTCCTGGGGGAGTGAAATCATTACAATCTAATAGGCCCTGTACATTTATTAAACATAGACCACAGTGCATATTTGTCCCAGATGACGCTTCCATCTGACAAGCTCGTAGATTCAATATTATTAATATTTCAAATCATAAACAAACAATTAGTTGTATTCATTTATTCAGCTCTGCTGGGTGGCAGAGGAAGCCTGGCAGCACTACAGCAGCCCACTTCACATTAATCAAACTGGGGCTGACTCGTACAGAAAGTGAGCATCTAGAGGGAGTTCTGTGATTAACACTGAATAACTTCCCCTTATGAAGTGTGTGTGATCAGCAGTTTGGGGTCTGCAGGGAGCGCCGGAGAAAAGGAGCTGCCATAACCGGACAAACAGCAATCCAACACCACAGAGATAACTGTGAGCGAGAGGACTCAAACAAGGCAATAATACACATCTATGTCTGTCTCAGGGCACATCTGTACACAGGTTTCAGTGAAGACACAGCCTTAGTCCAGATGATGGTAGACAGAGAAACAGAGAGGATATTTAGACTCCCTCATTCATCAAAGAATGTCTTATGTTGGGGGTAAGAAACCAGAGAACACAGGGAGAACACATTCTCAAGTGAGGGATTCAAACCAGCAACTTCCAGTGAGATCCACTAAATTGCCCTAGGAAATAACCTGAACCATGTTAACTCACATTTTAAGAACTAATACGTTACTATTAATCAAATAAAACCAATGTTTCCATAATCCTGCATTTCAGACTCTGCACCTTTATATAGAACTGGGCTTAAGCGTTCTGGGCAGAGGGACTCATTGCCTGGGCAGAAGTCACATTACTGATGACTAAACTGGTACCTAAGCTACTACCTTCAGTGCAAATACTTTCCACCTATATCCCCTGTGAAAGTGGCTCTGTCCTGCCCGCTGGCGCTGTCTCTTCAATCAGGGGGGCACTTAGCAGAGGCAGTGTGGTGATGGCAGAAGGCAGGGGTCAGCAGGGGTCACTGTGAGGACCTATCAGATAGTAGAGTGCATGTGTTCAGCTCCGAGCATCTCTGACTCACACAGTAAAGAACAGGGCCTGCATCACCTGAGGAGGACTACATGCTTCACACATGGAACTGTTACTCTATGACAGGTATACAGAAGTAGTAGTAAGTAGGGTTTATACTAAGATATACAATATGTAATGGAATCATTATACCAGTATTTATTAAATTCTTATTTACATATTTTAGCATGTCTTTTGGGAACGTTTCACACTTGAGGGAGATGACATCCCTCTTTGCCTGTATCAACGAAATGAACAAGGGAACAGTAGGATTAGGAAAACTGCTGAGATGCCTTCACTTGCAGTAGCAGAAATAGTAAGGCAATACAAACCATCCACCCAGGCAGTTCTCTGTCTCTTTGTCTCATTATGAACAAACCCACACATTTATTAGTCATAAGAACACCACAAACTAACCGTCACCTGCTTCTCTTCCTGTGGTTTCCTCATTATTACACTGTGTGGAAAGATCTACCGTTTCATACATGTACCAATAGTTACCAAAGTTTCTTATTGAATAAACTGTATTCCATAAGGATTTTCCCCCTACATTTTACAGTTTGGGAATTTCTGTACTTTTTCTTTTCACCAAATTCAACATCAGTTTTATCAGTATTTCTGGTGGAGAGCCCACTAGAAATACTGCTCTGTTCGCTAAAAGTTGTAGACTATACTTAAAAACCCATTGCTGTCAATAATTAGGATGTTCAGAATACATAAGGTAAGTGAGAGACAACTTTGGGCCACTGCCACTTTTTAACACAGTAAACATCATGTATACAGTGCCTTTAAACTTAACATCACTTTGAAATTGAAGCACCAACAATCTTCCTTGAGAATACTTCTTGGCTACACTACCACCTCCCATCACGATAGCACTGGCTAGGTCTACTTCTAGATGAAAGGAATGTCTTCACTCCTCTTCGAATCATTTTCGTGGTGGCTTTTTACGCACACTCGCCTTGTCCTATAGGTCGGCTCCATCTTCCATTCTCACCTCGGACTCCCAACCTCCTGCTCAGCTGTCAGATCTCTCTCCACGCCTCAGTAGACTTCCATGTCTGCTAATAGGATCACAGTGAAGCCTGCACCACTTTGGTGTCCAGATTGAAATAAATTGTCAGGAATTCAACTATGCTGTTTGCCATATATCCAGCTTTAATATACTAGTTAAAAAAAAAACAAAAAAACAAATGTGAGCTTAAAGTCACATCTGTTGGAATGCTTGGAGGCACACCTGTGAGAGACTGGGAGAAAATTGTTGGGCAAAGCGTTTGATTGTGTTTTGTTTTGCCTGATGTTTTCTGAAACAGGATGCTGCAGGATTACAGGTCAATCTGCATAGTCACAGACACAGTATGGTTTAGCTCCACCATTTAGACGTCTGGAGCCCGAAAACAACATTGCGTCATGGCAATTCAACCTCCCTCTTCCTTTAAAAGTGCTATATTACACATGACTTGTTGTTACGTCATCAAAAACATACCTGGAGTTGTATTTTGTTTCATACACATGTTTGAGTAATCCTGCATTATTAGTCTGTCTACATCTCCAAAGCTCAAGATGCTCTGTTACACCTTGTGATGTCATCAAGCTATAATTTCCAAGTTAACAGTTACCTTTTGTTCAGTAGAGATTGGCAACTCCAGGGCTTGATTCTAGCGAAGGTGTATGGAGTTAAAAAAAAAAAAAAAGAAGAAAAAAAGTGGAGCACATCCTGTATTACCACATGACATCACAAGGTGGAAGAGTGTTTTCTGTTTGAGAGAAGAACTCAAAAAAAGAAGAAGCCTAAATGTGTGTTAAACATGTGTGAATGTAAAAAACACAAAGTTCAGGTTTGTAACATAAATCAGAAAATAGTGTAATATAAGTATAATATCTTTAAGACGCCACCTCAACAAAAAACCCTGGGATCCAGAGGCTGTTGAAAAAATGTGACCTTTAAACAAATGTATGTATGAGCAAAGCAAGGCAGTGCAGTACAGTGCAGGACGCTCTGTGCTATGAAAGAAGAACTGTAAAAAGACATTATATATGTATAGGATGTAGGTAAAAGTACACAAAAACATTTGTCTTATGTAAAACATAAGACAAATTTTGAGACAAACTTTAGTCAATACATGATAGAAATATTTATTATCATCAGCACATTTTATTTGTACTTTTGGGAACTTTGTTGTTCTTTTTTGTAGTACAATCATGCTTTATAATATGGTTGATTTAAAAATGATTTAGTAGTATTATCCTGCTTGAGGCTTTATCTGTCATTGGCATAAAGTAGTTTTTACTATCACAATATTTTCTATAGCAATAATCAAAATATGTTACCGTGATGGTCTGGACCTGACAGTGATGCTCTCTTCTGTCAGTGCCCCTGCGATCACTATGACTACCCTACATCATTTATTGAGTTTTTAATTGATAGTCCCTCCATAATGGAATTGCATTATGGTGCAATACAATGAAACCTAATGTTATAATTACTGTAATGACCGGCTGTAATGGTTGACCTACACATCACTTCCTCTTCCACATCAGCAATCTCCTCTCAGAGCATCCAACACTTAAGCACAGCACCTGACCCTCCCTCTGAAGACATGTTACCCAAAGCAATAACACCACTGTCCTCCCACCAGCCACATTCACACAGCTTAATTGAACATGATTAGTGCGGCCTTCACGTCTTCATTTGTGTCTGGGTAAAGCCCTGAGAGCACCCATGGGAGAGAGATTACAACTGGCTTTACAGTGAACTCCATTGCCCTGCCCTTGCTTGTCCTCACTGGTCCGTCCTCTGCAGTTAGGCTCCAGTGACTTTATGTTCCAAAGTGCTCGTTACGGAGCTCCATACTTAAACTCTCCCAAATCTTGACATTTGAAGCAGCCTACATTTTTGTTCCGCTTCCAAAAGGACAGTTATGCTAATGCACCAAATGAAACTTTTTCCTTAAGGGAGTAAACGATACGTGGATTTCATTATAGCTACGGTAGACGCTTAATGACCCACAACAATGATAGAAATATTTTAAAATGGAGCGACTCAAAGGATCTTAGCATGACGTGGTGCTACAGAGGGCTAGAGGGAGATTAATGATCTGACAGGAGATGGATGCAAATTAATGTTGAAAGTGATATCCATAAATTTTTGCACCTCAAGAACCAGAAACAATAATGCTTTGGTGTTTGATCTGTGAGTAATAAAAAGTGTAAAAATACATTAGTCCAACCTGTGCATTTTAATTGTGGCATGATTTGAGTAGGAGGTGAGTAGGTGTATAAAGTATAATATGTTGTACTATGTATGTAAAAGCATGCATTCAAGGAACTGCCAGTATAATTCATGGTATTTTTTTTGTTTTCCACATAAATATATATATAAGCTAAACTGTTGTGGTGTGCCATTTAGGGTGTCTTCACATAGACCACATCAAAATTTTGACTAAACTGGGAACTAATCCTGGACTAGATCAAGTGACTTTTCTGGTGGAGGGCCCACCAAACCCCTGTTATTTCTTTGCCAGGAATGTTCCACAGTATAGCATTACTATATCATATTTATGTCACAACTCAACAAGGTGAGGACCCAAAAACAGACAAAATCCAGGGAAGGTTTAACAATGATTTATTTACAGGAATTGATCAATATTGCAGGGAGGGGAGGCAGGTCCGGGAGAAGCAGGTAAGTGTGGAAGACAGGGTTGAAATGGCTGGAGCTGGAGTAGGAGCAGGAGCAAGCAGACAAGCAGGCTGGCAGGTGGGCGGGCAGGCAGGCTGAGGAGCACGTAAGTTAACAGACGATCTGGTAAAGGCTTTTATACTGATGAAGATGAGAGATGAAACACAGGTGTACAGGCCGGCCCAGGAGCAGGAGGAGGAGTCAAGGTCACACCCTGCAGCTCCAAATAAGGCAGGTAAGTATTGAGGTAAGTGTGGGGGAGGGACAACAGAGGAGAAACAGAAAATCTGGAGTGTACTATGACAATTTATTCAATTACAGATGTTTTATTGCACTTGGTCTATTATTTCTATGAAGAAAAAGAAAAGTCATACTGTGAAACTTTTCAGGCCCCTACATCAAAAAAAAGTTACATAGTGCACTTTTAACATAGTGATGAAAGGCAACAGAAATAAGTATTTTTTAAGGGTTAGGGGTTAGGGTTATGTCTAGGTTAGGGTTAAAAAAATACAATTAAAAATTACATTTTGTCCAGTTGAAAGAATTGAATTTTATCTTTGGCTTTGGATCAGACCTGGACAAGTGAGGGATTACACAGACATTGTGATGGAAATGAAAACAAGCACTTACATTCTCAGCTAACACAATCTTCAGAACTAAATTACTGTACATAAATTCATGTTGCTTTAAATCACAGTTATAAATGCAATAAATCCAGATATTGCCTTTTAGCATGTATTTCACACATTTTCTAGTATGGTGCAGCCCTTTTTACTTTGAAATTTTCCAATGTAGCACAAAGAAACGTGTGGGCAACAAGATCGTTAGTGTCAGGGGCTCTTTGTGCTCTGACGCTCCTGTCAGAGCTTTAGACTGGCAGCTTGAGTCACCGGGAATGTGGAATACTGAAGGCCGTTTTTATTATGGCTCTTAAAATATGCAATGTAACTAATTAAAATGCTGTGTTTGGTATGCAGAAACATGCAGAGCTCCCGAACAATGGCATGCCTATGAATAGTGCACCTGCCACTTCCCTGCTGCAGCACCTTCACGCATTACTTTTATATAGGTGATAAAAAGATCAAAAGGAAGGATTCATAAAACAGACTTCTGTTCTGTTCTTATGTTTATTGTTGTAGTTACCACTGCAAGAACCATTCATTATCTTGACTACGTTTGCTGCATACTTAAGAGCAAATAGCCTTGAGATTTCTGAAAAGCTATTATTGGAATGTCTTGATTGCTTTTCATGTGTGTGCCAGCCTGACCCTGCATTTGGAGAGCTCTGCTGAAGATCATTAAGGACTCTTGTGTGTATCATTGGCAGAGACCAGTCATCAAGAGCACTGATCTGAACCCTTGCTGTGAGTTTAAAGTGTGATGTTTAACCTTCTGAGACTAGTTTAGGGACATTTATTGTAACACATTGGAAAAGCAATGTGTTTTATGAACAGCAGTTTATGTAAAGCATTATTGGCCTTATCTGGGGAACAAGAGACGAGTGCCTTATCAGAGCAAACCTGTGTTCAGTTTTATGAATTCTGTGATTTTTTGTGATACAAAATGGACTCATGTGAGACATGTTTGTGATGAGGAAACAACATTAGCATAGATCAGAAAATAGTGTAACATAGGCCCTTTACAGTTCTGCCTTATCTTAGCAAGACTGTGTTCAATATTGTGTGATTTTTTTGTTTGTTTTTTGCATCTCACTGTTTTTGTTATTTTTTGTTTTGTTCTGTATATGTTCAGTATGTTTTAGCATTATTGCACTTGTTGGAAAAGTGCAATAGCTTGTAATTTGTATTAACAATTATTTAAAACCTCTTATCACAAAAACCAGAACAATGTTAATAGCATTCATACCTTGGTCCTGGATTCATCATGGTGAGGACGGGAGACATGTTTGAGTGGACCTTTAACAGCAGATGAGTTTAGTTCCAGTCCCAAGCCTAGACAAATGTGAAAGTTGCATTAGAGCCAGCAATTAAACTTTAAATTGTGATTTGTGATTGTTTTTGCTACTTTTTTTTTTTTTTACGTTATTTTTGCGACTTGAATGTATTATTACCATTTATATTTTTTCTTTGTTATTATTATATATTTTGATGTGTGAGCTACTGTGTCCTAATATATGTATATATGTATGAATCATAAGCTGGCCAAAGGAGGAGAGGAGATATATATATATATATATATATATATATATATATATATATATATATATATATATATATATATATATATATATATATATATATATGTATATATTAAAATCATGATACAATAATAGATTTTTTGTTAAATCACAGCCCTAAATTGTTCCCTATGTCAATGACAATAAAATCTTCATATAAATCTTCAATTTTGCGTAGAAATTCAGTGTAAACTACTCAAATAACTTGCAATGGCAATTTAAGAAGAAAAAAAAAAACAGTGGTTTCTAGATCAAACTTCATCCATGTAATTCATATGAATACAGGCACCTGTTTTGATGTTCTTCCATTCTGATTCACAGTAATAGTGCTGCCAGGATAATGTAATTTCAACACATTTATATCAATCAGACAGAGGATATATGACTGAGATTGAGCCATTTCACAGACCGCAGGCAGACTGAGCCTTCAACGTCAGCGTCCCACTTTTCATTTCAAACCAGAACACTTATTTGGACTATCATCTGTGGACAGGACCATCCATTCCCATTAGTCCTCAGTCACCAGGCCAATTACTACAGTAGGCAAAGCGAGACTTGACATTATGCTGCTGGAACATTCATATAGAAAATAGCACAAGTTTCTGTGCGGATGTTTTGTTCAAGTACAGTCATGCAAAACACGAAAGCAAAAATGAAAATAAATAGATCTATTCAAAATGTAGGCACACAGCATGAAATATGCGTAAACATGCGTATCTATACCCAGCGGATAGCACATAAAAGCAACACAAACATTGCCTCTGTTATCTACAATGGCACTACACAAGATAATGTTGTCCTGTGGGAGTAGTGACACAAGGCAACACAATGCAAAATGTATCTTGAGGGTTTTCTGTGCTCAAGGAAATCGATTGGGAATACACAAAGTACAGTTCTGGTGCCAGCTTCTGTCCATCACCTAAAATAAAGAGTAAAAAATACAGCTATACCACGATGGCAGGCACTTTCAACCATTATACATCACAAAGACTGTATGTGTGCCTAAGGCTGGGATTTACAGGCTCATTTGTGAAGTTCACACTCTGTTTGAAATGTAGAGGTCAAAGACGTTCAATGTGAGAAGGGATTGGCGTCTTCTTAAGATTAAGACAATGCAACTTATTGTATGAGGGATTTCTTATTTCCATTCTAGGAGCAGAAATGATTGCGTCTGACAGACATGTACAGTACCTGTGTGTAAATATTGTATTAAGTTTCAAAGGTAGACCACAATTTAACTGAAGATGAAGGTACTCTGCTGCCATCTGCTGTTGTATATCAGTAACACATCAGAATACACTTTTTTCACTACTAAATTGTATATATGGTGTTTCATTAGCATTATCAATTGTTCCAAGTCATTTTTGGCAATGTTTTGGTAAATCTGCAGCTTTCTGGTGAGAAACAACTAAATCTAAGTGTGTGCTGCCTTCAGTGGCCTCTGCAATTCCCAGTAGTTTATGACATGTGTTGAAATGTGGCTGTGGGCAGAGTTTAAGTGTTTAGTCCCACTTTAAGGCCCATTATGGATTCCTACAACTGTGTTTACATATTTTAATAATCATTAAAACCAAAAATCAATCAGGTATTAACTATCACTGACATCATTACAAATGTTATGTTGGTACATTATTACAGATTATTTTAGGTTTACTACATTGTGTTAAATGTCAGATGTTTCAGAAATTGTCAAATGAAGACAATTTAGTATAGCAAATTTCCAGATGAACCATTCAAATATGTAGGGTTAAGGTCCTTCACTTTAATCATATGAATTCATTATATACTCATTATCCAAGTAAATCATCTGTGTTCCCAGAAGATGACAGTTAGGGGTCGACCGTTTCCTGGATGTGACCCTTTCTATATGCCTAATCGGGCTTCAGTATAACTCACTCTCCACAGTTTCACAAGCTTTTCAAGTGGAAAATCCCAAGAGAAACATTACAGTTAAAGCCGGATATGATCCCCACCAGACTTGCATATCAACAATATTTCTGGTCATGTGATGAGTGTTGTCACTGGTCACTGTTGTCATCATAGGGACACACGCTCCCGTCCAGCCCATGACTCCAAGGCTTTGGAACAGGCGACATTTACTGATGTCTGTGTTGTGCCTGTGTTTAAGTAATTCATGTAACAGACACAACAGAAATCATTGTTTAGTTGTATTAAAGCAGACATTTATGACTTTGTTTTCACAATAAGACAAAATATGTTTTCCTGTTGGAAACATTGGGGTTATGTGAACCAGAAAGACTTGCTTGTGTATACTATATTGTTGATATACTACATAATATGTGTGAGTGATATTGAGAATGCTTCTTTTCTCATGATGAAAGAAAGCTATGTGGTGTTATGTGGGCAAATGTTAGCCTTGTGTTCCAAGATCTTGAACATGAGCTGGTGTATTGTGGTTCTTTGGAGTATGAGAGAATGATCAGGTGTGTGGAAAACAAAACTGCATTTTGAGGTGAATATCAGACACAGTTATATATATCGGTTATATAAACAATTGCATTCATCTGACACAATAGTGACAAAACCTTAACACCTCCTTAATTTCCCTGGACCTTTGGCCTACATAAAGTGAGGTAAATGGACCCTCCAGTGTAACGCATGATCAAGCATTAAGTCAACACAGTCCTTCTCCCCCCTCAGCTCTCCCCACAGGTTAATATGGACTAAAAGAAGTAATTCTGAGAAGCTGTTCCTCTTCTGCGTTGCCCAGTAGATATGCACTCTGCAGCGTTGCTCCAAGAGACTCTCAACAGCTCTGTCACAGAATGTGCCTCATCTGCTGTTTCCGAAACGCTAGAACCAAGACAAACATTTACACTGAGCAATGGAAAAAAGCTCAGATTTCACATCATAATAACGTGTTTGCTAATGAGGTTGCAAAGATGCAAAACTACAATAATTAATTTCACTGATACAAGAACATAGAGGTATGCACTGGGTTATGACTTCTAGAGTCCTATTGTCCTTGATCACTGAAAGCACCAGGCTGCCCTTTACAGTGGAGGTGTATTAAATACAGGACAATAATACTGAGGACCTCAGTGGCTTCTAGCAGCTCATTAACCCCATGTTCCACTCGCCACAGGGTGCATACAGCAGACATATTACAGAATACACTGGTCACATTAATGTGATTGATCATTTCTTATAAGGCAGCTCTCCCTCACTGTAGCCCAGTATTTCAGCCAATGTTCCCAATTAGCTTCTGTGTTACTCTCTCAGAATTGTGGGTGTTTCTGATGCTGGGGGCATGTCAAAGAGAGTACAGAGTTCAAACGTATTTGCCTCCAGCAGAGATTTCCTCGGATAAAAGTGTCATTTTCACTGGGATGATATTGTTCTGAGAAAACGCTGTGCAATTTATTACAGGACATAAATAATATTTTATGGTTTGGCACAGAGAGCTACGGGTTTCTGAGGATGTCCCAATTAACCCTATTTGTATGGCATATTTGATAGGATGGGACCAGTTTTCTTGTGATGTTTTTTCTCTTATGTTTACGGTTAGCTTGGAAGAAAAAGGGTTAATGCTCCAAGATACACTTATTGAATAAATAAAACATGGGCCAAAATTGTGATCTGAACTGCAGTTTTGTCTTGTCTCATTCTCATGTTCATATTATTTTTTGTATTAGAAATCACTTTGGTTACATTACTCTAACCAAATTGAATTCTAATACAGCACATCTGGTAGTCAATTACCATTTTATAAGTTTTATTTTGTTATATTATGTTTGTAGTGAACAGGTTCATTTTTGTAATTACTGCTCCAGACTATCATACATTTCTTTCTAAATTCATCTTACAAATGTGAGTAACAAGTAGAGAAAGCCCAAAAACAGATGGCTGTATCCAGGGGGCTCATTCATATTGTGCAGAAGCTGAGCTGAACGTAGTTAACATTGATTTGTCTCCAGCTGCAGATGTTGTGTAGCCAGCTGACATTTGATAATCCTGAGATGGGATCATGTGCACCGCTGCGGGCCGCTGCACACAGCACTACACTACAAAGAGGTGCATTAAGTGATGGGGCACCTGCTCAGATCAGTGACATACTCCATATTCAGATGTCTCTAAACAGATGGCACTCTACTCTAACTATATCTGCAGAATACAAAAAAACATGGGCAGATCCAACATGGCGGCTGTACTTTATTTAATTCAAAACAACACTCTGAAAGTAGTGGTAGAATCCAATATTTCTTTATTGTACATACAGACAGACACTATCTTTTAATTAATTATCTGCACATGGAGCTGGAACTGTGACAGCTAAAACAGACTGTTACAAATATATATTTATATTTTATATTTTAATATATATTTTGCTAATCCATTAACAAGAACCAATGATTCCAGTTAATACTGGCAAATAAAATGTATTGGTAGATGCAAGAAGTAATCAATAACAAGTGAAAACTTAAAACTTTATTTCTCCATAAATTTCACTGACTGTAGACCATTAGTGGCAAAATGTCATTTCTCATAAGCCTAATAAAAGGATCCTGATTTATTTGGTCTCTAAATGGAGGAGGAGGGAGGAAGTGGATCTGAAGGAGGAACCAGATTGGAAGATTGGAACTTTTCCAAATACAGTTTAAGGTCGGACCATTTGGGAATTGAGAAAGCAGTGGGAATTTAATGACTGTTGCTTCCAGAAAAGCTTTAACATGATCAGTTGGAAACAGCTAATACAGGAAGTGGTTTTCAACACAGCATAAAGTTGAATTAATCAAATGTGAATATGAGCTACAACATATTTTTAGAATAAAAACAATAATAATAATTAATTAATACTAATAATGATTTAAACCTTTTTAAATCCATTTAAAGCTTGCATATAAATTTCAGGTCTTTTTATTGCTCAAAAAGAAACTTTGAAAAGTATGCATTCTTACAGTGATCCAGGACACAGCTCCACAGATCAGACCTGTAACTTGACCTTGTGGTACCACCTGCTTGTCTTCATGTAGCAATATATTTAGTCCCATATTATGGAACATTACAGGTGAAATAATAACATCTCTATGGAGACAAGCAGTTGGCGGACTTTCCACTTGAAAACAGCACTTTTAAATGCTACAATCTAGTTGATGGGAAATGTCACACTGAATGAATTATGCTTTTTATATCAGGCTTTATTTTGTTTGTATCATAAAAGAACATTGACCAACAGGTGAAAGTGGGACTAATTTTAGCATGTGCCATGCTAAAATTGAGATGTGTCTTTTTTGGGTATATGCTACCTAAATTCTGCCATGTTTGCTTAGTCAACCTAAAGTAAATAGACTTTTAATAGGCCACTTTTCGCTGAATTTAACTAAACTTTAATTGAGTCTGTTCATTGTGTGGCCATACCTGTTTTGTTCGCAAACCTTGGTCGACAACACAAAAGAACACAAATAGAAAAGTGAGCTATTCAATCTAGTCGCTGAGGTTTCTGGGTATTTGTGTCACTGTGTATTCAGGGCCTAGGAGAGTTGTAACAGTGGCACAGGTGATATAACATGAGATTGTGAGAAATAAGAGTGGATAAGCAACAGCTGTGTCATGAAAAGATTGGCAATTTGCTCTAAAAGGGCACCCAGAGCACTGCATAGTATAATTATTAGCCTACACCATGTTATTAACCTTATAATGTATGTGTCATGCTTCAAACAGTGGTCTTTGAGGCATCAACAAAATGACTGTTCTCTTTATTTTCTACTACATACAACTATAACTTACAACTTACTTGTGTCCAAATAATTGGACAGTTTGCCTAAGTCTGTACATGAACTACCAATAGATATACATTGAAAATAAGGTGATGATGTATGTGAATTGTCTGGCTCTGTTAAAGAAGACATATAGTGCTTGTGTCTGCTTTATAGTTTGACACCTGTAATGGACATTTATATTGTGGAAAGATTTCTCTAAATCTGTCTTTGTGTAATTGACTGTGATTTTTGCCTTAGACCAGATCAGTCATTAACATGTGTAAAGGCTCAACAGACACAAATGTCTCCACCCTCAGGAAGCCCTTTGTTGTCTTACCTGTCCTCAAATGTAAGTTAAGTCACTCTGCTTTGATATGTATGTAACTTGTATTTCTGTATAAATACTCAGAGTTCAGATGCTCTGAAGGAGATGCTCTGGAGGAGATGCTCGAGGGGATGCTCAGGGGGAGATACTCAGGAGATGGAGAGAAGGGGTGACTGGAGAGAGGATACTTTGGAAGAGCTGTTGGTCTCTGACCAGAGGAGGCCTAGGCCCTGTCCATATCTACTGTAAAAAAGAATAAACCTTTGTCTGTATTCCAAAAACTCATCGGGTTTCGCAAATGGATTAATTATTTATCAAGAGATACGTAATATTTTCCACAACACCTATTAAGTTATAATTTGCGCAATTTAAACCGCAATATTGATCTAAAATGACTTAATAAAAGAAACAAATCCGCTGACCTCTGTGCTAGAAAACTGAGGTGCCCAATGGGATCTAATGTTGCTGTGAAAATAAGTGATTACAGATTGCTCAAACAAGCACAAATCACTCCAAAAACAACTTTGAGAAGGCAAATGAGAAGGGGATACAACTATAACATGGTTAAAGGCTCTGAAGAGTTGATTTTGCGTAATAGGTCTGCTTTAATTCACTCCCGTCTTTGGTTTACAGTTGCTTCAAGCTTCACTCACTTTCTCTACAACAAGATGATGAACAATAATAATGATAATAGTAAATAAATGCTTCTGATGTCTACCATGCTGAATTTTACAGTATAAACATATAATATTTGAGTCATCACATGACTCAAAACTAAAAGAATTATGGTTTAACTGAACTTGAAGTGAAAGGTAATTTCTCAGTGACCCAGTTTCAGTGGTTACCCACTGTGGACAAAATAATTGACCATGCAGAGTGAAGAAAGACATGACATAAAAAACAGAACTAGACAACAATGAACTTCTCCCTTCTTTGGTCTCATGACATTACAGAGGACACACAGCAAAAGTCATTTATGGATCTGAAAACTGGTCACATGTAGGCCTACTTCTCCTTTTTGCCCCTCATAGTATGTGGGGGCGTTAAATATACTCAGTAACATTTTCTTAACTAACTTGTAACTTATTATTATTTATTTTCTGAGTAGTTTTCATATTGCATACGTTAACTCCTATTTTAGTAATATTTTGCTAGAAGTAACAGTTACACAAAAGATTCATGTTGCACCACTTCAGATATTATATTATATTATCTTTTGAAAATACAAGATTTTGTGCCTCTTTGAATGTTTTGTTCTTACATTAACTTTAAATTAAAAATGTAATGTTACAACCAGATCGTTTCCTCCAAATACTTTATGATTCTTGCTTATGTAATTTACTGGACCACTACTTTGTACTTCCACTTAAATAATACAGTTTTGAAGTAATATTACGCTCTACCCACCTCTGCATACTATACATATGAGCTGAATAAGTAGACTCTATATGCTCAATAAGCTCCATTATACAGTAATTGAGCTTACATTGTGAGTTTTCAAATATACTGAATATCTTTGTCATTGTGAGGAAGTATGGCAGCCGTAGTAATATCCGTAGTGAATGTTCACCTAGTCAGTCCAAGTAAAGGCATTGTCTGAGTCGACTGGGGCCAAGGAAGCCGGACGTCTTTCCATCCTGCTCTTGATTTTAGCTCCTTCCTGGCTTTTTTCCTGCCTCCTCACTGAGACACAGCCCCAATCAAAGGTTTCTCTGTTAGCTAGGACTAAAGATAGACATTCTCAGCCTGTGAACAATAGTTTTCACTGTAACCAGGATAAAAATAGGTCCCAGTGACAAAAAATTAAAATTCAAGTAGGAAACATCGAATCACAGTCCAAGAATCTGTGATGTGAGAGCTGTGCATTGGGTAGTATAGCTCTAACTTAAGATGAGAGATTTAGTCTTAAATATCACTAAGGGGGCCCATTCAAATTAACATTAGACATAAGCACACACACGTTGTTTCAGTATACTAAAACATTAAGGCAAATTAACCAAATCATTTGAAAACTTAAAGGTCCCATAACAGATCATAAAATAGTGTAATATAGACCCTTTAAACTGTGTGATTCAAATGCATACAGTTAAAATAAATTTACAGTTCTTAGCTAACAACAGGTACTTCTAAATAAATATAGCCTAATAAAGATTTGCTTGTTAATAAGGGATTTTCATTTCTAGTTAATTATCAATTGGGGAAAAGGTTAACGCACCAGTAATGTCATGGCGAAACTTTGGATTTTGAGAGAAAAGTGTCAGAAGGTTAACGGCTCACATGCTGTTAGCTGTTACTGAATATGAGAGTGTGGGAAGGGGCTGTGGAATCGGCGTCCTGTCAATATAAATGCTATTATTACTGTCCCATATTATTATTACTGTCCCATATTATTATTACTGTCCCATATATTGAACATTTGTTGAAGTATACTGCTGTTTTAGTTCATTTTATTAATCATTAATTCAGATAATGCCAGATAACACTAAACCACCAATGTTCTTTACCTTGTTTAACTTAGAATTAGCCTTAATAAAACATGAACAAAGACTTCATTCTTAATGAACAAATAATTTATCATGGTAACTGCTTAGCAACTACTTAATTAATACCGTAAATCAATTCCTTTAATGGAGTAGTTACTAAGCCTGAATCACATACATTATTTGTTATGTCATTATGAATTAAGTCTTTGTTCCTGCTTTATTAAAGGTGCAACTTTTCTGAAGGAGGGTCTGTCAAATGCTTTTCTCCATGGAGATGTTATTGCTTATGTCTGGAATGTTTCACAGTATGGCATTAAACCTTTCTATTTTCATGGAGACCAAACCAGAGCAAGTTACAGGTAAGATCTGTTAAGAGGCAAACCAGCTAACAGTGAGAATGCCTGTTTTTCTAGGTATTTTTGAGCAATAAAACTACCTGTATTGGAATAAATGTAAGGTAGGGAGGTTATTTAAAGTCATACTGTGGAATATTCCAGACAGAGCAATGGCATATCCATAGAAACAAGCAGGTGACCGACCCCCAACCAAAAAATTACACAGTAGGCAAATTCATTATCAGAAAGTGGTGCCTTTTCTCATTTTTTTGCTTACCACCACAGAGTATGGGGTGAATGAAAAATACACAGTAAAGTGCTTTGAGTGTCTTGAAAGGAGCCATATAAATCCATAAATTATTATTATTATTATTATTATTATTATTATTATTATTATTATTATTATTATTATTATTATTATTATTATTATTAGTAACTATATACAGTTTTAAAAGCATGCCTTTTACTTTCATTAATAATAAGGGAACTTGGTGATCTAGGTCAGTCAATATTTTATAAGTGAAAACTGCCATAGTCTTCACACTTGAGGGGATTTTCTGTCCTTGTGAGAACGTCTGGTCCTCTTCACCAAACCACAAACACACACACACACACACACACAAACACACACACACACACGCACACACCAACACACACACACACACACACACACACAAACACATTTAACACACATAGTTTTTAACGTATTTCACGTAAAGTATCACATGTTATTCAGAATCAGCAGAGCAGCCTCCCACTGGCCTCCTCTGATTGGTCGAGAGAGGAGTGATGTCACAGACTGGGCATTGTTTAAAGACGTTCCTCTCTCCCACACAGACAGCACAAGCACTAAGAGCTCTTGGACTCAACAACTTACAGTGTACTACTCTTTGGATTATAACACAAAATTTCAACATGTGTCGTGGATTGGACTCACTGCCCATCACCTGCCTTGAACGGTAAGATTACAGCAATACGTTTTGAAACATACTCAAGTCTATTATTGACAGATTTATTTTAACACTTTTTTCTTTCTCTTCAGGGCAAAAGAGCTTAAAGCGCTGTTTGGAAATTTCCTGCAGAAATCAGATCACTGCGTTACAGGGCAGGGCAAGAAGAATGACAAGGCGAGGTACGATAAATGTTTTGTACTTTTTTGCATTTTAATTGCAGAAATTCAATTAACTTTTTAATGTTGATTGATTTGAAACATGTGGTTAAATAGTGCTCTATCTTATCACAGGTTGAACTTAGAGGAGCCCCTAAAGTGGAAGGAGTCCTTTGACAAACTGTTATGCAGCCAAAGTAAGTTTTCAGATTGCATTTAGTTATATTTTTATTTTGGTCAATTGTATTCTAAACAATTTCTTTTTTCTTACAGATGGTCTCTGCCTGTACAGGGCTTTCCTTGTTTCTGAATTCAGCGAGGAAAATATTGCTTTCTATTTGGCATGTGAAGACTACAAGAACTCCAAACCCTCCAAAATGTCAGCAAAAGCCAAGAAAATCTATCATGAGTTCATCGGGTCTGATGCACCAAGAGAGGTAAATAACTGTGCTATTGAAAGTACACAAAGTTGGTAATTATCATCCAAATATGAGAATATAAGTGTAATAATGTGTAACTCTTCTTGTTTAAAGGTTAATCTCGACCACACCACCAAAGCCATCACCAGAGCAAACCTGGAGAACCCCACTGCGTCCTGTTTTGACCTGGCCCAAGCAAAAATCTACACTCTTATGGAGAAGGACTGCTATCCACGCTTCCTCAAATCCTCCACATATCTGGAGCTCAGCAGAAAGGCCAAGACGGGCTGAACAAGATGTGAACAAGAATTGTCCACTGGAAAAGATAAGTTTCCCAAAAAATGGAAACAAGACGCACAGCTGAGACTACGGGTGCTCAGACAGGACAAATACCTCAGTCGCAGAGGCATGCTGGGAAAGAGTTCTCTGAAGATTGGTGAAGACTAGTGTTAATGCTTTATGCTGAAGAACACTAGCCAATAGGGGCTAATGGAAACAGTGAATTAGCACAGAGTATGAAAATGGGATGTACTGTACATACCAGAGTGGTTTCACTATAGACACTTTAATTTATTTCAAAAATGTATTTATTTGTTATTTATTTATTTATTTATTGTGTTAATATTTCATCAAAAAGTACTGTATTTTTACCTAAACGTGACAAAATAAATCAATGAAATATATTTTTTGTAGAAATTTGTCTGTATGGAAATGTTTATGTTGGAAATATGCAGAAGATGGAAAGAATTCATGTGACCAATATGAGCGTGCGAGTAATTTAAGAGACAGTTGGACTTCACACGTAGGTGCCTGGGTGACTCCTTACGCACTTATGGGCCATCCATCACTTTGAGTTAGACATTGTGTTTATTGACCAACACACTAGACACCTCTCCTGCCATATTAAGACAAGTTAATTTTTATTAGCCTATTTATTGGGTTCAGCTTTCTGTTCTTAGGTGACCTCTTTGAGCTCTTCACCATTGAAAAAATATTATATTTTGTTTAAATCTGTCAATTGCAATGGCAACGGTGCTATTGTTTTATCACTCTGAAACCCATGGATAGGAGTATTAGTTATAGTTCAGGGTGTCTGCTTAAGATCCAAAGTTACAGCCAACTGCGGCATACAATTAAGACAAACTGAAATCAAAAATATAATTTCCAAATTGACTCTGATATTGCATTTTACTACAAAAGTGTAAGCCTGTTGCCACGGAGACATCCATCCACTGCAATCCACTGGTTTGTTTACCTTGATGAGGCCACACATGAGTCACTGCAGCTCCACTTTCTTCGTCTCCGTCCTTCTGCAGCTGTCCATCTTTTCATTTTCCTGTCTTTCTTCTCCTTCTCCGAGTCTCCTCCATCTCTCCTCTCAGCGCCCACGAACAATTACACCACTCCACCAAGACCTGTGCAAAGTGAATGTGATAATGACTTACACGAGAAAATCAACTCCTGTTTTTACATAGAAGCCACAATAAAAAGCATCTACACAAATAGGGATGAACATGGACTGATGGATGCTTTTGAACCAATACTGAAATCTGTCTTGCTGCTGTGGTAGAAACCAATATTTTTCAAAACCTATGTTAAGATTTTAAAATCCAGAGCAAGTGTCGCAAATTTATGTGAAGTTATAGTAAAGTTCACGCATTTACTTTTCACTTGCGTAATAAATTTATTTTTAAAATCGGGTAATAAAATAATCATTTGCATTGTTGTGTAGTCATCTCTTTAGCTTCATTGCTCTTCTATTTCAGTAGACACTCTATAAATGACCCATGGTTACAGAGAGACAGTGACAATGTTTCATATTGGATTGAGACAATATTATCAGATATCACTGGTGGGGTCAATATCAAAAACATATTTCAATCCAAGAAATCTCTAGGGTTATAGAAATTAAAATTGATTTCAGAAAGGGGAAGTGAATTTCCCTGTGATTTTATCATCTTTTTGTAGGCAAAAACCCCAAATAAATGAAACCAAATATGCCTACTATGCCCTGTTAGATTAAAGGAGATTACAAGGGGAAAGTCCCACCAAAAACAGAACTATAGTTACATGTTCTGGTTCAGTGAAGGGTAATACATTTTTGGGGATTACCATGACGATAAAGTAAATCAAATAATGTGTTTTGTACTATAAGCATGTAACAAATGAATTTTCTAAAAACTGTTTTAAATAAACAGTTTAACCAGATTATGGTAAATATGTCTTTTTAATTGACATCTTTCTATTAAAACCTCTATTCTCAGCACATTGAACGTTTTAGAGCCCATGTATACTCCACATAGCAATAACTGATAATAAAATGAGTTGATAATAATCATCATCATCATCATATAAATAAACGTTAAGTTACATATTATATCGGATTTAATGATTCATCAAGACAAATGGCCATATGTGGATCCCATAATAGCACTGTGAATAACTTACACCCAATTTAACAAAACAAGCAGATTCAGGATTTATTATTGTCCCCATTTTCCCCAAACTCACTTTCATTTTCCAGTGTGTGCCAAAAACACCTGGATACACATTCCAGGCAAAGCAATAACATGAGACAAACTCGTGGCGCACTCTCCACCAAAAAAAGTTACATCATGCACCTTTAACACCTTAAAGGAGGTTGAAAAAATAGAGAATGAAGAGTCCACGTCTGGCTCATGGAAGCGCCTACTCAGCTGGTACATATGAGTCAGTGCGCTGGATTTAAAACATTTACCACAAGTGCGTGCTGATTAATAACATTTCCAACAGTGCTCAGAGTTGAGTGAACACAAAGAGAGGTTGTCATGGTTACCAGGTTACTGGGGCAACAGACTCCGTGGGTCTTTTACAATATTCAATATACTGTACAACGTAAGACATAAAGACACAAGCTATGAAGAAGCAAAGGAGCTCTCATAATGAACTCAGGCAATACAACAGCTGCTAAAACTACAACACTTACAAACTTAAAAATAGATTACTAACAACAAAAGTAACTAGTCCTAATAAAGTAACGGGATATAGACTCAAAGACTTACTACTAAGAATATTTTAATACAGTAATATTATGTATATTATTATTATTAATTCATTCATCATTGGATTTATAGAGCGCCTTTCAAGACACCCAAAGCGCTTAATAGTGTATGTATAGTGCTATATCATCGCATCAAAACAAAGGTAGCCTACTACTAACACAACATGTTAAAATATTCAAAAAGTTAGTTTTCACCTCTGTCCAAATCATGTGATTTTATTCACTTGAACTCCAGAGGCCCGGATCTCTTATAGCCATACAATGATTCACGGCCATGAAGTAAAGAGGAGCATGTTTGAGGTAATATTCCAGGGAAAATATGATGCAAGGAAAGATTCATCATGACTGTTTTGTGGGGAGTTCCTTTGGACTCAAATGTGAGGCCATTTTTAACCCAGTGACTTGAATGCTCCAGTGGAACAAGGATCACTAAGAATAAACACAGAACAAAGTGATTTTAGAGGATATATAGAAAATTCAAAACAGATATAACAGATTTTTTTTGTTTCATTGACTAAAGCTTTTTTGGACAATTTTTCTCCAGTAAATACAAAGAAGTAGGATAAAATAAATCCATTGAAGAACTTTATACAAACCACTGGTTACAAGTAAGAGAAGCAGCGTCAACAGCATTACATATTGCACACCAAAGTCAATAAATAAAAAATATCCACAGTTAGTCAAGTGATGAGGGAATGCATGCTCTACTGTTATTTTAGGCCAAAGAACTCAAAAAGGTTTCTTGTGGTTTAAAGCAGCCTCATAATAAAATGTCTGTAGCTCATCATTCATAATATGTAAATAGATCATATAAAATTTCACACAAGTCAACAAAAATAAACATGTTTCCTATGTTCCTACAGACTGTCCAGCTGCAGATTTTCAGCACCATAATTATATCATATTTTGTTTGGAATTCATGACATTTCAGGACAAACTCAAGACTGAACTATGGCTGCTGTTTTAACATGAATTTAAATGTTGTCAGCTCTTAAAAGCTTTTGAGTCAAATAAATTCAATGAATTCTTTCATTTCTTCTCTAAATTTTACTTAATTTGAAAAATGTATTCCTCCAGCTGAGGTCCTGACCAAGCCTAGCATAAGATCATGGAGATGGGCCCCCGGGCCCCTTCATGTGCTGCCCACTGCTCCTGAAAAGGATGGGTGAAATGCAGAGGATAATTTCCCTACAGGGATAATAAAGGATAAAAAAATGGTGTGATATAACTATTGTAAATATAAATTCTAGTTTTACACAAATCAAGAAGCAATTTCTCAAGAAAAGTTGAAAAACATGTTGAAAATTACAGGAGGTAGAGAGTTTATTTTAGAGAGTTCCATTGATGACCTCACACTAGGGAGCAATCTATCCAAAAGTTTCTTACATTTAAGACACAACAAAATCCAGGCACTCCAAAGAAGTAAAAGTCGCATGAGGAAAAGAATAGTTAAAAGGCCTTTAATTACATGGCCAAAGCCAACATGTTTCGACCATGACTGTTTTTAGGGCTTAGTTAAAAAAATAAATTAATTAAGCATATGCGTGGCATCTGTCCCTACCAATCAATGGTAGGAACAGATGTTGATTAGAGGTAGACAAGGTAGGTGCAAGAACCTGCAGCCCAAGACATGCCACAGGCAAAAAAATAATAATATTAAAACAAAAACATTTTTTACAATACAAATAATTTAAAAAGTTAAAAAACAAGACAAATCAAAGTCCTCATTCAGACCAGGATGTTCACATGTTCTTAATTTATGAATCCAGAAAGCTTCTCTTTGATTCAGTTTCCGAAGTCTATCCCCACCCCCCCACCAGTGGTTTCACATGTTCAAAACCTTCAATGTGAAGCAGAGTGTCATGGTTATTATGATTTTCACAAAAATGTAGTCCTAGTTCTTTACTCTCCAGGAATTCAAAAGGGATCTGAATGATTATGAAAGTGGAAATGTCTATCATTGAAATAATCGCAACTTACGACCCCGAGAGCGCTGGCCTAAGAGGGTATCTTTGAACCTCACCAGCAGTGCTGATGAGGGAAAGTCCATCAACTCCATGGAACAGGATTTTTCCGAGATTCACCCTCCCATCAACCCTCGCACAAACGCAGAACACGGGGAGGCAAACGAACAAAGACGACCAGCTACACAAAAAAGAACCGGCCTGAGACACAAGACTCTAACAAGAATTAACCTTTCTGATTTCAATTTGGGTAATGAGCACACAAAAATGTTGTCTATGGGTCTTACATTTGCCCCTACCAATGGTGTTAATGAATTTCAGACTAAGGTTGATTTATTCCGCTTCTATAGAAACTTACATCTCAAGACTTGGTATTATAACACTAATAATGCCCATACAGTTTCTAGTAGGTCTGTTACTTCTATGGAGAATGGAATTATGTTAACTAATTCAAGATTTTCACCTACTATATCTAATCCGACCCTTCTTACTTTTACTAGAAAAATAGATGATGAAGTAAACAAACTACTGCAGACTAATCCATTCGTTCCAAAGAACAATCTGTCCTATAAGGAGCGTATAGCCCTAAATGAACTATCTGAGAGTTTAAATATAATCATTCATCCAGCAGACAAGGGTGTCGCTGTGGTAGTTTTATCTAAAGACAAATACATACAGGAGGCTCATCGACAGCTCAACACGAAACACTATGAAAGACTTTTTACCGATCCTTTGTCAATTATGAAAAGACAATTTGACATACTCTTAAAGGAAACACTGAACATGAGAATTATTAATGAATGAATTTGTTTTTTTAACAGTTGAACACCCGGTTCTGGAAGCCTTCTATCTGTTGCCTAAGGTTCACAAGGAACCCAAGGACAACCCACCTGGACGTCCTATTACATCTGGTAATGGCACTCTCGCCAAGCCAGCAACCAAGTACACTGACCACTTCATAAAACCTTTGGTAAGAACACTTCCATCCTTCATTGAGGACACTATGGATGTACAGAATTGGAACTCTGACGAACATTAAACACCAGTCTCTTGTGACAATGGATGTTGAAAGTCTGTACACAAATATTGAACATCAACTTTATGTACTCTAAAATATTTTCTTACTGAGAGTGACATCCCTTTGGTTGTCTGGCTCAGGTGTTTCAGCTAAAAGAGCCCCCGGAGAGCCGAAGCACCTTTAGTCAGGAGGGGTGCACATATGTTAGCTTTTTCTGTCTAGTATTTTCTAATTTGTCACTGCTAAATTAATAATAAAGAGAGCTGTTTTTCTACAGATAACTTTTAAATATTAATGTACTTACCTGTATTCACCAGCTCTAGCTAATGAGCTTATCCAGTTAAGGGAGGTGGCCTACAAAAGGAGCCAGCTCAGTTCATCCAGTTTGAAGGTGCTGTATGTGCTGGTTCCTGCCATGCCGTTTTTTTTTTATCTAGCTACATTACAAAATCTTAAATAATATATCTTAAATATTAACTGTGTTTTAACAAAATAAGTAGTCTAACCTGTCATAGGCGCTTTAAACTGGACCCTGTGCAGTTCACTAGTAGCTTAGTGATATGGCATAAAAATGTGTCACCGTTATTTTAGCTTAGTTGATTTTTGATTCGTCATAATAGCCTCATTTCTCCCTCCAAAGTCTGTTCCAAATGATATGCTTTTACTGACAGAGTTTCTATTTATTTAAAAATCTGTACTTAAAAAAAGGTTTACTGACCTTTTAAAACATTAGCTCACAATATGATTACAACTCTGCCATTTTGTTCTTGGGCAAACTCTCAATTTGCTTTTGCCCAGTGTTTGTCATAGCCTGTATATAAAAGGCTTATATTCTTTATACAGTCTGTTGTCTGTGTACACTGTATTTCTGAGTGTCACAATCATAGATGGATATAGTTATCATATATCAATATAATGTATTCAACACATAAAAGGCCAGGGGCGGTCAACAGGTTAATTTTGCTCTATAGAAAGATGTCACTGTTGGAAAAAGATCGATGAGAATTGAGACATGATGCTACTTAAACAGTTGTTTCTAATTCATTCACTGTAAAGTCAAGATCAAGTGTGTGAAAATACCGCGTGACGCAGGTGGTATTTTTACATTAGCTCTTGTTTTTATTTCAAATGAACGTTACGAAATCTTCTTTTTGCTAAAGATCAAGTGTGCGGATAATAGTAATTAAACGTGACAATCGTGTGTCAGCCATTGTGTGGGGCCCCTGAGAAGACTGGCACAAGCTAGAGGGTTTTTGCAGGTACTTGATGACCTGACTAAGAGAACTGCTACTTGAACTCGACCCATTTACCGAAGGAGATCTGCACAGGTACAGATAATATACTAGAGCTGTAGGAGCCCACTGTGAGGGTGCTTTTAAGAGTACACCCTGTCCCTCTCAAGGATGTGTACATGCGGACATTTTTTAAAGTTATGGGCTAATAACGCTTCTTCATTTTGTTATCAGAGGCCAGTTAATTTTTACAACTTACTTCATACTGAAGTTTGTTGAAAAACAAGCCATGTAACAAGAGGGTGACGTTTAGAGTTTGGAAAAAAAATCACAGAACCACAGACTGGCGGGTTATGGCGCCCCCGTACACGTAGGCCCCATGTAAAGAGCTCTTCTGCCATCTGCTGGAGAAAGAGAGAATTGGAACATAAAGTCCTCATAATCGTCATGATGTTCACCATTCCCAGATGTGTGGCGTTTGTGCGCGTGGACCATGTCCCTTGACCCCATGTCATGTTATAAATTGGGCTGGTTCTCGGTCTTTTCTACCTGTTCTCACTAAGTAAACGGAGGGGACACGTTTGGAATCCAAATATCCTGGTCTACTACTTATTACTGCAACTTGACACTGAAAAAAATATTATAGTAATTGGTTGGAGATGGGCCTATGCGTTTTTAGCTCATTTCTGATGTATCAATTTCAAGATTTTTTTATTTTTTTTTTGTCAGTTCATATAATAGACTATATTAAGACGACATAATTTCGTTTTAATTATGAGCGCAAAACCTCCACCTTGCTCGTCTCTTTAACACATACTCTATAGAATACTGGATTATTGTGCTTTCCATGTTTTCTGACTGGCAAATGATGGCCATTCTTTCTTAATGGCATCTCCCAAAGCAAAACAAGATGGAAGAGAAATATCTAGGGGTGCAAAGTAAAAGTACTCTGTTAGGCCACTATGTTAAATATTAATATATAAATAGTACTAGTGATAATACGTCACTAAAGCAGGTGTTTGTTTGTTATGCTCCCCCTCAATTCAGTTCAATTCAAAGAACTTTATTTTTCTCGCTAGCAAACTTTATTTGAAACATTCATGACACATTCATACAATACATACATAAAAACAAAGGTTTCATACCAGTCCTGGGTTCTCAAAACGAGAGGAGAACCTCTTTCCAGATGGCAGCAGTTTGTACTGAGTCTGATGAGTATGTCAGAGTTTAGAAGATAGATTCAAGGTGTTCATTCATTCTGATGATCTTATTTAGGGGGCCCAGTTACCTCACTCAGACAGCCCCATCCCCATCATGAAGATATAGTATCTCTCCCATTCATTCTGTGTTAAGTAAGTAGTAGTAAGTGTTTTCATGATTTGCATTTGACTTAAGGAAATGTCCTCCTCTATCTGCGCTATTGTGTTGACCCAACAGTAGAAAGTACCACTATCATCACTGGTGAATAACCATAATTTGTGTAAACCATCTACTGCACATCCTTCTAACTCATTTTATATCACAAAAAGGCCTATGTATCAATCTCGGTGTCCAACAAATCTTTTTGAAACCTCGGTGTTAAAGCTGACTGAAAGTGTGTGGCTCTTCTTTTAGCCAGTAGATGTCGCCAGAGTCAGTAGCTCGTAAAGCGACTGTGGGGATATTTTCCTCCGTCTTCCTCGTCTCTGTTATCTATCTGTTATTTCATACACACTTTTGGGCACGCTGCACTTTTGCCACTTAATTTTCTATCATAAATGTGAGTACGTGCATGCCTTGACCCTGAGACAAGAGAAAACAATCATGCGTTAATGTCCGTGCGTCATCGGCTGCCTGTTGGCGTCGCTTTCTGCCTCTCTCCCCCGTGCCTGGGAGCTCGGTAGTAGGAGTGATTGGGTCATAAGCACCCACATCTTTTGACAATCAGCGGGCTGCAGCTTCATCCAACCCTCAGACCAACCAACCCGCGGAGACGCTCACCCCGGTGACCCCCCGGAGTGACGAGTCTGGAGCGGGAGGAGGGGATCATGCGCATATCTGCAGCTCTCTAGCGCTGTCGTAAAACAAGTGTCAGGAGCGGCATCCGCGAGCAGCACTGATAAGGCGATGCCAGGTATAACCAAGTACAATCTCGTGGATGATGCGCACGATTTGAGGATTCCCATGCACAACGAGGAGGTGTTTAAGCATGGGGTGTGCTTCGAGGCTAAGGTAAGTCCGACACAGCCGCAGAAATGTTTAGGGTTTGTTAGTCACGTACAAGGTGGTTACTTCAGATGGTGCCCATGCCATAGTGTGGAGCGTGTTTTCTGTCATCATTTTGCAAATTAATCAATCAGACTTGAATACCTGATTGTGGCTAAGAAAAAAGTGACTAATGGTAACTTAGATAAACATAAAGGTTTAACTCATAGTTTGGTTTAGTTTGACTCTGCTGAGATCCACAGAAGAACAACCACATGTACTAAGGTTTTTAAGTAAAGCATACAAAAAGACACCTATTCCAATTGTTTAAAGATGTACAACAACTTTCTAAATAAGACTTTTTTTTTGCTTTGCAATACTGTGCATAGTCCAGTGTCATAGGCCTAAATCTATGTAGGGTTATAGAAATATTCATGTGTTCAGTGCACAATATTATGTTCAAATAATTGTAACATTATACAACAATAAGTCAGTTTTGTTTTACTCATGTACTATTGTATTGAATGTAAACCATATGATGTTACATTTTGCAGTACATTGGAAGTCTGGAGGTGGGGCGACCAGGCAGCAGGATGGAGATAGTGGCAGCCATGAGGAGAATCAGAGTAAGACATACACTCCCTTTTTCCTTTATCTAGACCTGTAAATGTGGGCTATGGTTTATGGTAGTTGTCCAGTTTCACTATAATCAATATTGAAGTGTGGAGGTTAATACGCCCTTCACCTTGGTCATCTCCTCTCGTGCACAGTTTGTACTCACTTGTAAATTACCTGTCTGTGTAAAAGTACTCTCTAGTCACATTCAATTGGCTGTCAGTAGTGTTTTAAATCAGGGCTGGACTTCGGTTTTATGGCTGCGGAGAGATGCAGCTTCCAGGGTAATGCCTAATAGAAAGCAGTTTTAAAACCCACAGAGACAGAGATACCATGGAGCTGTGTTGGCAGAGGATTTAGCAGCCTAGTCAGATGTTGCTAGATCTAATCTAAACAACCAAGTTAGTGTGTCAGTTCAGTGTCAGCTGCGTCCCCTCATGTAATAATCCCTGCGCTTCACTGCAGAGGAACAGCCTTTCACTTATTGCCAAGATTTTCTGTCATTGCTGCCAAATATATCACTTTTATAATGCACTGCAAGCTTTGAGGGCTGTCGCAAAATACATTCAATAAATTCAATATGCAGATTCTTTTCCCAGTGCCTAAAAGCTGTGTGTCAAAAATACACTATTGTTTTGTCAGTCTTAAATGGAACTGGAAGGCACGGCTCTTTTTACTTCAGCTTTGATGGGGAAAACAAAAATAAATGAAAATAAAAGAAGGAAATTGAAACTGACAATTTCGAAAGCATCGGTTATGGTACAGTAGAAACCTGCATTTAATCATGAGTAAATTATGAATTGTTATTTAATTAGATATACTATATTGTTGAAGGTTACACCAGGGAGGGCATCAGGCATAGTAATCTCTATACATCGATATGCAAATCTTTGAAAACAAGAAGACATGGACTGTAATATTATATAATATACAATGTGATCACTTACTTACTAAGGAGTGGTCATAAGATGAGGGCGGAAGCACTAGAGGTGACTGGAAATGAGCAGTGAAGACTTCATGACCCACTTCATCGAACTCTGACATTTGCTGAGATGGATGGCCCTCCTGTCCTACTTTACATAAGGATAGAGAGTCCTTCACCTGCCCTATACTTCCCCTAGAAAGAAGTCTGAATTAGATGTTGAGAAATGATGAGAAGGTGTAAAAGAGGTTGTAGTCTCAAGGTTATTTGGTTAAGTTTTTTCTGTAAAACCTCAATTATGTTCAGTGAGAGACAGAAGTGAGGGTAGCAGCTCTGGCGGTTGATGCTGCCATTGGGAGGAGTATAGTGCAACAGGACGGAGGATGGTGAATACATAAGACGGATGGTGAGGTTACCAAGAGTCAAGCCAAGGTGAAAATCCAAAGCCTGGATATTTGAATAATGATTGATGGTGTGTGAAAAGAAGATAAATGGAGTCAGATGATTTGACCTCAAATATGGCGATAAGTTAAAGGTATACTACATAATTTTTCTAGAGGGAGGTCTGGCACCTGTTTGTAAATGGTAAATGATCACATTTATGTATCGCTTTTCTATGTTCAAGGCACTGCTTTACATCAAGCAACCAGTCTTTCATTCACACACACATTCATACACCAGCGTATGCAGACACTGAGGGGCGAGTGGGGTTAAGTGACTTGCCCAAGGATCTGACTGCCTTACCAATGATGAACTGTTGACCTTCAGATCAGAGAATGAACACTACACTACCAAATGAGCTCGTGCCTCCCCTCTACCTTACATTTATTTAATTATAGGTGTTTTATGTCAGACCTTCAGAGCTTAAAAAAATGCATTCTTAGGTTGGAAGGACTTGCCTCTCCACAGATCTGGCCTGTAAATTGTCCTGGTGGTGTGTGTATGCGTAGTACTTGCTTGTCTTCATTGAGATAGTAGTTAAGTTAGAAGTTAAATGCCACACTGTGGGACTTTGTGGTGAAATCAGTCATTTTTTAAAAGTCACTGAGTGTTTTGTACAAAGTAAAATAAAGATAACAGAGAAAAGCAAATACTGTGAGGCTGTGGGCTTTTACTGTTTCAATTATCTATTAATCATCTAATGTTGGATTTAGTGTTTTCAAAGCAAGTGTGTTATTCCACATAAAACATGTTTAATCTCAGATGTCAGAGCATTGATATTTGGATGTATGGGGCACAGACTTCATAGACAAGGATAAAAGAGTCCCATTGCTGCATGTAGGACATCTTATCAGTGCTCGATCACAGTTTGCCCTCCAGAAGAGCAAAGCGAAAATCACTGGCTTTTTCAGTGTAAAGTGTTGTTTATTTCTCTGCAGTATGAATTCAAGCTGAAGAACATCAAGAAGAAGAAAGTAAACATTGTGGTGTCGACCGACTCTGTCAAAGTTCTCCTGCGAAAAAAGAAAAAGGTCAGTGCTTTGTCAGTGCTTAGACCAGTTCTTAGATTTTACATTATCAAAGACCATCTGACTCCAAATACTACTCAACCCAAGAACATTTGTTGCTATAGTAACAAACAAGGTCAACAAATTAAGCTATGGGCACTTGTTTGGCTGGATTTATGTTGCCATATAAAAAACAGCATAGAAATAACTAAATAATCAATATGTCTCTTCACAGATGCAGAGTCCAATTATCAAAATGTGCATGATCTAATAGGGCTGGGTGATATTGAATTTAGAATTTAATATCCCAGTTTTTCTTTTGAAATACATCAATGAAAATAATCAGGTGATTTTATGGCAACCAATGAAAAACATTTGTAAACATATTTGAAAAATACTTGGTTGTATTGCCCAAAACGTGAAGTGAAAATAAGTACAACCACAAGTGCACGAAAATAACCTTATATCCTTGTTTAGAAGATTTCACTGCATGCTTGTTATTTTGTTTTAAAACAGCTCTTTTTGCAGTTTTCTGAAAAGTACTTTTACTATAAACAATATACTTGATATTCCACCTTGCATATCTTCAAATTAGGAACTGCAATATCTTCCATATATTAATACATCTCTCCTCTATTTCTAATCAAATGTAAAAACATTTTGTTGAAAATCTGCTCACGTTTTTTGTTCTGTTCTGACAGAGGAAAGGCTGGTCTTGGGATGACAATACCATTCTAGTGACGCAGGACCCCATTTACAGGTAAGACCTTTGTCGGTGCAGCTGTTTTAATCAAATGTGTCAGAAAGCAAACAACAAAGCCCTGTTTAATATATCCAATTACACACTTCATTAAAAACACATTAGCCTCATCACATCTATCCACTACAGGATCTTCTACGTCTCACACGATGCTCAAGACCTCAAAATCTTCAGCTACATCGCCAGAGACGGACAGAGCAACATTTTCCGCTGCAATGTGTTTAAGTCAAAGAAAAAGGTACTTCACTCCATATGGTCTACTTCACTTCATGCTGTGGCGTTCTCTGAAGTTAATATTTATGTGTGTTGTCACAGTGATACATGATGAGCATATGGCCAATTAATCCAAGTCAAAAACACGTTCTTGTTTTGCATCCTTTCCTCACACGTTTTGTCAAGCTTACAGTTGTAAATATAAATAGATATTTAAAACATTAATTGAGCAGGCATTGATAATGAAAAACAAATACAGTTTTGCCTGGAATATTACACAGTATGGCATTAACTTTACTTATGTCCAAGAGGATAAGCAGGTGCTTAAGACGCTTTTGATTAAATGTTTGAATGCAAAATAGATTTTAATGCCATACTGTGTAACATTGCAGGCAAATCAATATACTCTTCCATACCCCCTTCAGAAAAGTTACCTTTAAAGACACTTATACTATTAAGTGTTGAAAATGTAATTCTATTATGGAGAAAGTGTTTTAATTATCATTGTGGCATTGAAATTGTTATGACTATCAAGTATTTTCCTTGGTAATTTTGGTATTGAGACACATTAGTGGAGCTACATTGCAGCCATTTTTCCTCCTATGACAAATGTCACCATGGCGACTGGACAGACAGTGACTTAGTAAAAATGAATACTAATCACAAAGGTACAAAGAGGGGAAATGGATGTTGATGTAGGACTCTCCCAAGGCCAGAGAGAGACGGTCGTGCAGGTCCCATGGGTGCTCAAGCGTTATCTGGGTGTCACAGATTAAGCACATGGCCGAGTGGGAGGAGATGGGACCTGCTGTTAACAGAAGATTTGATTTATTTCCACCAAGACATGCGGTCGCCTCAGCAGGCCTTTTAGATGTCACTTCTAAACATCAACAGTGCTTTTGAGTCTGGCCTCGAAAGGAGAAAGAGGCTAATTATTTTGATTTACAATGCATGAGTGAGAAAAACAAAGGGGGGTTGTTTTCACATGTCAGACTTGATTGCTCTATTTTTACCTCCACCAAGGGAAGAGTGTTTTTGTCTACTGTTGGTTGATTAGTTGATGGCTGTGTTTTGGTTGGACCATTTCAAAAGTGTTGACTTTACTGAGAGGAAAGCGAAGTGATTGGTCCAGATGTATTATTTCATATATTTGTGTATTCAAAACAGCACTGGTAGCACTTTATAATAAATTAACTATACTTTAATTAGCCTATATTACACAAAATGGATTCTCGTGAGCTTTTAGCCATGTTATAATGTTGTTATGTCCTCAAAGACATACCTGGAGTTGTGTTTTGTTTGATTCACAAATGTTTGAGTTTTCAAGTTAACAGCTACCTTTTAGCTTTTGTTGAGTAGAGATTGGCAATTGCAGGGCTGAAATGATCCAAATGATTCTAGTGAAGATGTATGGAGTGTTAAACACACAGTGGAGCACTTCCTGTGTTATCACATGATGACATCATAGTTTGAGAGAAGAACTTAGCCTAAATATGCAGGGATTTTGTGTTAAATTTGTGTGAATAAAACAAAACACATCTCCAAGTATGTTTTTTTTTAATGAGGAAACAACATTATAACATAGATCAGAAAATAGTGGGCCCTTTAAGAATGATCCAGCTTAGTAACTACGTAATAGTTGGGACTTAGGGAATTATTAAGTTGTTATTAAGTATGAGTCTTTCGTTATGGACTATTTCTCCATCATGCATCAAGGCTTTGTTCATTCTTTATTAAGACCATTAAAAGTGCAGTTACTATAAAATGTTACCACATCATCTCATTCCAGTATAAGGTCAGTGAATGAAAGCCTTTACCCCTAAATTAAAAGTTTTAAGCCTGAATTTTATCTTGAGATTCCCCTAGTAGAGTAGAATCTTCAAATTGTCCAAATAAATAAGTTTCATTCAGAGCCCTGATCCTTGAAGTGTTCATGTATCCCCTTTTTGTTGGCCATTTCAGAGTCTGAGCTGTGTAGGCTGTATCCAGTTATTTTGCTGTCAGTTCGAATGAGCAGTTTTCTTGTATCACTGAGACTTGCACACCTTACTGGCTCTTGTGCCTCTCTGGCAGTCGATGCCATTTTTATAAATAAAACCAGCCTCTGGAATATGGCTGCTATGATGTCAGTGGCTGTTTTCAGTCAACAGCAGGAAACAAGCACAGACATTTAATGAGACGACACCAGTTTTGTGTTTTAAACTCAGTGGCTAAGATTGTATAAAAAGATTGAAAAAAATTTAAAGTGCTTTACAGAAAAAGAAAGACATTAAAATCACAATACAAACAAATCCATGAATTGATTTGATTGACCTTATCCTTAACTGATATCCTGAGATATTCATTGAACCAGTAACTTTGATTCCCTACTCTCCAAATTGCAAGTTTTTTTGTCTTGAATGTTTTGATAATAATATCCCTTTCTATAAGACTTGTTTCAATTAATCAAATTACTTTAATAATGCAAAATTAGTTTAACATCCTAATTGCGTATACTTTCCTTGTAATTTTCCCATTAACTTTATTTATACAGTCTTTCCACATGAGGAGACTCCCTGACGTCACCTTGTAATTATTTGCAAATGAACTCACTCCTGATGAATGACCTGATAGTACAGACGCTGCAGTCGCTCAGCCTCGTCCAATCAGAGCTTACCTTATCAGCGCTCTGTCCTCCGCCCGCGCCTCAGAAATGGACCGATCCATCACCGTGACAACACTTGTGTCCACTCCATCGACAAGGACTCTCCCCTGACGGCGCCGAGATTGAATTGTGTCTCCAGTCCACATTTCTACAGCTTTATTTTTACTGCCCTGTCTGAAATCTAAAAGCAATTTTTCACTTAGATTGCTCCAATATTTGTGTCACATTATTCACAGAACTGCACGAATTTGAAGGAAAATTTATCTTATTATTATTTATTTTGTTTTTCTGAGAGAAGAACAGAATATAAACTGCTAAAATATTACGAGAACTATGTGCAAAGTTAAAGAGAAGAGTAATATGTTTTATATATATACAAATAAGGAATTAAATTCAAGTCAGATGCATCCTGCATCTGTATCGCTACTTCAGTGTTTTGTAACATGTTATTTATGTTTATGTTAAATGGTGCAGTTTGAGCTTTTCGTGCATGTTTTTCCATGTGTTTTTTATTAACAAAATGTGGCAAATAAATGTTGCAAAAACAACAGGACATACTTACATTTCAACATGACATAAATCTTTATAATGGATTTTGAATAATATTTTCTGTCTCAGTCTCAGGCCATGAGAATTGTCCGAACCGTGGGCCAAGCATTCGACGTGTGCCACCAGCTCACTGCACAGCAGAAAGGTGAAGACCAGGAGGAAGAGGAGGCGAAGGGGGAGGAGTCTGCGATGGTACCAGGTGAATACAGACATGTATAAGTTTAATGCCATACTGTGAAACATTCCAGAGAAAAAATAACAATGGTGACAAGCAGTTACCTAGTGTTGTTCCAGGCTAACGTAGACTAAATACTAGCAGGTAAATGCAAGTTTTTCTCAGTGTATCTCTAAACAGCAGTGCCACGGTCTCCACTTTTATTGATACTTTGCAGCTGATGTCATCAACATTCCCTGCGGGTGTGAATGGAACTGTAGGCATGCACTGTCTGAGGCTTTAATCTGAGCTTTACTCAAATAACATTACAGTCACAAGCTAGCTACCATTAGTTAGTCACTCCGACCTTTTTGTTGAAAATTAAACACCTAAACAGGACCATGAACACTTGTATTGATTACAGGCTCCTGAAAATGTGTTTAAATCATTTTGTATTTTCTTCTTTCAGACAGTCTTAAAACTTGGGAGTGTTTGCTAATGTGTGCATTGTGTAACCATGGTTACAGGTGTACATTCCGCCATACACAAACGTACACGTAACGTAACGTCACTGCAAAGAATCAATTCCCTTTAGTTTCCTTTCTCATTCAAACAAACAGTCTACACAAACAAACAGTCTCTACAGCATATACTTGTCTAAGTAAAGACATTATTATCCACCAAAGACATTTTTAAGCTGCTCCAGGCTCCTGGTGATCAAAGACTACCCTTTCCAATTCACTTCTTACGACAACATTAATCTCAAAGGGAGAAATGACGAATACTCTGTGTGCAATCTTCACAGCTCAGAAGAAGTTGACTGTGTCCTCAGAGACTGACCTTGAAGCTACGACAGAGGAGAGCATCGAGTGTGCGTCTTCATCAGAGCCAGAGAAAAGCAGAAAGGAGGAGGCCAACAGTGATGCTGCAAAGGTAAATTTAGATCAATCAGCCTCTGCTTTGTCAGTCTCATGAAACTCCTGTCACTATGAAGGTTTAATAAAGCTTGAGACGTGAAAGCTACACCTGCTACATTTAATTACAAAGGATGTGTTAAAATAAGGATTTTTTTTCAAATATTCGTTATAACATATATATCTAAGTTAGGTGGGAGATATATTGATTGCAGTGGTTGTTTAGCAAAATTGTAATCATCTTATAATATTGTAATTAAAACAAAAAAAAAGCTATAAAAAAGAGCAAATTCAAATACAAATGAGACAAGCAATGTAATCTTTTTAACTGGTGTCAATCAAGTGATATTTCTGCATTTTGTGGTTATTTTACCACATTGCAGTTTTCTAACCTGAACCGTGACATTTGCATGCATACCTTTCACATTTTTGATGGATATGCATAATATTGTTTGAATATGGCTTTTTTTTTTTCTTATTTTATTTTTGTCATAATCTATGTTGTGCATCTTTTTGGAATCCAGCTGGTGTGTTGTAGCTATTAGATTACAGCACATTAATTACGTTTTTAGGATTGTCTCTTTTAAAAAAATACATATCTTTGAGGGTAATTCTGTATTAAAAAACAGGTCTCATGAACCTCATTGTTCTAACAATTAAGCAAAACATTGCCCTGGTGTTAAGGGCTTTGAAAAGCTGTAATTCAAATAATTAAGACACAACTTGAACCCATGGAAATTGTATAGAAACAATATCATATTGATCAGCTTTCTGGCCTCAGTTACACTCAAACATAATAGTGTTCTTAAGTTGATGAGATGACAATATTAACTCTTCAGTGTAGTGGTCAGATCCATCAATCTATCTGTAAGATCAATCTAACTATTACACAGCCGTCATTACATTTGAGTGTATACCCTGAAGCCTATATGAATGTACTGCATTACTAGGTTTTTGTGGTGTGTGGGAGTTGTTTTATTATTCAGTAGTTTGATATTACATTGACCTTCTTGGCAGGTTGGCACTAGATATTGTAATTGTTTAGTTCCCAGTTTCTTGATGCTTTGTTTAAGAATGACATTGCAACAATAGATCAACCACAATCAATAATTTATTATACAGATGTAGATAATAAATAAATGCATCAAATGTTCTTTGTCTAAATGTTATATAGATGATTAGAGTGTTTATTCTTCTTGCCATTCCCAAACCCTTCATTAACTCTGAGGCTATAGACTTTTATTTGAAAAGGACCTAAAGGCTTCATGTAGTTGATGTATTTGTTTTGGCAGGACCCCCCTGTGCTGCTGCACTCGCCCATCCTCGGGGCCTCAGCTCAGTCTGAGGAGGCGTCCTGTTCGGCCGAGCACCAGCTCCAGCTCCTACAGAAACAACTGCAGCAGCAGGAGCAGCAGGCTATGGCAGCCAACGCACAGGTACTGCGCAGTACTACACAGTACTACAGCTACAAAACGCATGTACTACACTGTATTACAGCTACAAAACACTGTACAGGACCCCACAGACAGAACAGGACCGAAGGACTTGCTATATTACAATAAAATTTGCATTAAGTAATTAATTTGTGCTTTCCCTGTTTATATTGAACATTAATGGTCTAATAGAATCTTCTGATTTTATCTGAAACCAAGCAATAGTTCAAGATTTAATTGCAGATTCTTAAGTTTCTAAAGTAATGCTGTTTAGGACAACTCAAATCCCAGATTTTCTTTAGTAAATCCTAGTAAACCTATGGCTGTGGGTCTAATGCGTTGCCTATAGGGTGTATATAATGTCTGTTGTGATCTCAGGTGCGCGTCTTGCAGCAGCAGCTCTCTGTGGAGGTCTGTGCGCGCTCAGAGGCTCAGTCCAGAGTGCAGCAGTTGCTGCAGCAGAACACTGACCTGTTACAACACATTTCACTGTTGGTCAAACAGATCCAAGAGCTGGAGCTCAAAGGTGTAGGACAGTTATCCTCCAGTGAGTGGCTTTCATCTCATATTTAGCCTTTTATGTATGTTTCATTTGTTATGCTTTGACTTTCACCCATGGCATATTTTACACGCCTAATTGTAAGACTGTCTTGTTTGGTGCAGAGTCCTTTGCATCTGTCATTATAGTGTTTTCTCCTCCACTTCCTCATATAATTCATTATGCCATGACAGCCCACTCAGAGTATTCAGCTCTGCTCCCCTCTCTCCCTTTCCTCATCTGTGCCAAAGGCAAACTGGTGTTATAAATCATCCAATACTGTCGACATTATTCACCTCCATTAATCTGATACATTTTGTTTTCTATTTGTGAGGACAGTATTTTGATTAGTCAGATTTTGTGAATGATCTTCACAGACCCTTTGAAATGTGAAATTAATTGTCTTTATCAGTTTATATCACTAGGATAGTATAATCTAAATTTAAATCCTTTTAATTAATTTCTGAGACCTCCTAAAGTTGAATAGAATAGTATATTTTACTGTAGTTTAGCATACTTAGCTCCTCTTTTTAGACCTAGTTTAGGTCAGGTTCCAGCCTTGGATTCTTGAATAATTAATACATTTTATTGTTACCACCTGGTTTGGTAATGATTTTATTCCATCAAAAACAGCATCCCAGGCCTTTTAATCAGACATTTTTCTCTTGATCTGTTATTTTCAGTGGGCTCCCAGGACAGTCTTCTGGAGATCACCTTCCGGGCTAAGCGCCCGCCCTGTGATGCTCTGCCCCCTTCATTAGCAGTGGCCCCTCTGGCATCCCAACAGATTAGCGACGCCTGGTCCTCCACTCTACCGGGGCAGTGCTCTCCTGGCACTGTTGCCCCTGACGACAGCTCAGTGGGCTTGAGGGGGAGTGCTGTGAGGCTCGAGTGTTTCCGGTTTCCATCCAGCGGTCCGGACCGGCTGGAGCAAGGACAGGACACTGGAGAGACGCCCAGTGAAGAGAGCTCACCACTGGGGGAGCAGTTCCTGGGCGCCCTGGAGCTGTTGCGGTTCAGAGAGTCGGGGATTGGGTCTGAATATGAGTCAAACACAGATGAGAGTGACGACCGGGACAGCTGGGGGCAGGGGGAAGGCCTGACACCAGATGGAGCACCACGACTTTTCAATGTGCTAAACGCAGAGATTCTGCCAGACTCTTTGGATGACACTGAGATGGCTGTGTAAGACAGTATCCGGAGGACACATAAAATACATAAAACAGTATTACTGTATCAACATGTACAGATCATATGGCTCATCGTGGATCAGTGACACTTCTTTCTTTTCTTTTAGTTTACTTGTAAAATCCAGCCACATGGAATCATAAGCCAGTGCGTTTTGTGCCAATCCAAGGGTTGTGTAGTTTGTCAAGGTTGCTTCAGGGAGGGCCTCCTTATATAAATATTCCAAATGTATGCTAAATTTTTACTTGAAATTCAATTCTGATTACAATCATCTTTTGATTGAATTGATTTGCATAAACAGGATAATAATGTATCACTTCAATGGCCAGCTGGGTGCTGATTATTAACTCAAGCTTTGGTGATTAGTTAAGTGACTTATACAAGTGGAAAAAGACTATTTTTTATAAATATGCCTCCATCTTTGTGGTTTAGGTGTTTCATTTTAAAAAAATTATTGCTGCTGTCTGCTGTCTGTGGCACTATGTCTCTAATGTTATATGCTCTATATCGATTCAGCATCAGTGTTATTGTCATAATAACTATCTGTCAGGTCATTATGTAAAAGAGGAGTTTGAAATCTTAAGTAATCCATATTGTGTTTTGGGTTAAGTATAAGTCATTTCCTCGAATTTTGTACATTTTTGATCTTGCATTGTTTTAACATTGAGCAGCTGTTTTCATCACAGAATGTCTCATAATAAAATCATAATAATGGTTTTATACTTGACTATATTATTATGGGAATACATCCTAATTATTCCTGTTGATTCTCCTCCTGATTTTGATATTTACCTCAATTATAGACATAGTAAATCTTATAATTTACCTTCACTTGTAAACAGGCAGGTAAATGCGTATTTTGAACAAAACAGCCTACATCCTAATTTGCCTTTTACAATACCAATACTTTACAATGACTCACCAGGCAACATCTTGTTTACAAATAGTAGGACATTTTAGAACTGACCTTTGGAAAATGGGTTTGCAGCATGTGTATTTGTAGCTGCACCAGAATGGCGGACGTGGGTTTTTTGTCTCCATAATGGCTTTCTTTTACAGCAGTGATTAAATAGGGTCAGCGCACAGTGGGCACAGCAGGAACACCCTGGAGTAACCTCAGACATAAGGTCAGAAAGACTGAAATCATGTTCAGTTGCAGCTATTACACTCATCTGAAGCCCCATCACCTGCAGCTGCGTTCTGGGGCTGGACCTTTATTATCATATTCTATTAAACAGATACACTATATTGTCAAAACTATTCACTCACCCGTCCAAATAATGGAAAATCAGGTGTTCTTCTATGGCTACAGGTGTATAAAATCAAGCACCTAGGCCTGCAGACTGTTTCTACAAACATTTGTGAAAGAATGTGTCGCTCTCAGGAGCTCAGTGAATTCCAGCATGGTACTGTGACAGGATGCCACCTGTGCAACAAGCCCAGTCATGAAATTTCCTCGCTCCTAAATATTCCACAGTCAACTGTCAGTCAGTGGTATTATCACAAAGTGGAAGTGATTGGGGTTGACAGCAACTCAGCCATGAAGTGGTAGGCCACGTAAACTGACGGGGCGGGGTTAGTGGATGCTGAGGGGCATAGTGGGCAGAGGTCGCCAACTTTCTGCAGAGTCAATCGCTACAGACCTCCAGACTTCATGTGGCCTTCAGATTAGCTCAAGAACAGTGCGTAGAGAGCGTCATGGAATGGTTTTCCACGGCCGAGCAGCTGTCCAAGCCATACATCACCAAAAAGTAAAGCACGCCGCCACTGGACTCTAGAGCAGTGGAGACTCGTTCTCTGGAGTGACGAATCGCGCTTCTCCATCTGGCAATCTGATGGACGAGTCTGGGTTTGGCGGTTGCCAGAAGAACGGTACCTGTCTGACTGTATTGTGCCAAGTGTAAAGTTTGGTGGAGAGGGAATTATGATGTGGGGTTGTTCTTCAGGAGCTGGGCTTGGCCCCTTAGTTCCAGTGAAAGGAACTCTGAATGCTTCGGCATACCAAGAGATTTTGGACAATTCCATGCTCCCAACTTTGTGGGAACAGTTTGGAGATGGCCCCTTCCTCTTCCAACATGACTGTGCACCAGTGCACAAAGCAAGGTCCATAAAGACATGGATGAGAGAGTTTGGTGTGGATGAACTTGACTGGCCTGCACAGAGTCCTGACCTCAACCTGATAGAACACCTTTGGGATGAATTAGAGCAGAGACTGAGAGCCAGGCCTTCTCATCCAACATCAGTGTGTGACCTCACAAATGCACTTCTGGAAGAGTGGTCAAAAATTCCCATAAACACACTCCTAAACCTTGTGGACAGCCTTCCCAGAAGAGTTGAAGCTGTCACAGCTGCAAAAGTGGACCGACATCATATTAAATCCTATGGATTAAGAATGGGATGTCACTTAAATTCATATGCAAGTCAAGGCAGGTGAGCGAATACTTTTGGCAACATAGCGTATGTTCCCTCTGTTTTCTCAGCTCTTACATTGGGTTTTTATACTCAACAGTTTTTGATAACAACATAAAATAAAAACACTTTTAGATCTACTTATAATAGTTACTTCTCGTTACTACAGTTACTGGTCTTAATTAGGGCGTTGGTTATCTACTCACTAGCATCTGAGTTAGATGCTAGTGAGTAGATAACAACTACGTTTTTACCGTCACTTTTTGTTTGTGAATTGTGAATATTTTACAGATTGTGACATGGTTGTTTCTACTTGTTGTGTCTATGAAAATCACATCTGTGCTGTGGCTTGGGTGAGTCATCCTCATCATTTCATCATTTCACACGAATGTTTTGTATAAATTATTAGAACTCAGGTATTTTCTTTGTGCTAATTAGTTTTCCATTCAGTCTGGAAATATACAGTATGTGGTAAACTAAAATGTCTACTCCAGTGCGATGTTATTTGTATTAGGTTTTCCATGGATAACAGTGGCAAAGTCTCATCGTAAAACTAAGCTGTATTTTTGTCAGTAGCTGTCGGCCATGTAGCACTGTCTCTGAGTCGTGTAATTGGAACCGTTTGTGAATCAGGTGGAATTCTGGGATTTTGGCCTCACCTCAAAATCTCCAAGCATGTTATTTTCTCTCTGTGAGAAATACTGTTACATCAGCCTTCCTGCTCACTGCCTGTCTTTTCCATTTGCACTGAAGTCCTGCAGAGGGGGAGGTCAGCATTTAGCCTCGATGAAAGCTTCAAACTGAAACAAATGTGGATTAATCCTTCAAAACAGATGGATTCATGACCAAGAAATTCTAAATGTAAGTGTAATCGTCTCTCAATAGATTAGACTGCCTTTTTGTCTTTTTGTGTATATCTCAGTGAGTTTCAGATAGTTTCAGTGACCTGCAAATCTTATTGTATGTTCTTATGGATAATTCTATATTTGTAAGGCCTGCATTTCAGCTTTTGATTAATCTTTTTACTTGACTCCTTTAAAAATAGTATAGACTTTTTTAACTGTCGGCTTTGTTTCTTTGTCATATGGCATTGCATTTTAAAAGAAGAAATAGATTAAAAAAGAATGTATATTTAAATGTTCTTTTCATGAAACCTTAACCACTAATAATATATTTTACATGAGTTATTTTATTATTTGTGTTTTAACTTTATATGGAACTGGAGACTAAGACTAATGAATCAAAACATCTTTACTACAAGTACATCTAGCTCTGTCACAATAACATTTTGCTACACAAAATATCATGATGACAGAAAATAATACAACTTTATGCCACCGAAACTTAAAACCTACTAAATGAATCATGCTTAAAAGATATTATAATGAAGACTTTTCTGTCATATTTTGCTACAGCTCTGTATGTGGTGTGTATATGTCAAAAGTGACATGGCACTTACGAGGGACATAAATTGCTCATATACTGCAGCCACTGTTGACTGGTCCAGCTTTCACTCCAAGCACAACAAGGACTCTGTGTGGACATACCTGGGGTCGTTGGGTTGCTCAGCTCTCCGCCAACTGTAACGCACAACTTCATGCAAGTTATTCTTATAACTTATAATATTTTTCCTTTCTGATCTGAAACTTTTAGGAGCAAGAATAGAAACTTCATGGAGATGCAGAGGATATATCAAGTAATTGTCACAAGCCTAGTGATGTCTGCTTGTGTTGAATCCCAGGTAAACCCTGGTAAGTGTTTCTTTACATAAAAAACAATATCTTAAATATTTTTATTATTACTATTTATTTCTTGAGCCTTTGTATTGTATTTGTATTTAGAAATTCACCACAGCTTGATTCTGACATGGCAATGCTTGAGATAATTTATTACAACAAATCTTAGCATATGCACACAGATTGTATCAATATATTAAATGCATGTTAATTATTAGAAACAAATATATATACAAGGTGATTAACGCAGCTATTTAAGTTCAAAGACATGCAAGGCATGTATGAGGTCATTTATTTCTTGTGACAAATCATATATATAAAAGTGTCACCAAATCTTTCTTGTACTATCAATTAGATTTACATTATATGTCTCAGCATGTGGGTGAAGCAATTTTCAGTGGGTGGGCTTTGTGTGTATGTATGTGTGTGTGAGCATGTGGTTTATAGCCAGGCAGTAAATATACAAAGAACAAGAAAACCATTCACAAGCTGCAGGTATTTAGGGGGGAAAGTTTGAAAATGTGTACTCGTAGATACAGATATGACACTTGCTCTCTCCCTCCAATAGCGATAGCGACTTTCACTATTTGGAGAGTCTAGAGCAGGATTTATGTGGCATTACAGGAGTCTGAAGGTGAATAAAACAAAAAACACCACAGCATTACAAAGTGGAGACAGTCTAAATACATTTTTTCTATGGCAGATGTTGTAAGCTTTCAAAGTTCTAATTACTACTGCTAATTTATTATTTTACCAATGTATTTATTGTTTTGGACTCACTGCAGCCCAGAACATGTTTCAAAAAAATTCTCATACAAGATACACATGATAAACATTGATATTTTAAATCAGTATATTTAAATATTATATTTTGCAAATACCTGCAGATAAATAGATACTTGTGTTAAAGCTCCTCACGTGTTTTTGGTTAACTAATTTTAAAAGCAATGTAATTTGAAAAGCAGCTTCTATGAGACCACTCCCCTCTGGTTCTGCTATGACTGGCAGCTACACAGTGATGCCTCTGTTCAGCTGTGGAGGCCTCACAAAACTAACTACAGGAAGGAACTTGGGGCTGGAGAAGGGAGAGCACTGGGCTACCTATGATTAAAATGTGTACGTTTAGAGAGGGGGTTTAAAATGTGTATTAAATGTTTTTATTTTATTTTAGAAGTCTGCCGTTATCCCCTTGGTATGACCGGCGGTCAGATCCAGGACGAAGACATCTCAGCATCAAGTCAGTGGTCTGAGTCAACAGCTGCGAGGTTTGGAAGGTGTGTCTACAGATGAGGATCAGACTAAAAATATTTAACTGTCAATATATAAGAAAAAATAAACGTTTGATGAAGGGTTATCCTCTGTAAAATGTAGCATCACAAGAATGGTAATTAAACCAAGATTAATGATATTATAATTATATATAATCCATATGTAAGACCTGATCCTGGTCTGAGTTTTATTTTGTCCCCATGGTCTGGTTCTGCTCAAGTACTGGCTTAGTACTGTTCTATTTCAGGTTTACTTTGATTATAGTGTGTGCAGGTATGAACACAGCATATATTTATCCTGGTTTTCTTCTATCAGTGGTCTTTTCACTACATCTCTTATATATTGCCCTGCTTTAAATCCTTTTACAGACTGGACTTGGACAACAGTGATGGGGACGGTGCCTGGTGCCCTGACATCATGTCTGAACCAGACAGTCTAAAGCATTACCTCCAGGTGGACCTCCGCTCACTCCACTTCATCACTCTAGTGGGCACCCAAGGGCGACATGCGGATGGGATGGGTAACGAGTTTGCCCAAACATATCGGATTAGCTACAGTCGCGATGGGACCAGCTGGGTGAGCTGGCATGACAGGAAGGGAAAACAAGTGAGCAGTTATTGTTTCACTGGTACGAAGGGTGTAAAGGTGCAGTATTTTTTTTCACATAGGAAATCCCATAGGAAGGTCTCATTGGAAATGTTGAATCGCTTGGAATGTTTCACAAGATGTCATTTAACTAATTTGTTTATTTCATTAGGTGTGTTTTTATTCCTCAAAATTACCTTGAAAAACTGTCGGTGGGGCCACTTTTTCACTGATCTGACTTATAACTTACTTACTTGTCTAAATACATTTAATGCCATACTGTGGAACATTCCATGCACAGTAATAACATCTTCACGGTCAATCAGGCGACAGATCCTCCACCGTAAATGTTACATAATGCACCTTTAAAACCCCAACACCAAGTTAACATCTGTCTGAGGTTGGATTTCGCTCCTGATACTTGAACTGTAAATCCCAAATACTTGTCTTGTGTTGCCAGGTGATTGAGGGGAATAAGAATGCGTATGATGTGGTGCTCAAGGATCTAGAGCCACCCATAATCGCCCGTTTTGTGCGCTTCATGCCTGTGACTGACCCCTCCATGATCGTGTGCATGAGGGTGGAGCTCTACGGATGTGAATGGCTCGGTCAGTGCTTCTTTTTTAAGCTTTTAATAATAATGGTGATGATGCATGATGTGATTACCCATTCAGTGACCAGTCTCATTCTACACATAGACATTCATAGTTTAAAATCTATATGGTGTACTGTATATTGAGTGCAAATTAAGTAAATATTATTATTGGTAAAGCCAGAGAGGGCACATATAACTTGGGGGAAAAAAATAATAGAGTGGCTTGGGGGTTGCAACAAGCATCTCATCCGACAAAAACCAGCATGTATGTATGTACTTTTAATGTACTATTTCAACAGTAAAATAACAATATTGCTATTCCTTTTATACTTTAAGCTCTTCACTGTTTTATTTACATTAGATGGCCTGATATCATACAGCCTTCCAGATGGACAGCAGATGTTTTACAGAGGCATGGACGTCTACTTTAACGACTCTGTGTATGACGGAGCAGCAACAGAAAGGTCTCCCATTATCTGCTTTGAACCTCGATAATGACATAAAACCACCTGGAATTTAATTATTTCTGACCCATTTTCTTATGCAGGATGACAAAAGGCCTTGGCCAGCTCACAGATGGGACATGGGGTTTGGATGATTTCCTGCACAGTCACATTTATGGCATGTGGCCCGGCTACGACTATGTGGGCTGGAACAACAAGAGCTTCCCCAAAGGCTACATCGAGATGATCTTTGACTTTGACCACATTCGAAACTTTACCTCGATCAAGGTAAAAATATATGAAAACCTGGATTTTAGTGCATCCTGATTAAGCCTTATGAACTGGCTTCAGCTGGATTTGAACTGCAAATCGTCATGATTTGTATCATTATTATTTATTTATTTATTGATGTATATATTTGTCCCTGTACTTCTCTTTCTCAGGTGCACTGCAATAACATGTACACTCGCGGGGTGCGTATGTTTAGACAGGCCACCTGTTTCTTCCGCTCAGGGTTAGAGTGGGAATCAGACCCGGTGTCCTTCAGACCGGCAGTGGACCAGGCCAGTCAAAGGGCCCGCTTCGTCACAGTGCCTCTGGGGGACCGCACTGCCAGCACCATCAAGTGTCGATTCCACTTTGCCGACCTCTGGATGTTGTTCAGTGAAGTGGCTTTCCAATCAGGTAGGCCCATTGAAGAAATTATCAAAATGAATCAAGAAAAAGCTGTTTCACAGGACATCATAACATTATTTATAGGTTAGTGGGATTAAAATATTATGGTGTAAGGTACAAAGGTACATATTTGTAATATGTTGAATTTGTGTAGTGTCTACTTATTATGTACAATATAGACAAATGAAAAGGTAGCATTTGTGGATTTCCCTTTCAGAGACCTCTTGATAATACAATATAGCCTAATTAATGAGTATTACAGGCTCCAGCCTCATCTGAGACAAGGGGATATTTCAAACTCAACAATTAGGATATTTGACTTTCTCTTTTATCTTGGCTTTGTTTCAACTGTAGGATCTGCTGTGTACAATACATCTATGTCAGCTCGCAAACAAGGACATCCTACCAACCTACCAGGTAGTTGCTATATTACTATTGCTATTATAACATTTCTATAAATTATATTAAATGTTTTTTTTTTACAATGTTAAATGTTAAAAATGTTCAAAAATAAAATATAATTTCGCCTGTAAAGAGCATTTTACAATACATAGTAATTGTAAGACAGGTCATCTTCAGTGACTGTCTAGCTTTTATAATTGAACAGTGCCCTCTTCTGGTAGTTAAGTGTTCTGAATGGATGATGCATCTTTACAATTATATCAATTATGAACCATTCCACTTAAACTACTGGAAGTATTCTGTATGTTTTACAGGGGATGATCCCACACATAAAGTGGATGACAGCAACACTCGAATCCTGATTGGATGTTTGGTCGCAATCATTGCTATCCTGATGACCATTATTGTCATTATACTTTGGCGTCAGGTGTGGCAAAAGATGCTTGAAAAGGTGAAATATAAATAAATATCCAAACGATCATGTAAGTAATCATAAGTCCTATATTCAGAGCACATCTCAAACAAAATCTTCCTTTCTGTAGGCCTCTCGTAGATTGCTGGATGATGAACTGACCGCTCGTCTGGCTTTCCAAACAGAGAGCTTCTCCTTTCACCACTCATCTCTGTCCAGTGAGAGTGGCTCCACCTTCAACTCCACCTATGAGAGGATTTTTCCCCTCTGCGCTGACTACCAGGAACCTTCACGATTTGTCCGAAAACTCACAGAATTTGCAGATTCCATAGAAAACCTTGATGATGAGACAGCAGGTACTCTGTTTTCTATACAGAAAATACTCAACAATAAGTATCAACAGATATCAACAGATACTATAACTGGAAATAATATGACATGAAAAGAAATTGGTAAAAAACAAACATTATTCATACTTAAATAATTAAAAATAATTCAAACAACTAAAACGCTGCCAAATAAGGGGATTGGAGTCTATACTTTTATAGTTATTGTAATTTTATCTATATCAAGAAGCAGGAAAGAAATGGATTGCATTACCATTCTTATCATATAGATAGTCATTAGATGACTTAATATTATACTGATATTATTCATTTGCTGCATTATAATTAATAAGCATTTTGACTTCAGGGTCAAGCTCTTGTAGTAAAGCGCTAACAGCAGCTGGTCCAGGCCCGCCCCACTATGCAGAGGCAGACATCATCAGTCTCCAGGAGAGCTCAGACAAGTGCTCCATCACAGCTGTCAACCTGTTCACTGCCACAGACTCATCCATGAGAGAGTTCCCCCGACACAAGCTCACGTTCAAGGAAAAGCTTGGAGAGGGACAGTTTGGAGAGGTACAATTACATTTGATGAATAAAATATGAAAAAATATTTGTTTAGTAGCTTTTTTCTTTTATTATTTATCTATAAGCAAAATGAAAAAATAATCTACCATGTTGTTATATTATGTGAACAGATTTTATTAACTCAAACAAAAACAAATATTTCAAGTGCTGTCAAGTGTATAATGGACTGGGATTTTTAACACAGGTGCACTTGTGTGAAGCTGAGGGTATGCAGGACTTTCTAGATGCTGACTTGCCTATGGAGGAAAACACAGAATCTCCTTTACTTGTTGCTGTTAAAAAACTACGAGAAGATGCCAATAAAAATGCGAGGTGAGCATTTTATTTTATCGTGTAATTAGGGAAGTGTCTGGTGTCTCTAGCGCCGTAAATAATGATATTTTGTGCAACAGGAATGATTTTTTGAAAGAAATACGCATCATGTCACGTCTTAGAGACCCAAACATAGTGCGTCTACTGGCTGTGTGTGTGGACACTGACCCTCTCTGCATGATCACTGAGTATATGGAGAATGGAGACCTCAACCAGTTTCTTCACAAGCTCTCTCTCAATGATGACAAAAAGGCAGGACGTGAGGAAGAGGGAAAGACTACAGTCAGGTAGCCTTACTCAGCTCATTGTTTTATTGTATTTTGACTCACATGATGACTTCTTTCATTTCCTTTTAGCTACAACAAACTGATGGACATGGCAGTACAGATAGCTTCTGGGATGAAGTACTTGTCCTCACTAAACTTTGTTCACCGCGACTTGGCCACACGAAACTGCCTGGTTGGTAAAAACTATACAATTAAAATAGCAGATTTTGGTATGAGCCGCAACCTGTATCGTGGAGATTACTATAGGATCCAGGGCAGAGCTGTCCTGCCTATTCGCTGGATGTCATGGGAGAGCATCCTTCTGGTGAGTGACAACATTGTTTTACTGAGCTAATGAGTTATTTAGGAATTTATGTCTTTTCCTCATTCATCATGTTGAAGTTTGTCTTTTTAAAAGTGATCTTCTTCTGTAGGGAAAGTTCACCATGGCCAGTGATGTGTGGGCTTTTGGAGTAACTCTTTGGGAAATTTTGACTTTGTGCAAGGAGCAGCCATACTCACATCTTTCTGATGAGCAAGTCATTGAAAATACAGGAGAGTTTTTCAGAGACAAAGGGAAACAGGTCAGCATGTTGCTCTTATTGCTGCTTGTTATTTTATCCACTGTGTGCTGTGACTGTGACGACTCTTGAAACTTTTTACCTTTACAGGTTTACCTCCCAAGACCCGAGTGTTGTCCTGAAACCGTCTACAATGAACTCATGTTGAGCTGTTGGAGAAGGAACGCCAAACAGAGGCCAAGCTTCCAAGAGATACACCTGTGTCTGATGGAGAGCTTAGTATAGCAATAGAACATTTCTTATGTAAATAAAACAATGCGTTGTAATATTAAAACTTCAAACAATATGTATTTATTGTTTATATTTTATTATTTGTAGGATTATTTATAGTTTGCACAACCAGTTTTTGAAGCTCTTTTGTAAATATGTGTAATGTGTAAAATATTTATCCTCGTGCAGGTTATTCATAGTACTACACATTGAACATTGCATGTAAATAACTTAAATAAAGTAATGAATAAAGTGTTGCTTGACTTTATTTTTATTTTTTTCCAGTTAATTTTCTGTCTGGTGGTTGTAGTCAAAGGTGATTGGCTGGCTGTGGCATGACGTACGCGTTACGTCAGGTCACGCCACGCCTGCTAAAATGGAGCTGCTGCTTTACGGCAGTCGAACGATGGGATGGTACAACCTGTGCCATAGTTATAGTTTTACAGTTCTTAACTCCGTCTCCTGTGTGTTTAGTCGTGGTCAGGATGGAGCGGCTTGTGATTGTCACCGGTGCTAACAGGCAAGTATTTATTTATTTATTATTATTTATTTTTTATTTTTTTTTCAATGCAATAGAGTCCTATCTTCTGTTAATAAGCAGGTATTTAACAGTGCAGTTGTTCTCAAATCTAATGTGTATGCGATATGACCCAATCCTATATAGTTAATGGTAAATCATTAGGCTAACTTTTTACATTATGCCAGTATTTATTAAAGTCTTATGTTGTGAAAAGTTTACTACCACATTGGCAGAGATATTAGTTACATTACCAAGACCTGCTGCGTGCCATCAGACCTTTTCTGGCCCTTCTCCACACTGCCCCCAGGCCAAAACAAATAAACAATCAAACAGTATTTATTACTTACTGTGCCTGTGTGATTTCCCCACAGTGGCATTGGTCTGGCGTTATGTGAGAGGCTGCTCACAGAGGACAGTGGACTGCGGCTGTGTTTAGCCTGCAGAAACATGCAGCGAGCTGAGGCTGCCCGCTCTGCCCTCCTCACATCTCACCCCAGCGCCCACGTGGACCTACTGCTGCTGGACGTAGGCTCTGTGAAGTCTGTGATCAGTGCTGCTCAGGAGGTCAAAGCCAGGTAAAAAGTGCTCAAAACTTAGTTGCGCGCGCATATTTAAAGCAGTGTTACCATCTACAGGTACAGCAGAGTTGACTTTTTGTACATGAATGCTGGAATTATGCCCAGTCCAAAAGTGGACTTCAAGGCATTTTTTAAAGGTCTTTTTTCAAGGTATGTTATGATTCTATTCCAAATCAAATATCTTCTGAGCAGTATGCTTCCTCTCATCGTCCTTTAGGAATGTCATTCATATGTTTGCAACAGCTGAGGGTCTCCTAACTCAGCAGGACCGGGTTAACTCAGATGGAATGCAAGAGGTTTTTGCCACAAACCTTTTTGGTCATTTTCTCCTGGTAAGATAAACATTAAAAACACACACTTGCATTGTTTATGCTTTGATTTACCTTACATGTTTGCATTGCAGATTAGGGAGCTGGAACCACTGCTTTGCCAGTCTGATCACACATCCAGCGTCATTTGGACATCTTCTAGTAATGCCCAGCAATCTGCCTTCTGTTTGGAGGACATCCAGCACAAAGAGGGGAAAGAGCCCTATAGCTCGTCCAAATATGCCTCTGACCTGCTCAGTCTCGCTCTGAACCAGCACATGAACAGCCGGGTATGTCTTTATCATTGCTCATACTTATTTGCCTGACTTATATTATCAGTTGTTTTAATTATTTTGCCAGGGGCTTTATTCGTCTGTTGTCTGTCCTGGTATGGTGATGACTAATCTTACTTATGGCATCCTGCCCCCTTTCCTCTGGACTCTAATCATGCCAATGATGTGGTTGGTACGTTATATTATTATTGATTTATTTTTGACATTTCTAATCAAAAGTCTGTTACTTTCATTTCCTTTGCTTGTCCTCAACAGATAAGACTATTCACCAATACATTCACTATAACACCATACAATGGGGCAGAAGCACTGGTAAGTTTCAGATCATAATACATTATTCAATACATGTAAAATAATAATAATAATAATAATAATAATAATAATAATAATAATATTCTTTTCCTTAGTACTGGCTCTTCCTTCAAAAACCTCAGTATCTAGACCCAAGGTCAAAGTATCACAGTTTGACATCAGGCCTTGGAAATAACTATACACAGCCTCGAAAAGTAAGTGATGCTTTGACACCCCTAAACACAAAACAGTTTATAAACTAACTGTGCTTTACTTTTAGATGGACATTGATGACTCTATGTCTGAGGATCTTTATTTGAAGCTTATTGAACTTGAAAAAGAAGTTAAAAGAAAACTCTGACGTCATCAGTACCCTTTTGTGTTGTTATTATTATTATTATTATTATTATTATTATTATTATTATTATTATAGTGCAGCATATTCTTGACTTCCACTGGGGACCTGTGCCCTTACAAATCGAGACTAATAGAATCACAAACTCACATCAAACTCAAAAAATCCTTCAAACTCGACACTCGACAAACCTATAAATAACTGGGAGTGCCTTCAGGATATTTGTATTTGACTTTATTAAATCTGTATTAACTTTTTAATAAAAAATAATTTCACACACTGTGTTTCACTGTGTTATAATTTGCATAATTATATATTTTATTGACCTTGCAGATGACCAACAAGGTGTAACAGGCAGCCTGCCCTACACAGTATTTAATCTGCAGGGTGATGACTTGCATGACATTGATATGATTTAGTTTATTACTACGGAACTCTTACAATTGTTTAAAACTATAGTCATTAACTATAGCCGTTACTACTAGTGTGTCCTCATTGCCATGTATCTGCTTACTTCACCTGCAGTTGAAAACTAAGGCTGCCTGAGAATCTAAGACAAATTTCTCCCGACTATGGTAAGTATAGATCCACGCTCTCGACACGTGGTCAGAGATCACAGGACAGACTTTGACAGCTTCACGGACCACATGATTACATAATGTCAATAAAAACATTGCGCAGCTCGTGCAAAGATTGGTGGGCCGCGCGATGTCCCGGATGGTGCTCGCACCGGAAGAGAAGGGGCAGCTCTCCCAGCCATCTTGTGGCAGCATCCTGCTAGTTGTTTGCATCAAGCCTCGTAGAATCGGAGGTGAATCCCGCTGAAGGGGCGCCATCATGCCCGGACACCTACAAGAAGGCTTCGGCTGTGTCGTGACCAACCGGTTCGACCAGCTATTGGACGATGAGACCGACCCGTACGAGATCCTGAAGGCGGCAGAAAACAAGAAGAAGGAGGCGGCCGCTGCTGGTTCAACCAAAACCGCGGCTCAAGCCGCAAAGCAGCCGAAAAAGGAGTCCCAGAAAGACAGGAAAACCCCGCTGCAGGACAAAAAAGATGAGTCCCAGCCCCCTGTTCCACTAAAGAAAGAAGGTACGAGGGGGTCCCGTCAGCCTCAGCCACTAGTTTAAGTGCACATTTGTTGTTCTGTCATGTGCAGGTTCTGCTAGCTCCGTTAGCTCCAGCTGGATGTGCAAAGCTAAACAGTGAAAAGGTCAATACTGACCAGTCCTGTCCTGTAATCTTAAGGAGAGAAGTGGTTTCCTCTCAGCCTCGCTCTTCAGATCAAGCCTCTGAGCTTCTGTGAAAATAGAAATGTTAGTCCAGCACTTGTGTTTACAGTGTGCTGACAGGCTGTATGTTCTGCAACACAACAGTGCTCCCTCAGAGGTCACGTTCAATAAGCGGGCTGATGTTTTTGCCTTTCATGACTCACTTCTATGCATTAAAAGATCCACGCTTATATATTTTATTAGTTGTGTGACTTAACTGGTCATAAGACCCTGACTGCCAGGTGACAGACCTGTGTGTGCTCTGTGATTGGCAGGTATCAGACGGGTCGGCAGAAGACAGGATCAGCAGGGCCAGCCTGGTCCTCAACACCAGGGTGGACAAGGTGAGGGGCGGCCTGCCGACAAGAGGCCTGACCGGAGACCTCCTCGAGAGCGGCGCTTTGAGAAACCCTCAGAGGATAAGACCGAAGGGGGCGGAGAGTTCTCCACAGACAAGTGAGTAAAATCTGACATGCTCCCGGGGTTATCAAATGCATTTTACAGATGCAGAGCTGGCAGGATGAAGTGTTTATTAAGACCACATTTAAGTGTTATTGAGACCATAGGGCTGTGATGTGAATTGTGAGTTTTGTTGTCATATGTTTCAGGACTCCCAATTTATAAAGTAGGTTCTCGCTCCCCTACTTTTTCACTTGCCACTGATAATGAATTTGAAACAGTACTTCAAACTAGAGATAGATAAGCAGTTCATTTTGGTATTCCGATATTATCTCCAAATAAAAGTTTGTTTTAACAGACGAGTGTGTAGTTTACACATAGCTTGACATGTTTCGGAAGCTGTTTGCACCCTCAGCCGGCAACATCACATAACCCAGGTTATGTGATGTTTGTTGTGATGATTTACACAAATTTTGGTGTCATTCTCCATACCTGCATTGATAGGAGAATAGCGCCATCTGCAGTCAGACTTCTTCAGGACAGCATCTCCGGTCCTTGAAAGTTGATAGGCTCCTCGTCCCTGTTTACTGTCCTGTGAGGTTGTTTCAGGATCTCAATAACCCCAACGCGTTTGTGTTTGTTGTCCTTCATTTCAATTAGAAGAAGGATGCAGAAGACAAAGTATGTGTAAACAACACACTGGTCTGTTAAAGACTAATTTACTCAATACAGTGTTTAAACACGAGTTGGCAAATTGCTCACTGTTGTATTTTTTTGCCTGATTCCATAAGCTCCTACGCGCAAGATTCAAGATTCAGATTTGGGTGTATTTTGTTGGATTAATGCACTTGCACGCAAAAGTTTGATTAAATGACCTCGTTGTGTTGTAGGCCTTCTGGAGACAGGCCCCCCAGAGGGCGTGGTGGCGGCAGGGGTGGGCGAGGTGGTCGAGGACGGGGAATGGGTCGTGGAGACGGATTTGATTCACGTGGCAAGCGAGATTTTGACAGACACAGTGGCACTGACAAATCGTAAGTCCTGATTAAATGAGTATTCTCAGTTAAATTGATCTTAGTGTTAATTTATTTTTTCTCATTTTGCTCAAGCAGCCAGAAGAGTGATGAAAAGCGTGGTGGCAGTGGTTCAAACAACTGGGGCCCTGTAAAGGACGAGATCAGGTGAGAAACCTCTTGTGTATTGCTGGAACTGTAAGCTTCTTTTTTTGTTACCTTTGACATATTACCATGTTATCTGAGCATATTGTTATTTTATATGAATCACTAATGCCAAGGCTCTTGGCTTTTTTCAGTGAGGCTGAGCCAACTCCTGCCCCTGAGACTGCCCCTGAGGGAGAGGAGAGTGCTCCTGCTGGCTCTGAAAACAAGTGGGTATTCTGTTCTTTTTTAGAAAGATTACAATTTGGCATTTATTTACTGTTATTTTGGTTTGGATATTTGTTGTAAGTTTTTAACAATCAGGGCTAATTTATAAAGTATAAAAAGTACAACAACAAGGGTCTACATTTTGCATATTTGATATTTCACGCTCAAGTTGTGATTTATAAAGAAGGTTGTGTCTTGCCCTTTTTATATTTCCAAAAAGAGAAAAATAAATATTTGTATTTCTGCTTGTCGGGAGTAAAGAGAATAAAGGTTCAAATGCTAGTCATACTTCTATATACTATTCTGTAAATGAGACCCCAGTTATATTGGCTTTCCATTTGCTTTTCTAAGGCACAGAAGGCAAACCTGTACACAAGCCTTTTAAAAAACAATGTAATGTCTCCTGTTATTTTTGTCACTAATGTTGGTGCAAATCGGCTAAACATTGTCTGACCTGCTGGCCTCAGGATTAGATACTGTATCTAGAGCTAAGAGGATTGCTTTGTTTGAAGTTTACACAAGTCTGTTCTACTTGAACTTGTTTCAGAGAAAATGAGGTTGAAGAAGTGAAGAATGAAGGTCCCAAAGAGATGACTCTGGACGAGTGGAAGGCCATGCAGGACAAGGAGCGCACCAAAGTCGAGTTCAACATCCGCAAACCCAACGAAGGAGCTGACAGCCAGTGGAAGAAAGGATACGTGCTGCACAAGTCCAAGAGTGAAGATGTAAGCCATTTGTACAGTTAAGTGTGTGGTTTTACGGAGTAGTTGCTGAGTTAACACTTGTTTTTAACTATTTTCAGAGGCCAGTTGGAGCTTTGATTGACCCTCCAGAGGCTGAAGTAGAGACCAACACTCTTTACCACAAGGTATAAACTTTCTTTTTTTTATTGCTACTCCCAAACTCTCAAGCATGCAAACTCACTGTAGTGGACTTGCTAGTGTTGTACAATAAATTGTAGTACTCTTGAGAGTTGAAGAGAAGAGCTAGGCTGGAGTTCTAACGCAGGAGAACTTTATCTACCATCAGTACGTTGCCCAGTACCCTAACCTGAACCCTCAAGATATTGTGATAGTACCGTCCATGTACCCTAGTGTAGTTCAGTCTGGCTGTGCTTCCATTTTGAATGCCCTCGGTCCAGCACCTTCTATCAGCTATTTCTTCATTATATGACCTTTATTTGTAAATGTTTATTTATACTCTTTTCCATGTTGTGCAGGGCACTCCCGATGAATCAAGTGATCATCATTTCCGCAAACCAGCCAACGACATCACATCCCAGCTTGAAATAAACTTTGGAGACCTGGGCCGTCCTGGGCGCGGGCGTGGGGGAGCTCGTGGAGGCAGGGGCGGCCGTGGTGGGGGAGGCAACAGAACAGCACGAGGGGGAGGACGCTCTGAAAAGGTAATAAAAGCTGTTTGCACAGCTCTAACAACAACGTGCAGTTAGAATGAATAGGACAGAAAACCATAGAGTTGGAAACCCAATTGTGGTTTGTTCCTGTGATGGCATGGGACAAGACTCATGGCGCTAGAGATTATGGCTAGTGTAGCTTTTACTCATCCTGTGTGTTGTTATCAAAGTCTAGTTTAAAAGACAAACACACAAAGATGGCCGCGGTGTGAGAGGCAGGTAACTTTTCGTCTCCCACCCAAGACCCATAAAGATGAATATGGTGCTATTTCCTAATTTTGGATAAAGCTCTTTATCACGCGATGCCTTCTGTGCAATGAATTTGCGCTCTGGAGCAACGCTGGATAAGAAAGAGACGCAAAAACTGAGAAAAGGTACTTCAAAACTACAACCTGCACACGTGTTAACAATGATAGACGCCGAGGAACTCAAACGCCTGATAATCTCCACAAAAGAGTCTCTCTCCTTAGAATTGAAAGATTTTAGAACGGAGCTTAAGGAATTTAGGACCGAAACTGAAAGAGACATAAAGCTGATAATGCAGCAAAATAGGCAAATCAGCGAGGATTTGGAGAAGGCGAAAGATCGCTTGGAGCAGGTTGAATGCCGGGTGGAGGAGGCTTTGGATGCAGAAATAACTCATCATAAAGCAATTAAGTACTTGGCTAACAAGATTGAGGAGATGGAAGAGCGCACGGACTATTTAGAGAATAAATCCAGACAGAATAATGTACGCATTTTCAACGTGCCCGAGAAAAGCGAAGGCAGCGATATGATCGCATTTCTCAAGAAACTTTTCCGGGAGACATTAAAGTTAACCGGAGAAATTGATATAATCAGGGCGCACCGTCTTTACAAAGAAGTTAAGGCGCATGGGAGGCCAATAATCGCAGCTTTCAGAGATTTTGATACAAAGAAAAGAGTCATTTTGGCTGCGTGGAAAATGAAGGAAGTCTTGTATAACGACACTCGTGTCTTCTTTGAACATGATTTCACCCCAAAGGTGCATCGGCAGCGCGCATCGTATAGACATGTGAGGAAACATCTTAAGGAAAAAAACATCAAATCCCACGTTATGGCTCCAGCGAAGTTGAAAGTTTTCTATGAGGATGGCACCGCGCAGATCTTTGGTACACCCCATGCAGCTATTACGGGCTTGGGCGAGCGCGGGCTGATCGCGGGGACCGCTGTTGAAAAACTCCGCTCTGGGATACAACATGAAACACTGGCACAGAGGGATACTAATAGTGGAACTGGACGGTGGGAACGGCCTGGACAATGGGAACAGTCCGGGGCAGGACGCGTGAGTGAAGACGTGGAGGAACTACTGCAGCGTACCGAGAAGATCTTGGGAGCTCGTGAGTGACAATAAACAGTTATTCATTAAGGTGAATAACCTACGAGTAATGAGATGCATTAATAGTTGTATGGCTATATATATATATAGACAAGACAAAATGAATCAATGACCTTATTGTCTATATGTGGCCTATTATTAGTAGTATTTAAAAAAAAAAAATAAAAAAGGTGGGTGAAAGAATATGTTGGGAAATGTGATAGCACATGATTTATTTTATTTTTTTTTCTTCTGAAAGGGTAGAGGGTTTGGGAGGGGGAATAATTTACAATAAATTAGACATGACACTGATTAATTTTATGTTTTTTGTTATGTGTTTTTATGTTATATGTTGTATGTTGGTTAGTTATTTGTCAGACAAGTACCTGAAGTCCATTAGGAATAATTTAATAAATAATATGATTGTGATCAATATGAAAAACCCAAACCGTTTATGGACAGCACCATAGAAATAGCTACATATAATTGTAATGGCCTGGCAAACCCTACAAAAAGAAATGAAATATTTACATGGTTGAAGGACAAACAAAATATTAAAATAATTTGCATACAGGAAACCCATTCAATACCTGAAAATGAACTAAAGTGGAAATCAGAATGGGAGGGAGATATTTATTTTAGTCACGGGGTTAGCAATAGCAGGGGAGTTATGATTTTATTCAAAAGGGATGTGGTTTATACAGTTCACAACTTACAGTCAGATATGGAGGGGAGATGGTTAATAATGGATATAACAATAGATAGCTTAAAAATACAATTAATCAATATATATGCTCCAAATGAAGACAATCCATATTTCTTTGAAAATGTAGCAAATCGTGTAAATCCAAAAGATAATTTTCAAATAATTCTAGTAGGAGATTTTAACACAGTTTTAGATATAAAAAAAGATCGTGCAGGAACACATACTCTAAATAATCATCCACAGGCTGTAAATGAGATAGAAGAGATAAAATCTGCACTAGATTTAATAGATATATGGAGAATCAAAAACCCAGATTCTAGGCGATATACTTGGCGCAGGGGACAACAAGCAAGTCGTATAGACTATTGTTTGATCTCCTTTTCCTTGTTTCCTAAAACAATTAACTGCTATATTGGAGACAAATTAAAATCTGATCATTCTATGGTAGTACTCCATATTAGAACGGCAGAGTATCTCAGAGGTAAAGGATACTGGAAATTTAACCAATCCTTACTGAAAGATGAAACCTTCATTAACAAAACAAAAAAATTTATAAATGATTTTTTTGAAATAAATGAAGGCACAGCCAATCCGCATATAGTCTGGGAAGCATTTAAATGTGCTTTCAGAGGACACTGTATTAAAATCTCCTCTTGGAAAAAGAGACAAACAAGAATCAAAGAAATGAATCTAATACAGGAATTGAAAGACTTAACTGAAAAACTTGATAGTGAGCAAAACCCTCCACCTGAGCTAGAAATGGTAATTAAACAAAAACAGAATGAATTAGAATGCTTATACCATGAACGAACAGCAGGACTCATTACTAGATTGCGGGCTTCTTGGATGGAGCATGGGGAAAAGTGTACAGCACATTTTTTAAGATTACATCAAAGAAATTCAACCAAAAAAAATATAGTTAGTCTTTCTACTCCAAATGGCATTCTAACAAATCCACATGAAATTTTGATTGAGGAGGTGAAATATTTTAAGTCCTTATTCTCTCATGAAGGTGATCATGAACAACCATATAACACTAGTACATTTTTTCCTTGCCCCAAAGAATACGAACTAACACCAGAGCAAAGACAGAGTTGTGAGGGAAACATAACAGAAAAAGAAATGATGGAGGCCATCAAGTCTTTCCCCCCTGGAAAAGCCAGTGGGCTTGATGGAATCCCAGCTGAAGTATATTTGACTTTTTTTGATGAAATTAAAAAATATCTTTTAGCATCTTTTAATTACTCTTTTACAAATGGTAAACTTTCTGAATCACAAAAACTAGGAGTCATCTCACTGTTGCTGAAACAAAATTCTGATGGTCAATATAAAGACCCCACAGTTATGGAAAACTGGAGACCTTTAACATTACTTTGCTGTGACACCCGCATACTTGCGAAATGTATAGCCCAACGAATTAAAAATATTATTGGAACTTTAATTAAACATGAGCAAGTGGGATTTATAAAAGGAAGGTTTATTGGAGAAAACATTAGGCACGTTATAGACATAATTGAAGATTATAAAAAACAGGGCAAAGCCGGAATGTTATTTATATCAGATTTTGAAAAGGCTTTTGATAAAATTAACTGGAGTTTTATTAATAGTGCATTAATGTTTTTTAATTTTGGAAAGACTATCTTAAGGTGGGTTAAAATCTTTTATAATGAACCCACCAGTAAAATTTTAAATAATGGCTATTTATCAGAAAATTTTACATTGTCTAGAGGGGTTCGTCAGGGATGTCCTTTATCTCCCTATATATTTATTTTATGTATGGAAATATTGGCCATTAGAATTAGAAACAATACAAATATAAAAGGTCTATACCAAAATAATAAAGAGATAAAGTTGACAATGTATGCAGACGATGTTACTTTTTTTTTACAGCCTAAGGCAAAAACATTGCATGAATTATTAAAAGAATTGGATTCATTTTCAAAGATATCAGGATTAAAATCAAATTTTGAAAAATGTATAATTATGAGAATAGGAAATATTTCAAATACAAATTTTAATATCAAATGTCCAACACCAGTGAGATGGACCAGTAACAATGTGAAAATTTTAGGAATACATATTACTGAAAACATAGAAGATACAGTGCGGGTTAATTATGAAAAAAAAATTAAAAAAGTTGAAAGTCTATTACAGCCATGGAGAGGTACTTATTTAACATTACATGGTAAAATAACATTAATTAACTCTCTAGCAATACCCCAATTTGTTTATCTGCTGATGTGTCTCCCTTCTCCAGAAAAATCATTTTTTAAATATTTTGAGCAGAAAATGTTTAAATTTATTTGGAATAACAAACCAGACAAGATTAAAAGGCAATACATGTACAACTCACTTGGAAATGGGGGGTTGAATTTGAAAAATATTGAAATCATGAATGAATCCTTGAAGGCCTCCTGGATTTATAAAATATATCACAATCCTAAATGGATATCAAGTCAAATGTTGTTTGAAACCTACCCATTTTTCCAAAATAAATTATTCCCATTTTTTCAACTGAATCCTAAACATATTAATCATTTATTCATGAATGAACTGGAAAATATGTCATCATTTTTTAAGGATGCACTAAGAGCATGGTTAAATTTTCAATACCACCCTCCAGATGGCGTTCATGAGATTCAAAATCAACTCTTATGGATGAATTCTAATGTTCTGATTGAAGGAAAGCCTATTCTATGGAACACATGTGTAAAAAATGGCATTGTATTTATTAATGATCTTATTGATACAACAGGTGATTTCCTGTCATTTTCACAGTTCTGTGCAATTTATGGTCAATGTATTGACTCTTTTCATTATAACCAATTATTATCAGCTATTCCTACCAACTGGAAACGAACTATAAAGAGCAAATTATGTAAATTATTAGTATGTGTACCACAGTCAAAGTGTTTAAGATGGTTATCTTCCGGCAAAATAAATAACAGTGTATACAATTTTAATTTGTATAGGTCTGGTACTGCCTTTTATCCTCACAGAGTCTGTACACATTGGGAAGATGAATTTAATACTCCAATTATATGGAAAAACTTTTTTAGAAATATATACAACACCACAATAGATTCTTACTCAAGAATCTTTCAATTAAAAATATTTTACAAAATTATAGCTACAAAAAGATACCTTAAACTATGCAGTATTAAAGAAGATTCGTTGTGTCGATTCTGTGAGGAAGAAGAGGAGGATATAATGCATGTATTTTACCATTGTCCGTATGTGTCACAGTTTTGGCTTTCAATTCAAAAATGGTTGAAGGAATTCAGAATCACTCTACAGATTAGCCCCATAAATATAATTGTTGGTGTGCTAAATAAATTTTCATCAAAACTAGTGAACACCATTATTTTAGTGGGGAAAATCTTGATTTTCAAAGCGGTTAATAAGGTGGACCTATGTTTGGAACACTTTAAAAATAAATTAAATCTACAATTCATAACTGAAAAAATTATAGCTACTAATAATAATAGGTTGCTTTTACACTCCAAAAAATGGAAACCATTAAAATGGGACTGAAAATGTGGTTCTGAATTCTGAAACATTATAACTTATTGTATATTTAGACGCATGTTTGTCCACGTCAAGAAGTTGTAGGGCTATGGCTTTGAACCTTTGGTGTGTGACCTGTGGTTGGGGATGGATGCTTCAGGTGCTTGTCTTGTCTTGTCCAGTTTGTTTTGTTCTGTTGTGTTTTGGCTATTTTTGTGTGTCTTGTCTGTTGTATGTGTTCTGTCTGTTTGTGACATGAATATTTGTTACTTTAATTCCACATTGTGTTATGAAAATAAACTTGATTTAAAAAAAAAAAAAAAAAAAAAAAAAAAAAAAAAAAAAAAAAGTCTAGTTTATTTTGTGGGTTAGTTATTGTAACATTAATAACTGCTGTACTGTTTGCCTTTTCATATTATAAGATTTGTTTAAAGGTTTTTTTTCCCCTCTGGCAGGCTGGCGGAGTGTCAGTCCCTAACGTGGATGACCCTGAAGCCTTCCCAGCTCTGGCCTAGGCCTGTCCACACCACCTGCCCACCCATCCGCCCCTCCGGGCCCCCTCTCTCTACGAGGCTTGCATGCTTACCACATCCTCAAGTATAAAAGAAAACAATGAAAAAAATACTGTATAGTCATCCCACATCCCCACACCACCAGAAGACTCAGACTTTACGTTAAGGAGAACAAAGACGAGCAGATGGAAAATGGACCTCTTGTTACACTGAAGTTTTGTACCTAGGAACATGAAGGCAGGGATGTTTTCATTTTTATTTTATTTGCCCCACAAATTATGCATACTTAATTGATGTTTTGTGCTACTTGATTTTCTTTGAATTGGTTAAGTGCAGCTTTTCCCCATACAGCTTTTGTGTTCTTCATTGTTTTAGCCTAGTATTGCATTTATACTGGAGTTTTCCCCCAGTAATAACACTGATGTTGTAGCACTACACTACATAGAGGACTTTTAATAGTTACTGAAATATGGCTAAACTTGCTTTTTAAAGTGTGATTAAGCTTATCCTAAACTTGGCTGCCCATTTTGTGGGATTGGAATTGAAAATGGGTATTCAGGTGAAGTGGTATTTTTTCTGCTTGTTGTGCAGTGAGAAGTACATGCTTCTTTCCTTTTTTAATAGCTTGCCTTTTTGGTGGACCAGTGGTTCGTTTTGTATCCCTGATGTGCTGCCTGTGTTTTCAGGGTGTTCCAGGGCCCAATGTATATTTTAGACTGGTTTTCTTAGGTCATACAGACTGTAAAACTTAGGACCACTAAGCAATTATTGTATTTTTTGCTCGAAATGGTGTGAATGTGTGTGCGCGTATGTTTGACCCTGAATGTGTGAAATGGACAGCGTGTTGCTGATAGTTTTGAATAATCTTTGTTTATTTTTTTGGCACATTTTACACCTGAACAGTTAAACTTGAACTGTTTCATTTTAGTTGTGATTGACTATTGTATACTGATACATATCTTGGAGTATCTGTAAAAAAAAAAACAAAAAAAAAAACAGATCTCAAAGAATGTGTCCTGATTGTTGATCATGCTCACTGTTTAATGATTTTGGTCCAAACTGCAGCACAAATGCGTTATTTGTCAGAATTGTCATTGCTGTTATTGTGGAAAAATCCACAGCTACAGAATGTAATGTAAGCTAGTGGTGCTTCAGCCACCTGTGTCAGCACTAGTGAGCATCTTATTTCAATGAAGTGGGTATATATTTCACATGGGACTGGGAGTGTGGGCGGAATATATGTAAAAAGTGACTTAATTTAAATTATGTTGTGCTTTGTAAAGACTTGCTGGCAGTGCCCTGATACAGATGACTGGAGCAGTTTTATGTAGGACTGTCTGGCCACAAACATCCCTCTTCCTATAAAATGCTTTAGAGGTGTTACATCCACTCTGCCAATCATGGTTATTTGAAATCAGATCGTTTTCATATCTTCACAAGAATCATATGGAAAACGGGGTACATTGAGCCATTTGTCATTGCATCTGCAGTCTTCGTGTTGAGACAATGTAAAATAGAAATAAAATAAAACCCTTTACATACATTTAGGTTGTTTACTAATTTGTGAGCGATATGGTTTTAGAGATGTTAATTGTGTTGTTTATCAGAAGAAAAAAAAAAAACACTAGGAAATGTTGCCAAAGCTCACAGGTCATCAAGATAATAATCCTCACTCATTGCTACTAAAGTATTACCTACCGCTGTTGGAGCTGCGTGGATGAGTGGAGCCACTGCGCAGGCGCCACACATCCGGTCCTGCGTCCCGGGGAAAAACATGGCAGAACGGCAGAGGCAGCGAGAGCACCGCGACGAGTCACTCTTACCGAAAGCAGCAGGAAAGTCTGAAAAGGACTCATTAAATGATACTGGGCTTTTCCCCAAACTACTGTCCGCGGCCTTTTACGGATTCAGCTCGTTTCTCATTGTGATCGTTAACAAAAGCGTCCTCACCAACTACAGGTAGTGGGCTATCAAGTCAACTTTAGGGTCAAAATGCACTTCAATCAAATCTCAGTCGTATGGCAAGTGCCAAGTGTTTTATAACAAAAGCATACGTGAAATCTGTCGCTTAACAAAATAGAACAAACATTATTGGGTACTAATTATTGTTTTTCTACAGTTTTCCATCATCAACATGTGTTGGAATCGGCCAGGTAACGTTTAAACCACCACTCACCAAAAGCCACCAAAACCTGATGCATAATACAGCATTTTTATTATTAATGTGAGACTACATCAGTACCATAGACATAGACTGTGTATATATAGCTTTATACAGTCTATGATATGTACACACATTTTGTTTTGTTTATACCACAGATGTTTGCTACAATCGTAGTTTTGAGGCTTGGGAAGATGCTTGGTGTGATCTCATTTCCAGATATAAGTTTAAGTATACCAAGGAAGGTCAGTTTATAATATGGCTCTAGTTACTTCCATGGTTAACACTTGTGTAATTACCACTATTGAATGAATACTTTGTTTATTATTGTTACAGATATTTCCTTTGCCTTTACTTTATGTGGGCAATCAAATATTTGGACTCTTTGGAACACAGAAGCTCAAGTTAGATGTTGTAATATTTTGTGACTTAAAAACATTAGCTTGATTTAATTTTTTTTTCCTCCCCAGTTTACCCATGTTCACTGTCCTGAGGAGGTTCAGTATTTTACTGACAATGATATTTGAAGGTGTCCTGCTCAAGTAAGTCCTTTGTACTTTGTTGTATTCGCAGGGAGTAAAACGCAGCACTAAATCCTTGTTGTCTTCTCCACAGAAAATCTTTTTCTATTTCCATAAAAATGACAGTGTTCACTATGATCTTTGGGGCCTTTATTGCTGCCAGGTAAGCTGTGGTGGTGCCCTAAAGTGTAAACCTAAAGCCTCTGGGCCTATTTGTTTTTATTTGTTTTATTGCAGCTCCGATTTAGCCTTTGATATAGAGGGATATATTTTTGTAATGCTGAACAATGTCATGACAGCAGCCAGTGGAGCTTATACAAAACAGAAACTTGAGTCAAGGGTGAGTGACTTTAATGATAATAACATAAAATACATGACGATGAAATTGAATGTCTTTTACAGGAACTTGGTAAATATGGACTTCTCTACTACAATGCTTTGATTATGATTTTTCCCACTGTGGCATACTCCTACTACGTGGGTGATTTGCAAACGGTCAGGGCTCAGTATATAAAAAATATTTAATGTTTGAGTTTTGTTTAGATTTCCCAGATTTATTGTTTTGCAACATACACAGGGCCTGAAATTCGGTGGCTGGACAGATGCAATGTTTGTCTTGCAGTTTGTGCTTTCATGTGTCATGGGGTAAAGTATTTTTTCACACATGTATGTGTACTGATATTTTAGCTTGACCCCTTTATGGTTTTCACATTCAGCTTTATTTTGATGTACTCCATCTTGCTGTGCACGCACTACAATTCAGCACTTACCACGAGTATAATAGGCTGTATCAAGGTAAGTCATTTATTTTACTACATCTCCAGTGTTTTAATGGTGGTATTCTTGCCCTGACAAGCTTCCTCATCACATTCTATAGAATATTCTTGTGACATACATTGGCATGGTGTTTGGAGATTACATTTTCACCTGGATTAACTTTCTTGGTCTCAATATAAGGTAAACCTGTTACTAATTCAGTCTTGTATATAATCTGATCCTCTTCTAATTCTCTGCTAAACCATTATCGTCTCCCATAGTATTGCTGGCAGCCTGGTATATTCATACCTCACTTTTACACAAAACAAAATAAGTAAGTGCAACAGGTTCGAGCAATTGGTTCAGTTTATTTGACCTACTGAAACTGTTGGACTTTACAGAAAATGCATGACGAGTGAAGGCCTATTTTGAAGAGGATTAATCAGCATCAGCGTGTCGTATAACTTTTTATAGAATACAAAATCATTCTTGAATTTTAGCCATGTACATCATATGCATGTCAAAAAGTCATTCTTTTTTTAATATAAGCATCTTATTGTATTTTTACAAAAAGAAAATAAAAAGTACTGCTTATAATATTACCTCTGCTATTGATCCAATTTGCTGCATTTGTTAAACAGGTAACTTAATTCAACATGTGGTCATTCTTTGAATACATACATTTATTTATGTCATTTACAGAAAAATAATCATTTTTAAAGCAACTACATGGTAAATATTAGAGGAAAATCACGAGTCTGAATGTTTGTGGTACAAACAACTCACATTAGGCTGCTACTTTACCAAAGAATAAATTAAACCTGTGAAGAAGATATGTAAAAGATATGTACTTTCAAGAATCAAGACACTGGCTTCACAAAGGAGAGACATGTTCTCTTAATGAAACGTCATAACCGGAGGTCACACAGCCAAAGCGCTGCTGATGGAAAGCTATTTGGGATGACGCATCCATCTCCACAACAGAAAAGCATGGTATACAAAAGCAACCGGACAATACAGACAAGCAAATGGTTATAAAAATGTACCAACAGCTTTAGGTAAGAAATTTATGCAATGTTTACATTAAAAAACAGACATTCTGTCTAGTAAAAACAACTGTCAAGCACCGACTATGAAAATTCAAAAATACAGCAATCTTCAACATCATGAGTTAATAATACAGGACATCACTGATGTCAGTCTTTACACAAACAAACCTGCTGGTTTATTATTAATGAGATCAGGTATTGTACAGTTCATTACAAGTCAAGGAGTGGAAAAGTTCTGCTGGGTTTCACTTGCACTCCATGAGGAACAATCTATCAAAGTGCGACTGCTAGCTGGCGATAGTCCTTGCCTTACTTGCTTTTTGATAAGTTAAGCACATATTGAAGTTCATTTTCAACAGATCCTGTTTAATCAAATGCTTAAATGGCTTAGGCAGCGAACCGTCATACATTTTATGTTATGTTAAAAAATATAAATATCTCTTTAAGTATAAAAAATATTGGGAGTTTTTAAGTGTACAAATAGAAGACAGAGGTTCTAGTCAGAGTTTAAAATGGAGAAGATGGAAGATGTGGTCGCAGTGTGGTGCTTTGGGATGAGCTTCTCAGGCAGCCAATACATGTAGAGGTTGGAGGCCCTTTGTCGAAAGCGTTAATGGCCTTTTTAAATAAAGTTCTTCTGCCCTCCTAAGATCACTGTGGTAACAAATCCATGTCAATGTCTTACACTGAATACAGTTCAGTTCTCCTGGGTATTCTCCATTTCATGACAAGGCAAATGCTCTGCTTCAGTTCGACACCTTTTCGTTGGTCTCTCAAGCTCCAGAGCTGGATCGGCTGTAGAGTGCTCTATTGGGGGCTCAAGAGACCCATTTCGGTCATGGATGGGTGCAGTGGTCTGGCTGCAGCCATTGGAGTTTTCTAAAATGTGAGGACGTCCCTCCAAAACCGGGTAAGAGGGACCATTAGACTGGGGTAGTTCAGGCTTCACTTGATGTGCTGCAGATAATTGGGCACCATCCACAGAGTGGCTTGAATTGTGGTTTGTAACACCTGTAAATGTGATTAGAACAGATAAGGATTTGCAAAATTCAAAGCTGTCTGTCGAGACTTCATGTGGACCAACCATTGTGACCGCTGCCATCTTCTTTCTCAGAGTGACTCGTGCTGCTGCCGGATGTGGCAGGTGGAGGGGATGCTGCTCGACTGGACGTAGCACTCTCCGTTTCATCCAACAATCTGTCCATGTAATCTCTGGAAATACATACACCTTCACTTTTGACAAGTAGCCAAAAACACAGCATTGTATTACGAGTCATGGTGATTGGTGAAGTTGATCATCAACTAAAAATTATGTTAATACTACTGTGCAGGTAAACTTACGTGACACCAGGGTGAAGGTTGTATTTCCTTTTTCCAAGTCTGGTTTGCTGTGCAAAGAAATCATAACGCTCAGACTTCTTCCACATGTAATAAAAGGCCACACAATCTCCTACAGACCTAGTTCTCACCTGAAAGATTTAATTCAAAATTAACCATTGATATATTTTAACCTATTATCAATAAAAAACAGCAATTTTTCCCCAACATCCAGTAATCAATCACAAAGCAAGAGGTCACGAAAGAAAAGAAAATACTGATGCGAGTTACCTTGTTGGCCTGTATTAAATGAAAATCTTTCCCGTATGTTTTCAGTCCCTGTTCAAAATTTCGACATTCTTCCTCTGTCCAGACTGAGAGTTCCTCTGTTCATCAGAATATGAAAAGTTACCGTGTTACTTTGAACATTCTGCATTATGATTTTAAAGAAAATATGGAATACTTACCTCTAGCAGCTTTGACATTAAACCTCAGCCTCCTTAAAGCTTCTTCTGTATCAAAGTCACACTTCACCAGTTCATATAAAGCCTAAAGAAAATTTAACAATGGTTTGAAAAGGAATCAACTAGAAATGGCACAAACCTCCAGTGCCTTCTATGCTCTTACTTGTTCATTGTCTTTGATATGAGCTCCCTCTGGAATGGCATCCACTCCCTTCTCCTCTCCTGTCCGCTTAGACGCCTCGGCCAAAAACTCAACTACTTTGTCTTCAGCCAAACATTCTGGGTTCCACAGAAGTTGGTCATCATTTTCATAAACTAGGAAAAAGCAATCAAAAATGCAAAGAAAATTAGACCATACTGTGGTGAGAGTGCATGGAGTTCAGCAGTCTAAACTATACATAGAAGCTGCTCTTACCTTTCTCATTCTCTTTATATTTGCACAGCCCAACAGGAGTTTCTGCTTGATACATGGAACCTACCATAATTTCCTGTTTGAAAAGGAAGTTAATATAGTTCTGCTATATTTTTGCATTACACAGTACGTGTAGTATATAGTAGGACCTCAAACCTTTTTCCAATCCTCAGACGGAACATAGTCCTCATCTTCATCAGATTCTTCTTCAATATCATTATTATCTAAAGCAACAGATAGTACGGTTTCTGTTGTGAATTGTTAAGAGTAGAATATATGCACTAAATGACAAATTTACAATACATACTATCAAAGTACTTTAATTTCTGAGGACGAATAAGTTCTGCTGTGCCAAGTGATCTGACATTACGTGTGCGGCCCTCAGGGGGAGTCTGCACCTCTTCGCCAGAGGAGCTTTTCATGCCCTCACCCTAGAAAGGGACAGGGAATCATTAAAGTACAATGCATCCACAAAATATGAAAGCAGTGATGTATATGTATTATGACTGGGTACAGTTCAATGAAAGCTCAGTTGGTATTGGAAAATTAAGTTATGCAACTACTAGTTGTATCAAAATGGCTTTTGTAATTCATTTTGTTGTCCTTTTGTTAGACGTGGGCAATATTGGCAAAAATAAGTATGATCAATTATCAGTGTCCTGAAAAAAATTGTCAAATGGTATTTTTGCAAAATATAAAATGTGCCTAGTCTCAAGCATCTAATAAAGCTTAAATATGAATTAAATCTATTGTACCCTTTTTTTTTTTTTATATTACACTTTCCCTTTGCTTATTATTTTTGTTTTCATCAGAGATTTAGCAACTTTTTATATAGCATTCTTATATAGAGGCTACACTCAAGTTTCAGTTTTATATATCTACACGACATCTACTTTGATGTAAACTATATTGTATACCTTCTGATTTATTCAACATACTCTTCCTGCACATACCTCAGTTCGTTTGAGCTCTCCAGTGCTCCTGCTGCTCTCATCATTGTCCATGTCTTCTTCCTCGTCCTCTTCATCATCATCCTCCTCTTCTTCAGGCTCTTCATCCTCCTCTTCATCATCCTCTGCTGGTGAACCGCCTCCATAACCATACATGCTTAATAACTCATGAATTGGCATCTCTCCCTCCTGTGTAATAAAAGTAGATTGTTATGTCTATAGAATAATGTGATAATTATTTATTTATGAGTCAGGGACAGTGCACAGTCTACATTAACCTTAACAGGAGAGCTGCATTGTGCAGGTTGTAGCACTAGAGCTAATTTCCACCTGTCGTCCCTGGTGCATGTTTTTTTAGGTTTGACATGGGGAGAACATGCGAACTCGACACAGAAAGGCCTGGGCAGCCTGGGGATCGAACCGGGTCGCCCGGGCCTTTCCGGGGATCAAGCCCAGAACCTTCTTGCTGTGAAGCATAAGTGCTCAGCCACCATGCCGCATTGATTATGAATTTTTTTGCAGCTCATGCTTACAAAAGCTTTCTGACAGAAAATACTAGTTTCCAGTATTCAACATTTTTACTAAATGTAACAAACATGTTTATTTGTTACATTTAGTAAAAATGTTGAATACTGGAAACTAGTATGTACAATATGTAAATAGTAAGTAAAACATACAACTCAATGAGAACAGGGCAATAGCTCACTAAACTGCAGGAGTATTGTTGCAAACAAATGAAGATTGTTATGAGTAACCATTAGGATCAAATCTGAGAAGGTACTTCTGGAAATGAAAGGCAGAGGTCGAGAACATCATCGATCACAAAGCCAAAGCCTACAAATTCTAAAAATGTAGTATTAAAACATATCTACCTATTAGAAATATGTATAATATATATGAGGTAGCATGTGATGTTCATATTTTCTGTACTGTACCCGTGCTAGGTCATCTATCTCATTAGCATTAGCTTCATCAGTTGCCTCCATCAACTCCTCTTCCTCCAGAGTTCTCTCATCATCAAAGTCATGCACAAGCATGTCTGCTGATGGGTCGAAATCATGGTCATCAGAACCTGCTGAACCTCCTGTAAGTGATTTAATAAATGAAAGAGATAAAGCACCAATTTGGAACGATGCATTCTTTACTATAAAGCTACCATATTGTAAGCAATATATTCTGATGAAAAATCTAATTCTAAAATGTATTTCTCACTTAAAATCTCTATAATCTCTCTGGCAAAAAGTCAATGTACAATAACCACAACAATAAATAATAATAATTTACCTGGGCTCAAATTGCCAAAGGAGGACTGAAAGACAAAAAGATCACATTAAAAATGATATTTACAGTTACAAAATAGAAGGCAAATATATTAATGTAAAAAATAGTGGACTGCAGACAGCATGACGTCGTCTCGGGTTAAGAAAAAGCGCGCCTGACCTAAAGCATGGACTAAACCATATACTAAAAACGAAACAAAGACTGTGGGATCATCCTGCAACCAACTCTGGTCCTCCTTTAAGACCGTCTTTGGCGATGATATCAGTTAAACCCCTGCGTATGCATTAACAAAGTTTTATGTTCAACTAAGTAATATAAGATGACAAGTTTGAAGACCTCGCTCCTACAGCAACGTTAGCTCATTTTGTACACGCATGTAATAACAATCTGCGCTATCAAAATAAATGCAATAACCACACCCCTTTGTTAAGAGGAACACATAACACCCAAATTAAGAGATTTGTGTCGAGGCTTCACAGTTGTTCAAGCAACCGAGGGGAAACATCGTTAATGCCGCAGAAGCACTGGCTAGCGGAGCTAAATTAGCCAACCCCGAAGTTTAATAAACAGAGTTGTTTCAAAATATTAGATTTTATAGCATTGGAAATAGCGCATATATGACTAGATTTGTTACAATTACAGCCAAAAGCATTGCAACTATGCAGATGAAATATATGTTGTCTTATATATGTATTTTTGCAATTATTTATTTCACTTTCTTACCTCCGCCATGTTTGCAATCCGACGGGTTCACGTAAGGGGTCAGCCAAAGACCCGGATGTTCAGTCCCGCCCCCTGCGCGACGCAAAATAAAAATGATATAAAATTATAGAATTATGTAAAACAAAATAAATAACAATAAATGAATAATAAAAAACATGTATTCACATTTGCCAAATTAACAGGGTTTGTTGTTTATTCACATATTGTTACATTTATTCTTTGCCATGTATCTTCATCTGGAGAGAGTTCAATGTCCTTTTAATATTTAGAAAGGCGCTGGTAATGAGTATTTGAAAACACCCACATGAACAGGTAATCACTGATTTATTTGTGTGATAGTGGCCACAATGCACTATGTTGCCATGCAGAGAACCGCTTGTTGTGGAAAACACATTTGCAGTAATCTTTAAGCAAACACTTTTCTTATCCCTGACAATAAAAAAGCATATGCCCAGCGTTGAGAAGTAGGATTTTCTTAGGTCATTTAGGTCCATCAGTGGATCTTCTGATTCCAACACATGTGCTAAATGGGCAGAATAATTTCCATTTCTGAAAGCAAATGACAATTACCCAAGAAGTCATACTTCCGGTTGTCTTACCAGAAAGACATCCTTTGCAGGTCTATAAAAGAATAGGTTGAGCCAAGCAGTTCAATAAACAACACATTCATCTCAAGATTTAAAGACAGCCTTTTTCATTTCAATGAGAGGTGCAGTTGTGGTGGTTCTGCTGTGCTTACTATGTGTGGCACAGGTTGAGAGCCAGAATAATGCCAACACTCTGCGCTTGTGCGGTCGAGCATTTGTGCGGGCGCTGGTTTTCACATGTGGAGGCTCCAGGTGGAAGAGACTGATGACAGAGGAGGGGGCACTGCTCAGAGGTAACATATTATTTCTGTCATTATATTTCTGCTCTTAACATTGAATTTAAAGATGCACTATGTGACTTTTTGGTGAGGTGTCCACCACCGGCTTGTTGTCTGAAATGTTCAATAGAATGGCATTAAAGTTATCTATCTCCAGTTCAATTACAATTTCTTTTATTGCTCAAAAGTATATACATGCATTCTTACAGTGATCGCCTCTCCACAGGTCTGGAACTTGGCATGGTCATATACAAATGACATACAAGTGGAAAATTCCAGGCAAAGCACTAAAATCTCCATGGCAGAAATGTTACATAGTGCACCTTTAACCCTTAACCAAAACTTTTACAAGTTAGAAGATAAAAGTTCAACCACCATCTCATTGCAGGGACCACAGTGGCAAATCCTTTAAGCACAGAAGTTTTGAAGCCCATGAATCGCCAATGGAGGGACCAACACCAGGCATTACTAACAGAGTGCTGCGATGTAGGATGTCAAAAGAGTGACCTAACTTTACTCTGCTGATGAAACACATCCCAGTGAGCTTTAAGGATCACCAATTTGTTTGTTAAATGTAATTTTATATCTTTAGTTAGTAAAAACATAAAATCATATGTAGTTTCTGAGTTCTTTGTACATTTTTTAAAACATAAAACCTTTTCTTTTATATATGTCACACTTACTCAAAATATACAACATACACAATTGCCAAACCAAACAAAGAGCTGTTTTTGAATGAATAGGTGGCAAAAGTGTCGTTGGTTGCATCCCAGAGGCAACGGCTGCTGATCTGCATGCCCTGTCCACTTAATTGTCCTATATTAACTGCAACAACAGTCTTATATCGTGGGATCATTAGCTCCTTCACACGTGCTCTGATCACCTGTGAGAACATTTGGCAATAATCAAACAACACACAGCTACAGGCAAATTTAATTTTAGCAAATCTACCATTCATTTATTTTACTTACCTCACATAATGTTTTTGTCATTTGTCGAGACCACTCCGCTTCATAGGTTTCATGCTGGAGATAACAAGTGAGTACATCTCTCAATATTTCAGTGATAACAGGTACTGAGTGACGTTTATGAGGTCCTACAATATAAAAGAATACACAGATGTATTATTGTGCCTGAATATGGATAACAACACAGGTTAAATAATGACAGATATTTAAAGACAGCTGACCTAGTTGATAAGTGTTTTCAGTAGGCAGTCGTGTGTCATCATGGTGTAAGGGGTCCTCCACATTTGAGACAGTGCTTATGGAGCTATGGGTGGGTTACCATTAAAATCATTAAGTTAACAAGAAATATCAATTTTATTCAAATCAGCAGTCTACTATTATTGAAAATGCATAAATAGAAGTTGTACACAGATGTCTTTGTGCACATGTGGCTACACCATTCAGTCCATTACTTTGCAGCTTATCTTTACTTACTCCTTAGGTCTGCCATCTTTAGGTTTGTGCCCTGCGTCTGAGGGTAATCTTCCCATTTTCTTGTCTTTCTTCAGAGCTCTGTCTTTGAGCAGGTCCGACATGACAAGCTATAAATGGCAATATAATCAATATATACAAGTAAACTTAAAAACAGCATCAACCATACTACAAACCAATGACATAGAAAAGGTAACTGTTAAATAAAACTAAATCAGAACCTTAGCAAACAGACTTTAACAGTTAACGCTAGCTTACGTTACACTTTACATACGTTTTTTGTTGTTTTGTTTTTCTTTTTTTATATAGCTATATCTGGATACACATTGTTCACCGATTAGTTTATCGTAGTGTACTTCTGTCTGGAAAACAATTAACATTTGATAAGAGTAAAATAATGTACCTTTTATTTTGTTGGGTAGCGATGAAATGAAACGTAGTGACGGCTGAGCGTTATGTCGTCATGGCAACTGTTCCAGTGGGCGGGTTCACGCTTTACGTGGTTTGCGTGCATCGGAAGACTTGAAGCTATGATCAAAACAAACCAAAAATGGTGCCAGAGTCTAAAAATAATATATAATTATTTATAATATAATATTATCTAAAATAATATATACATTGGCATTGAAGAAGGCAGGAGACAACATTTTATATCTCTTTATTATCAAGGGAAACAAGTATTACATTACAATGACTTTTTAAATATATAACTATACTTCAAATCTTTGGATGGGAAATTTACATGAAATGATTGCATATTATGTGTTCACTTTACAGAATATAACTAAGTTGCACCAGCCCTCGAATGTTGACACCTTTACTTATAAGGCAAATAAAAATCATGTATGTGCTTGGCTGAAAAAAAAAATAGCAGAATTTAAAGTTTTCAGTTGAAAATATGCCATTTTACTTCATAGTTGTAAAAAAAATTAATAATCCAAGTTAGACAAATATTCTTAACAGAAGCTACACATCAGTTGTTGCCTATTGTTAGGATGTCACATACGTTTGAGTCCAATTGTGAAACTGACACCACCAACTGTAGGTGCTATTGCTTTTAATCTGAAATTGAATGAAAACGCATTTTTAATCTCAGTTTGAAAGTGACATTAATGCCAAAACATTAGTGAAAGTTAAGGACAAGATAAAAACAGTCTCATAACAAAAGTAGCATTACTTGATAGTAGACATTTATTTTGTGGGAAAATTGCATTGTGTAATTGCAAATTTCATGCACCACTGTTTGGGAGTCAATCAATGGCCACACATCTGGACAAACAAACATTCCCGGCAAAATATGGTGCAGAGTTAAATAAAGACCTGACAGCAATAAAAAACAACAACAACAACAACAACAACACCAACAAAATAGACCCATATGTCCTTCAAAAGACATTTTATATACACTTTTTACAAGGTTTTATATTGCTATCAGAAAACAAGATTACTGAACATGGTGGAAAAAGAAGAAAATCAATTATGAATAGTATTTTTTTTATCTGTATGCCTCTCAACCATCTTGCAGTCAGAAGTGTCAAAGGCAACTAAAATGTGTCAGCTGTCTTTCTTTTACATGTATCTTAAAGCTCCATCCCACCACAACTTTATGGCACAGCAAACATTTAAGGCCATTTCAGATTAATACAACAGTCCAACTTCAAGCACTTCTGTCATATTATATTAACAAAACACACACAGTCGTCATCATCACGCATCATTGCACAATCCCATATTGGTCATTTCTCACTATGGATAAAAACACTGCCTTAGTATAGACTATGGCAGCATCTTTATGAATCCCTTCACATTTGAGGGGAGCACAGCTGCTGGAACAAAAAACCAAAACACCTGGCTATAGACGGCAGTGTAAATAAACAACAGCAAATTAACCTTATGCTACAAATATCTAATATTTTCTATCAGTTTCCACCTTGTTTAAGATTGTTTCATACTTTATTATAATCTATTTAGTATTCACATTGTTTTTTACAGTGCAAAGACAACAGGTTAGACAAATCAAACTGAGGAATAAGGCTGGATCATTGCATGAATCCACAAATCCACAAGACCTAAAAATAGGTGGATGTACTTACATTTGACTCCAAGTGTTCCAAGTGCACAAAACTAATCATCTGTTTTTACTTGCATAATCTCAGCAGTAGCCAGTCTATTGAAGTAGTTTTGTGTTATTGTGTTAAAATAGCACATTAAACAGCTGCTAAAGATGTAGATTAAAATGTGTTGAGATAAAGTTCAAGGGTTCACAGTCAAAAGCCATTGTTCCGTCCATGATCTGTTCTGTTATTTATCTGCCAAATATTTTCCTGCAAAGACATAAAGCAAAAAGCATAATCAATAAACAATGAAGGGACACACTGTCCAACAGCTCAAAAATAAAGCTAAACCAAAAACTAAACCACGGAACAAGAACCAACGGATCTAAACAGAACACTTGTTATGACTGCTAAATGTTATGTGTGTCTGATTGTGTTAAAACATGTGATGTATGAGTACTATCTGTACTATAGTACATACAGCACAGTGATAAGGTGAAAAGCTACAGGATGGATCAGGCATCTCTACCTTTATGCTTTAAATAACTGTCCATTGTCCTGATACATACATAGATGAAATGACAATATGAGCCCAAGTCAGATTTTTTAAGCATTAACTGAATAACAACTGTAGAACATTTCAGTTTGGAATTCATGTGTTGTTGTTTTTCTATATGATAATAGTATTTAATCAAGATTTCAATAATGGCGGCACAATATCGACAATATCAATAATGGTGGCACAATTCTAAGCTAACCTGCTGCAAATCTCTTTTTGATCAGTGATAGCCGGTATCCAGTCCCCACCAGCTGGATGTCACAACCAGAAAGAGTGCTGCCCTCAGAGCTGAACTGAACAGAGAGCTGTGAGGGCTTACACGGACCCTCAGTCATCTGGAAACGTCCTAGCAAAGCCCCAACTCCTACAAAAAAAGCAGAATCACTTGTTTTATACAAAACTGTACAGATTTACAGTTTATTTACAGTCTTTTAACTGCAATATGGCTACCTCCATTTTCAGATCTATGAGAAAGACTAGGGATCTTCCACTGTATGGTCTGTGGCTCTGGAGTCCTGAAAAGAAAATAATTTTATATTTCAGAAATCAGGTTTTAGTTTGTACAGTATATAAGGACAATCTCATCTAGGCCTGTACAGCACTCACCATGTGGCAGGTGGGATCATGGTCTGGAGTTTGGCAATGCCTCCATCCACTGGGACCCCAAAAATGATGTTGTGTAACGGAGCAGGGGCAGCCATAGCCCCAGTGTTGTATTTGTAGTCTATTCTGAGGTCGGTGGAGTTGGCATCACCTCTCCAGCTCACAGCCAAGTTCAGTGGAGTCGACTGGATGCCCTCGGCTGAGACCTGATGAGCATGGAGAAAAGTTACTGTATTTGTGTGTGTGTGTGTGTGTGTATATATATATATATATATATATATATATATATATATATATATATATATATATATATATATATATATATATATATATATATATATATATATATTTTTTTTTTTTTTTTTTTTTTTTTTTTTTTTTTTTAACAAATCAGGACATGAAACATTTCCATGGACATACTTGGTATTTGATCATATCCACATTGTAGTATGTCGCCTGCGGTTTCTGCTCAGCAATCTTCTTGAGATGGCTCATCAAGTTTGGCATATTGACCGAGAACTCCTTAATGTTTGTGCTCTGTGTTAAGGATTCACTAAAGGATAAAGCATTATTGATCTTAATGTCAAAGCTAATGTCATTGTTGTTATAAGTGTTTACTATTTTCTTACCAGCACAGCAGTTGTGGGTTAGGTAGGACTTGTTCTAATCGATTATAGTTGATAATATTAAAAGTGAGGGTGGGTTGAGTTGGGTGACTTGCAAAATGCCGGGTTATACCCGCAGGAAATGACAGAACCATCTCCCCTGTGATCTTCACAACACATCTAACACACACACAAGATATGTATTAACAACAAATATGAATGAAATACTCAAATGAACGTAACAAAAAGTTATTTTCTTTTGAGGTGTTTTAAAAAGTGGCCTTACTTGCTGGGGTCAGCGCCTTTAAAGTAGGCATTGATTGTTTCTGTGAAGGCAGCTGCCACTGGTAGAGTGTCCTGTGGCCCCATGGTCAGTGGACTGGGTCCTCTGGAGCACCCTAAGGCACACACACACACACACACACACACACACACACACACACACAAGTACAAACATTTAAACACATATGTAATACACATGCACCATGTCTGGCTAAATGCACTGCATCTATACTTCTCACATTTTCTAATTTATGTTATTCTAAACTTAACTACTTTAAGCACAGAGGGGGTGGAAAGCAACTACTCCTAAGTCATGCACCGGCAGCCATACAGAAGTGCAGTATCTAACTCAGCTCACCTTCAAAAGCTAAATAGAACCTGCCATGGTCAAACCACACCAGAGGCTGAGATGCCTCTAAGCAGGAGACATGAGGAGAAAAAAAGATGAATGAACAGGAAGGAGTGGTGAAGGTGTGTCAGTGGTAAAAAACAAAACAAAAAACAAAAACAGTGGTAAGATAAAAAACAGGTGAAGCCAAAAGATGATGACAGCTGTCTGAACATAAACTACAGAAGTCTATATGTACCTGTGTGTATCCCGAGGGTCGGGGTGGATGCTGCACTGTGTGAGGTAATGGAGGAGATGGAGGAAGAACTCTCTGCTCTGGCCAGAGGGGCAAAAGGTGGAGGGCTGCTGGAGACAGGAGGACTATAGGACCGGCTCTGGAAAAATAACACACTCTGATGATGCAGTTCACTTAACACACAACACAAAACAGTTCACAGCTTTAATCACATACAAGATCTGCGAAGGGTTTCCCTGGAGGCAGCTTAGGACGAGAGGATGGCCGAGGAGGAGGAGGCGGTGGGATAGGACTGCCCCGAGACTGAGGTGTGACTGAGTGAGCTGGAGATGAGGGATCTAAGTGGAAAACAAAGTCTTTTGCTTTCATTCAGTGTAGTTGAATGTTGACAACAGAAAGAAAAACATCTACGCTTTTTTTCTACAAATCTCAGGAAACATTTTTTTAAATATATTTCAACTACTGATGTCAAATAGCTGCAAGTATATTCACCTTTCCAGGAAGTTTCCCACACCACCATTATCTTTCTGGTTATGTGATTTTGAAAAGAAATGGTACATTGTTGATTGACTTGACAAATCAGCCTACTTTATGTAATATTTTAACTTCAAGATTTTTCTTTAGTTCTTCATTAACGTAACTGGAGCCTGATTACAATTTGACATTGGAAGTGCAGGTCACTAACAGTCAGATGTAAAAATGGCCAGGTCGGAATAAGGTGAATAACAGCCACATACAGTACATATAAAGCATCTTCTGTTCATAACAATAAAAACATGCCAGAGATAGTGTGGCACTCACTGCTGCCAGAGTGGGGCCCAGGGGAAGACATGATGGACCTGTAGGTGGTGGGGGGAAGGGGAGGTGGGGTACTCCTAAAAACGGGAGTCAGTTCTCGTGGTGAGCCCACAATGTCTGGGAAATCATCTCTCAAGTATGACCCTTCAGGAGTGCCTTTCCCACTCGTGACCAATGGAGAGGTCACTGCGGCGCGGTGCCTCCATTCCACCGGGAGGGGTGGCACAGGACTGGTGGGTGCAGGTGAAGAACTGTACTCTGCAAACTGAAGCACTTCCTCATCCAGGGCATCTTCATCAAGGCAGATAGGCGGTAAATGACAGGGTGAGAAGTCAGGGGGTAGAGGTGGGGCGGGTTCATCTGGAGGGGGTGGCCCAAGCATGATGGAGGAGGGTGAGTCCAGGGGGCTAAAGGGGGATCCTGGTGAGAATGGTGGAGGCGATGGCGGTGGTTCGTTTGGTGGCGGTCCGGGAGAGAGACATGGCGTGGATGGGGTGGACAGAGGTGTTCCTGGGGCAGGTGAGTCTGGAGGAGGAGGTGGAGCAGGTTCATCTGGAGGTGGAGGTCTGTCCTCAGGGAAGGTGACCCATCTGGGAGACATGGTGTCCTCTCTGGTGTGCGAGTTGTCAGCAGGTCCAAATACATCGTCCAAGTCAGGGGCAGGGGAACCTCGATGGGATGCAGGGGACAGGACATTCAGGTAGATGGGTGCAGAACTACGAGCTGCTCTTCCATTTGGTAAATCAGCTGATAAAAAGAAATTTGGTTAAGGTCTCTTGCGAAAATTACCTCTCAGACTTGAAAAGAACCTGATGGATGATCTTACCAACACATTCAGACGGATATCCATAGTGACATCTAGAAGGAATGTTTTTAGGAGGAAGAGGAGGGGGAGCTATGGTGAAGAAAAAACAATATTTTTATATAGAGATATAGAAGATATATACTTAATTCTATCAGATAGACCAGTCTTTCTCACCTCCTGTTGGGAAGCTCCTACTCAAAGCTGATTCAGAATGTGGTCTACATTCTCCCCATGCATCTGTAGGAACCACTGTTACACATGAAGAAACAAATAATTATCAAATAGTAAATATCACTAATGTATTACTGTATGATAAGACAGACCATCATATCGGGCATATTTGATCTCTGGAGGAAGTCCAAAAAAGGTCGGGGCATTTTGTGATAACCTGTCACTGTAAAAGTTAAAAAATAAACACGTTTAGACCTTAAAACACAGACATAGCTTGTCCAATTAATACATACATGGGGATCTCCGGGGCAGCTGTAGGTGTGGATCTTCTGGGCCTTGCAATCTCCTCACCTAAAAATAAATAAATAAATAAATAAATAAATAAATAAATAAATAAATAAATATATATTTTGTTCTAGTCTAATAAATGAGAAAAATTCACACTTACAGGATAGGTTTCTTTTCATCTGTCCCTGGAAAACATAAACAAATATTTCACTATATAAAGTGCATGAGATGGAGTACAATACCAATATTTAGAAAGAGTGAATTAGCGTAACTGTGCCAAAAACAAAATATGTACAATATATTTTCAACCATAGTAATAATTGTTGAACAATGCATAGTAACAAACAATATGACCAGTCCTACCAAACGTTTACTGATGCTTACAAAGTTGTTTTTGAGGCCATGGTCCAAATAATTGTTGTGGGGTACTTACCGGGCTACGTCTCTGAGACCAGCAAAAAGGAAGAGAGAACAGACCTGGGTCAGAGAGTGAGTGACATATCAGTCAAATGGACACCAACAAAAATGCACAAGAGCCTCTTTACTTTTATTGCAAAGTGTTGAGGTGCGACATTAGCCATAAGACCACTTAGAGCACCAGAGCTACAACTTTCCAGTAAACTTTGCAAGAAGTAAAGATTTGCTCAACAAAGGAAACTCAAAAAGGTTGGAGGTTGTTAGATTCTGCACAAACACAATACATGGTGTTAGAAAAGGACTTAAAATGACATACAACAGTGTTTCTCAAACTCTCTGATCCAGGCATCACCCCATACACAATACAGTTTGTAATATTATATTGTGTTAAGACGTTTATTTTACCAAGCTGCCAAGGAAAAATATTTTATTAAATAGTTTTGATGTGTAATATAGAAATAAAGTAAAAGAAACTCAAACCCCACTTCAACCAGGACTAAACCAGCTCTAAACTAATACTAGTAAAGGATTAATTCAGGTTAATACCAAGACCAGACACATTAAACCTGAACTAACTTGAAAGCCTCACAAAAAGATTTTGTATCTGTACCACAGTTTGAGAAGCACTGAAATATAACAAAGGAGCCCCATGCCATGCAGTCGTTTCTGCTAATTCTACTTGCTTACCGGACTCCGCTTCTACAAGGTGGCAACAAACAAGCACAGAGGGAAAATGTCAGACTGAAAAGAGGTATGCATGTGACAGCAGTAACAGTTTGGGTGTGATCTGAACAACCACACAGTGTCCTTGTCAGTGCTCACCAGAGATGGAGAGAGTGCCAGGCCCCCCACCGAGGCTTTGAGCTCGTCCATTGAGGGAGGCAAACACTTGGCACTGTCTGAAACCAGAGGCTTGATCCTGATTTTGAACTTTCTCTTGCTGTCCTCGTCGTCCTCTGAGTCACTGGAGGAGAAAAAGTGTTTCCCCTTGGAGGCGGGTAAACTCTTAGTCAAGGACAAACTGAGTGGCTTATTTAGACGATAAATATGAGATAGTTTATAATTAAGATACAAAATCAGGGGTTGTTACAGTATAGAAATGCTTGCTAAAAGGATATAGTCCCCATCATCACCAGGCCGAAGGCTGAAACCCTCCTCATCAACATCAGGGGACGCCTACAGGGACACGAAGAGTTAAACTGATCTGAGGAAAACTTAATCACTGGATCAGATGCTCAGTGGCCTCTTCACTAATGCTGACTCTACAAATTTACTGTTCCAAAATGTAATTTTAGACCCAGAATTACTTACATATCTATCCCAGTCGATTTCCCCATAAAACCCATTGGGCGCTCCATTCGCCTTTTTCTATACATTAATGTAAGAAATAGTGTCATAAAACGACTTAACAACTAAATCCAACAAAAAAGTAATTTGGACTTACACTTCCTTTCTTCCCAGTTCCACCTCCTTCTTTGTCAGGTGAGCTTCTGTTGATAAAAAGAAATGTATACAATACACTATTAATTTGAGCTAGAAAAGATATTATATCGTCAAATGTAAGTTTGGCACATATTTTTGCATAGATCAACAAAACTCACGTGTCTGAGTCCCTGTCTTTTCTTCGCAGACCCAGGGCTTTCCTGGTGCGGTTTTTCAGTCCTAGACAAAATATATAATACACAATATTGATGTACTGTTTTGCATGTTCCTCTTTGGATGCACAGAATATTCATTTGTGACCCATTGCCATGTGCATATAGCTCCTTAATGCAGCACAGTAGCGTTTGACATGCCCTGACAGCTTACTCTCATTGTATGGAAGAGAAAGCATTCGCTAGCAAGAATTGATCAGTGGCCAACTTCATTAGCGTGAGAGACCCACTCGAATCTGCCAAACTGGATGCTAAGCCCCCTGCAGCAGTGATGCCTGGCAGCATGGAGCTCGAACCCACAAATCTATGACAAGTTTATCCAAATAATGTAGTCTTTAGCTGTGTGTATACTTTGGTCTATCAAACTTGGCAAGACAAACAATTAAAAACAAATAATTGCTACCACATTAAAGAAAAGTACAGAAGAACTCAAAACAATGAAGTAAACTGTACAGAAAAATTGTGTTCAAGATTAGTGTCGCTCAAAAGTAAACAAAGCAGAGTAGTTGCACTAATCCTGATGGGGATAGAGAGTACTACTTGTGTGTGCATCTCTCATGAGCACAGGGACACGCCGAGGCCTGTGTTACATTAGGAGCTGCTCAATGGCAAAGATTGTTCCAGAATTATGCTCTCCAGCTACATGTGTATCACGGTATCAGAGTTAAAAATAAAACAAAATCAATTCTGACAATGCAGCATCTTCAATAATGAACAACTAGAATTATGCCATGATAAACTATAAACAATGACTGTACAGAAAAGTACAATGTCATTTAATTTACTTAATTTGACATTCACTTCTGCTGAGTGCTTGTTGATAATTTTATTACAGAAAAAAAGATCAATATTAATTATATAAGATTAACACTATATGTACAGGATCAACACTTAAAACTACCCATTTTACTTAAATCCATGACATGCTTCTCAGCAATGTATTCCATGTTTTATTATTTTATAGAAATACCATTTGAATCTACTAAAATTAACTGTACATTAAAACCAGTGAGTTAAAGTGTATATGTACATTAATTAAATTAAATTGAGTACATAAAACATATGGCCAAGCAGAAACTGGTTAGATTTAATTTAAACAGGCATAAGTCATAGCATCTACAGACATGTTCTACTTCTATGAACGCTCAGTCTTTCACATCATAGAACCATTCATCCATTCAAACTCACAAGCATTCGCCATACATTCACTGCAGTGCCAGACACTGGGGGCAGGGTGGACAAAGTGTCTTGCCCAAGGACACTTGAACCATATGAATTAGAAGAAAGGCAACCTTCCTGTTATTGAACATAGATGTTCTCCTACACAACCATCAAACTGCACATGACTATACAAACTGCATATGAGTCAGATTCTTTATCATAAACATGTGTTCATTATAGAATCCCTTTGCTTCTTAAGGTAAACTATCACAGCTGCCCGACAGCAGACCTCTGGCTAATTATAGCAGGCACTTCCATTACCTTAATGGATGTTAAAGGTCCAGCATGCTTTGATTTATACAAATGAGTTACTTTAACTTGATACTTTTACATGGTGTATGTTGGTATGGTGTATAACAAATACCCTCTCAGCAAATGGGATGCAAGTAGTAGCATCAATAAATGGAGTTGTATGTCTTATCTAAAGCAGCTCCACAGTACATGTTTACTCCATGCTTTACACTAATCTGTGACTTTGTGCTCACACGTGTTGTTACATCAGTCAGGCAAATATCAGCATAGCTCCAGAGGTCTACAAAGCACAACGGATCACATCACTGCTAACTGTAATAGCCCAGCAGGGCAGCCAGAGGAGGGCAGGAAGAGGACACACATAAATAACATGTAATAAAACGAGACAGAGGGGTGCAAAGATTTACCTTGCATCATGATTGCAAATTTTCATCCTATGTTGCCCCAAGCCTGGTGTGCAAGCTGCTAAATCAGAAATCCGGCCAGTCAGAAGGTGCCTCGACAGGGCATAGCTAATGCTCCATGATGCTGAGTCCTTCCTCCCCCCAAAGGACTGGACAGCCAGTTATCCGCACAGAGGAGATGGGCTGGGGGTTCAGGCGCCACCGTCAGACGCAGAGAGGTCCACTGTTTGGGGGAAAGGTGTCCCCTGTGCAAAAGGCTAGGCCCCAGAAGCCTGAGCAGCATCGACACACGCCATCTCTGAGAGGGGGATGCTGAGGAAAGGAGAGAGAAAAAAACAGTGCGTTAGAGAGAGAGAGAGAGAGACACTGTAGCGGGGACTGGTGATGTCACATCTGCACTAAACCAATCCGTGACACCGCAGTCACATGGCTCTGCTCCTAATGCTCCAGCTCTGTCAGTCCTGTAGCTGCACTCTACGGCTCAACGACACGTGAAGAGGGCAAGATTAAAGTACTACACAGTCTCTACAGATGATGTCTACCCAGCATGTATTCACGGGTTTCATTTTCCAGCTATAGGTTAATGACTTTTCACCATTCAAAAGATATCATATGTAGCCTATAATTGTTGTACTATACGCAAGTTGAATATCTAACCCGTCAACAGTAGGTTACATTTGTTTTAGAGCAAATGCCAGATATTCATTCAGTGCCCTTTACGTTGTTGCAGGATAAAGGCTCTCTCATGTTCAGTATATTTGGACAAATGGACAGAGACAAGAAGACATTAATGGGACTTTCACAACTACACCAGCAAATGTCACCTGCTTACAGTTACTTACAGTAGTCTAACTGTACTCTAGTTTTTAAGAATTTGGAGGAAAAATGACAACGCATATTGTCTAGATGTTATGCAGTGTGTATTACAAAAATAATTGGGTATAAATATTTAGGCTAATTGCCTGTAAGAGCACATAAAATGAGACATATTGTCATAATTGTCATATGTAAGATAAATTTAATTGTCCTAAACCAATCATCATCATACATTTGGTCCATGCTTCTTAGAAAACTTAAGTTCTCTAAAGTTACTTGGCCTGGTCCCATCTGTTACTCCGTCCAGCATCCGGGTCAAAGTTGATAATCTTCAAAGGATCAGAGAAGAGTACAAGTGTAGTCCAGTCTGACCTTTTCGATCGATGAGGCTGACTGCTCAACCAATGCACGGGAGAAATGCCCTGGAATTAGATTATTATAAAAGAACGCTAAATGAAACACACAATCCAAATACTTAAAGGTCCTAAATTACACAAAATTGACTCTTGTGAGCTTTAAACCGTGGAACAGTGTTTTCACTTTGAGAGAACAACTCAGCCTAAATATGCAGGGTTTGTCTGTTAAACGTGTGAATGAAACAACACACAACTCCAGGGATGTTTTTTATGAGGAATCAACAGTATAACATAAATCAGAAAATAGCATAATATAGGCCCTTTAAAGTAGTTGTTTTTTTAGAGTTATTCGATTCAAGCAATTTTGCTAATTATGATCAAACAAAACATTTTAAGACAGCAATTTCTCAAGTTGACCCACTTGGCGTTTAAACTAAGAATAGGGCCTACCACACACAAAGTCATAAAAAGTGTTATTTGTGAAAAGGCATAATAACAGCAAGAACAAGTAGTCTATGATATAGACTATATGGGTTGTAGGTCTACCTGTAGCCAAAAAATGTCTATTTTCAGTCCCTGGTTGCAAACAATTACTCAGTCTTGACACTAGATGGTACCCCAACACAAACCAGCCACCAAAGGCCTCCCCAGCTCAGATAACAATAGAGATAGGACTACCAAACTGTATTTTACCCAGCTACCAACTTAATGTGTTAGACACCATCTGAATTACCTGTTTTTGTAGGCATTGTGAATTTCAGGTTAAACTGACCAAAATCCCTCCCTGTGGTCAGTGCCGGAGTCGTCAGGAGATGGCAGTGTTTTGCACTTGTGTATGCACCAATTGTCTCTGGGCAGAAAAGGCTGAAGACTGAGAAAAAAGGAGCTAGAGGATGATGTAATCCCATAAAATCTGCTACAATGGACACCAGGTAATGGCAACACAGACAGACCATGCGTCTGTATTTCTGTCACAAAGGCATGGCGCTAACAAACAATACTGTAAATATTGGATATTTGTGGTAATTAAGGTAATTGTAATGAACAGAATGTCCTTATGGGTTACCCCCCCCTTACCCTCTGATGTAGACATATTTGTATTGTTATTTTTCCCAAGATGTCATTACTGTTTAGTATTTACTTTAGTGCTTTCTTCGATTCACTATTTTCCAGACCTTGGCAGAAGCTGTACTTTCAGGTGGCCCTGTTGAACAGTGTTAGATTTTTAGAAGACATTAGTCATCATGCTAGAGGACTTAATTCTTCTGTTATGCAAATGAACAGAAAGACACTAACTGCACGCCTGAAGCAATCTATTGATGTAAGTGAGCAGTGAGGTGCTGTTAGTTATAAATAGAAGTTATTCATGTCAGTTAATTATTACACCAATTATTTGGTGATTTACTCATTAAGTTTAGACAGATGTGGCGCAGTTTAGTTTAGTTCTAACTTTTACTATGTTAGTCTTAGTTTAGTCCTTGCTTGAATCTAAAATTTAACCTTGTTCAGTCCTCATTTATACTAGGTTCCCATCTACTCTGGGCTATTATTTTATCTCCAAACAACTCATCATATTTGATTCCCTGTCAATATATGTAGCAGAAAACATTTTGCAGTGACTGTATAAAGGACTAGGCCAAAGATCTGCCTTGTTTGCATATGACCTCAGTCCCAACGCCTAAGGCTAAACAGAAACACCATCCATTATGAGGAGTGGTTAACCAGCTCTCTCCCAAATTACAGTGACTCTGGGTTCCCATTTTACTGATTTAGCGGTTGTGTGGTTCCCCATCTCATGTTACGGACTATTATAGCGAGACAAACTCACGCAGGCCATCCTCCCCTTGTAAAAACTACCTCGCCATTTGGATTTAACAAGCACCAACCGGGTAGCACTGGGTAGCACTTTGAGGGAACATTTACTTATTTTACAAAATGACATTTCAAGTTAAATTGCCAGTCCAATTCGTTGAGCTATGATGGATCATGTTGCATTGTTGCTTCAGTAATATGGCCAGCTCCAGGCGAAGTCTTGACCACATCCTCCGTCATGGCAGGGGGAACATTTTTACCACCATGACCAAACAACTGTTAAATATGTTTTTTGTAGATGACATTTGCTGAGCTTGGATGATTTTAAATCAACAGGTTTTTAGTTTGATTGGCAACTGTGAAAAGGTATCCTGATAACTTTGAGCATGTAGAGCTGACCCTGCTTTTAACCTGCTGGCGCACCTCCTGTCTGCACCCAACCCCCTCCTAGTCTAACTCCTAGCCTATCCCAACAACATTTACCCTGCACCAAACTCCTTTACGAACATCTGTCTTGTTTTAATGGTGACCTGTGACCTCAAGGGCTAAAGATAAGTTAACCTTTACAAGCATGTCCTCGAACCGGCTACATACTCACTTGTAATACTATTGTGTTGCATGTGTGGACAGCTGAGTGGAATAAGATTGTAATAAAATAAGTTACGTAGACTTGGTTGAAGAGGGAAAGCTACAAGTTTTAAAGAATTTCGTCTGTAGCTGTATTCCTCCTGTTCTGCCAACACCAGTAAAGGGATTTTCCTTCCCACCATCTCCGGCTATGGAAAGCTATTTCCGGATTGTGTCGTTCATTTACTTAGTTTGCTGAGCGCCCAAGAATGAGAGGCCATGGAAAAGTGAGTGTGGCAATGTGGCTTTAGTGGTAAAGACAGACACAGAGAAAGAGAGTATGTGTAAGAGGTGGATCGCCAGGAACAAGCCAAAGCAAAGGACGTTTTTACAGAAATAGCACAAGTAAGAATCTCTGGGGGCTACAATCGGAATGATCAACATGATGAATAAAAACACTGTCACAAATGTCCCATATGCTTCACAAAGACCAATGTTTCTCAAATAATGTTGCATGTAATAGTGGTAAAGGCATGTTTTGGTTGGTCCAGTTTGGAATTTAAATCATTCTTTCTTAGAATTTGCCCAGCCTTTCGCTTTAGTTCCTAGTTTAGTCCCGGTTCTGTTCTTGGCTTGTCTTTTATTCCTGTTTTAGCCCTGGTTTTGCCATAAATGAGTGGTATAGGTTTGTCTCCACTTAGTCCCAGTTTTGTATAGGTTGTAGTGTTGTCACAATACTACACTTTCAAGTTCAATTCTGATACTAAGGAAAAGGCTTGATATCAATTTTGGTACCACAATCATAATAAAAACATTTGCATAGCAGTAGTTTCTTTAATGTTACCATGTGATCTTATACTAGTTTAGATATTGTTAATCTTAAGAACTGACAATTTCAGAAGCTAAATTAAGTAATTTCAATTAACTCCCCAAAAATAAACCTAAATGTAAAGTGCTTTTAGTATTGACTAGTATCTAGTTATTGATTTTGGAGAGATTGTGGTTCAGTAATTCACATTTGACTTCATTAGTACTTCAGGCCCATGCATGTTTTAGGGGGGATGTGGTGTGAGAGGTTTAAGAATCAGTTCTCCGTACAGTACTTCAGCTAAACACTAGACAATGGTTTCTGTTGACCTATTTACCTTTTGACATTTCATGTATTAGTTTAGGCTAACCCTCTGTGACAGACGTAATTTCCAAAGAAAGGCGGTCATATGAGCTTAAGAGGCCTTCGACCTTCCAGCACAATGCTCTATCCGTGTTAGATGACCAAACAGGATTGAATCCAGTCACTAAACTCATCTTTGTCTTGACCCCAGGGGGCTTTACAGGAAGAATAGGCCAAAAGGAACAAGGCACATTTGAGCACCCACATTTCATTATTGTATGTACACACCAGCCAACAGCAATAACCACACCGCACTCCGCTATTTAAATCGTAACTGTATTTATTTTATTAGACTGATCTATAAAAGCCAGACAGATGTTCCACATGTGCAGCGCTATGGTGGCACAAAGTTGGCTGCTAAAGTGTGTGTGATAAGCTTAACCCAGTTTCTCCAATTACTTTGCCATTAAAATGTGGAAAGGGACAATAAAACAGCTTTATTATCTTCTTTTTCACTATAAGAAATTCTACTATAATGAAGACATTTACTTCATTTAACTTAAACTGTATGTTTAGGTAATTGTTTTAGTATTATACTGCACAAATATCAAGACCATAACGTAATGAAGTGCTTTATTTCGAGTTTATTTCCAGTTTTATTGATACTGCTGCTACTACTACTACTTTTTCAGAATTGCATTTGTCACTTGCATATATTATATTATGTAAGTAACTATTCTTTAAAAGTTTGTCTTGTTTTTGATTTCTGAGGTCACTGTGACAAATTCAGGCAGTCAGCATTTACAGTGTAGTCATCCCAGACCACAGGTGCAGAGTGGAAAATGACAGCAGTGATAACGTAATCATTATTTTGGAACATTTGCCGAACATGTTGTTTTAATAAATTTAGTGTTATGCATCAACGGTCCTGTGTGTAGGCTATTCCTGTTGTGGAAATTACTATAAAACAGAACAGAGCAGTGTGACTCCTGATAAGTTATGTTATGTTCACTGACAATGGCAATAAAAGTTTTCTGATTCTGATTATGTAAATGATTCTGGCTTTGGTAGAGTTGAAACAAGAAAATAACCAAATTCTAGCGGCGACACCAAAGAAAAGATTTGGCTTTCTATGTACCACCAAAACCTGTAATTGAATAAGTGCATGATAGATAGTAATACAAACCCGCCACCAGAAAAGTTGCATAGTGCATGTTTAATGACAGCTCTAGAACTTTTTGCTTATTTATTTGAGTATATATTGTGTTATTGTGAAGCACTATATCCACAATATTTAAATTACAGTTGTAGTAGTAGGAGTGGGAGTGATCCACTCCTATAATACCGCAAAGTTTTAATGCAGCCATTTATCGAGTATTTAACTGTTTGTCCAAGAACATTTTGCTCTTGTGTCGCTTTAAAAGAAACTATTTTGACTACAGTCAGCTATGGAAAAGCCAAAAATATACTGGAATTATCATCCGATCTGTACTTTTTCGAACTTGCTTCCAGCTGACAAATAATCCTTGATCTTTTGAGAGGAGGGGGTGAAAATCGGGACATGGAGTTAAGTCAGACCAATGATGATGCTCTTACTGTTCTGGGTCAGATATACAAGCCTTTGGCCTTAAAGTGCCAAGGTAAATCCGAACGCATGACGCAGAAAATGAGTTAACTGGCTCTGCACATAGCTCAAGGTTGTCTCATTTGCTCAGGTCAGTGCTGCCTCTTTTGTTTCGTGCCGTGAGTTTTGTAATCCTAGATACATTTGGGCCTATCCTCTTATTGTTATGGCTCCTCACTGGCTGCTTAACACACTCTGAAATAACTTCCTTAAGACCTATGTAAGCAAATGCCACTTTAAAGTATTTGTATAGCCGCACATGATCGTAGTGATGTGTGCTTGAGTGTGGGCGTGGGCAAAAGGTAGAGGGGATGGGGGGGCTATTGCGTGTGGTTTGTATTGTCAGCAAAATGCCAATCTGTTCTTGCAAGGTTATCCCACATGATCTCCCTAAATACACACGGGCCTGCTTGTCCATCTGGTTGGCAGTTAAGCATCCACCCCCCACCACCACCGCCCCTACCCCATCCCATTTGACACAGACCACCTTTACCACCAACCACCAAGACTATAGGTTTGGACTTTAGAGGTCTTGGCTTTTACCTCCCACTGAGAGGATATGAAAAGTAACGACAAAAACTTTCCATTCTCTTGGATTTTTTGGATCAGTGTACTGCTCAATGGCTGCAACACAAGTACAGCGGTTTGGTTGCTCCCTAACAACTAACTTGACAACGAAACAATGCAATGCTCTTTGAGACAGAGGACACTAAAGATTCATGCACTCTTACACGCGCACAGACACAACCGGGCTGTCTTCCAATTTCCCCTGAAAAGTAAAAAAAAAAATCGTCCTCTTTCCAAAGAACTTTTTTTTTAAATGAAAGATGTGACTTGGAACAGCCAGAGCCTCCGGGCCTGAGCAGAACTAACCTCGCACGCAGCAGCCCTCTAGACAAGTTTGGCACCCACACCAGCTTGTTGCGTGCTAACTCTCTCCCTACCCCCAATTCCTCCTTGCTATCCCGCTCTGCAATTATATGCTACGCTCCCACCCAAACATGCAAGAATAGGCCCTTCTCAGTCAACAGACAAACCAAGTCATTCTGTCCTTCAAACCATGACATCATGACCATTTGACTTCAGCGTGAAATTCAAGCTTAATTTAACTCTGTGTCAGTGGCAAAAGAGAAGAACTGGTGTGTCTTACATTGGCCGTACTGGTGTGGCGAACAACAAGCAGTTCTGGGAAAACCTTTCATCTAATAACTAAATAAAATGAGATTCTTGGTTATCTAATTGCCAATGGATGACAAAATGATTTACTTTATAATGCATTTAATAAAAGTCCGTAAAAAGCGTTCCAAGAAATAGAATGTACATTGGTTTTAATAATAACATTTGCTCAGCGTTATAGTATTCTCTAGCCACACATGATTGCAGTTTTTATACTTTTTATGCCAGTTCAAAATTAAGGTAAATGTACATAGTTGCATTAAGGCCATCTGGTTCAGGAAAAAAACATCATAATTACAATTATTTTGGAAGTAATTAACATAATCGGTAACTTGCAGCAGAAGTATAGACTTGCCATCATGTAAATGAGTTCAGGTACAAGCTTCATACTCAAAAATTATAACTTAATTTTTATGTGTCACACTTTACTATTTTGCATGTGTCATATCCTCTCTCAATTGCATTTCTCAAACTGCTGACAGGTCTTGAGAAAAGCACACCTCAATTTCAAAATCTGCCTTGCAACAGAGTGCCTCCCTCTCTGTCCTTGCCGCTCAGGGAGGGGATCTTAATACTGAGTATGCATACATGACAGAACCGAGCCAATGACAGGCAACACCTCAACCCTGGCCAGCCCTGGTAACAAAGAGCCCCCTCGCTCCCACACACGCATAAATAACCATTGCACACAGTCCCAGGCCGGGACAGGGGGAGAACAACTAGAGAAAGGGACTATTTAGGCTGGCTCTGTCCTCTCATGGCTTCCAACTGACCTTTACTGTGGGTCACTTAGGCCAGCCACAGCTAACCCAGCATGCCCTTCATTCTCTCTCTCCTTCACACTAGCCTGAATAATCCCAAAACTGTTCTAGAAAGATAAAAGTTTCTGGATTACTGTTTATTACTGTTAAAACGCTAAGAAACATATAGGCTCACAAGATCTCCTGTCTAGAGCATGGGATGGTAGGCAGGGTTAAAGGTGAAGGTCACAATAAGGAGGGGGAATAAATCCGGTAGGAATAGCGACAATGGTTGCAATCCCTGCTGACAATGCTGCCTTTGTGGGCCCTGGGTTGCTTAGTGTGTCCTGGAGCTGTGCCTAATAGAGTTATAGTGCTGATGTGATGGCCGTGGAGCCAAGGAGAGTAGTGTCCTTTTATATAAAGGGGGCAACAGCCAAAGAGCTTGAAAAGAGCTCTCGGCTTCTCAATTTTGCTCTGCATGAAAGGCGCTGATTGTGTGAGCGAGGGGCCGAGAGACTTTACCAGCTTAACTCACTGAGCTCGCAGCCATAACTGTGCTCTCTGCTGCTCACATGACTTTAGCTCAGCAAAGATTCACAGTGGACAAGACACATCAGCAAAGGTCAGCTTAGGTGGGCCAAAAGAAACAGATGTACTGAGTTTAATTTTATTTTTGTAAATATTACATTTACCAGCAATATCAGTTTTACAAGTGTGCATATGACAGGTTAGACTAATTTCACTAAAACATAAATAACACAATTATAGTCAATATTTTTTTTCCTGAAAAAGAAAGAGAAAACAGAAAAATAAAAAAAAAACATTTTTACAATTTCTGACAATTTCTGTAAAGTTTACTTTACAGTTTATTTTCTGGCTGGACATGGGCAGCAGATATGACATAAAATCCATAACTATTATCTTTCAACTAAAAGCCTGTCTTACTTACTCAGCAGTTACTATTTGAATGATAAACATACTATATGACTGATTAATGTAAAAACTATTATCCTTAAACACAAAACATGAGTCTGTGTTGTGTACATGATATTGCCCCAGCACCCAGACACTCAGCTGTTAAATGTTATGCCGTGGCATGCCACAGCCACCTCAGTTGTCACCTCTGCTGGTGAGATTAGTCTGTGGAGAGTCAAGTGACAGATGATGAGTGGTGTGACCACTGGGTGCTACACGAAGCAGGACAGACAGCCTCCACACACAGTCCATCTGAGTCTGCTGCTGATGTCTGTAAATGCAGCCTCCAATTTTACATTTCCTTCACCAAACACTGGGTTATTGCTTTTTTTCTTTTTGGCTTTTCTTTGACCTCTGAAATGAACAAGCTATGTTTCCCAGGCCCAGCTATTTGAAGCTCATAGTTTTGGTCATCCAAAGAAATCCATTCCAACTCCAGCCGTTAGACACTGTCCGCACTTACATATCCACAATGGTAGGGTCCTGGGGGCCAGACCAGAGCCGCCCTGCTCACTGCCCACAGTTGAGTTGCCTCTGGCAGGACGACTGCATGCTTTGTATGATGGTTCTGGCCCCTGATCAGGGAAACCCCAGTCTCTCCATAGTGAATGTGGAAGGCCCTGCCAAGATCGTTCTGCCTCTCTTCAATGGTGGTAAGCAGCACACTAGAGTGAACTACAGCTCAAACTACTCACAACAGCACAAACAGTATAGACAACAGTACACACAACAGTGCAGTGGTGTGAGACCATGAACCAGATACTAACCTTAATGAACTGCACTAATCTCTGTCATAGTCTGTTGTGTTGCGTCTTTCAGAATCTGTGATGCAAACCAAAGAAAACAGTGATAAAGTGGCTTATACTTTAAATATGAGGGCTCAGGGCAGCAACCAACACAGTCCCTTGACACACGTTTATTGCTTTTCATTTCAAATAGTTGATGAAGACTATTGAGTTGGATAAGTTGTAAACAAAACATATTTTTTGTGGACAGAGGCTATATGACACATTTGAAAACTTAACGCAGGTTTTCCACAAATGAAGACGTTGAAACTGGATTAAACTGGGACTGTTTTTTAGTTTTATATATTTTTATTTTCTGTTGGATACGGTATATTGAATAGGTCCTGAGTTCCCAGTGTTCCCACAGCACAGGGGCATATTGCAGTGGTGGTGTCAGGATGAGTCACACCAGCGGGCAGGCAGCTGGCAGGCTTCCACTATCAGCCTATCTCCTTAATCTTACAATTAGCCTTTACTGATCCCATCAGGGCTGTCTAGATCTGAGGTGCAGAGCCTAAAGGTTTAGCCCACAAGTCAGCCATCCCACAATAAGCAGCACATGATAAAAAGCACACAAGAAACAAGCCATTCAGTTTACTGATAAATACATTGACACACACACACACACACATACCTGGTTGATAAAGAAGCTTACATTTTTTCTCAAGTAAGAGTACTGAATACTTAAAGGGTTCTTCAAAAATATTACTCAAGTACATATGCAAATCAGTGCACTTCTAGTAAGAGTACTGTTACAATATAAGATATTGCTCAAGTAAGCTCGTAGTAAAAGTATTGCATCTGAAAACAGCGCAGAGAAGTACCCGTTTATGTTCCGGGGGGACTGATAAGGGTCCTTGAACTTTTTCTTAATTAATTTCTGTTTGTCCAGCTTCTGATAAAAAGGAACATTAATGGAAATCTGTAACCCACTTATTTTCATATCAAATCAACAATTTTGAGAAGAATCTGGAACAGTTTGTACTCCAAACTAACAAATAAAAAAAAAATGTAATAGGAATTTTATATGAATTCCTCCTGGACTTTTTTTTTAATTACAAGTCCCTAAATCTCATGTTTAGTGAGATATGCTTCAGCTTTTCATGGAAATTGTCAAGACCCAACAAATGCTCAGTCTGCTGCCTCTCAGGCCATCCTCAGGGACACCTGCTACACCTATTCTTATATTTACCCCAAAAACTTTAGGCGGAATTTTGAAATCTGACTTTCCTCTGTGTAGAGCTTAAAATAAGAGTACAGTTAGAGGACAGCAGAGGCCAAACCTACAGAGCCTTAGCTTCACAAAGAGTTCAGCCATTTGTCAGTGCTCCAAATAGATTCTGTCTGAATTGAGAGTCATCTTAATCAGGCATTTTAGGAAAAATAGGCCAAAACACTTAACAAGTTAAAAAGTTACTCATGGTTTAATTTACTTCAGGAAATATAACTCTGTAGTAGCCACCTCTGCCTATAGAGTATACTGTTAAAGCACTTTGTGACAAAATAATATTATACAAGCATTGTGCCAGTGGATCTAGTAACAGGATAACAGTTTAAATATCTACTTCCTCCTTCAGTGGTTTGAAAATCAGGTACTCCTGCTTTAATTCCTTACTCTGAGTAAAACTGCAGTGTATCTTGATTAAAATGGCATTATTAAAACTGTGTCAGAGATAGCAGTCCAATGTTAAGAGGGGGAGGGGAGGGGGGTTGGGGAAAATCCAGCTGACATGCTGTGGCATGTCCAAGGCCTTGCACAGTTTAACACATAGACATACCCAACAGGCCTACATATGCACACCCATATGAAGTTGACTTTGTTGTCAGTGAAAACTGAGATGAGCCCATAACTGTTTTATGTGATATTAGTATAACTTTATTAATGGATCATTTTGTTTGTAGAGACAGACATGGCCTGCATTTTACAGGTAGCAGCTATCATCATCATAATTTTTCTTATTGGTTGGATGTTTGATAAGAATGGGGAATGTTGAGGGCAGTAACCTCCCTGACGAAGTCTTGGGTCAAAAGGGGAACAGTCATAAACGCTAGGACATCAAGTGAGCAGACCCCTGACCAAAGACCTCATTTCACTCTCTTTGCAGCCATTAGCATCAACTCAGAGCTACTCAGAGCTGTGTAAATGCACTGCACAACAAAGCATATATTCATAATAGCACTCATACCAGCAGAGAGATATTTTATTCTTTACTAGGGTTTATCACTGATTGTCAATTAAAAGCTGAAATTAAAGAGCAATCTTTAAGTGTCCATTATTCCAACAGTCAGGATGCCATTTTTTCTTTGCCAGTGAACATGTCCAACAAGCTAAACTAGTATACAACTCATACTTGCCAAAAAAGGCAGTCAACCCTGTTGCTTTGTTAAACTGAAGACAGAGATGCCAATTTCACAGGCATGCTGAATCATGAGACTAAAATGATAATTCTGTTTTTTAAATTTTAAATTACATTATGCTATTAAATTGTTCTTGCAGGATAAAGCTGCAACCTACATAATAAATGAATATAAAACTTTAATATCCAATGTGGTAACAAAATGGCAATATTACATTAAACATGAAACTAAAAGGTTGCTGAATAGAACATAGAAGTTTTGTAACTCCTATCAAGAGTAAGCCAACTAGGCCTCAAATTATTAGATTGGCAAGAAAGCTCTTGACTGCTGAATAAGCCCCAACTGTAAGAAGGTTATTTCAAAGTTGTTAGATTGCTGTATAAGGTAGGCACTATTCATATTTTGGGCTCTTGTTTATGTGTAAAAACATAAACGGAGATACTGTCACGACCAAATGGTTTAAGGTCTTAAACTCGCTTTTTCCATTCATGCCCAGTGAGGCATTTTTCAGCTGTTAACAGTGGAGCATGAGGAGGGTGAATGAAACGATCTGGGTTATACCATGACATTTTAGGGGGCATCTCATACGCGCATTAATTTATGCACTAAAGTATAATTGCATACAACAAGGAGTTCATTTTCAATTATAGCATAGTGAATAAGTCTTATAAGTAACACATTACTTTACGTGATCCTGTCTCTACAGTTCTTTTGGATAAAATGCACCCCCCTTTAGAAAGCCCGTTGGACTCTGCCAAGATGATGTGACGAGCAACCCTTTAAAGTAGCTTCACTTCCGAGATGAAGTAAGTAGAAGAGCTTCAGCGCAACCAGCGGACCGAGACAATCTATTTCTCAAAACATAACGTTTGACAATTAGACTTTTTTGTTTTATGGAGTCGGTGAAAACGCATTTGGCGTTTTTCCACATCTATGTAGGACGTGGCGTTTGTGTCTACTCTGAAGTTGCCTAAAATCGAAAGAAATAAGTGTGCATTTTTACGCACAAACACAGCGGCAGAAAACTGGACCACTTTCTGCGAACAGGAATGGTTTATCCTTCTGAAGGCTTATTTTATATCGAAATGGATCAAGCACCACCAGGTAAGTTAGGGTTAAACTAAGACATCTATTGTCTGATCCGTGTAGCTCTGGACAGCCTTTTATTCGTGCATTTCTTATGTTTTCGAATTGACAGCTCATTGACAATGCTTGACAAAATGCTGACACATTTTGGGGTGTTCAAAATGCTGTGCAGGTGTCACTAAAGCGTTATAATGGAGTCGTTCTGGGCGCTGTGCTCCCCCAGTGGCATTGCCCAGGCATGCATAGCGCAATTCACTTGGCAATTACGTAATACCTTTCAGTGAACCAGCGCTCGAGCGTCTGTCTTTTCCTTTGTCCCTGCTCATCGGCACAAACTTGGCCAAAATGCGCATCTTGATTGCTTTGCAGCACATTACAGAAAAGAGATAGTCTGTGGTCGTGGCAATCATGAAGGAGAAGAAATACAATTGAGACAGCGATAATGAACGGCGCATGAAACGAGCGCTTTGTTCTCCCTCTGCAGCCAGCCGTGGTTAATTTGTGCGCTAGCTCTGAAAAGTAGGCTAGAGGCAAATAGACTAGACGGCTCGTCTTATGACTTGGATCCTCACGAACACTTCATTTTCTATTTACATTTCACCGTAGCTGATTACTCTGTCTTCATTTAAAATCAGGCCCGTGTTTATTTAATCATAATTCACAGCTGACAGTCTTTATTTCTTTTTTTTTCAGTCAGTGTCAGTGCCATAATTCCAAGCAAAATAAAAAATACAGTTAGATTTGCCTGAATGCCCAAAAATGTGATAATTTTTCTCATACAAAATCTGTAGCGCGGCACGTTTCTTTTCATATGCCTGTTTTATGCGCACATTGATTTAGCGCCAGTAGTTTCTTGGCAGCACACTGAAAGAGGAAGGTGTGCACATTTAATTTTGCTGAGTCCAGGGGCCGCAGGTTTTCGTTTAGCCTGCCACTGCCTTGCTGCACCTGCCTTTTATTTATTTTAAGGTCAGAAAAAGAGGAGAGCGGATGGTGGAGAAAACCCACATTTGGTTCGTTCTGAGGCAGCTCTTGTGCGCCATGAAAGGCACTTTTGTCCTGCACTGAAATATATCGCTTTCACCTCCCCTTGATGCGGTTTGTCCGTTTTTCATTTTTAGGAAAACGCTTAGTCTCAGGCAGGTTTTTGTTGATGGAAAACTCACTAGCGTATGAGAAAGTGAAATAATTATAAAAATAACAGAAGTTGGCCAGAAACATAATAAAATGGTATGCTTTTAACAGGAGTCCAATGTGTGCCAGAAGCAAAGGCAAGACATTTCCCCTTTCACTGCCCTAAAACAGCTGAATGCAATTACACCATGGCTTAAATCAATATTTAGGAGAATTAACACGCAAGTATTAACTTTCTACCCCAGTAATGAATCAAAAGGATGTTAGCACGTGGTACCTTGTTGGAAACATGCCTGGGCTTGTCTAATCTTGACAGGCTTCAAGGAGCAGAGAGAGCAAGGAGTGGGGGTGACATGTTTGTACACCATATACAGGCCAATTTGGACCTGCTCTTAGCTCTATAATGGTATAATAGAAATGCTTATTTTTTTATAAACTCAGTTTTTAATTTTTGTCAGCTCTGCCACCTCGGTCTGCAAAGCCAGTTTCATCAAGCATCAACAACAACATTCGGCCAGCGCTTTCTCTTCAAGATGCTGAATGGTACTGGGGAGACATCACAAGGTAAAATAGTTAAAATTTTTATTATCAACGTAATATTTTGCTGCATTTTTGCACAGTTTTGATCTAACATTACGCACTGTCCAACAGAGATGAGGTGAATGAAAAGATGAGAGACACACCTGATGGCTCTTTTTTGGTGCGCGATGCCTCCACGAAACTGCAAGGAGATTTTACCCTGACATTACGGTAAGCATATTGGAAAATAAAAACTGACATCATTGTGCTTCTTATAAACATGACTAATGTTTATTATAATTGTCTCACAGGAAAGACGGACACAACAAGCTGATTAAGATTTACCATTGCGAAGGCAAATATGGCTTTTCCGACCCACTCACTTTCAACTCGGTCGTAGAACTTATCTGGTATTATCAGCACCATCCGTTAGTGGAGTACAATGCAACGCTGGACCTTATGCTCACCCATCCAGTGTCTCGCTTCCAGGTCATTAAGCTCCCAATTTATTAATATCAAGGTTACTGTATTTGTGTTTACAAATTCGTTCTAAAATATTTGATTTTGGATTTTAGGTGAATGAAGACACCGTTGATGTGGCTGGGAGAAAACTTAAAGAAGTGCAATGTCAGTATCACGAGAAATCAAAACAGTTTGACCGGCTTTATGAGGCGTTTACTAAGACGTCACAGGTAAAACAATATCACATTTATTTGTATTTATTTAATTATCTTAAACTGTAAAAATGTATCTGATGTATTATAAGGCAAAATACACAACGCTTATGAGAGGTTTTATTGTGTGCCGCAGGAGATTCAGATGAAGAGAACTGCAATAGAGGCATTTAATGAGACGATGTTGATCTTCGAGGAGCAATGTCGAGAACAGGAGCGTTATGGAGAAGAGTTTGAGAGAAATAATCAATCAGAGGGAGCTGACAATGATCTGGAAAGGTAATTATAGCGTCACATGTAAAAAACATTCAATATGCCAAACTTGAACTCCTTTACTCTGGATTTTCATGCATACCATTAAAGTTTTGAGCCTGATGACATTTTACGTTTGCTCGGCAGTTTTCTGATAAATTATGAGAAGTTGAAGTGCCGCCTTGGGGAGATCTACGACAGCAAGATCCATCTGGAAGAAGACTTAAGGACCCAGGTGGAGGACTACAGGGAGACGGACAGGAAGATAAACAGCTTGCGACCTGACCTTATCCATCTAAGAAACATCAGAGATCAGTATCTTAAGTAAGAACAAACTTAGTAACTTTGACAAAACATTTTTTAAAGATTATTAAGTATTACAAAAATTTAACTTATTTATCATTACTACAGCTGGCTTAATCACAAAGGTGTACGACAAAAACGCATTAATGAATGGCTGGGACTACAGAGTGAAAGCCTTGATGAGTAAGTTGTTAATAACATTTTTTAGATTTAAAAAGTGTGATGCATTTGATAATCGTGGTGTAACTAAACTATCTTATTTTTATTTTAGCACTTACGTATTGAAGGGGGATGAAATGAACTTGCCTCATCAGGATGAAGAGAGCTGGTTTGTAGGGGAGCTCAGTCGGACTCAGGCAGAGGAGATGTTGCAAGGAAAAGCTGCCGGAACATTCCTGATTCGAGAAAGCAGCAAACAGGGATGCTACGCCTGCTCTGTTGTGTAAGTGGAGCATTTTTAATATTATGGTAATGAAAAAGAGCAATGTACTAAATGCTATCGTTGTATATTGATATACATTTCAATATTTAAGTAAAAATTTGTGGCACAGAACTAAAAACTGCACCTAGTTTTGGATCAAGTCCAATAATTATTTTATTATTTATTTCTTACATTTTTAATAGAAACCTGTACCAATTTGATAAATCATCATAAAAAGCTGTTCTGTTACATATAATAATAATAATGTAATAATAATAATAATACCTTTTTTGTTGCAGGGTGAATGAAGAAGTGAAGCATTGTATGATCTACAGCACGGCTCACGGATACGGATTTGCCGAACCCTACGACGCCCACTGCTCACTCAAAGACCTTGTCCTGCACTATCGCCTGCACTCCTTAGCACAACACAATGACGCGCTGGATGTGCGGCTGTCCCATCCTGTGCATGGCAAAGGTGCAGACAGTAAAAAGTCACACACGGAGGAACATAAACTCTTACAAACTCCCAAACACCCGGCGGGACTCCTGCCTGCTGCCCCAGAGATGTAACCACAGTGGACAGGCACAAATGGACATTTTGTTTACTGTTACCTGCGAGAACGACTGCATCGAGGTGCATTGTGTAAAAATGTTTTGCACTACAGTGATTCCATCGGTTTTTGTGAACGCACAGTTCACAAATGAAGTGGGACCGGAATTTGAATGTCAGCTGAAACATAGATTTTTTTATATTTTTTATTTTCAGAGAGACTGTTTAAGCTTTTACATTTTTTACGTTTCATTTTGGCCGTTCATTGGGATGTTATCTATGAGAAATAATTGCTCAGTCGCATCAGGTGCTGCACTTTTGACTTCGACTTCCACTCAAGTTGATGTTCCGATAGATGTTATTAATTCTAGCTCTAATGAATTCTGCATTTGCATTCGTCAGAAAAGAAATGGTGCTGTCATATTGATGTGGTTGACCAAATTAATTTTGGCATAAATGCTACATGCAGATAATAAAAATGTATTGGTGCATTTTGACAATTTGATACTTTCATTAAGATTTATATTCAACACAATGGATGATTATGTAGCATTGTAATCCTTTAGAAAGAAATGATTGTAACCTGGTGAATACTTAGTCCCATTGACCAAAGCACTTAACTTAGTTAACACACATCCCAAGTGTATTTTGAAAATTGTATTTGAGCAGATGATAGGGCAGTTTGATGTAAACCTGCTGATGTGCTGATCAAAACATAATCTGAAGTACTGTATGTAATATTCTGTTACTCAAAGAAGTATAAGCTTTTTGTATTCTATCTATATCTATTTTTTCTATAAACATGCCACAAGATGAAAGCTTGAAGAAAGTGCAATCCAACAGTATTTCTCTAAAACGTTGCAATGTATGATAATGATGGTGACGCTGTTGAGAGGTTGCCACAAAAATGCACTCTCTTTGGTGGCGCTGGTATGATGTGGCCTCCTGTGTCTGTGTGAACTGCCAGAGGCCCGGAAGTATCCTGCCTCCATTACTTGAACTGTGGCTTTGCTCAAGCTATGAATGTTTTTCGTGACATGCAGCCTACATAGCTAAAGAGGAGAAGGAATTGTGTTGAACTTGGCACATTTTTTTCAAGTTTGATGACAATACTCTTTAAAAAAAACATCTATTTAAAATGTATTATGGAGGATGGTCTATTCAATGGAATGAGGGTGATTCTGACTCTTATAAAAATACAGTTGTTTGGAAAATACTCAAAAGCAATGTGAGAGCCTGACTTTTCTTGCTGAAAGACAATAAACTGATAAAGGTTTTGTCGATTATTGATACTGTTTTATTTGTGTAATTTTTGAGTGTTATAGAGTTTAGTAATTGCACTTAGCAATAGTCTTAAAAAACACTATCGATGTAGAACAATGTAAAAACCTCTTCACCACTGCAAAGGCAATAATACTCCGACGCAGTGTTAAAGAAATGGAGCCCAGAACTGATACAAACAACTCAGTTATGTCTTAGTTCAGTGGCAAATTTGCACAATGGTGAGTCTTTACAACACAAAAGGAAATACTTGACTAAATGATCTTTTGTTCTTGGTGCGAGTGAAATCGGCATGTCCGGTTTGTATCTTAAAAATGTACAGAAGCATTAACATTCCAATGGAACAATGAACAGGATCCCCATTAAAGCTAAACATTTTGTTCTCCGCAGAGTACTGACCTTTACTTTCCCAAAGAAAGATTTACTTCTGCAGTAATTAAAATCACTGTACATAGTACTGTTTTAAAATACTTAAAACAGTATTTTAAGTCCAAAGTAAATTTTATATTTGCAGCGCCTGGAAATGATTAAGTTGATAGGAGTTTTAAGTGATGAATTGTTATCTTGAATGTACCATCTGTCTCTGCTGTAGCCATAGCAGCCTGACAGCTTATCCTTGGGTCAGTGCTGAGGGCAAAGGAGGACACTGTGGACAGATGGGAGCGAAAGGGAAGTGCTGAACACAATGGCAGGACATGTGAAAGCAAGGCCTGTTTAGTTTGGCCTTACTGTAAAGTCAGTGAAAATGTTCAACCTAGGAAACGCACTTTAGATTTCTGGCCTACTTCATGGTGAAAGGAATGTTGACCAACTGTAAACACCAGCCAAAAGGAGCTGCTTCACTTTCTCAGACTGGGACGGCAGTGTTTCAGGATTCAAACAGGAACTGCACAGTGTATAGCCCAAGTATTGAAAGCAGTCCTGCCCAAACCCCGTGACCAATTCAACAGGTGGCCCATTTCAATCATCACTTAAGGTGTGTCTTAACTGGGGATTAATGAGATGCAAGGGGGAGGGACGTAGCACGGATTACCTCTTGTTACCTGTGTCAGCAAAGAACAAAGCTGCATGGTGGAGAATGATGCAGGAGGCGGCGGGCAGCAGAGGATCTTCGCACGCATAGTTTGGAGATGGACCAGAGAGGACAGTCTGTACCAGCGCTGAGTCACCCGCGGGCCGCTGCTGCTACAAGTGTGTCAGAATCAAGAGGCAGCGAGAGTGGGACGAGAAAATGTGTGGAGCAGACCAAAATAGAAAGAACTCACAGAAATCTAAAGGGCATCTTAAAAATACAGTACAGGCTAGAAAATGCAATATCTGTACTGAAAACTTCCTCCCTCCTCTATAAACTCAATTTAACATGGGCTACATGGATTTCCTATGTTAACTCACCCAGCTTTCTCTCTTTTCCACCCTTGTATAGAGGTGACGTGTTTCTTTTTTCAGAGGTGATTTTGGTTTATAGACCACAATTTAATTACGTCTTGGGGGATGTGCTCAGAGTGGGGGGAGCAAGAAGAATTGCCTTTGGAGTCACGCCTAAAATACACACCATCAACAGCCTCGCAGGCCTCAGAAAAGAGGTTTTTGCTTTCAGTTTTAGCGGCAGCCAATCGCCACCTCCCTCTGCCCTGTCTCCGTCTGAGTCCACATTTTCACACAGGACGACCAGCCAATCAGAGGCGGACTTTGTATTAGCAGCGGCCAATTAGCGCGCAGTTGCTATGTTGGAGGCAGAATCGATAAGAAGACTTTTCCCTTACTCTTTTGCGAGCACATTATAGCCGGCTTATAGGATGGAGACAAGAGATCCTGCCAAGCAGCATACAAGCTCAACATTCATTGGCTGCCCTGAATCCCGCTAAAGATCATTACCCACAATGTTACCATACAAACAATTTTAGTAGGCTACTTGTGTTGTTTATATAGGATGGTTATAGCATTCAGGCCTGGGATACTGACAAAAAACAACCAGGGAAAGGCCATGTTGACAAAAATGAATATTTTGGGGGGATGACATAACCTGTTTAGACAATATTATGGCAATCTACCAGAAACACCACGTCTTGTCTTTATTTAGGCTTAAATGTTGTAGAAGTCACTACAAAAACAAAAATATGAAATATAACACTGCACCTTTGTTTTATATTCATTTTTAGCACTTTTGGCACTTTTAATTAGCCAACCATAGTATTTATTATACATTATTTGTTCTATTTTCTATTTCCAACACAAGTACAGCGATGATACATTTTTCAATACATCTTCCACCTCCAAAACCAACTTTAAAAGCGACAAACTAACTGAATAGGCAAAGTGTAATGTTATTTTGAGCCATTATACCCTCACTTACGACATACATATGGAAATTCATATGCTTGGCTTCAATAATCTTTTAGGCCTATTTGGTACAAAAATAGAGGCATGTGTTCATCAAAAACAACCATGTTTTATGGTGTGTGAGTCTATACAAGAAAGAAATCTAGACAAAAGACAGTAAAAAAGATGTAACTGTCTCAGTCCTTGTGTGTCCTTGTTGTCTGTTTGTCCTTCAGAGAGGTAAAAGTTGCAAAGCTCCCCTTGATATGGAGGAGAGGGCAAAGTGACCGTATAATAAATCTACCTTTGAATGAAATAAAATTAAACAGCTGGTTGTATTTTGAGGTGGGTATTCTCTTATAGTAAAATATAATTATACTATAATACCACCTGCTGGTCTCCATGGGGCTTTGTGTGGTTTTTGGAATGTTACACTGTTACTGTAACTTACATATATCTTACTTTTGTTCAATTACAGGAGTTTTTATTGGTAAGAAAGAATATTTTGAAATACATACATTCTTACAAGTGCGTGTCTCCTCATATCTGACCTGTAACTTGGCCTGATAGCATCTGTGGAACACTTTAGGCAAAGCAATAACATCTTCATGAAGACAAACTGGTAGTGGACCTTCCCTTAGAAAAGTTACATCTTTAACTCAAGCCTTATTATAGACATTAATTATTGTGACGCAATTTTTCTCAGGCGAATAATATATTGTATACTTTTACAGTCTTTCTTCCTTTACAACACATTTTTATTTACAGAGGTGCAAATTAATTTTAAAGGAAAAAAAAGACAGATTTGTGTGTTTTGGACTGATATATTTGAAAATGTACATGCCTTCCATTCAATCTCTTGGAGTTTTATTTAAGGATCTCAGCTCTCAGATAAATTAAACATCCAATTTGTCAGCGAGAGGCAGGATTCAGACTTCAAAAGGAGAATCACTCTTCCCTTCACTGCTGCATATACACAGTCACACTGAACTCCAGCCAAGACAAGATAAAGAAGGGTTATGTAGTTCACAAGTCCTGTCAAGGGAGGACAGGAGCCTGAGTCAAGCCATGTCTAAGCAAACATTTGGAGAACATATGTAAACGTGTTTAAGAACACAAATGCTGTACACAGTAGGCTAAAACATGAAGTCACCTGCTTTGTGTGCCTCACCTGAACCAGTTCTGCAAGAGACTGATACTCAACAGACTAAAAGACTACAGGTTATACGACAGTAAGTCATTCAATACTAACAACAATAACTATACTATTTTAATACTACTGGAGAATTCATTTTTTCCATTACAATAAAAGTGAGTGAAATATCTTGGCATTTGTCATATTACTTTAAGATGTCCTAGTGGCATTATACAAATTGCATACATTATAGAAAAATCAATTTGAACAAAAAACTAAACCGACTTGAGCTGTACAATTATTCAAATTTTATGATCATGATGATCAGTTGCAGATTGGCAGAAGGTTTTTAAATGACAGATACAATAGCCAGTCCTGTGTAAATAAAACCATTATGTTTGGACTTTGATGGAATAGATTTGTTGTTTAAAATGAGGCATAATCAAAATGTAGGGCATTTCTGTTCATGAACCATATTTATTTGATTTTATAGTTAAAAATAATAAAAATAAAAATGAAAAAAATAAATATGATGAAGTAGTAATAGTAATAGAAGTTGTAATAATAAAATTCTTTATGGCTCAATCATTCTTATGTTATTGTGCAAAAAAGATACAACCTGTTTCTATTTTTAAGCTACAGTAATATTATGAGGTTTGTTGATTCTTAATCGCCTAGTGCATGATTGTTTTTATTTTATTTTATTTTATTATTTTTTTAAAAGCTAATTATTCAGTTATTGTTGGATGACCTTTAGAGAAACAGGACACACTGGAAATTGAACAATACAGGGCAACTCTATGGAGGGTGCAGGTGAAGGGGTTGCCAGGCTGGTGCAGGTGCCACCTGATATTCTTAGTAAGTAACCCACATCATCACTGTGTCTGGCAAACACATTAAAATGCAAGAAATACAACTTTTACAGATGTTAAAGAACTTGTACTTCAAGTGCGTGAAATGTCACCCTACTTACACAATTTTACACATATTTAGAGTACCTGATTACGCCTGTATAAGACATTTAATTAAAACGTATGTATGTATGTATGTATGTATGTATGTATGTATGTATGTATGTATGTATGTATGTATGTATGTATGTATGTATGCTTAAAAAAAAAAAAAAAAATCACCAAAGGAAGCCAAATTGAAAATAAAATACAATTAAATCTGCCGTGTGTGGGAAAACTTAAATTGAGGCGTGTGTCTTACTAAGGCTCACGTGGTCCAAATATCATGGTTATTATTTTTGAATGATTAGTTGAACGTTGTCAAGCTTAGATTACTTTTACCACAGTGCCATCTAGTGTTGATAGTGGGACCTGTTATTGTTTGGATTGGTTACTCGATTAGCTTTGCCTACAATCTTGCAGAGCAGATCAGTCGATCCAGAGATATCGATTGACAGCCAGCCGGAAGTTCCCAGCATCATCAATAAACTTATGGGTAATTTGCCGTTATTACTGAGTAGTAAACTGTTTGTAATATGTTATGTACTAGCAGAATTTAGAAACAAATTTGACATCACTTACAATTTCATAAAATTCGTGGTTTCTTACTCAAACTGTACCTTAGCATAAATGCTACCGATTATTAATTGCTATTTACTGTGGTTTGCAAATACTTGATACTTTGATTTTTGATCTTCAGTATGACAGTGTATGCAGAGCATTATCTGTTTGCTTCTCCCTAGAGCTGAAGGTCTGGATCCCGTGTTAACACAGCCCCTGTCATGTCTTCCTCCTCTGTGACTTGTGGGGGCGATGGTGGGGATGCAGCTCGTGCCTTGGAGCAGGTTGTCCTGGCATCTGATCGCTACGCTAGACTCATCCTGGAACAGATGAACAAGATGCGGCTACGCCATGACTTCTGTGATGTGGGACTGAATGTGGGGGGTCATGTATTCAGGGTACACAGACTTGTACTAGCTGCTAGTAGCCCATATTTCTCTGCCCTTTTTTCTGGAGGGATGAGAGAGTCCGAAAAAGAAGAAGTCCAGATCCTTGGAGTTGAGAGAAAAGTCTTTGAAATTTTATTGGACTTTATATACACAGGTACCTGTAAACTACAAATTAATTAGATTGTAGTTTTCACACGATTTGGGTTTGTGCTTATTAAATTGTTTATGTGTTTTTCTTTTTTTCTTTCATTTACAGGATTGATAAACATAACTGTGGAAAATGTTCAGGAGTTGATGGTGGCAGCAGACATGCTTCAGCTGACTGAAGTAGTGTCTATCTGTGGAGAGTTTCTAAAGGGTCACATGGACCCATCCAACTGTGTGGGAATTTTTCAGTTCTTGGAACAGATTTCCTGTATGGATATGCTTGAATTCACAGAAAACTACATTCATGTTCACTTTTTGGAAGTATGAGCCACATTTTACCAAATTCAAAATTAACTCTTGAACCTGCCTACAAAACAGGTGGATTGTTGAATTGTTTTTTGGATTGATGTTATGCTTTTATGCTTCATTTTAGGTGTGTACCACTGAAGATTTCAAGGGGCTGTTAAAGGATCAGTTGGTAAGGCTACTCAGAAGTGAGGAGTTGAGAATAGAGGATGAGTATCAGGTTTTCACAGCAGCGATGGACTGGGTTCTTCAAGATCTGTCAAAGAGGAAAAAATACATTGTGGAGGTGTTAGAACCAGTACGGTTCCCTTTGCTCTCCCCAAAAAGACTTTTGAAATATATTGAAGGTAAAAAAGAGATTTAGCATTAAAAAATAATACATTAAAGCCAATGAAACTTAAAAAAAAAATGTCTCTTTAAGATATAGCTGACTTTAGTCTACGTGTGGCACTGCAAACTCTGTTAAAGGAATACACAGAAGTACCAAAGTCTCCAAAAGAAAATAAAATGTATAGCCCCCTACAATCAATCAAGATGAGACCTAGGAGAAAAGCTCGGAAATATCTCTATGCAATAGGTATGGTTTTCCATTTTCCCTTTTCTAATAATACTTAGCCATTAATTAATATGTTTGTGACATGCTTTTATTTTAGGAGGATACACCAGACTGCAAGGTGGCCGCTGGAGTGACAGTAGGGCCTTGAGCTGTGTCGAGCGATTTGACACTTTTAACCAGTATTGGACCACTGTGTCATCCATTCACCAGGCTCGCAGCGGGCTGGGGGTTGCAGTATTGGAAGGAATGATTTATGTGGTGGGAGGTAAGCAAATTAACATTTTACCAAATTCTTCTATTATGAATCTGTAACATTTATATGGCAAATTATTTTTATTTTATAGGAGAGAAAGACTCAATGATATTCGACTGCACTGAAAGATATGACCCAGTCACCAAACAGTGGGCTGCTGTGGCTTCTTTGAACTTTCCACGATGTGGAGTTGGCATTTGCCCATGCCATGGTGCTCTTTATGCACTTGGTAAGACCATCCACATTATCTTTTTAAATAGCAGTAGCAGTACTGCTGTATAAGCTAGGTAACGGGAGGGTTTTATATATATATATATATATATATATATATATATATATATATATATATATATTATTATTATTATTATTTTTATTTTTTTTTTTTATGTATTTATATTTTCATATATTTCTTGAAATTGTAAATTGTAGGAGGTTGGATTGGTTCAGAAATTGGAAAAACTATGGAACGTTATGACCCAGAGGAGAACAAGTGGGAGGTCATTGGTAATATGGCAGTTCCAAGATACTACTTCGGCTGTTGTGAGCTACAAGGTATCTTTTATCGCCCATAATCCTCACATGGCTCAGAATACATACTTATCATAAGAAATAGATTAGATAGTCTGCCATTGCACTGGCGTAAGCACTGTTGTCTTTCAGGGTTTATTTATGTAATCGGAGGAATCAGTGATGAAGGCACAGAGCTACGTTCGGCCGAGGTGTATGACCCCATAACTCGTCGATGGACTGCTCTGCCAGTCATGGCCACTCGGCGAGCGTATGTGGGCGTAGCCTGTCTCAATAACTGCATTTATGCTGTGGGAGGATGGAATGAAGCGCTTGGTGCCCTTGAGACTGTGGAAAAGTATTGTCCTGAAGAAGTAAGAAAAAGTTTATCATCATGTGTTCAAACTCATATATGTATTGTTTTCTCTTTTACCTCTTACCGTACCTTACCTCCCTATTTACCTACTTCTGCGTACAGGAAAAATGGACAGAGGTGGCACCAATGTCAACAGCACGTGCAGGAGTATCAGTATCTGCAGTTAATGGGTTTCTTTATGCTGTTGGAGGCCGGGCAGCAAGCAGAGACTTCTCTGCACCAGTGACTGTAGACTCAGTGGAGATTTACGACCCTCACCTGGACACCTGGACTGAAGTGGGCAACATGATCACAAGCCGCTGTGATGGTGGCCTGGCTGTGTTATGATGACCAACCAAAAACTAGAATGGTCTCAAAACTCTTTCAGACTGTATAGATGTGCACCTTAGGAGATCTCTGTCAGAACAAATGTCAGAGACAGTGGCAATGAGCGTAGACCTACACCTTTGCTAGTGTATGTATTTTCTAAACCTTTTACCATTCTCTGAACCTGTTTCTAATGCACATCTAAAAAACTATTTTATTTCATTCTGTTTACATTATGTTTATACTTGAAACCATAAAGCAGTTATTTGTTGAGGAAACGGTAGACCCAGCTACTTTGTGTTTCATATCAGTCTAATTTTGTACAGGTTTCCATTATAATTAGTTGTCTTTCTATTTCTATTTATTTATATTAATGTGATGACTTTTAAGTGAGAATGTAGCCTGATAGCACTTTGAAGTGACAATTTGTGTAAGCTTTTGTGCCTTGTTATGTTATAAAAATACAGACTAGCATATATTTGCTATAGAGTCCTTTTAATTATTAAACATGCACTGCATGACTTTTCCTGAATGTTCCACAGTTAGCCAAAATATGCTAAGGTAGTCCTCACTAAGCCCACTTTAATATCTGGAAATTGGTCCAATAGGTTGCCCCAGCAACACTAAAGGATCGTCAAATGTAATGGACAAATTTCTCTACGGAAACAATAAAGTATACCTTAACCTTAAGTAAGGCATTAAACATGTCCCATATCACAATTACTTCAGTAGCCTACGAGCCAACAATTTCTACAAAAACATGCATTTTTACTGTGAGCAGGGTCACCTCTCCATGAATCTGTGGCTAGTGGTGCCACCTGTCCATCTTAGAGAAGATTAATGCCACACTGAAACATTCTAGGCAAAACGGTAACAATTACATAGAGACGAGCAGGTGGCACACCATAACACTAGATCTACACTTAAACTGCAACTGTGACAATTTGTGTTGTCACCAAGACATAGTTCAATAAGAGACCAATGTCATTTGCACGTTTTAAAATTATTTATTGGTTTAACTTTTCAGAATATATATTTTTAAGTGCAAGTGTAGCCACAAGTGAGAAAGTAGCCACCAAAGTTAGGATGGTCCGCAGTGCTTTGAACCAGGCAGGGTATTCAGGCAGGAGGGTAAGGTCATAGTGCAGTGACAGACCTAGTCCCATGATAACAACCAAAGCTCCTTCTGCAATGTTGTCCCTGCAGAGTAATGCAATCCAGGCCAGAAGTGATGGCACCACACTATTTCCCAGGTTTTTCCAATCAGGCTGGGCAGGACTGCCTTCAGGGAGAGCAAAACCCCAGCGTGCACCTCCAAGAAATGACACAATTGATGCTCCATAAACCATCTGAGCATAAGCAACTTCCGGGTAGAAGGTACCTGTGGCTGCCATTAAAACTGGGACTGACATAAAGGGGATGAGCCCAGAGAAACCAAGATACAAGGCTGGTTTGGGACTTTGGAAAAGAGCTACAAGACTAAAACTGTTTTTTTCATGTCCTTGAGGATTTTCTCCTGCAGCCCTCTCATGACAGAGGCATGACAACCTCCAGGTGATGGGTCTGGTGCTCAAAAAACTGCTTTTAGGGTTCCCTCCGTGTGGCAATGAAGGGAGGTGAAAGAACACATGGGAGTTTGTGGAGAGTTTATGTGACCTGAACGTCTGCTTTTGTAAGTATCTCCATGCTGTGACCTTGAATAGAAAAAAAGTTTAACAATTAGAAAAACTTTTTTTAAATAATAGTTGTTGTTTTTTTTCTCAATACAAAATCCTCACTCACCTTTGTAATTGTGCTTCTTGATGCAAATTTTAACATGTCGACCTGAAACAAAGATAGATTACTTTTATTGTTCATGCTTTACACCCTTATTAAACCAAGTCAAATGACCAAGGCTAACTGGATAGCTAACAGCTACGTCAAAAAAGGCTGCATAATATGATGTAATATTATGTGCTCGTACAATAAAAGTCGATGCGCCAGGTGCCTACAGTAGGCCCTTTTTCATTCGAGCAGTGAAGACTAAACCAGTAGAAAACCTTTATTACTTGTTTACAGACTACTCCACCTCCAAAGGTCGTTCCACTTGATGGCTGTCATTTATCGATGCTCCATTAAATGCCTGCTTGTTTTACAAGTTTTCTTGAACGAGTTGCGGTTCTGTTATCGATTGGTTTGGCGGGGATACGCTGAGTTATGTTCAAGAAAATAAATGTTTTACACATGCTGCCCAAAGAACATTAGTCAAAATTATGTTACAAATAAAATAAGTCCTACAACGAGATTTGATATGCAATGCAATCAAATTTGTTGCTTTAAGATGGGTCTTTGGTATTTGTACATACATTTGTTTAACAGTAACACGTTGCATAATTAAGCTTCTTGTTGAATGCAGCTCTATTAAGGCTCAGAATCCCTCAGTGCCAGCGCCAGTGGTAAGCGCTCAGAAAACCCAAACAAACACTTCTAGACGTCATATAAATTAGGTTGATGGTGGCGTGAAAGTATAACCTCGTTGCTGATGTCCGGAAATGTTAATAAGAAGCGATCCACTACAGATTATCTGACTCCAAAGCAGGTATCGTGATGAAAGCCTGGAAAGTTAGCATTAGCCTTTAGCAAGCTGATGAATGTGTGCTGCCGCTGCTAGGGTAGCCATTTTGAAACAGTATTGGTCCAGCGAAGCCAGGTCTGTTTACCTCCACACCGTGGTCCCGACGACTATTTGAATTGTTTATTTGAAATTCTTTTGGTGTGTAAAATGCGTTTGTAGACTATTTTGGGGTAAATCGTTTCGTTTCTTGTACCAGCCAGCATGTTTAACTGTGCTTCTAAACTGGCTAAGTAACGCTAGCATTTTGCTATCAACGAAACGCTAACCCTGAACATAGACAAACATTTAAAGTTAGCAAGCAACACAACCACTGAATAATAAAGATACAAACAAGCTAACTATTGAACATACTGTTGCTCAGATTGATAATATGAGGTTTAATGTCTCAGTTTTATGTTACTGAACTGTTCGTTGTTGTTAATTCCTTGTTAGCTACAAAAGAAACGTGCAGGTTGTGTGTACAGTTTGCGATGTTTCCGTGATTTAATTATGCCTTCAACAGTGTTACTGTTATTTAGCGCTGTGTGAGAACGTCTGTTGTATGTACATTTTAAACTTGTCTGACAGCGAAAACTCTTATTGTTAAATACTTAAGCTCGTAAATGTGACAGGCTCGTTGATGCTGAGCTGTTACATAATGGTTCATCCCACTGCAAAAAAAACAAAACACAAAAAAAAGCGTCTTTTTTGGCCTTAGTCTTAACTTTATGTTGCTATTAAACCTGTTGTATAACTTCGCCCTGTTTTTTTTTTATAAAGGCACTGTTGATAATTCCTAATGTAGCTATATGTGGTTTATTCCCCACTAGCATGAACTAAGACGTGTGCTTTTCACTTTACAGTCAAACCAGAAAATTTTAGAAAGTATTGTTAGAAAATGTTCCCAAGTTTTTACAAGATGATGGTGGTACAGACAATCTTTGTTGAATAATATTATTATTAATGTCTTGATTACAATTTTCTCGTTTAAATATGTCTCTTATTATCTCTACTAATCTAAAAAAGACTGATTAAAGATTAAGATATTATGTATTTCTATATATTTATGATGATATAACATGCAAAATAATATTTTCAATACCAATTTATTACTCACCTTGTTTTAGTCATGGGGAAAAAAATTAGACTATGGGGAATCATAGTTCTCTGCTCTATTAAAGGGAAACACTGGTTGTATTATTATATAAATATTTAATGTTGGTGTACGCAGACTAACTTTGGTCTTTCTTTTGTCATGTTTTGCAGATCTACTTTTTCCTGTGCGGATATTAAGAATTCAGCATTTGGACCTCAGTCTACACCCGTTGAACCGTATTTAAGAGAAGGGCCATCAAAAACATTTTCTTGAATTAAATTGGACGCATGTTATCACTTGCTCAGTACCTTTCCTTTCAAGAAAAAGAAAATCTTTCTCATCTTTTGAAGCCATTTGAAATCCGCTCAACACTTGTGCATGACACAGAACGAAGACTTTGGGCTTGTGGCGTTGGTATATCTGGAATAACTGATCCACACAATTGATTGCTTTAAAGAGTAAACTGAAGAAAATTGAAGGGACTTAAAACAAATGTGAAAGTGATAAGCTTAAGTTTAACAGAATGAGTTATTCAGCAACGTTTAGGTCTCACTAACAAAAATTGAAAATGACAGAAATGTAACATAAGGAGTTTCTTCTTTCTTTGTCATGTGACGCTGAATATTGATGCATTATTTTTGTTACACCAAGACAGTAATTTCACCAGTTAAATGAGGTGAGCATTGTTTTAGAGCCTTCCATTGCCTATTCAAGACTTCATGAAATATTTTTTCTTTATATCTTTGGTTCAGTAAATCTTACAATGATTCGGTAATAGGTTTGTCACACCAGACAAATACTGGCACACAGTGTGGCAGGACAACACCTGTGTCAATCCTTTCATCCGGAGGAACTGCTAAGAACTGCTGTCCAAGTTCCACTGCATAGCATTTTTCATACACTTAACAACTCTGCTTTTCCACGCTATCAGGACAAATCATCTTTAGATCAACTCAAGTCCAGTCATCTCAAAGTCCACTTACATTTGACGATCTATATTGGGATAAATTAGAACAAATGGAAAAACTCCAGTGAAGAGCGCACCTTATTCGGAAAAAAAACTCACAGAACAAGTGTCAGCTGATTGGATTTTTGGTTTAAGATTCTAACATTGGAGTATTACCTTGGACAAAGCTGGAGAGGAAATTTTTGGGTTGCGCTGCTACCAAACCCTAACGGCACCCACTCCGCATCCAGTGCCAACCGGCCTGAGAAGCGAAGCCCAGCAGAAGGAGAGGAAGCAAAGGACTTCAGAGCTTTGCACTCTGGGGTAGCTAATGACTCTTTTATACCTATTTTTAAAATGTAGATTTATTTTGCTAGAATGGTGCAATTTACAGATGCATTGTCAGAAAGGCAGACTATACCAATTCTTATTAAGTCATATTGCAATAATTTAAACATTTCAGTACATATAATATTGTTCTTTGTTGCTTCACAAGTTCACAATCACTTATCACAGATGCTGCAATGACTTGTGGTCTATAATTACTGTGTCAGTTACAATGCAGTGTCATCAGTTAGAAAATATGCTTGTAGCTGTGCCAGTATCCAGTAAATAATCCTCACTTTTTAATGTTTGGTCAGATCCTGGCCATGAGGTTTGATGCCTCGTTCCACTAACCGGAAACACTGGACCTAAATGGCGCAGCATGACTTTGTCCCTGCCTGGCTTAATTTCTCCACGCCCCAGCCTGCCAAGGTAATGGGTTGTCTTCTATAATCCATGCAAAATTTACATTATTTTTCCTCATGTTGAACCTGTAGCATGCAGCTGTCAAGGTTAGTGCTGAGCTGAGTGTCATTTATTTAGTAATCCACTGCATGAAAATCTTTGTTTAATGTTGAATGCACTGTGACTGTAAAAATTAAGTTATTCAAACACAACTTTGCCTTTACTCAGTCCACTCAGGGCTTGTATTGTACAGTTAAGTGTGTATTCAGTATATGTTTTAAACTGTTGAATTGATGTGCTGAATCCCTGTCTAGTCCCCTGCTGCAAACCTCGAGAAACAAAACGAGCCTCACCACAGAGATGGACGAACGTCTGTGAGCCGCCGCCGCCACAACTCTTCTGACGGCTTCTTCAACAACGGCTCCCTGCATGCTCCAACGGGCAACACAGGTACGACTTCTTTCTTCATTTAATTCAGAAACACTTGGTGGTCTAAGGTTTGTTTCACTGTTTGGCAACCTTCAGAGTAGGGCTGGGCTATATTAAGATCAATTGCGATTCCTGTAATGATCTGCTGCTTTGGTGATTCACGCATTCACCAACATCCATTAACCTGCTTTTAACTGGAAAAAAAATAGTTGGTTGATTAGTAAACTTAGTTTAGTTCCACAAAGCGGAAAAATTTGTTTGCTGTTGTACAACACCGTTCTATACATTCATACACATCAGGCTGTTTTACATTTTACACAGAACAGATTACATTAAAAAATATTGATTGAAAGGAAATTGAAAATTATTTCCTGCTGATTTCACACAACTTGTTGTACAGCAGAAAACATGTGTCTTAAATCTAATATACATGTACAAAAAATGTTGTATTGTTTATTTTTATTAATTATTACAATTAAGGTAGCAAGAGTAAAAAACAGTAGATGCATACACACATTCAGCCAAAAACATGAGCTAATTGGCTGCTTTGATTGACTTTGCACTCTTCCAGTCCCATCCCAAACAGGAGCCATTCCAGATATTTCAGATCTTAATTTTTATTTTAACTGTGGGTGGCCATTTCTAATACAAAATAATAACCAAATAATTACATGATGTAAAGCTGCAATTATTTTCATAACCAGATCTAAAATGGTAAGACACCAGAAATGCTTAATGCCATATAATTCTAAAGCTACAGGTTGCAGGTGTCTGGCCTATTTTTTGCTTCAGTAATTTAGCCTTGTTTAATTTTTCTTCCTATTGTTCTCTAAAGGTGATGGGTGGCAGCAGCTTCTGAGGCATGACTCTGTGGACTCCGGGGTGGCCAAAGGGGGGCACGGGGGTCTTGTGGGGGGCTCCTGTTGGAAGGAGACCCCCAACTGGCATGGAGCTCCACGAGGAGCCCAGGACAGCCACCATCATCAGGGACGCCAACCCAAACGGGGAGCAGGCGAAAGGGACAGGGACAGGCAGACGGGGCACAGGCAGCGCAATGGCAACTTCCACCCTCGCAAGGGCACCTCGTATCAGGACAAGTTTCCCAACGAGGAACGCAAAGACAACAAGGATGACAAGCTCAAGTTTGTGGAAGAGGATTTTGTAAGTCACATCAAATTATTAGGAAAAAGGGTCATCTTACAACTCTTAAAATTTAGTTCACTTTGTCCTAGTCCTGACTGTAATCCATTGACCCCCACCTTGAAGTCTGGGATTACACAAACATGTTACATTTTTCAGAATAAGTGGGGTACTTCTTTGGCATAACTGTCAGAATAATAGTTCTACACAAATATACACTGCACTTAACATTTAAGGACCTACACTGAGCTCTGAGTGGACCATTGACAAAAACTTCAATTCAACTGAAATGTGCATGTTTTTAAGTGTATTCGTTTAAAATGTATGTTTCAGTATCAAAAATGTGCCAGGGCTGTGAAATCACCCCATCAGGTGCAGAAATATCACTTTATACTTAATAAGTCTGTTCAGTTTTCAATTTTAATGGTCCCCTTTTGCAGCATTTTTAGGTTAGATGTTTTGTTTTTTTAACTATAAAGTATACTCAAAATTAATTAATTCATAGTATCTTTAAAGTAACATTCACAATGCACCTACAGAATAGCTTTGACTTGTTTTCCCTACTTGGTTTTCATTTTACAATCTAAAAATTGTTCCAAAGGCTAGTTGGCTGCAAGATGTCTATGTAATCCCTCAGCCATCCATGTGTGATTCATAGCAAAATATTGTAAATACTGAAGTTGTTCTATTCTATGGAGTATTTGTTTTATTCATCCATGTTCATCCATGTTGTTTTTGTAGCCTTCCCTCAACCCTGAAACAACTGGAAAGCCTGGGACTCAAACGCGAGCAGTACCGCCACATGCTGGAGTCTGGGGTAAGTACGATGAAATGAAAAAACCATACATCTTGTCAATGTTGGATAATGGCCATGGTATGAATTCCAGAAAACCCCCCAAGTGGAAAACAGATGGTTTCCAAGATGTTGGTTATCAAGAAGGTTTCCAAGGAGGACTCAAGCACTGCCTTCTCTGCAGGCTTTGCCACTGCTGGGACCATGCCCAACGGCAGCAAGGCACCCATTGCTGGCTCCAGCGTCTACAAGAACCTGGTCCCAAAGCCCGCCGTGGCCCCCACCAAAGTAAGACCCCAATGCATTCACAAGATATTCTTACAAACAGTGAAGAATGTCTTGAGTTCTGCAGGTTGTCGCAGTGTGGGTCTGTAGGTTAGAGTAAGTCTGTATGTGTCCCCACAGAGCACCCAGTGGAAAGCTGGAGGAAGAGAGATCACAAAGTCTGGCCTTCACGTGCCAGGCCGAGACTCTGTGTTCACCAGCCCCGTCTCTGCAGCCAAACCCAGCACCCCCAACAGTGCCCCGCAACATAACGCCCCAAAAGAGGTGAGCGCCAATCACACTTCACTTGAGGTTAAATGTGTTCTTAAAGACAGTATTGAAAGTGATTACAGAAATAAATAAAATCAGTATAATCTTAGTCATGTTATATACAGCACATTGTTTGGTTATTCACACAAGCTTATAAAAAGGTCATAATTGTTTTGTTCGGCCGCAGCACCCTTCCAGCACCACACCTCCCATAGACATCGCTCCGTCAAGGCTGAAGCTGATGCGCCGTGGTCCTGATCGCAAAAGTGAGTTCCTGCGAACTCTCAAAGACGAGGGCACAGGAGAGCTGACCACGAGCAGCAGCCCAGGAACATCGGGAGAAGTTAGTACTTTTATTATTAGATACTTGTATTGAATTACTAGACAAATGGACCTGTGCACCAAAATGATTTGTTTATTTGACAGGGAGAAAGCAGCACCCCAGAGCCCAAAGCCTACAGTGAGGAGGTCCACGAGAATGGTCTGTCCTACTCTCTGAGTGATTCAGACACTGAACATTTGTCCAGTTCCCTGGAAGCGGAGCACAGGTACCTCACTGCACATGGTTAGATGTTTATCAACATGAACGTAAACATCACTGAGGTAAATGTGTCACTCATGTTTACAGGTTGCTGAAAGCTATGGGCTGGCAGGAATATCCAGAGAATGACGACAACTTCCTGCCTCTGACTGAGGATGAGCTGAAAGAGTTCCAGACAAAAACTGAACAGGTGAGTGGAAAGAGTGGAGGCACATATTAATTTAATCTTTACACATTTATATGTAAAGATTATAGCCAACTTGGGTAATTTCCATCTTTGATCCCTCAGCAGGTTGATGAGATTATCTATGTCTGTTTTGTTTTTCTCAGTTGAAGAAAAATGGCATTCAGCGGAATGGGGTTCTTCCAAGGGCACGGGGCGTGACCCTCCACTTCACCCCCTGGAGGAGTGTCGCGGAGGCGCATGTGGAAGAAGGGTCCGAGTCCGATACCAGTAGCAGCAGCCAGACCTCCGACGATGATGACTGCATCAAATCCTAACGTGGCTTTATGGAACAAAACTTTGCAGCCAACAGCATCTCAACATGCAATGCCCACTTCCTCTCATCTTTGTTTTTAGAGCACCATTTGAATTTTCTTTTGATTTTTGTTGTTCTTGCACAAGGGAAAACCAATCATATCCCAGTGAAGGGGGGAGATTCCTGCTCTGCCAGATGTCACTTTCCCTGCATTACCTCCTTCACTGCAGCCCTGCCCTAAGGCCCCTCCCCTTCCTTCTTTACTTCCTGCTTTTGAACTGAAGTGTTTGTCAAGAAAAGAAGGGCAATGAATGCACACGTGATTCTGCTTTAAACAGACTAACTCATTTCATTGATGATGCTGATGACACATTAATGATATTAATAAATTGGTTCCTGAAAAGCTGTTTAAGTACGACTCTGGCTCCTGTGGTGCTTGGTTTTTATTTGGTTCTACAGAAAGGGCATGCTGGGTTCCAACTATTTGGTATGTTTTTCATTGTTACAGTGTTAAAGCAAAGATGCTGGTGGCAGGTTATGGCATGAATGCCAATTTACATCTGTAGTTCCTGAGCAGGTTGGTTTAAATACTTGAAATGTTAAATGTATATTTAATAAAGAAATTGACCATGTTAAATTTAGGATCATGTCATCCAAATGTTCTAAAATCAACATGCATATCCCATTCAGACATGCAAACATTTGAAAACCTGTGCAAGTCAGAATCTATTCTAATTACATTTGCCTGGCCAGCCTAAATGACTTGTATTCCATACCAAGAGAATGACTTCCTCCAGATGAGGACATGGAAGTCAGATGGTGTACCAGGCAAATAGGCCAAATGCAGTTTTACATTTGGAGACACTATGATCTGGAAGATGTTTTTTTTCAGAGCTCAGTAAGAGAAATCCTGTCTTGAACAGCAGCACAAAGAAGAATTTTGATAAAGTTTATTTTAGGGCAATATTGATACTGACAAGGTTTATAATAAATTCCTTTCAAAAATCATTACAGCTTAGATATACAGCAAAATGAGATTTCCTACTTTTTCAAAGGCTTCAGTCAATTCAGCCTTATAGCCACAACATGCCAACATTGCAACGTAAACGTAATCAAACGAAACACCAACAGGGTCAATTATCCAGTTTCACTAGAGCACCAGAATGTGTAAAGTAACAGTAAAGTAAATAAACTTCTTTGCAAAATATATTTGAAAGCTGGTCTGTAAAGGAAAATATTTGACATGCTAGCAAATTAATACTGGTCAAACAATTTCTCTTGAAAGTACTTTTATGTTATTGTTGGAAAAAGTTTAAGTTCCAGACCATGAGACACAGGACTTGAAGGATATAAAAGTATTACATTTATTTATTCAAAGGCAATGCAGAAATATGAACACATTTACAAATGTCAAAGAAGTGCAACAGAACATGAATTCAGGTTGGTGTGGCAGCATGGAAAGAGTGCAGTCAGTTACTGAAAAAGATACAAATGTTAATTGAGCAACGCAATTAAAACCATGCAGTTTAAAGATGTAGACCACAGTCGTTTCATCTCACCTCTCCAACTCCATGCCATTACGGTGTCCATTTGTGTGACCATTTGTGTGGACTTCATTGGTCTCAGCGCCGTTGGTTTCAGCTTCATCCTGCTTCACCTTCTTCACCTCCTTCACCGGACTCTCCTCTGGTTTCCTCTGAAAGACGCAGCTTTGTCACATCGTTTCATTCAAGCTATGCATTCCTTTTTGTCTTACCTTTTTCCTCACTAAATGTGAGATGTCTGTTGCAGTGGTCTGTTCACTCGGTGTGTCATTAGCCTATGGGACAAAGCAATTATAGAACACAACATTCCACAAACTAGTCAAAAGAGATACATTATCAAGTACCTTTGTGGAGGTAATCTTGTCACCAGTTTCAGGAGCCATATTTCCATCCTGGTAAAAAGTTTAGATATTACAGTAACAAAACCAACTCTTTCCTTTAAATGTAATAACTCACCAATACACCCTTGACTGCTTCTGCATCTGTAGTGGCGGTTTTCAGACCCTCTGTAGCGTCTTCTATCTTCTCTTGGATTTCAGGTAGCAGAGCTTTAAGTTCATCCATTTCCTTTCGCTCTTCTGGAAGAGCATCAGGGCTCTCAGCTTTGTCTACGAGTTCCTGTAGTTTCTCTGCAGAATGCCGCTTAAATTGAAATTAAACATGATAGACTTGCATCATTATAATATAGTCTGCTTACCCAGTCTGCTCTTAATGACTGAGATGGAGCTGTTGAGTTCATCAATGGCCTCTTTATACTGACAGTTCAGGCTGTAGGTTAGTCCCAGCTGGTAATGAGTCTCAGCCAGAAGACGGCTATCTGACTCCAGGTGCTTTAGCTGCAGTTTCAGACACTCTTGGAAATCTTCAATTGCCTGTGTGTAATTTCCTACAAATCAAGACAGCACGTTAGATGCTGATAAACAAACCCTCCAATTCTGTTTTAAATGAAAAAAAAAACCAACAAAAAAAACTACCTGATTCAGCAGAAACCTCTCCTAGTTTTAGATGAGTTTGGGCAGCCATGAGCTGATCCTCTTTGGTCTCTTTTCTAATTACAGATTAAAACAGTTTATTCAGTCAGTTACCCCAATGAAGTAGTTCTTATTTGACAAACCTTTTGTAGATAACTTTAGCCACTTCTAACATCTCCCAAGCCAGCTGCAGATTCCCAACTTCCTCATCATCACTTCCCTAACAAGTGGATTACAAAAGTTATCCTTGTTGCATTTTTTTATTTATTTTCACAGATTAAGCGTGTCCGACTACCTTCTCAGCAGTGTCCTCTCCATCAGCCTTCTCATCACCTTCCGTTTCTTCAGCCTCTTCATCGCCCTCCATTTCCTCATCAGCATTTGCTTCTAAACAAAATGTGAAAAAAGGTGCACCTGTTAATTTTTATGAGAGTGTCAGCTGCTGGTCTCCATGAAGAAGCCATCACTTTGTCTCCATAAAGTTAAGTTTAATGGCATAAATGGATTTTTAGGTAATCAGCTGATGTCAGGTCACCCCACTCAGAATGCAGGTTGAGGCATTTTAAAAGGGGCATAATAGCTGTAAATTAATAAATGCAACAATGAAGTGTTTAATTCCACACTGTGGAAGATTTCAGGCCAAGCACTGACATCAAGCAAGTGGCAGACCCATACAATCTATGGGTATTTGTGTTTAAAGATAAAAATGTATGGGCTCACCTTCCTCTGCTTCTTCATTTTCTGTTTCCGCTGCATCCTTTTCCTTGGTTTCAGTTTCAGCTGCTACATTCTCCTTGTTCTCATCACTTTCAGTTGTTTTTTCCTCAGTCTCGTCTTTCTCTTTAGAGTCTTTGCTTGAGTCATCCTTAATGAGAGATGAACTTTTGTTTTCTTCAGCTTTCTCCTCCATAGCAGCACTTTGAGCATCTGTTTTTTCTGTTTCTTCTTCTTCTGTAGTGGGTTCCTTCCCTTCTGAAGTCTCATTTTCTTTTTCTGTGGCACAATCTTTGGTCATTTCTGAAGTGTTATCGGTTTTCTCTTTGGCATCATCTGCTTTTTCTGTCATAGATTCGTCTTTTTTGTCATCTGCACCTTTTTCCATAGCCTCTTCCTTCTCTGCCATGGCATCATAGACCTGAGCCCGCAACTCATCTCTGGTCTTTTCTGCCATTACAAAAATAAGATTTTAAATTACCAATACAACACAGTGGGTATCACCAAAAAATACCATGTTTTAGCATATTTGTGCACTTAAACGGCATTTAAAAAAAAAAAAAAAAAAAAGCTGGGTATTACCAAGATACTAATATCCCAAAGGGTTTTAGATTTTAATCATGAACAACAAGAGCCATTGGAATTCTATGCCCAAATAACACAACTTTAAGTCACAACATTTCTCTGGTTACCATTTAGATTTTCTGTGCTTTCCATTTCCACATTGGAGTCTTTAGGTTTTTCCTCCTCTTCCTCCTCTGGAACTCCTTGCAAAGCATTACCAAGGACTGAATTCTCCATCCTAAAATACCAAATCAAGGCATTAATTATGCTGGAAAGAAAACTGTTAAACCTCCAACATGGTAATAAAATTATATACTTACCGTGCTAAATCCAGGAGCGCTTTACCACACCAGAACAAAGCCTCACCGCATTCATCTGCTGTGTCACCATATTTCTTAGCTCTTTAAAAAAAAAAAGTGAGCTCAATTAGCGTTATTTAATTTAGTAAGCAAAAGGTCCAAATAATGACCATCAGTCTGTTTTCATAGAGCTTTGTACTTGAATCCTACATAATAAGGGGCAGTAAGGTCAAACCCATTTGCAAAGGTCTAAATATCTTAATTGACTCACAGCATGGCACAGGCCTCTTGAAGCGTGTTCACCGCCTCCACGACTTTCCCCATTACCAAGTGCTTCTTGCCCAGGCCAATTAACTTGTTTGCCTCTTCCATGTTGCCAAACTGAAAGCTAAAACATGATTATTGATTATTATTCAATCTTATCTGAAAATTACATCGTACTTGTTAATTTATCACAAGTTCCAGACGGCACTTACTTGAATAAAATGAAAAGCGATGCTACGATAAGCCTAAGTCCTCCTCGGCTGCTCAGGAGAAATGCTTTTGTTTCACGAGTTTGGCGCGAAATATTCATACGTTTCAATGACACTTCCGGTTCCGTTGTCCAGCGCGGGAGAGTCGTTAAAGGGGCAGATGTGTATATTTTATTACTTATTTATATTAGTAAAACTTCTAAAATTTGTATTTTAGAAGTCATTAACAAAGTAAAGAATGAAAACATGTAAAGACATCATACATTTTAAGATGTTTCCTGTTTAAATTAAAGGCACACTAAGTAACTTTACTGGTGGAGGACTGCAGTCCGCTTGTCTCCATGGAGATGTTATTGCTTTTCCAGGAATGTTCCAGACAGTACCGTAAGTTACCTGTCTTGCATTTATTTTTATTCCTTTATTTATTTGTAAGCCCTATTGCTTACCCAAGTCTTTCCTATGTGAATAGCAATCATCTCCTGCTGTGAATGATCAGCATATGGCACAGCACAGGACCCCCTGAGAGCCTCCTGACAGAGGATTCTTCAGAAAGACAAGTCTGGGCTTGGAAACCAATCATCTTTGATATTTGGGGTGCCTAAACCCATATAGGCATAGCTTCCTCTCCCCTGAGTAGGCTGCTGTCTGATTTTACTGTAAGCCTATGAGCCTACGATTTGAGAAACAGGTGCAAATACAATCTTTTGAATCATACTTCAGACATGTTGCTGTATTCAGGCTTTAATTATGAGGTCATTGTGTGACAGTGACACGGAGCCTGCATGGGGCCATTTGATCAACGGCCGCGTGCTGAGCCTCTGAGGGCATTATTCGTGTCTCCTCTTATCGGGCCCTTGATGGGTTGGTTGCCTGGGAGACGCAGGGACATTGCTATAGCGACTGCTCAGAGATGAGACAAGAGGTGGAAGCAAATTAGTCCTACACAAAATATTGTTCAGGTCAGACTCTAGTGTGACACAAATATTCATTTTATTTATCAAAAACAAGTGTATCAAAAACAACGTGTTTTTTATTGGCTGTTTATACTCAACACACAACAGCCCAACAGTTTCACTTCACCTTTCTGTTCTGCTTTGTTGGTTTTTAGATTTCATATCATTTATTAAAAGCTAAAAAAAGAGAACTGCCAACAAAGGCACAACATACTTTCAAAACCATTCTTCTCTTACCCTTTAGTGTCTTATCCATAATCCAGTAGCCTGTGGTTTGGTTAACACTTCAAACTGGCTATAAACATATAATGTGAAACAGGCAGAAATTGACAACTAAAACAACAAGAAACTAGAAAACTCTCCAAGATCATGCACATATCATGACAGACGGGACAGAAACACTTTTTGCATGTCATTTTATGGGGTAAGGATCACTTTGAGTCACAGAATACACATTGTGAGAAGGAAGTAAGCACAAAAATGCAATTAAACTGTGGCTGTCAAAGCCAGATCTGTTGTTTAAACTTCCTTGATAGAATAGGCATGTCAGAATGGCTAAATTTAGGCTTACTTGAAAAATTTGCAAATAGCCCCCACAGTGGAGTGTCTTAAGTCTCGTCGGTACAATGATGAGTGTCTGCAAGCAACAGTGAAGCATGGTGGAAGTTCCTTGAACATTTGGGGCTGCATTTCTGCAAATGGTGTTGGAAATTTGGTCAGGATTAATGGTGTTCTTAATGCTGAGAAATACAGGCAGATATTTATCCATCTTGCAATACCATCAGGGAGGCGTATGATTGGCCCCAAATTTATTCTGCAGCAGGACAACGACCCCAAACATACAGCCAAAGTCATTAAGAACTATCTTCAGCGTAAAGAAGAACAAGAAGTTCTGGAAGTGATGGTATGGCCCCCAGACAGCCCTGACCTCAACATCGAGTGTGTCTGGGATTACATGAAGAGACAGAAGGATGTGAGAAAGCCTACATCCGCAGAAGATCTGTGGTTAGTTCTTCAAGATGTTTGGAACAACCTACCAATGGAGTTATTTCAAAAACTGGATGCAAGTATACCTAGAAGATCTGATGCTCTTTTGAAGGCAAAGGGTGGTCACACCAAATATTGATTTGATTTAGATTTCTCTTTTATTCATTCACTGCATTTTGTTGATTGATGAAAACAAATGATTAACACTTCCATTTTTGAAGGCATTCCTAGTTTACAGCATTCTTTCACACCTGCCTATAACTTTTGCACAGTACTGTATATATTGGTTTTACTATTGTGTAGCAAAACTGATTATAAATGCACTATACAAATAAAGTGGATTACTGGGTCTGTTTACGTGACACAGATGAGTACGAATTTCAGTGTCTGTTAGAATAAATCAACTTATTCTTCCAAAAGATGAAACAAAGGGCCGATTGAGGACCACAGACTGGTGGTTAATACAGTCAAGGTTAGAATGAGCCACCAGACTTTTATTTATGTATAGATCGTCAACAGGACACACTAAATATTTGATATTGGCTTTATCAAGGTAGATTTTCAGTCATTATTCGATATAGTTATTAGTCTATTCATTTGTTATAGCTTCAAGGTTAGATAGTCCCTGTTCTTTATTGGGAAGTGGGGTTAGAGAAGCCTTGCTGTAAAACTTTAGCCAAATGATTTTGTACATCCTTGTTCTGGTTTCATAAAGCTTAAAAATCTTTACAAAAATGTGCAAAGTCATGCTGTGTATGGCGTTTGGAGCGCGTGGTGTGTGAGCCTGGGCTGAACTGAGGTGGTCCACGATCGCGTTCTTCTTCCTCTCGCGAGAACTTGGGTTACAGCCCAATATAAATTCTCATCTCGGTGAATAACGCGCACTCTGCTTCCAGCCGCTCTTTCAGACGGAACAAACAAAAAACGAGGTGCGTAACTTTCACAATACTGATGGAAAAGTAAGTTTTAGTTTTGTGTGTCTGTGTTTTTTAATCTGCAGAAATATTTAAAGTTGCAGGCTATATTTACTTATCTTTATCAGTATTGCTTGTAGTATGATATGTTAATTTATTGTGGATTTTCTTCACAGTTAATTTATGGGTAGATGTAGACCGGCACCCACGCATCAGGAGGATACAAATAGCCTAAATCACAACCAATATGAACATTTTGGAATATTAGAATCATCCTAATATTATATTGAAATAATTTGATTTATTACACAGAATGTAAAAATGTAATGCAGTCACGCCAGACTATTAGCCTAGAGATTTTGAAACCATCATTGTTCATGATTTGTCAGTGTGGAATAATTATTTTATGATCGTTTATTAGGTCGAAGATGTCTGCAGGTAAAGCACAAATTGGCAAACTGGCCCCTGATTTCACAGCCAAAGCAGTAATGCCTGACATGGACTTTAAGGACATCAAGCTGTCTGATTACAGAGGTAGGCTACCACAGCTTATGGATATGCTTTACCCAGAAGTGTTTGATACAGCAGATAGATCAATTGTGAGGTGGTAAATTGGCAACATTTGCACCACAAAGACTGCACATAATTAGATTCCAATTAAACAGACCATTTCATGTTGATACTGACAAGATCTCACCTTTTACCAGGAAAATATGTAGTGTTTTTCTTTTATCCACTGGATTTCACCTTTGTGTGTCCAACGGAAATCATTGCCTTCAGTGATGCTGCTGATGAGTTCAGGAAGATTGGCTGTGAAGTCATCGCTGCCTCCACGGACTCACACTTCTCACACTTTGCATGGCAAGTATCATGTCAGTGGCACTGAATGAAACAACTGACAACAATTTAACTTCAATCTAAACAGTAGATTGCGCCCCAAAATCTGCAATATTCGGATATCAGATTTATTTTCACATTTTTATATAATCAAAACTGTTCTGTACTGTTTTTTGATACTGACAGTTAAAATGATGTGATCTTGATAAATGGTGAAAACATTACATACATGTTAGGCTTTAGTTTATGATTTTATTTTTCTACAATCAACATTTCAAAGCGATTAATTATGCAAACGGTGTTTTAGGGTTGTTTCTCTTTATATATACAGTGTATGATCTAACTACTCTCTCTCGCTAAATTAATAGACTAATCGGCAATATGCACAGTTTTTAACTGTTATGAAAGAATGTTGAAATTAAGAGTTTGTGTTACAGGTGCAATACACCACGAAAGCAGGGTGGTCTGGGTACAATGAAGATCCCCCTAGTATCTGACACACGGCGCACAATTTCCACAGATTATGGTGTTTTGAAGGAGGATGAGGGCATTGCTTACAGGTTCTACACTCTACTTACATTATATGAGTTACTTTTGTCATTGTAATTTTGCCTGGCAGCTAATTGTGTTCTATGCATGTTTTAGGGGACTTTTCATTATTGACACCAAGGGTATTCTAAGGCAGATCACCATCAATGACATCCCAGTTGGTCGTTCTGTTGATGAGACCCTGCGCCTGGTCCAAGCATTTCAGTTCACCGACAAACATGGCGAAGGTACAAACAAGAGTTGCAAAAACAACAAACAAACAAATATCCAAACATCTAAAAAGGCAAATTCAACTACTATAGACTTCTTACATTTGCTACTCTCTATCTGTTTAAATGATACTGGCACATGTCTGCTGTTTTGTCTTCTGGGCCAGAACTCATTACCAGCTTATCTTTTCAGTCTGCCCTGCCGGCTGGAAACCAGGAAGTGACACAATCAAACCGGACGTCCAAAAGAGTAAAGACTTTTTCTCCAAACAGTAATAAGCCCAAAGCCCGGATCTGCTGCCTGCTGTAACGTCATTTCAATATTCATGTCTATTTGTTGCAGGAATGTGTTTTTGTCTATAGAAAATTACTTTAAACTTTTAATGTAATGTTTCGTGTGTTTTGTATTGTTTAAAATTAGACCACAAAACACTCCGGGTTGCTATCATAATAAATTGTATTATGTATTATTTTTCAGCCTTTTTTAAATTTCATTTTACAAAAAGGAAAATGTAAGCCTTTAGTAATTTTTTGTGAAAGGATTATGTGCCGGGATTGTAGAAATAAAGAAAGGCTTTTAAGTGTTGATAGAAGCTAATAGCAAAATAAATGTTTATGCAGACAATCATTCAAGACAGTGATTCCTTTATTAAAGTGTACATCACTCAAAATAACTTAATGGATCTGTGGGACTTTGAACGCAGCATACGACGGCGGGACACTAGATTTAAAAAAAAAAAAAAAAGAAAACGCAAAATTACAATTATGGTGCTGATCAGCCATTTATTAGCTGCACCTTGAGACATTTTTCGTATACAGTTTAACGGTATAAGCTATTGCGATTACGGTATATTGTTATTACGGTATAATTTATTTTACAAACCGAACTAACGTTAATATTCAAGGTAAAAATGTCTGCTAGCAAGATGTGCGTCAAGAAAAGCAAGGAGGAAACAACAGAGGCAAGTTTTACAATAACTAATACAACAGATACAAAAGTATGTTTTTTTAGAGACCACGTAAAAATGATTATTAATAGCTGTAACTACATATTTTTGGTCCTGTTTCGGTCTTCTCTCGCCTAGCTAATTGCGCCATCGTGTGGCTTTCAGCTTCACGACTGTGTGTGTGTGTTATGTATGTTATGTTTTTTTTTTTTTTAATAACACACTCTATGTATTCTCAAAGTGGACAGGGTTGTTTCAAGGCGACTTGAAGACCGAGCAGGCGTCGCTTGTGTTTGTGAAGAGGATGATGGCTGTGGCCGTGTCTTCCATCACTTATCTCCGGGGCATTTTTCCAGAGGACGCCTACAGGTCCAGATACTTGGAGGGTGAAGAGAAACTTGAAATAGATCCATCTTCAACTGCAGAACACAAATATAAAACATTCATTTATTTGTACTTGTTTACTTCATATTTTTATATCAATAGATTTGTGCATTAAAGTCTTGCGTGAAGACTGCAGCACTCCTGGAGCAAACAAAGTTGTGAAATGGTAATTTTGCCTGAAGATATCAAATATACAATAATACTAATTACTTCAAAAAGGCTAAACTTTTAAATCATTTTCAGGATGATGGGCTGCTTTGATGCATTAGAAAAGCAATATGTAAGTTTTTTGTTTTGTTTTTTTAAATAAAATAAGGAATAAGGGATTTGCAAAATGTAAATGTATCTTTTGTCTTGTTTAGCTCCAGATTGTGTTTATTGGGGTAAGTTATAAAAAGGTCATAATATGTTATAACATACTATGTAATAATGGATAACAATTTTGCTTTGATAATTATAGGTCTACACAAACCCTGATGATCCCAATGTAAGTGTTTTTAATAGTATATATAATAAAACTAACATACATCAAAAACTTCTTATTTCTTTTAGTGCATAATTGAGTCCTACCAGTTTAAATTTAAGTATACAGAAAAGGGCCCAGAGCTAAACATCCTCAGGTTTGAAGACACACATAAGCATTGTTTTATGCATTTATTCCTCATTTAGTACAATTAATACCTTCCATGTCTTATTTTACAGGAACAATGCTGTGCAGATGCAGGTGACTCTAGACGACACCAAAAGAGCGTCTGTGCTGCTCATCAGAAAGCTGTTTTTGCTTATGCAGAATTTAGGCTCCCTCCCCAACAATGTCTACCTGACCATGAAGCTTTACTACTATGATGACAGTAAGTGACCTAATATCCAAGTAAATAAAATGCTGTAAAGTTAGAATAAACGTAAGAATAAACATAAGAATAAACGTCTTGTTATAGTGACCCCTGAGGACTACGAACCCCCTGGCTTCAAAGAGGGTGAATGTGACAGTTTGTGGTTTGAAGGCACCGCCATTCACTTTAAGGTTAGTAACAATTGAAGTCTTGAATTAGAAAAACTGAACTAATTCTGCATTCATTGCACTTCTTCAGGTTGGCAATGTGCAGACACCTTTCCACACCTTGAGGGTGGGTGTCTCTGCAGAACAAGGTCGACTGGCCAAGCTTCAAGAAAGGAACCACCTGAGAGACACCAAACTTGAGAAAAATGACAAAATGGTCTGTACACAAATATTGTTTTATTTGAAAACTTCTCAGACCTTGTTTTAATGTTTGGTTAATAAACCAACAGGACTATCAAAAGAAGGAAAATGACGAAGAGGATGTCCCTTCAGAAGATGGTATACAAAAGTACTTCTAGTTTATTATGTATTACTTCAATGTTCATATTTGCTTCAATGTTTATAATTCTTCTTCATTCAAAATAGAGTCTGCGCAGTTCAAAAAGCCCACACAGCCTCTAGCAAAGGTAAAACAGAAATAAAAAACTAGCAGTTCGTAAAGGCACACAAATGGCCACATTAAAATCTATGTTTTTGTTTTTTTCACAGAGAAAGGCAATGGTCAAGACGCAGGCCAAAAGGAAAAGAATAATATAAAAAGTTTCTATAGTGATTATTGATAAATTATCATTGCTTTGTTAAGATTTCAAAGGGTATTTCATTTTTTGATATTTATTATATTGAAAAGTAAGCATTTAAAAAATATATTTATGTTGTTTAAATGAGGTCAAGTATTTTTGCTGTTATGTACAAAAGAGTGCATGTATCAGTTACTACGTATTTTGAATAAAATATTTGTTTCAAAAATTATATAATGAGATGATTTACGGTATATGTACATAAATATGTAGCTAGCAAGCTTGTAGTATAGTGCACTTCTATTCTAAAATACAATCATGGTAATTAAGAGCATCTACTTCAACATAACACTAAATAGCGGCTTAATTGTATAGGCAAGTATCAAGTACTTCAAGTATTTTCCCAGACCTGAAATGTGTTTCAGTGCTTCACTAATTGCACATCAGTGTTTTTCAGAAAAGGCTGTCCACATCTCCCATCTCCACAAAAACAGTCTTCAGCTGTGAGTAATACTCTATTGTGACCTGTCCATTCTCTCGCCCAATGCCTGGGGAAAGTACAAGATTATTAGGGGATTTATAGATGCAGATTATTTGTTGCCATTAAATCAGCAGTTTGTACCTGACATCTTAAAACCTCCAAAAGGCACTTCCACAGGAGTTATGTTGTAGTTATTGATGAAACAGGAACCAGCCTTCAGATGTTCAACAATCCTATGGGCTCTTCTTACATCCCTATGACCATAATACTATATGAGGTAACTGATCATCCATCCACAAGACAATTTTAAGTTATTTTTTCTGTCTTACCTGGTAAAAACTCCAGCAGCCAGACCCAAACTAGTATCATTTGCTCTATGTAGTACTTCCTCTTCTGTTTCAAATGACAGCACAGACATGACAGGACCAAAGATCTCCTCCTTCACACACGTCATCTCATCAGTGCAGATTCCTAAAAAAAAAAAAAATACACTGAAGTTTAGACTCATTGTATAGGCATTGGAAAATGTATGCATTCTTTTTGATCCAACCGAGTACACATGGGGTCATGTAGTATCCATCTTTAAGTTTTGGATCTGATGGGACGAACACTTCCCCTCCACATAAAACATTTGCGCCCTTCAAAAACAGATATTTTAGATGGATTTTTTAGAATCATGACTAAACCATAACAATAACTTGATAAAATACCTCTTTCTTTGCCTGACTGACATAGGATAACACTTTGTTTAGGTGTGGCCGGTTGACCAGTGCTCCCATTCGAGTAGTCTCCAGCAGTGGGTCACCGATTTCTATTGATTTAGTCCTCCTCACAACCTCCTCCACAAACTCTGGAACAATATCTTTCTGAACAAAAACTCTTGTTCCGTTGCTACACACCTGTAACAGTTACATAAACAAATACATTTGTGCAAAAATGAAAAATAGTACTAAAAGACATTTTAAAAGGGACCATGTGTAAAACTTTGATTTTATATTAAACATGACCTAACTATGTCCCAGATATGAGGTAGACATGTTCAAATCAAATAAAGCCTTACTGTAATACTTTTATTCAAAAACATTCAACATGAAAGCTAAGTTATTTGGTGGTTTTTGGTTCTCAAAATAGAAAGTAAAATGAGCCTCACATAAGTCATTTGGTTAAAAGGTAAAAAGACTTTCTGATCCGAATCCTCACTACCTAAACCGCAGCATCTACAGCTACTCATTAATCAGGCCTCTGCTACAGTATATGTTGTCCATGTATTGCGCATGAGGAAAATGTGTATGCCCTCCATCTGCAGGTCGAGGATAACTCACATTCAGTTGTAATTGTAAGAGTGCAGACTACATACAGTTCCTTTAAGACTAGAGCAATACCTGGCCTTGAGAGAGAAAATTAGCCATAAGTGCCCCTCTCACTGCGTTTTCTAGATCACAGTCATTAAAAATCAGCAATGGAGACTTTCCTCCAAGTTCAAGAGTCACAGGTTTGACCCCCTGTGAGGCCATTTCCATTATCTGAGAAAGAGAAGGGGTAGTTATAGATAACATACACTCTGTTGCATTGACTTTACTGTTAAACTAAAGACTCAGACCTTTTTGCCTGTGGGTACACTTCCAGTAAACGACACCTTGGCGATGTCAGGGTGCTGGCACAGTAGTCGGCCCACCTCTTGTCCGCCCTGGACAATGTTAAAAAGCCCTTGCGGAGCCCCAGCTTGAGCATATATTTCTGCTAATAACACTGCTGTCACTGGTGTCACCGGGGATGGCTTAAAGATCATAGCATTTCCTTTAAGGGGCATTGAAAGTTTGCTTTACAAAATATGTGTGATCTCCATTAAATGTTATGTATTACTCATCTTTAATAGGCCTACCACATGCCAGAGCTGGTGCGGATTTCCAAGCAGCGATTTGAAAAGGATAGTTCCATGCACCGATGCCAGCACAGAGCCCTAAAGGCTCTCTTCGAGTGTAGGCAAAGGATCCACCTGGTAACTGGACATGTTGGCCTGAAAGAAAAAAAAGTTTTTAAGGATTGCCTAACAGCAGTAATGCCCTGTTTATTCTTCTGACACATTTTCAATTCACCAAGACCAACTACAGAGTAACATAGTTGGTCTGTCCACACCTGTCAGTCTTGGCTCATGTTTGGCCTGTGGTAGACCTGCAGTTCGAGATGACGGAGTTGAAACATTTTAAAACATTAAAATTACTTCAGACCTGACATGGTGCTGGCCAACCCTGCATAGTATTCTATACAAAGTCTGGCAGAATCAACATCCAAACGAGCCTCTGTAATGGACTTTCCATTATTAACAACTTCCATCTGTGCAATCTCCTCTCTTCTGCTCTGTTCAAAACATTTGACAGAAATATGAATATATAGACAGAAGATTTCAAACATGTTATGGCCACTATAAACCTACCTCAATAATGTGTGCAGCTTCTATTAAGATCCTTGCCCTCTCCATCCCAGACATTTTGCTCCAGTAGTTGAATGCTGACTTGGCATTATTCACAGCCTCATTGACATCTTCAGGACCACACTGGTGTAACTGGCACAAAACACGTCCTACAAAGCAATAGCATTCGGTTATCTAGAGACGTGTGTTGAGAAGGTGAGGGAGGAGTAACAAAGTATTTTTGTTGAGTTCAAAGATCAGTGTGAGATCGATAGCTATGTTGCAGAAACAAAATGTCTCGCCTGTTGCTGGTTCGTATACGTTTTCCACGTTGCTTTTTTGTGTGCTTGATCTTCTCTCTCCAGCCCAGAAGTTCAGTGGCTCCGAAATGTTTAGAGACCCCGTGGAGACCCCTCTCACCAGCCCCAGAGAAGCGGCACGACAGGGGTGCAGAGTCAAAGCCAGCCTCGGGAGCATGACGAGATCTGATCTGTGGATTCTTTACCCGATCAAAACACTGTGCTGCACAAACAAGTTGACAGCACTGAATATCTAAAGTTCAAGCGGCGTACATGAAATAAGTAGTTTAAAACTTACCCTGCAGTGTGTCTATGCGGTCATGAGCATAAAACAGCGGATTTTCGCAGTTAAATTGCAAAGTTGCTGTGCGGTTTGTTACTAGTGTCGGTACCGCTCCGGACTGCTCCGGACTACTTCCTGCCGCTGGTGCTGCTCAGGCCTGTGGGCGGGACCGGAGCTCCAGCGGCTCTGGCGTCAGAGTACGGCAGAAATCCATTGTGTAAACTAAGGATAAAAATTGTTAGTTGAGCTTGAAATGTATCGTAAATCAGTGATCAGACATTATGTCTTAATATATTTGGCTCTGTGTTTAAAGAATTGAATATGACTAATATAATGCAAAGCTTCCGTGTGTGGGCGGAGCTTCAGCCCGTAGATCTTCCTCCGCCGGAGCTCCGGGGGCACATTGTAAGTATGGCCGGGGACACTGAGACACTTCTAAGGGAACGGGCCGAAAATGCCCACGTTATTCGTCAGCCTTTTTTAATCGGCGTGTCCGGTGGCACCGCAAGTGGCAAGGTCAGAATTAAACCAACTATTTTGGTTGTTTTTGGCGGTTGGCATCCTTAATTTAAGACAAATCACGGTAAAATCCTTATCAGCTGCCGGTGGTGGAATCGACCGCGTGGCCTTAGCGGCGTCGCGGCGAGGGTTGGTGTTTGACCGCGGACTGATTGGTTGGGCCATTCTTTTGAACGAAATTATGAACGTATCCTGTTAATCTCCTTTATCACGCTGTAGTGTGCCGTCATATCCACAACATTATTACTGCTGAATTCTTCCAGAGGCTAGCCGCGAGACAATGGTTAACATGGATGCTACAGCTAACCAGCGCTTCTATTTATAAAGCAGCGGCAGCACGCTTAGGCACTGAATGTGTTGGTAAACAAAAAACACAATTGTATGGTTTTGTTGGGAGAAGAACCCAAGCTTTCATTTATTGCTAACGTTTTGCTTTTATTATCAGATTAATAGTCATAATAATGCCACTTGTAATAGATGCCCATTTACAAATCTATGACGCTCATCTGGCAAACCACATCCGTGTTTGGTTCACGCCAAAACGACTTGGCTGGTTTTATTTGCAGTCCCATGACCGGGCGGGAAATTTGTCATGAGGACGCAACACGCCGCTTTGTTTTGAGCAAGTCACTTGAGTTACAGGCTCGAGTTGGATATAGATAAAATAATACTTTATAAAACCCCAAATTCATTTTATTTAAAATTATTGTAGAAATATTGACAACATTCTGCTCCACCAACTATTGTCTTGTTTTCCTTTCGCTTTTTTGCCCCTCCTCCAAACTTTTGTGTTAGATTAGTGCACTGCCATGTAGGCTGTTTTGCCTCCTCAACCCCCTCATGTGGGCGGGAATAGGCTTTGTTTTGTTATTACCATTAATTTAGCTACTATCATCTTGTTTATAACTGTAGTCCTTGCCTAGCTGGCCATTTAAAAAAAAATACCAAAATGGCTTTACCATTTAATTAAGAATATACTGGGCACTAAAACATTTCATAGTCTCAGGCTGTTGAATATCCATCACTGATGAGGGCATGGATGTGAGTCAAATAGTACTTGACTCTAACCATTATCTTTTCTTTTAGTCATGTGTGTGTGAGAAGATCATGGAAATGCTTGGACAGAACAAGATTGACCATACCCAGAGGCAGGTGGCCATTCTCAGCCAGGACAGCTTCTACAGAGTGTTGACTCCTGACCAAAAGGCCAAGGCACTAAAGGGCCAGTACAACTTTGACCATCCAGGTACTTTTCAAATTGTCATGATGCCAGCATACAAGACGCCAGACATCACATGCTAGTTATTTCATGGCATGTGTCCAGTATCTGAGGTAGTGGGAGCTTAGTTGACAGCTCGTGGCCAACTTTCACTGCTGCATTCATAGTCAAGATTTTGGCAGAACTGCAGCCCCTTTTTTGGAACCATACATTGGTCCTCGTGTAACGACTTCCTTTCATGGCTCATTTTAAATGCACATGGTCAGCAGGCCGTTTCCAGAGGCAGCTGCCTTAGCTGTGACTGAAGCAGGCACCTGCTACGAGAGATTCCTTGATTACCAGAACGAGACCCACGTGTCGAGTTCGCACTGGTGTCAAGTGAAATGCATGTTCATATTTTAAATTTACTTGACTGTTTTCTTTTTAGATGCCTTTGACAATGAACTGATCATGCAAACATTAAGACTCATCCTGCAGGGAAAGACTGTTCAGATCCCAGTTTATGACTTTGTGACCCATTCCAGGTGAGAAAAAGACAAATTGTGACTATTGTCATTGTCCAGTAAAAGTAAGTAGACTCATCTATGCATTTTTGACCATCTGTACAGAAAAGACGAGTTTGTGACCGTGTACCCTGCTGATGTGGTTCTGTTTGAGGGGATCCTGATGTTCTATTCTCAGGAGATCAGAGACCTCTTCCAAATGAAGCTATTTGTTGACACAGATCCAGATACACGCCTGTCACGCCGAGGTATGAGTCTGAACATTTAGTGCAGATGAGCACAAATAATTACTTACATCATTGATTTTGAAAGTAAAGTTTTTATTTCAGTTCTCAGAGATATAAGCCAGCGTGGCAGAGAGTTAGAGCAAGTGTTGGCACAATACATAACTTTTGTAAAACCGGCCTTTGAAGAATTCTGCTTACCAGTAAGTTTGGTTCATGGTGAGCTATAAATTATTAGTGTTAAAGTTACTGCAATGATCTTATTTTACTTTTCAGACAAAGAAATATGCAGATGTCATCATTCCTCGAGGTGCTGACAACCTTGGTAAGAACAAAGATGTAACAGCTTAAAGTTTATTGGATATGTTGCCATTTTCCAGTAAATACATTTATAAATGTTAAAACAATTCCTCTTTTGCAGTGGCTATCAATTTGATAGTACAGCACATCCAAGACATTCTGAATGGTGGACTAAACAAGCGTCACAATGGGTGCACGAACGGCCACAGTACCCCTCGACAACGGAGAACCTCAGAGTCGAGCAGTCGTCCACATTGACCTCTCTTCAGTGCGGAGAGGAGTGTGTAGAGGACTGTAAATAATGCGAGTTGGTGGTCAACATATTTAAAAATCAAAGAATTGCAATGCCTTTTACTACTACATTTGGTATTGGTTTAATTCCCTGTAATAGTTGGATGTAGGGGTTAGTATTTTGTTACAAGAAAGGGGAAGGCGGACATGGCCCAATGTTTTTGTGGCAAGTCAATGGTTAAATCACTTGTGTTTTCTCTCCAGGTTGTATTTTGTTAATTGACCCTCTGCTGCTTCATGGAAGTCCATGCCCATAATGAATAAAAGAGGGAAACACTTTTATTTTATGTCTGAAAAAAACTTGAATCCTCATGATTAGGGGAGATTGAATCTCTAGATGGGTATCATCAAAGATGAGCTTTTAAAGGAGTCTGGTGTTTTATGCAGAAAATCTTGTTTCTCAAAATGATTCTTTAATGTCCAGTGTTGCACAGAACAATCTATTTATGGTATTGTATACTACAAAATGTATGTGTGGCTTCATTACTTGTAATCATAAGCAAAGTAATACAAACCTCAAGCAAGTGAAGCCAAAGGTAGACGGGCTGGGTGTTAAACAGTATTGCAAGATATTGGCTACGCTTACATGAAAGATGAACAATGTTGGGACAAAAAAAGTGATATGTAAACTCAGGTTGGCGACACTATAATAAAACTTTGAACATGAAGTAAGAGTGCCACAGATTAATATATAAATCCCAGGATGTGTGGCTGTTGTCCACAAGTTACTCTATGCCTCTGCAAAGTTGCCTCAGGTAACATGAGAAATCATTAAACAATGGCATCCCCATAACCTTTCTAATGTACTTGTTTTTGTACCTCAGTTGTATTCTGTAAAATGATGTGTGAATGATTTGTACCAGCTATTTGTACTGTATGACTGTCGCAATGGGGGACAATTTTTATTCAAATTACGCAAATGGTTAATGATCAATAAAGTATCTCAACCAACTAAACCTTACCTCCTTAACGATCAAAATGGTGTGTTCTAAGCATGGTGCGTTTATCATGGTGTCACCGTTCCACTAGAGGGCGCATTTTGTTTATGATTGCATGCATGCAAGTGGATTTACAGCGTCAAACAAAATTCAGACCACATCTGTTTTAAACTACAATGCTCTAAAATAATAATAATAATAATAATAATAATAAAACACTATGAAAACGCATCAGATCTCAATGTGAAAAATATGCTGGATATCTATACAAATATGGACGATGTCTTAGGAACAAAAGGTCACCTCTTTTAATGGAAATTAACAAGTGCACTAGAGTGGCAACAATGAGACAACCCCTAAAACAGGACTCTTTTTGCATGTGGAGGTCATTTCAAGTTTCTCCCTCTTGGTCTTTTTTTGGCTGGTTTTTCACTAATGCTGGCTTTAACTAGAGTGGTTGTCACTACTGGGAGTATGAGGCCATTCCTTAACCCTACAGAACTTTGTCCAACTTCTCCAGGATGGACGCGCCGTTGCAAGGAAATTTAATGTGTCTCCCAGCACAATCTCCAGAACATGGAGGAGATTTCAGGAGACGGGCAGTTACTTTAGGAGAGCTGGACAGGGCCGTAGAAGGTCCTCAACTCTCCTGTTAAGGTTAATATATATTGTGCACTGTCCCTGTCTCATAAATAAACTAAATAAATAAACTCATCAGCAGGACCCATATCTGCTTGTTTGTGGAAGGAGGAACAGGTTGAGCACTGGCCGTGCCCTACAGAATGACCTCCAATGTCTCTGCCCAAACAATCAGAAACAGACTTCATTAGGGTGGCTTGAGGGTGCCACGTCCTGTAGTGGGCCCTGTGCTCACCGCCCAGCACCATGGAGCTCCACTGGCATTTGCGAGACGACACCAGAATTGGTAAGTCCGCCACTGGTGGCAGATGGATATCCAGCATTTTTTTTTTTTTCCCCCACACTGAGATCTGATGTGTTTTCAAAGTGTCTCTTTATTATTTATTTTTTTTACTGTGTACTTACATTACCTACTCGTAACTTATAGGCAGTAGAATAAAATAAAATAATAAGTATTGAAAGGATTCTGTTAAATCTGTAATATCGTACCATTTCAGCGTGTACCTGAACGTAGCAGAGGAAGTTGTTGTCATTGAAGGCGTTAACATGGTGGTGTGTACATGTAGCATGTTCTACTCTAAACGTGAAATTATTATTTTAACACGTTTATATCTATATTTAACAGAAATTTGGGCTACAGTTTAAAGCCACGCTGGAAAATGTTACCAACGTGAGGCCAGTTGGGGAGGATTTTCGATGGTTTTTGAAGGTAAAATATCATTAACTACACTTGTGCTATACTCATTTCTGTTCCATTATGTTGAACAACAGGCAAGTTTTTCTACATCTACGTTTAAACATGTACAGTTTATCGTTAGATATTGATTGGGCTAAATCATTTTATCTTTATAAGAACATTGATTGAAGAATAGTGCTCTAAAGCCCGCATCGTTAGCCGTCATGTCATGTCCTCCGTCAAAAAGCACGTTGTTACGTCCAATAAACACGGAAACACTAGCTTCTTCTTGTTTGGTAACGCTCATATGAGTCAGAATAATCATCATTTCATTATTTTTGATGCTGCAATATTTTCTCTGTTACAGTTCAAATGTGGCAGCTGTGGAGAGGTATCAGATAAATGGCAATATATCACTCAGGCGGTAAGGTTATTTTATTAATTAGCGAAACACAATAAAATTATCATGTATTATCATGTACTCATTACAAGTCCCATTTTTACAGGAAAGTACCCCACTTAAAGGTGGACGAGGAAGCGCTAGCATGGTGCAAAAATGCAAACTCTGCTCCAGGGAAAATGCTATTGGTAGGCTATCCAAGTCAAATCTAGATCATTTATTAAATCAATTCAAACAAATATATTGTCTGTAAATAACTACATCAATATTTTACAGATATCCTTGGGGACACAATTAAACCATATAATGTAAGTTATAGAATCTTTCTTTTATATATCAATTTTCATGTTTTCAGTCGGTCTGCTCCATAGATTGAGCTCAGTTTTATTATGTAAACAAAGAAACTGTTTTATTTCAGCTAATCAACTTCCACTCATTTAGTTTTAATCAAAAAAGTAAAATGTGTTTTTTCACACTGACAAACATCTACAGGCACCAAATTACTAACAATATTTTGTGAGTTTTTATTTTTATTTTTTCTTAAATATTCAATAGACTGATTGCGGTTTTAAAATTAGTTTTTTTCAGCAACATTTAGTTTAGTTAAATGCTTAAAATTAAATCCAAAATTCTCTATTGGTATCTATTATGTCAACAAAATCAGGTATTGACCATTATTCAGTTTTATGTACCCAAAATACATGCAATGTATTGGAAATTAATGTTGCATTGTTAACTAGTGACAAACTTTGTACTTTTTTAAGTGTTCATTGCATTCAAATTATACTTTTCCTCTGTTAGGCTGAGGACAATGAACGCTTCAAGACAATGGTACAGTTTGAATGTCGAGGTTTGGAACCTGTTGACTTTTGGCCACAAGTAAGAATATTATATTAACATAGAATTGAAAAGATTTTCTTGGGATAATGTGATATTTTTTTTGTTCGGTCATACTGCAGGCTGGCTTTGCAGCAGAGGGAGCAGAGTCTGGAACATCTTTTCCTGAAATTACCCTCTTAGAAAAAGTAAGTCAGTTCATCAGTGTCTAATTATTATTATTATTATTATTATTATTATTATTATTATTTGTAATGTTTAACAGTAACAGATTGCAATAAAAATTTTCAGGACTGGACTGATTATGATGAGAAGGTCAACGAATCAGTAGGAATATATGAAGTAACCCACAAGTTTATAAAGTGTTAAAGTAATTTCAAGAGACATAAATAAGTCAGATGGTATTCAGGGGCTTGTTAAACAGGAACACTAACAAAAATATTCTGGAAAAACCCTCTTCTTTACAGTTCAAATGAATTATATTTTTCATGTCAATAAAATTGGCAGTGTTACATTCCCTTGTCTGTGTCAGTTCTTGTTATTGTTTTGGTAAGGTCACAGGGATTACATTTATTCTGTGTTGGACATCGCGGTGAACACGTTGATGGATGAGGTGAGATAAGAACCTCTATGGACTATGGTTTACAGACAACATTTGGATTTGCAGTGAGAGCAGCCAGGAGGAAAAAAAATGTAATGAATTCACAGTAACATAGTACATGACTTGAGAATTAAACAACCATAGCAGAGTGGTTACAAGGAGTAAACCAGCCATATGCATGGATCAACATGAAGAAGTAGCCTGCAGTGGTGGAAATGGGATAGTGAATTATAGTGGGGTAGAGCTTGGTGAAAATAAATTATTTGCACTGACAGGCACAGAGTTGACACTGAACTGTTTTTCTGTGAGTTTGCTTTGTTGTCTATTATAGAGTATGAATTTATTTTTTGCTCTATTAAACAAAATAAATTATTTTTATTTCAGAAGAGCAATTAATTATATTTTTTTATTTATTTGATTTTGGATTCTATTAAACCATAAGATGACATTTAAATACTGCTAAGATATAGCCTAGCCTGAAGTTAAAGTGTAACTGCCTGCTGTACATGGAGATATTACTGTTTTGCCTTGATTATTCCACATTATGTAACTAAACTTGGTAATCACAATAGAGACAGGTTAATAGTAAAATGTACGGAGACACAAGCCTGCACATGGTAAGAATTCAAGTTTTAAAGGTATTTTTTGAGCTATAAAACACCTGTAATTTAACAAATGCAAGGGATGTTTAATGTGCTACTGTGGAACACTCCAGGCAAAGAACTAACATCATTTTTATTTATTATTATAATAATTATTATTATTTTATTTATTTTTTTATTTTTACTTTTTTTTATGGTAAAATTCTTGATCCTCCTTCTCGTGGACCAAGTGACGTATCTTATTGCGCGCACGACCTCTGGATGTTTTGCGCAAGCGCCAAAATAAAAGTGGGACACAGATCCATAGCGGCACAGCACCAGCCGCCAGCCTCGACTTTTGACCAACAAACACCATGGCACCAGCAAATAAAAACAAAGTCTATGTCATCGGAGTTGGGATGACAAAGGTAAATTTTTTTTGTTTTATTGCTTCACTACCATACGCACAAACAGCTACGATAGCTTTACGTTAGCATTATGGCTAAAGTAGTTGGCAGAGATGCAGTCAACTAACCAAACTATAATAGCTAGGTGAGGAAAGATTTGAGAGGCACCATACATGACTTAGCTTCCCGCTAATTCTGACTGGGGTGATGAGACTGACTTTAGCAGGGTTTGCTACCCTCAACATTCATCTTAAGCTTAATTATGTGGTGTGTCTCTTTTTATATTAAAGTGTACCTGTTTTTCCTGATACACGACCATGTTTGTCTTGTTTCCTGATTCTTATCTGTCCATAGTTCACTGTGTTAAGGGTCACCATTAACTTAAGCAGCATCAATGGTGCTTAATCGTTTCATAACAACCAGCTTTAAGTAAACCTTTAAATGTATGGCATCTACGACATAGCTACTGATACTTTGCAGTGACATCACGTTGGGGGTGTTCTACATGTATCTCTATGGTGGAATGTTCAGTAGTTACCATGGAGACACAATGCATACATTAGCAAACACTGTCACAAAAATTCTAAGATGGTGTGAAATCTCAAGAAAAAATAGGGTACAAAATATATTTAAACAGCACATTTTATCTGTGATCAATATGAGCATCCATAGTCCTGTTTAGGAGTTTGACTTTCAACAAAAGATCAGAGTGACCAACCGAAAAAGCTAATGCAAGTTTGCTTGTGACTGTAATGTTTGCTAGGTGTGAGAGACTTGTTTAACATCATAAATCAACTCACCTGTTGTAGTTACAGCTAAATCAATTCTTTGTGGTCAAATTGTGGTGAAAGAAAGCTCAGATTAATGGCTAACAGGGCTTCAGACAGAGATGCCTACAGTTAGCATCACACTCCCAGGGAATGTTGATGACACAAGCTGAAAATATCAATACCATCAAAATATTAACTTCTTACAGTTTGACAAACCTGGAGCAAGAGATGATTATGACTACCCTGACATGGCCAAAGAAGCTGGTGAGTAAAGAATTGGTCACATGACACAGAACAAATGTGTATTTATGGTATAGCCCTATTTCGTTAAATGTTCTGTTGTTTGCTTTTTTAGGTCAAAAGGCATTGGCTGATGCCAAGGTCCCATATTCTGCCATTGAGCAAGCATGTGTTGGATATGTCTATGGTAAATTGTGTGTAATGATTATATGTACACATAAGCATTTTACTACCTGCACGTTGCACCCCAAACTTTGACCTATTGGAGTTTGATTCGTGTTTTCAACCAGAAGCTAAATCGTTGTGGTTTTAAACATATATAATCTTAACTATGCCCAAGATCAAAACTCTGAGACAAAAAATACTCACGGGCTGCAGTTACATGCACACTCAAAATCTGATTATTAGCAGATTTTTGGAGGTATAAGATAATTAACATGACATGTAAACAGCAAAGTAATCTTTGAATTCTGAACATGGTGCCTCTGATTACTAACATCATAATTTGCCGTTTGCGTGTTGTTTAAATTATCATAAGGGTTCAGAAATCGGAGAATAATCAGATTTCTGGTGTGCATGTAAACACAGCCACTGATAATTATTCAAATGGACATTATGCATACATTACATTACCAATACATTGTATGTTTTTATTTTATTTGCTAATGCATTTTGTCTTGTATTTTAAGGTGCCTAAAATAAATTATATTAAAATATATTACTAATAACATATTCAAAGATGTAGTAAACTAATCAAGGATCAATAATGCACAAGTTGTCTCAAGTGTTTTTTCTTTGTAGCCGGAAGGAAAATAAGTAAGAATAACAATTGTGCTAATTGAGTTTGTTGACAATGAAAACCCATTCATACCAATGTATTATCATTTCAAAGACAGAATTTTTTAACTATTAAGTATAATATCTCCTCTTTTGTTCTTTGTCTGTTGTGTAGGAGACTCCACATGTGGGCAGAGGGCTATTTACCACAGTCTTGGTTTAACCGGGATCCCCATCATCAATGTGAACAATAACTGCTCCACAGGCTCCACTGCTCTGTTTGTGGCACGACAGCTCGTTCAGGGAGGTGAGCTTTTTTTATTCTATTTTAGTTTTCCCATTTTTGAAATTTAACATGACAAAAACAAAAATAAAAACACTGGGCAATCAAACATTCAAACATTGGCTTCACTTTTTCTTTTACATTTTGCATGGATATCTACGATCTCAATGTGCAGGGCTGGCTGACTGTGTGCTTGCCCTTGGATTTGAAAAAATGGAGAGAGGTTCTCTTTCTGGAAAGGTATTCAACAATGACCCTATTGTTTTTACTAAATATACAATAGATAAAACAAGTTATCCATACCTATGTTTTTAAGATTTTACGTTGAAAATATTAGCAAGTGATACTAATGTCTGTTTATACCATGACCTCTTACTTAAACTGTTGACAAAGGATAGACAAATGTGCAAACCGGACTTGCCAAAAAACACAAATGAAAATATAAAAGTTCACTAAATGTTTTTATTTAGTTTATGGACAGGACCAATCCAATGGACAAACACATGGAGGTAATGATTAATCGTTATGGCATGGCAGCAGCTCCAGCAGCACCTCAGATGTTCGGCAACGCTGGCCGAGAACACATGGAGAAATATGGTATAAATGAATTAAAAGTGACTTGTAAAACTTTTTTTTTGGTACCACATATAAGATAACAATATGAACCTTTCTAGGGACAAAACCTGAACACTTTGCCAAAATAGCCTGGAAGAATCACAAGCATTCTACTAACAACCCGTAAGATGCAGTTTCACATTTTCAGTAACTGTGTAATGACTTGGTTTAAAAAGCATTAATTATGTGTGCAGGTATTCCCAATTCCAGGCTGAGTACAGTCTGGATCAAGTCAAAGGCTCCAGAAAGGTCTTTGAATACCTTACTCTGCTGCAGTGTTGGTAAGAAACTACAGAGATTTTAAAAGTCCAGTTGTGACTTTTCCAACAGTCTGTAATCTTTTCTTATAGTCCCACTTCAGATGGTGCAGCGGCTGCAGTTTTAGCGAGTGAGGCCTTTGTTCATAAGCACCATCTGGAAAAACAGGCTGTTGAGATCCTGGCTCAGGAGATGGTAACAGATCTGGCATCCACATTTGATGAAAACAGCTGCATTAAAATGGTAAGTGACTGAGTATACCATCAACTACTTTCTAAGAGCAATTTAAATACTGCTAATCTGTGTGTGTTTGTGTGTATAGGTGGGATATGACATGTCACTTACTGCTGCTAAAAAGTGTTTTAATTCTGCTGGACTGACTCCTAATGATGTAGATGTGGTTGAACTACACGACTGTTTTTCAGCCAATGAGCTCATTACTTATGAAGCATTGGGCCTGTGTCCAGAGGGTAAGACATATACTGAAATGTTGTAACCATAATCACATGCTAATAAGACTATAGCACATATTCTTGGTTTATGCTTTTTATAGGCAAAGCAGGAGAGTTTATTGACAGAGATGACAACACATATGGAGGCAAAGTTGTGGTCAATCCAAGTGGTGGTCTCATTTCAAAAGGCCATCCTTTAGGGGCCACAGGTAAGTGAGGATTTTCATTTCATTAAAATATAAGTATAATGTAACAGTATCCCACGTTTTATATCTTTTTTTTTTTTTTACTTTATTTTTATTAGAACATTTTCATTTTTTCCATCACACTTTACATCCAGATTATCTGTCAAATAGAACACAACAGTAATAGACCAGAGATGTATAAAGTACTGGAGTAGAGGTGTGGAGTAGAAGTACAAGTACTATATCAAAAAACTGACTTGAGTAAAAGTTGAAGTGTTCTTTAAACACAATACTTAGGTGGAAGTACTAAAGTATTGAAAATGTTTTGTACTTAAGTATTGCAAGTAGAAGTATTTAAAAAATTACTACTCAAGTACTGAAAGTAAAAGTACAAGTACAAGTATTGTGTATATTAAAGATAGCAGTCAACAGTTTGAATATCATATGGTTTATATTTCAAATATTTAAAGGGCACAATTTGTTTGGCTGAAGTAGCAGTACAGGGACATAAAAGGCCACAACTGTGTATGGAAAAATCATATATATAAAAGAAACACTACTAAAACATCTCAAAGGCTGGAGGGGTATTCCAAGAAAATGGCTAAGTGGCAAACCTGGGCAAGTTAAGCCTAATAGTAAACCTTTAATAGAACAGCCCCGAAGAATCATTCTCACAAAGCCAAAGGGCTCAACTTACTCAGGTTTGTCTCTTAACCAATTACTTAGAATACCCCCCAGTAGGCCACATACAAGTATAACGTATGTAAAAACGAAAGGCGGGATGGGAGCATGTGGTCTTCTTATATAGCCTACAGCTTGATCACTTGACTCGGCCAATGATGAGCCAGCTTCATCAAACCTGATCAAACCTGGCGACAGAGCCGTCTACTGCTCTGGCATTGATACTTGGTATGATAGGTTTGGTATGATTCGTAACATTTTTATAATGGTAACGAGTAACGATTCAGCACATGAAAAATGTATCGGAGTAGAAGTATTAAATTAATCAAAAAATGTAGTGAAGTAAAAGTGGAAGTAGGAGAAAATAATACTCCAGTAAAGTACAGATACTGCATTTTAGTACTTAAGTACAGTACTTAAGTGGTTCTACTTCGTTACTATACATCTCTGTAATAGACCAACCAAAAAAGGAAAAAAAAGATAAAATAAAATAGGTCACCATCAAGCATGTGACATCTGCTAAATTTTGTATACTTGATATAACATTGTACTTGTTATGCCACCGTACCTAACCTCATAACAGAAATTTTCAATCACCTATTTAAGTGTTTTTGTTAAAGTCCGCTAGAGGGCGTTATTCCCCTATAATTTGCACAGGATTGCTCATATCTGATTGTGTCTGACGCCATTGGCTAATCCAAATACAATGTGGAATTGGAGCACTTTTGCACTTAGTTTTTGGGGCATCTGTATTCTGCAGTTGTTGCTGGATTTATTTTACATTTGTTAATCTCTATTACTAGATTATATTCTTACATTTATGTTGTTAGTTTATCTTTTCTCCCTTAAATTCCTGCACCGTCTTGCATCATCCCACCTCCCCTAGCTTCCGTGTGTCATACTCCCAGTTATCTCAGTAAGTGGAGATGGAGTGCATATGTAGAGATGTGTATGAGATGGAGTAATATGTCCATGGCCCAAGGCCATCAATAGAACAAATGGCCTCCAGTGAGCAACGTAAGATTATGCCCTTGAAACGATGTGGATGTGCTGCTTCATTGAATAGGTAGAAATTGAAGAGAGCTGAATGATGTCGATCTTTGTAATTGAAGATACAGAACATAAAAGGGATTCTGTTATATGGTGTCTTGTCAATCATAGAAATTAACATTCACAAAGGTTCAACATTTGTGAATTTACCTGGCAAAGGACAATGTAATCCAGGAAAGGAAAACTGTCTCTTGACAATATTGTCTGTGTCAATGGGGGAATTGAAGTTTTCATTGAGTGTCTTGACTGTCTTCAGGCCTGGCCCAGTGTGCTGAGCTCTGCTGGCAGCTTAGGGGGGAGGCGGGCAAGCGGCAGGTCAAAGGAGCAAAAGTGGGCTTGCAACACAACATCGGGTTAGGAGGCGCAGTGGTTGTCACTCTCTACAAACTGGGATTTCCAGAGCATGCCAGGTATAGAGTATTTTTTTCTTCTTTTTCAATCCCTCTCTTCCCTGTTCTGTAAAACCCTTAGCTTTTACAGCAAAATACTGTTATACTTTATACTTTTTTTAGATTTAAATATACCTAGGGTTGACATTACATTTGTAACTAAGGCAGAGACAAGATGGGTAAGTGCACAGTGTGAGCTTGTTGACCAAAGAAACAGATACATGTTAGAGGAGGTGTGGCGAGATGATGCTGGTCATAGATTGAATTAACCACAAAGACATGGCAACCATGATGATAGAACTGGAGGTATTCTTGTTATGATAATACAGGAGATTCTACAACACTTCAGACTGAGTATTTACTATATTCCACACACATATGCTCTTTGTTGTTTCTTTGACAGAACACAGCTTTCTGCTGTTCCTACAAGTGCAAGCAACAGTCTGGAAGGTTTTAAATCTTTCTCTGTCTTCAAAGAAATCGAGAAACGCCTCCAAGAGGTAATTTCAGTGTGCTACAGTTTGATAATACAATTATTAAGCCAAGAATGGGGGAAGAACTGTACCATGTATACATACACAGTATGTATGTCCAAAGAATAAGTTACAGACAAAACAGCAGGGACTCCCAGACTTCCTTCACCCCGAACACTTCCTCCAGTTCCTCTGGGGGGACCCCAAGGCGTTCTCAGGCCAGCTGAGAGCCATAGTCCCTCCAATGTGTCCTGGGTCTTCCCTGGGGCCTCCTTTCGGTGGGACGTGCCCGGAACACCTTCCGAGGGAGACGCCCAGGAGGCATCCAGAACAGATGCCCAAGCCACCTCAGCTGACTCCTCTTGACATGGAGGAGCAGCGGCTCTACTCCGAGCTCCTCCCGTGTGACTGAGCTCTTCACCCTATCTCCAAGGGAGTGCCCAGCCACTCTGCGGAGGAAACTCATTTCGGCTGCTTGTATCCACGATCTTGTCCTTTCGGTCATTACCCAAAGCTCATGACCACAGGTGAGGGTAGGAACGTAGATTGACCGGTAAATCGAGAGCTTTGCCTTTTGGCTCAGCTCTCTCTTCACTACAACAGTCCGATACAGCGATCACATCACTGCCGACGCTGCACCGATCTGCCTGTCAATCTCACGCTCCATCCTTCCCTCACTCATGAACAAGACCCTGAGATACTTTAACTCCTCCTCATGAGGCAGGGACTCTCCACCCACCTGGAGAGGACAAGCCACCTTTTTCCGGTCAAGAACCATGGCCTTGGATTTGGAGGAGTTGATCCTCATCCCAGCCACTTCACACCCAGCTGCAAACCGTTCCAGGGCACGCTGCAGGTCCTGGTTCGATGAAGCCTTCAGGACAACATCATCTACAAACAGCAGAGATGAGATCCTGTGGTTCCAAACCGGATCCCCTCTGGGCCTTGACTGCGCCTAGAAATTCTGTCCATAAATACAGTGAACAGAATCGGTGACAAAGGGCAGCCCTGGCGGAGTCCAACATGCACTGGGGACAGGTCCGACTTACTACCGGCAATGCGAACACAGCTCCTGCTCCGGTCATACAGGGACCGGACAGCCCTTAGCAAAGAGCCCCAAACCCCATACTCCCGGAGCACTCGCCACAGGACACCTCGAGGGCCACGGTCGAATGCCTTCTCCAGATCCACAAAACACATGTGGACTGGTTGGCCAAACTCCCATGAACCCTCGAGCACCCGATGGAGAGTATGGAGCTGGTCCGGTGTTCCACGGCCGGGACGAAAACCACACCTCCTGATTCCGAGGTTCGACCATCGGTTGGATTCTCCTCTCTAGTACCCTGAATATTGTAGTGTGACAAAGGATATCGCCCCAGCCCTTCCTCCTACACATCACAGGTCCACAGCCCCACTCTCAGGTGTGGTCACTATGGCCAGGTGCAGAATGTTCCAGTCCTTCTATGTCTATGGCCTGCCAATGCCAAATACAATACTACTCAAAAGAATGCAGAACCTTCAAGGCCCTTTCATGGCCACTTATTCAAAAGAATTATTCTATGGCTGGTGTTCAGGTTATCTGTATTTTAAGTATTGCTTAGAATAATTGAAATAAAACTTGTAGCGTGCACTTTCTCCACATGTTTTTTTTTTTTTCAATTTTCAGTGCTTCACAGTCACAGGTCTCATTTTTGTTTGGACACTTGATTTGAAACTGTCTGTGTTTTACAGGAGGGAGCACAGCTGGTGAAAAAGGTTGGTGGAGTGTTTGCCTTTAATGTAAAGGATGGACCAGGGGGTAAAGACGCCACTTGGATTGTGGATGTGAAAAACGGAAATGGATCAATAAGCAATGATCCAGGTATGAGGTTTGAAATGAACTGTTATTTGACTTTATTTTAGCGAAACATTAAGGAGCTACTTAAATTCTTCTTTGGTACAAAGGCAGTACAGTATATAGAAATGATTATTGTAATATTGCTATTTAGAAAAACATGAAGGTTAAATTAATTCCAGTTACTTTAACCACAGTTACTCTCTTTTAACCATGGTTTAATCTTATTCCCTCTAAGCTGCTGAAAATGTGAAGCCTTGTTCATGCTTACTATAGGGCCTGTCCCTGACTGGATTTAATTTGCAAAGTGCACACATAAAAGCAGACAGAATGGCTATTTCTTTCTTCATTACACAAGAGCTGATAGAAGCCACCACCAACTGTGTTGTAGTAAAAACAGACCTCAATGGGCAGCCGCACAACAGTACTTCACATTAACACAAATCAACCATTACAATTGCAAAGCACATGCAGCTTCTCAGTGCGAGTCGACCACTTGTCGACTCCTCCTTTACACACCCCTTTCCTCCATCTGTCACAGAAAAAGGCTCTAGAACATTGTCTAATTATTGTCTTTGTGGTTGGGTTGGTTTGAATTGCATCAGAAAGCAGAATTTTCTATTTTCTGTTTTCTCTGGTTGACGCTCCAAAATGGTTGGTTTCCGTGGCAGTGTCCTGTCGTTGAATTTCTTTTTCTCATTTAATCAGTGTATCTTGGGTCTTCTGCAAAATAGTAATTGTTTTCTAAACACAGCATTGATTGTCACAGTTAGTGCCTATTTTGTACAAATAAATTAAACACTCTGTACTGCACACAAATAGATGAGCTGTGAATGCTTTTTTTAAACAAGATTATAATGCAAAGTATTCCCAGCTGTTGTATAGTAGTAAATGCATGAACAAAGTACTTTAATCAGTTTGCTACAAGCTGTGGTAAAAGTTAACGACTAATTTTTAAGGTAACTATTATTATTATTAGTTTCTTCATTTTTCTTTCTTTCAGCCATCAAAGCAGACTGTACATTAGCTGCAAGTGATGGAGACCTTTTGGAGTTGATGACCGGAAAGTTGAACCCACAGATGGTGTGTTTAAGCGGTTGTCACATATGTTTTCTATTCAAATATAGATAACTTTGTCCTCTTACATATATTACATATTTGTTTTTTTATGTCAGGCGTTTTTCAAAGGGAAACTGAAGATAACTGGAAACATGGGCTTGGCCATGAAGCTGCAGAACCTACAAGTAGTTCCAGGAAAAGCAAAGCTGTGACAGCTCAGGAACCTGTAGCTGTTCAGATACAACACGAATCATGTGTTTGTTCATGTCTAATATTTCAGAATTGTGCCTCTAATTATAGTCTCATCAAATCTGTGTCGAAAAAACCTGCACTGTTGGAACTAAGCATTTTGATAAATTTGTAGAAAATTGTAATAAACTAAAACTATATATTCTAATCAATCAGCTAATACATGTCTTTTGCATTATTGGAAAAATGTTTTCATAGTATTCCCCCCTTTACACATACACTTATGCAGTTCCCATCCTGGTGTCAGTTTAAAAATAGCATTGTATTTAACATAGCTTAGATACAATCTTCAAACTGAATTTTATAATGAAAAAGACCAGCCATAGGACTTGTTGGAGCTTCCACCTACTCCTTTTGAGTTTTCACAAAGCCCTTCACTGGTCCTATTCAAACAGGGTCGAATAGCCAGCCATGGCAGCTGGCCACAGTTCTGCTGTGATATTTCAAATAAACACCGAAAATAACTGTTACTTTCATAAATTAGTTTCAATTTCACAATAAATAAACAAGAACAGACTGGATATGGAGGCCTTCTTTCCTGCTTAGTGTTTCATGGTGTAGATCGAAGTCCTGTAGGTTTGAATTTAGGTTAGATTGTATTTCAACCCTGGATTTGATCTCAGTGAAAGCAGACTTAAACTCTGACCAGTTTGTCAGGACCTGAGAAAAGAAGCCCTTGGGCATTTGTCCATGTTTCATTTATTCAACTGTAGTAAAAGAGAATTCAATTCTGTCAACAGGACAAAAGTTTTGGGAGTGAAGACATTTCGTCACTCATCCAAGCAGCATCACGTCTGGTCAGTTTACTGGTGAGACACTGCCTTGTACGTGTTTGATGGGAAGAGATAACTACACTGAAGCCGCATGAATGAATGGCGAAACGTCTTTACTCTAAATAAAAACTTATGTAAGGAAGAGAGAATTGAATTTTCTTCTTTGGATCCTACCTGGATGCCTGGCGGTTTATACAGACAATGATTTGATTTAAACTATTAACCTGATAACTACTGCTTCATGACATCACAAGGTGGAACAGAGCATTTTGAGCTTTGGAGATGTAGACAGACTAATAATAAAGAATTACTCAAACATGTGTGAATAAAACACAACTCCTAATGTGTTTTTGAGGAGGTCACAAAATTCTAACATAGTTTAAAGCTCACACAAGTCACTTTTGTGTAATATAGGACCTTTAATAAAGCCATCTGAGCCAACTGTTCCTCAAACTCCTCAAATCAAATTAACCTGTTTTGACTTTTATGTACTGAAACATAGACAGAACCTTTAATACTAAATGTTTACCAGTGTAATTAATTTCTGTTGTGTATTCTGCACAAACAACTCAAATTCCACTCGTTTTGACATTTGTGACCCATTTCCCTTGTTTTCAGTTTGAACCCACATGTCATTTATTTTTAGGCCAATCCCAGTATCTCCCTTCTGGCCTGCTCGCCCCGCCTTCCCCTGTGCGCCTTCTGCCAGGTCTGTGCTGCGCTCTAAATTCCCCCAGCTCTGCATAAGGATATGTACTGAGCCAACAGGTAGATGAATAGAAACATGCAAAAACTACTAGGTCAGGATTAACTGCGGTGAGATGGAAGCAATAATGTATGCAGAAACAGACAATCAGTATTAGTTGTTGTTTTCCAGTCCGAGGTTACTTACAGATGATCGCTTAAGTCATTATAATAACATTCCACAATCAAACAGCCAACTGCCGAGAAAGGATTATAATATAAGCCAATAAACATTAGAATAGGGGCAAACCTATATTAAGAGCAGAGGTCAATTTCGGTATCTCTTAAGAATAAAATTAGATAAATGCATTGATTTATGGTAATTAAATTAAACTTTATGACGCTTAATTTACTTAATTAGGATGAACTTTAAACCCCTATGCAAAATCTTATTCTCATTTTGGGCATATGGCAATTTCTCATTACTTAGACTCAACTGTGTAAACCTTCAGAGCAGACAAGGCAGACACAAGGAGAGTGTGGAAACGTTTTAATTGTGCTTTTGATTAATGAGTTGTGCGCTTCAGAAAGTGGTTAAAAAAAACAAAAAACTTTAAAGGTCAACCAAACCAATCTGTTCTTTTTTATTTCAGGGAGTAATCAAAATTAGGTATACAAAACCCAGAAACCTACTGCTAAAAATGAAAGTGAATAAAAATAAATATGCATGAGAGACTCCTTGCATTGTAAGTAGAAATAGGCTATTTGGTCCAATGTGTATCCCAGTGGTAAATCAGTGATCAATCAGACATATAGTATTGTTGCTTCTTCAATAGCCAGTCCTGTACACTGCCACCACCGTACCATATAACATACATTATTACAAATAAATTATATACACACACAAACGGTAACATGCAAATAGATCATTAATAGTTATAAATGTCTTTATATGCTGTCATCCACAATCAGGCTTCTTCAGTCATCGTTGGAGGAAGTGTCCATGTAGCTCCTCTAATGATCTTGTGGATGTCCCATAAACTCTGGCATCAATGACATATTAAATGAAAAATATTTGTGATAGATTTCTATACATTTGTTTCCAGTCCGTTCATGTCGATAGAGCAGTGGTCCTTGTCCCTGTACTCCCTCTTGTGGTGGGAGGAGTGGGCGTGCTTCTTCTTCTCCGCCGGTCGGATGCCCTCCTCTAGCTGGATTAGACGGGCCACGTCTGGGGACAGGTGGTCGTGCTTGCTGCCCGAAGGTGGAGGTTGGTAGCAGCCATTTTTCTGGTTCTGGTAGTTCATCATTTGCTGGATGCTTATCATTGGTTTGGTCTCACAAATCAGAGGCACCTGACAAGATCAAAGAATTAAGTATTAAGTGTGTGTGTGTGTGTGTGTGTGTGTGTGTGTGTGTGTGAGAGAGAGAGAGAAAAACACACAACCATCTCTGTTCTTGGGCTTTAATTATTAAATCAGTGAAAGGCTTTTGCTTTCAAGGCTCAGCTGTGTGACTCCACTAAATCAAATGAAAGGCCAAAAATGCCTTTCTATAAAAGAATTTCAAATCCACTTAAAGTTGCTTCATAAAATAATGAGGACGTTTCAATTACTACTCACTTCAGGACATATTATGATTACATTATTATAAATATATTATCTTCAGGTATTTAATATTACACTACAACATAAGCGGATCATCATTTTACATTTTGTTCAGTGTAAATGGCAGTATTGATCTAAAACAGCTTCATGACAGAAACAGGTCTATAAGCTTCGTGTTCAAAACTGCAGAACTAATAAGCCTCCTCATGGTGGCTTTTCACAGTATTAAGTAGTGTATTTTCATTCTCATGGTTTTTTGTTGAAAAACAGCTACGTGGCATTAACCCAGAGCCATAATTTTTAAAAATAATCTTGAGTACAGTGAGTGGGGATAGATGAAAACAGGAATTTTCTGAGCACTCAAGCTTTGAATGTAGGGCAAGGATTACAAGGATTACACAAACCCACTCAAAATATGACACTGAGTAATAGGGCTGTGCTTAAAATATTGATAGGGCAATATATTGTTATGGACTTCTTAAGAGATGCTTTATCGTGCTACTTTAAACCATGGTATAACTGTTGTGTTATACACTTACGTATCTTTTAATACTGCATAAAGGCTGAATTTGCATATCTGAAAAAATGACTTATTCATATGTTTTGACATTAAGGGCATTATTAACATGAAATTCTACATTGCCAAAATATCAGTTTATTGTTTTTTTAAGACCTGTGTGTAGATACGTATTGTATTGTGAGGTACCTGGCAACACCCAGCCCTACTGAGTAAGATAATGATGAGGGAACCCCATTATAACAGTTTAAGATTAAAAGATCAGAAAAGTAAATTTTACATAATCTGGCCTCTTTAAAGGCCAGATTAAAGAGTGTAGTCAGTTAGTAATACATTTGAATTAGAGCTGTGCAGCAAAAGCATGTGGTGCAGAGTTCCTATTTTGAATAAACTATTTTTGTTCAGAAAATTCATACAGAAAACCATTTTTATTTGTTTGTAAGACCAAATAGTAAAAATAATCGGAATCAATCAATGAGTTGAAATAACATCATACATTTTTTATCATATCACCCAGCCCTAATTAGTATTTTAATATTTTTATTCATGTGATTTTATGGATTTATGTAAAACTATGACAATGACTAATATAAAGCACGTTCCTAAACCTCCTCTGTGTGTCTGACTTGGCGTCACCTGCTCTCCTTCTTTGACAAAGTCCTTCCTGCAGATGTGAGCCATGATGCCTGTGGCCAAAGCGTCGCCCATCACATTCACCATGGTCCGAAATCGATCTCTGTGCAACCAAGGTCAAAACATCAGTCATTCTCCTTGATAGGGTTAGCTCCATAAAACCACAGACAATATTCGTTTGGTGTGAAATACTGGCATTGACAAGATGACATATAATAATTATATTTTCTATGGGAGTAATTGATGAGGGTCCATAGGGTCCAATCCTGGACATCTGTATTTCAACATGTTCCTGTCCAATAAGCTGTGTCACATCAGGACAATATATGATTTTACTTCTGCACCCTCAGATATGAAATAAACTAAATTCAGTTTAATTTTACCCAATTCTCCTTTACTCTAGGCTTTATTTGTTCATATAAAACATATTTAACATGATGTAAAACTTGTTTATGTACAATTTTAGTTTTGGGTCTTCAGCCAGCTCAAATGGTGATCTATCATATCATTAGTAATTTCGTGTAGAATCCCTCAGTCGTCCCGGTAGATTCCATGGCAAAAGGAGAAATTCAGTTTGTCAGTTGGACAAAGTTTATTTGGTCGAATACGTTTCGCAGCTCATCCAAGCTGCTTCTTCAGTTCTGAAGAACTGAATTCGACCAAATAAACTTTATCCAGTTGACAAATTGAATTTCTCCTTTTGCCACTAGTAATTTCCTCATTCAATAGATATTATATTTTCCTTTGCATTATTGCCAACAACGAAGCACAGTTGCTATCCATATACCTGAAATCCTTGAACCCTCCTGAAATACGACATGTTCATACAGTGGGATTGTATCAGTAGTAATAATATATATTTGAGTTTTTCATATGGCAAGTTACAGTGCAGTTCAGTATTGGTATGCCTTACTGCTGCTTTTAAATTACAAGCCTACCTGAATGAAGTATGTTGAATGATGTTTCTTTTTGAAATGCACTTAAAACCCTAACTTGACCCTCTGAGAGCTCTACTCAAGAATTACATATCCATTAGATTTGAATGGTCTCCCAATGGCATAAATCATCATCTAAGTAGCTGTGTCTATCTATCATCTCTATATCTCAAGCCACATTGTCAAAAATTACACAGGGGAACACTAAAATTTTAACTTCCTGTTGCATTGGATTTTTTAACTGATTCTGAAGGATTTTTAGGCGCTGATTTCAAATCTGAAATTAGTTTTTCTCCATAAGCTCTAGTTTTCATGCAATTTGAGATAGATGTACTAGTACGTAAGTACGTAGTTACGTAACCCAAATCTAAGCGTTTTGAGATTATATACATAGATAGATTCTAATATTTTTATCATGCTTCTTTTTTCCAGATCAAACATGGCTTCCTCATCGCGACATCACTGTAGAAACAAGCCTGATTGCATAAAATCAATTGCAAAATTGCAAAATTGCATAAAAGATTGCATAAAATCTGTAGCTTGCAGAAATAAACTAACGTCAGATTTGAACTCAGCACACTTAAATTGACTAAAAACAATTCTTTCCTTAAATGCAACATATAGAGTGTTCCCCAGTGTTATTTAATCTTAATTACATGACACATAACAAACAGAATAGACCCTTTGTTTGTTGTTGTGTGTGTTAAAACAGCCGTCACTTACAAAGCCCAATCAACAGCAATTATGAGAGTGATGTCGTCCGTAGGTAGGCCCACAGAAGTCAACACGATCACCATGGTAACAAGTCCAGCTTGAGGGATTCCTGCCGCACCTATACTGGCCGCTGTGGCAGTAATGCTATGGCAAAGAAAAGAGATAAGGTTAACATTTCTCCAAATTATACATTTTAAGAGCAAGTTGTAAGCTTTTATTTTGGTTATATTTATTTAAAATTCATAATATATTAGTCCCCAAGGTCAACACAGCTTGCTGATGCTTAAATAATGCTGTGACAACAGTGAATATGTGTGTGGTTTTAATGCATTAGTGTTCCCTTTACAACTCAATACAGCCACGGCTAAACCATCATACAAAAGATACAGTGTAAGAGGAAGTTCATGGTGTGTGATTCAGCTGTTAGCAGAGGTAATACTGACGTTACAGAGACTGCAGAGGTGGAAACAAAATGGAAGTTTTGAGGAACACTATGTTACAGAATTCTAAGGTGGCGTATTGCTGTCACTCCCCCAAAAATATTTCAGCTCAGTATCATGTAATTACGTGAAAAGCTTCACGTTATAACATGATACTTTTCACATTATAACATGAAATTATCATGTTATTTCATGATATAATGATATGTTCATGTTATAACATGAAAACATCAAGTATGGTTTTACTTTCATTTCATTATATGATTAGCCACATGATGGACGTCTCTCTCCATAGCGTTGCCGTGCTTATTTAAATCCCATCCATCCTAACACATGTTAATATTTCCCAGTGCCTCATGCTAAGAAGGAAATAAAAGCATGTACCGCAAGAGACGTCCATTATTCCCTGAGGGAAGCGTGACTGGCTTGGCTATGGCTGATCATATAATTAAATGAAAGTAAAACCATACTTGATGTTTTCACGTTATAACGTGAACACATCATTCTATCATGAAATAATGTGATAAATGCCTATCACAAAATAACGTGATAATTTCATATCATGTAATAACGTGATGATTTAATATCACGTAATAATGTGATACCAGATCATCACAATGTGACAGACCAATTTTCGTACTGCCACAGTTTTCAAAAATCCTTGAAAAACTCTTCAACTCATGTCTCGAAAGTTTTCTTGACAAACATCAAATAATAAATGAAGGACAATGTGGGTTTAGGACACAAAGAACCACCTCAATGTCAATAATCGATGCAATAGAGGGAATCACAAATGCACTAGATGACAATAAATATGCTGCCAGTATTTTTATTGACCTTAAGAAAGCCCTGGATACTATCAGTCACTCAATATTACTACATAAACTCGAACAATATGGTATTAGAGGGATAGCTGGGAACTGGTTGAAAAGTTATCTTACAGAAAGGGTGCAATATGTTCAGATGGGGAAGTATATGTGTAGAATCCCTCAGTCGTCCAGGTAGAATCCATGGCAAAAGGAGAAATTCAATTTGTCAACTGGACAAAGTTTATTTGGTTGAATACAGTTTGCAGCTCATCCAAGCTGCTTTTTCAGTTCTGGTCAGACGCTGGTGGACACTGCCTTATATCTGCCTGAAGGGAAGAGCTAAATACAATGAAATTACTCTGAGACTACCACATCTATTTGTTTACAGGTTCTATTAGTTAGCTAGGCCTATTGAATATCCAATGAGTGTGGGGTGTTGTTAGCATAACCATTCAGGCACATAATGTGTGTTTTCACACCTCTGGACCTGACCTGGCTAGTCCTATTGTTTTCTTTGTTTGTTTTGATTTAGGTTTGAGGATAGAGTTATAAATGGGAGACAAATGATATCTGAGACCTCCATTTCTGCTCAAGGAAGGATTCTCTTTCTTGACAAAAATAAAAAGGAGTGGCCTGTGGCTTTTAGGTGGAGATGTACGGCAGATTGAGGTCCACTCTGACTCTCTCGTCTGTGTTGGTACATCGTCTTGTGAAGTGGCTGTTTTGTTTCTCCAATGTAGCGCTCACTGCAGTCTTCACTACACTGAATGGAGTAGACCACATTGCTTTAAAGCAATGTGGTCTACTCCATTCAGTGAATGCATATTTAATAGGCCCTGCATATTTAATAGGCCCACCTAACTAACAGAAACTGTAAACAAATAGGTGTGTTAGTCTTTATTGTAGTTAGCTCCTCCCTTCAGGCAGATATAAAGCAGTGTCCACCAGTGTCTGACCAGAACTGAAGCAGCAGCTTGGATGAGCTGCAAAACATATTCGACCAAATAAACTTTTGTCCAGTTGACAAGCTGAATTTCTCCTTTTGCCATGGAGAAGTATACATTGAAAAACCTTGGCATTGCTTGTGGTGTCCCTCAGGGGTGTCTTTTGGGACAAAAACTGTTCAATATATACATAAATGATATTTTTACTGTATCTCATTCACTAAAACTTATACTCTTTGCAGATGACACCAGCATATTTTATAGTAGTCACAATTATAGTTTATTAAGTGGATGGATATTAATAAATTGTCATTAAACTTGAATAAGACCAAGGCAATGATGTTTGGCAATCACAAAATTAACACAGAGTTACCAATTCTCATTGACGGTGTCCATATTGAAAATGTAAATGAAAATAAAGTCCGGGGAGTTATAATCGACAGTAAATTATTATTGAAAGCCCACATTAGACATATAAAAACAAAAATTTCCAAAAGTCTTGCTATAGTAAACAAAGTGAAGTATTACCTCGATCAAAATGTCCTTCGTACATTATACTGTTCATTGGTTCTCCCTTATTTCACATATTGCGTTGAAGTGTGGGGGAACACTTACCAATGTACAGTTAATCCACTGACTATATTACAAAAACGAGCTTTGTGAATCATCCATAAAGTTGGATTTTTAGAACACACCCATAATCTTTTTATTCAATCCAAGCTCCTAAAGATTCTTGACCTTGTAAAATATTATACACTGATAATATTATCTAAAGCATTCAACAATTTATTACCAAGTCATCTACAAAGCTTGTTCAAAATGAGAGAGAGAACTCATAATTTAAGAGGGTCTGGAAATTTCAAATTGCCCAATGTTCGAACTATCCGTAAATGTTTCTGTGTGTCTATATGTGGTGTAAAACAAAAAAAAGAAATGCCAAATATCCCTAAATTCAACTTGTTACATAAACATATGGTCTGGTCACAGTATATAGAGAGAGGGTCTTAATATTAGAACAACACTGCCTTCTGTAGTGCTGGTTTATGTTTGTTGTTTCCTTACTATTGCTATTATGTTCTGTCCATTACATTACTTGTATCTGCTGTCTGTTACCATTGTTGGTATCCTTAATTTCTTTACCATTGTTGGTATCTTTTTGTATTATTGCAATATGATGATAGTTACGTTACCAAGCTCTAACAGTGACTCATTGTCCTCACATGTAAATAGTTCATATGGTCTAATGTAAAAATGTTTGAAGAATGCAAAAGAAAGCTCATTACGTTAAATTAGAAGAAGAGTTTTCTTCTTCCTACTCCTTTTTGGGCAAATGTTTTTTTGTTGTTGTTATTTCTGTTATGATTGCACTTTTGTCATATGTATATGTAAAAGAATGTAAATTGCTTACTTGTCCAAAATTAAAAAAAATAAAAAATAAAAAATCATATCACAAAATAACATGATAATTTCACATTATAACGTGATAAATATCACGTTATAATGTGAAACTTTTCACGTAATTACGTGATACTGAGCTGAAATATTTTTTGGGGAGTGATAGCAATACACCACCGTAGAACTCCACCAAGAATTCCTCATTAAAATTATGATAATTTTCCCATCTCAGACCAAACTCTTTTTGTGGATGTCCAGTCCCTAGACTGACTGGACATGTGGCTGAACATGTAGAGGTCTGAACTCCTCATAACAAAAACTATTTCGTTGTTCTTATGTTTTATTATTATTTTACTCTACCGATGCTGGTAAATTTGCATATTGTTTGCACTAGTTTGAACCATTGATTGCTGTCTTTTCTAAAACTGAGCACTTTCAGTCTACATAGATTAACTGGAATGACAGAAGTCCTCTTGAGGATTTAACTCTCAATATTGCACCTTTTGGATGGAACTTTAACCTATTAAGTCCTTCCTCAAATTGCCCCTTTAATTGGCATTTAGTCAATTTGGGATGTAAGTATTATAGAGAGAAAGAGCAAGAGGGGGAGGAGAGAGGAAGATAGAGAGACAGAGAGAGGAGAGAGAGAGAGAGAGAGAATGATTATAAATCTGGTATTACAATGGGTGAGAGTAATACAGGTCATATGGGTTTTACTGTCAAAGGGTTATGATGGTCACACACTGCTGCCAGGAGGCGGTCTCTTAATATCATAACAGTCACAGGGGTGAACAGATGGACGGTGGCCTGTAAGGGACATGACTTAAGGGTTCACCTGGGAGAAAAAAGCATGTAAGGGAATGTGTCTTTGAGTGACAGTCCTGCCTCCGTATTTCAGCAGCTTCCAGACTGATTTAGCAAAAACCAGATCAGGCTAAGCTCATGGGAAGCGTAATCTGTGTGACATTTACATTTATAAACTCCATCAAATTTGTTATTAATTCAGTATTAAATAAAATGTGTTGCACTAGATTAATTCACATATTGCCGTGAATTAGAACTAGTACAAACTGGATACAAAATAAATAGTATATATAACTACTACTTTATAACTCTGCTTGTTTAAGCAGATTTTGAATTATAAATACGGGTAAATTTTTACTTTGAATAATGAAAAACATCGTTTTTATTCTGAATATTTCAGTTACTGAAGTATGAAGAACATATTTTCAGTGTGTTTTTCTCAATTAAAACATTCAAGGAAAAATTATCCATTTAAATATTTAGCGAGTATTTTTAAACCCTCAAAATCAACAGTCAGAAGTGTAAAATATGCACTGAAAAATGCATACCTATTTAATTTGGCAAGGCATTAGCAATCGATCCTCCAACCTTCTAACATCCAAGAGAAGTTGTAGTGAACCACACTGTTTTAGACTGTGCCTCCTCAAAGCCTCATCTCCTTGAGTTAATGCTTTCTCTGCCCTCCTCTGTCAGACACATTTGAGTGCTATTGATTGCTTGCTATTAGTTTTGTGGATCTTAGCAGCAAATCCTTTCACTGATTTTTTCATGCAAACTGTAAAATGCAATGACTGAAATTCAGAATGAAAAGGCTTCTTAAGATTAAACATATTTTTACATCAAATTTTATTCCCTGTAATTTTATTTTTCATACACTTTCAATACTGGCACCAAATACCATTCCTATTTATTGAGCCTTGGTACTGGTACAAACAGTATATTTTGTATTTATAAGGTGCACTATGTAACTTTTCTGGTGAATTGGATATTTCACAGTGGCATTTAACTTCTTCATCTATCTCCATGGAGACACACAGACACCCACAGGCCAAGTTTCAGGCCAGGATTACTCACAGTAATAATTCATACAACAATAAAAATATAACTGAATATATGAGAATAAGTTAGTAATGTCATATTGTGGAACATTCCAAGCAAAACAACAGCAAATAGACTTTCTGCAAAAAAGTTACATAGTGCACTTTTAATAATTGACAACTAGGGTTGCGCCAATCTAGCTTTTTCAGTTCCAATACTGATAACAATACTTTGACTTTAAGTATCTGCCCATAACCAATATTGACTGATACCAGTGTAGGGATGGAAAGTAAAACTTTTTTCCTTAAAATACTTATTGCAACTTATACTTTGTGTAATTAACTTAGTACACATGATATCTAATTGTGTTATGCAACTGTTATTTATCCTCCAAATAACTACAGAGCAGCTTCATATAAATACAAGTTCAAAATTAACCTGTAAACAGTCTTATTACATTCACTTAAAGACCCTTGAACTTAGACTTAGACAAACTTTATTAATCCACAAGGAAAACTATTTGGATATCGACTTTATGGGTATCATGGAACCGATACCCAATCCAGCAAATCTTTCAGTATCAGTGCCGATATTCGAGAATCGGTGCATCTCTAGTAAAGATAAGACGGTAAACTTAGGCAGTTTTACCTTATTGTGATGATCTGTCCGAAGTCAAGCTCGTAGTTGTTGACTTGGGCGATAAAAATGGCAGCGACAGCTTCGTACAGCGCCGTGCCGTCCATGTTGATGGTGGCTCCTACGGGAAGCACGAACCGGATGATGCGTCTGTCGATGTGATTGTTCTCCAAGAGGCACTTAAAGGTGATAGGCAGAGTGGCAGAGCTGCATAGAAAAGATAAACATAGCCATTATACCATCACTTTCATTCATTATTACAATTTTGACCTTTTGCTATAAAAAGTATGCAGATGTAATGCATTTCTAGGCAATGGCAGTGCAATCACTTTTGTATCAAACGTGTATGTCTGAGTCTGGAATTTAATAGTAAGGAATATTAATAGTAGGGAAAATATACTTAAATACTTGTTAATGTAACAATTTAACAATTCTTGTTCAATCCATTGCTGTACATGACCAATACGTTAGCCCTTAATGTATTTTTGTTTTTATAAAATAACTATTACTTTACTAATTTCACTAATAGGTCTGCTTTAAGATATTTAATGGAGCTCAAGTTTGTTTTACCATACATCAACAAATAAAACTGTACCCTCAGGTATAACCTTTTACTTCTATAGCCTATTATTTTTGCTGCTTCTGTTCCATCTCTGACCCATGCTGTTAAGATCAGAAGACACACTGTATAGCATACTGCAAATAAATGACGACTTCTGGGAGACACCTTTCATGTATAGACTGGCTGTAAGGATCATACATAATATGTTCCATCTCACCTTGAAGATGTGGCCAGTGATATAAGCAGGGCTTGTAGGATGCCTCTAATATAAACTATAGGACTCTTCTTGGTAATGAAGAAATACATAGCAGGCAGAATGAACATGCCATGGAGTATTAGACCCATGACTACCGTAATGGCATAAAACCCAAGTTTCTTCCCCATGGCAGAGGGATCGTCCATCTCCAGGATTTTACCAGCAACCAGGAAGACAATGCCAAAAGGAAAATACCTAAAGAAAGAGTAAACAAATATTTACATATTGTTTACATTGATAACAGATCGACTCAAATGTAATTTTTAGTTGTGTGTAAAAATATGTGTTTTTTCACTATTGCTTTTTTCTAAAATGTTCCATAATTTTACTTAGTTCAAAAGGCCAACAAAAAAGTGAACCTTTCACTGTCAGTAAGTGAAAGGTACAAAACTACATTTTGCACAACTCTCAACATTGTGAGTATAAAATGCATCATTGGCAGTGCATAAACATTGCAATGAAATATTTATCAACACATGCTTTAGACAGAAAGAGTTAACTGCAAAATGTTAATGGAAATGGCTTAAATTATTTAATTAATTAACTTCACATAAGTGAACAAACTTTGTGAGGTTCATGAATGTTTACCGCCAGTGCCATTTTAGAACTTAAACACTTAAAATTATCCACTTCCGACTAAGTCACAACTCTGCCCCAAACAGCAGCTGTTGATTAATATCACCAAGAACAATTTTAATAAAATCTGACTAATTGCCCAGTCCTAATTCATGACAGGAATATTCACAGCACACAGCACATTTGCCTCTTTTGAACAACTCTTTTTACTTATTATCCCTAGGACATCTCTCAAGTAAAATAAAAATGTTTGCATATACTAATGCAAAGAAGCTAACATATTAAAAAATGACTGGTCTATGTAACAAATAAACAACAATAAAACACTTAGATAATGTGTTTGTATCAGCTATAATATGAAAGTTTTTTTAGACCTTTGTTTTTCTCATGATAAAAAGAATGAATTGACCGTGTCTGTATATTACGTGTATATTACTGCGTATTAATTCAAAAAATAGTGACTATGTAAAGATAAATATCAGTGCTTACCAGATGACAATGGCAACGATCTTGAGCACTGCTTCATTTAAACTCTGACAAAAGTTGACTAGGGCACTTCCATTGGGCCCCATTCTCCCAAGCATTATACCTATGAGAAGGACACAGTGATCATGATCACAGTACATGCATACAACTGAATGTACAATTATGCATCTATTATGGGGGACTTTTTATAAGAACCTCCTTTTAGGGACAGTGTATGCTCATTTGTTATGTATTTCTGTGCAACAAGTATGTCCAATTTGAAGTTGGAGGAGCTAATTAGAATCACTTACCCATTGTAGCAGAGAAAATGACTATCCCCAGAACGTTCATGCCTTCACTGGTTCCTGGGGAGGTCTTCATGATGACGTCTGGAGGGGGTGTAAGGTCCAGAGAGAAGTTTTGGACATCGGTGCCATTGTCATCCTGGATGCCATAGATGTAAATGCGGCGTGTGGTGGTCTCATCCAACAGCTGAGCCACGGTAGGTTTAGGGATGAGCTCTGGTACTCTCTGAGTCCGATACTACAAGGCAGACATCATTTCAATTTTCTGTTCTTATTCCTTTAAATACAACAGTTAAAAGCTGTGGTAAAGACCAGCAGAATTATACCATACATTTTGCTTTCATTTAATTATATTCTATGAATAAAATAATTAATTACTTTGCTCTGATTTACAAAACAAATATTGTAAGTGTTATGCAGCCAATTTTTTACTTTTTATTTTGTATTATCCGGGGTAAAGTTAAACACATATGTGTAGTGTGTATGAATATGATCTAGTGACTTAACCTGCCCATTTCTTTGGACTATTGGAGAACATGCAGAATCCAAGCTAAATAGTGTAGACCAGCTTAAGGATTCAATAACCACTAACCACTCTGCCACCTGCTCCTCTAACAGAAATGGCTGCATGTCAGAATAGGTCTGTGATACATACCTGCTGGAAAGTTGCTTGGACCAAATTGGCAGGAAACATGTTACTGGAGGGACACAAAAACACATTATTTTTTAAATGTGAAGCGTGCTGAAGTAAACATTCACAAATAAAGCATGAGCAAATGTGTAATAAACAGATTGAACTGCAAAAGTTTTCTACTCAAAAATGTAAAATATCTGAAAACAAGCTCATAAAAACAAAACAGCAAAGGGAATATTGACTGTCTTTGAGATGAACTGCAGCTGGCAGAAATAGTAACAGTTTGTTATGCTGCTCAGTATTTCTGTTAATTTTCAGAATACTATGAAAAATATCATGAACAGTCTTTCGTGGACAGAATTCTTATGTTTTTTGTCAAGTATAATACTGACTGTCTGGCAGCACAGATGTTTGTAGAAATAATGAATTTGATTTTAATTGTTCCTAAAACCAAAGTGTGGTCAAACTATTTTACACAGATGTTAGTTTGCACTACGGTGCATATGGTGTGTTCGAGCTGGAACAGCATGGCTAAACTGTATTTTACTCAATCAGTGCAATAAATAATAATAAACATTATATCTAATCCCAAATCATGATATATGCCACCTGCCACTCAATCAGACCAGCTCTAAATCCCACCACTATGGCCCTTCCTTTCTCTTTACAATGGATATAAGTGATTCTGTAATGAATGTGTGTATAGATGTATTATTATGTGTTGAACTACAGTGTAATATAGTGAGTCTTTCGGAGCACTCCTGCAACAAGAAAAGCAAGTTAACGAAACATGTTGACATTTGGCCTCAGTAGTTAGACAGTGTGTACATTCATACAGGGAGCAGCTCATTACTGCTGTTTATCACATGAAGGCACTGGCACACGCGACACTCGTCAGTCTGCTGCATGATAGATGAAGGCTTTAAATGAGCTTTGCCAGATAAATCCAACGCACAGCTGTGCCCAGGACCACACACTCAGTGCCGGTGAGTTGGAGATGCACATGATCACTGCCTCCTGGACTTCAAATTTGGCGTGATATGCAAATGCCATTGAATATAGTCAAGAACAACTTTACATCAGATTAAAAATTATATTTATTTTAAAACAAAATGTCATAAGTATGCCACCTATAACCTTTTAAGCAACTTTGCACATTTCCAATGTTAAGTAGGCTAAATAAATAATAATAAATATAAGCTTCTGATTGCATTTATGTAATCACATAGTTCATATATGACGGTTTGTAGACATTTTGCAGAAATTGGCATTTTAGATAGGGTTTTCAAAGCAGCATTTGAGAATGCTGTTTTATTTCTCTTATGAATGATGCTTTTCCATGGCAAGATTACATGTATGCTGCAGTATTTTGTGGTGAAGACAACTGAAACCTTCTTCTAGTGACCAAATGACACAGCGTCTTCATGGCTGTCACTGGCCCAAGCTCACCTCGACACACTGGCAACCTTTAGCTGAGCTAATTAGCTTAGTACAGTAACCTACTCACACACAAGGCTTTGGCTTCTGACACTCAGCTGTCTACTGTCAATGTGAAAGACACACGCAGGGGTCAAAGATAAAATAAAATAGAAAATGATCATTTCAAATGCCAATATACATATATGTTGGATCACATTTTAATCTACATTTGAATAGTTTATGGTGTCGTTGGACCTAATTTCACAAAATATACCTATATAAAAATATTGATGCAGTGCCATCATTTATATATTATATGTTGAAATCATCTTGCGCCCCGTGACCATCCTGTGGGGCATAGAACACTCCACAGTATGACATTAAACTTGTTTAAAATGGAGACAGGCAGATGATGCCACCAGGTCAGAATGAATGTTTTTAATTAAATAAATCTTCAAGTTAAATGGCTCATCTTAAAACTACTGTTGGTGGCCTTCATTTTGGCTGCATTTGACATCTGGTTACCATAGCAGCAGTGCAGAGGTCTTATCTAAGCTCAAGCCCAAACAATGACAAATAGATGTATCCACTGTTGTATAAAGGGAACAAAAACAGAGGACCTTGTCTCTGAGGACAAGACCAAAAACAAGCCTCACACAAGGGGATGTGCTATACAGGGGCTATAAAGCTATATACAATATCTTGGCTCTACACTTGAATGACCAATCCCCAGCTACTCATATGGCTTCTTGTTAGATAAATGTGGGCTCTTAGTTACCGGATGAGGTCAAGCAGGGCGTCCGCTGAGCTGGTCATGGGCTTCTTGCTTTCCTCGGAGTCCTCCTTCTGAGCGGCACCTCCAGGGTGGATGATGTAAACCATGACGATGCCCACCACCACTGCCACAAATGTGGTCCACAGGTAGTAGGAGATGGTCATGATGCCCAAACGGCTGGAGCATTTGGCATCCAGAGCAGCAAGGCCTGACATCAAACTGCAGAAAAGAAACAATATGAAACATTTTAGGCTTTTGATTATAGACTGTTCTTTTAACTTTCCCATCTGAGCTTGATTGAGTAAAGTGCAGCAGGTTTCACAACAGATGCCTGTCAAATGTAGGACAAACATGGTAACACCAAATGTACACTGTATTTAAATATATTTTGAAAAAATGTATACATACTAGTGGTATGTATAGTGTCTTTGTATTGTAAGTAGGTAAACAAAATGGAGAATTGACCCATGCAAACTTCATTATTGTTGTCATTAGTCATTATGGCTACGGAGATACTTCTGTGTTAAGGGTGGCCCTATTGACACATATTCATATTTTCATAGAAATCATTTTTATATCTTTGTATGTGCACTTGGTATCTGCTTCTTCTATTCTCCAAACTCCTCTATGCTGCAAGTGCTGCACTAGACCAAAAAGCACTGAATCAAAATGTAAGATCATTGCAGGTTCAGATCACTATATGATTTATAGAGCTGCTATAGGCTTATATTGAATGTGCTGTATCTTTGTTTGTTTTTTCCTTCCACAGAGGCGATTAGATAAAACACTCCTCAGTATTTATTTCCACTCATACTGAGACCCATGTGTGAGCTAGCTGTTACCTAGTGTTGCAACAGTCTGCTGCATGCAATAGACTAGGTGAAACCTTTTTTCTTTTATCATGTTATCATATACAACAGGAAATCTTTAATCACAGTCAATGAAACAGTCCGCATCATGCTTTAAAGGGCTATGTGCAGTACAGAATGAGCAAAAGCTTTGAATAACACACATCCATAATTCAAATACAAAACCCTGGTGCTTGCTTTAATCATACCACTGACTCACTCAGTGATAATAATGATGCACTAGTCTTAAATAGCCTTTCCAGGTGCTCAGAATTGCTTCACAATTTTGTGTCTTATTCATTCATTCCACACTTGGTGGTAGTAAGCTACTATTGTAGCCACAGCTGCCCTGGGGAAAACTGACAGAAGTGAGTCTGCTGATCTGTGTAATTGCCCCCTCAGCCACCATATTTACACTAGGTGATGTGGGTGAAGGACATAACAACGGTTTTTGTCAGTGTGGCACCTGATATTCCCAGTCGTCTCCCATCCAAGTACTAACTAGACCTTGCCTTGTTTAGCTTCTGAGCTTTGACAAAGAGGTTTGCACTTAGAAGGAGGTTTAGCCATCTGTGACATATTTACATTTAGATAGCCACCCTACACCAGCAATAAAACAAAATGACATTCAAAGAACCACTAGAAGGCACACACTGCTGCTGAATGGTAGAATTATTATTTTTATACAATCTTTATTTACTTTTTAATGAAGGCTACATAATGCAACTTGTTATGTAGCAAGTGTACTTCCAGTAGAAATATGATTTAGCATATAACAGTAAAAAAAAAATGAAATGTTGATTCATTCTTTATTTCCCAAAACATTGGGCATGATGTTGGGTGTTTGGGTTCACAAGACCATCCAAGCAGAATGAGCCTCACAAAAGTCTCTCATTTGGGCTGCCAGTTTCAGTGCTGAAATCCAGTTGGTTTAAACCTAAAATTACTATTAATTAATTATAATGCAATGTGGAAATTTTAGTCCAGAGACATACATTTTAACAATTAGCATCTTGTGTTTTTTTTTGTTTGTTTGTTTTTTTATTGTTTCTTATGTTTTGATAAAAATAGAGAAAACTGAAACAATAATTGCAATTTAATTGACCAGTAGCTTGTAGCAAGCAACTGACGTAGGCTTTCATCCGGTTGTAGAGACTACCCCGAGAGAGGCGGTGGGGTCACGTGAGCGTGTGTGTGTGTGTGGGCGTGGAAATGTTAAGGGGCGCGTACTCATCTGGGCCAGGGGGAGAAGAGAGGTTGGTTGGGTAGCCGTCATTTTTTCCAAATTTTTTTTTATTTTTTTTAATTTTTTTTAATTCTACCTCTCCGCGGCTACCACGGGAAACAGGCCTTGTATAGCCGCTACTGAGTGTATTCTAACTCGGCTCATGGGATGTGACCATAGACTGTTGTTGTTATGAAGGCAGGACTGTGATAAAGCGTTTATTAAGTTAGGGTGCAGTACCACGTCTGACCACTAGAGGCCGTTTTGTATGTACAAGGTTTACAGTGTTTTTCATTATTAGTCTGCGCATCGGAGGTGGCGTCGTCTTCCCGTGTATCTGTTTTTTTGTTGTAGTGTGCGTCCATGAGACACGTGGGTGTTTTGCTGTGTTATATTAAGGTGTTTGATGTATTAAGGTGTTTGAAATTGTTCCTAAGTTGTTTATGTGTTTATTACGTATGCAAAATTTCGGCTGGACGCTAAGCTAGGCCTCATTTTATGTGCGCTTTATTTTATTATTTAGGTCTTCTGTTTATATGCCTCAGGCTGCCTTATGTATGTGTTTTAGGATTATGTTACTGAGCAATATTGGGATAATGTGTTTACTGTTAATTATAATTTATAGCTCATTAGTAGTAGAGGTTTTGGTTTATATTCCTATTACTGAGTGATATGGTCTATTATTATTATATTATATGATTATGTTATTGTTATTATTATTAATCTGGCCTATTTCTAATATTCTGTTTATTTGTTTTGTTTACAGAACCACACACACATACACACCCATACATCACAAAGAAGTTTTCAATAAAGAAAAGTAAAGATCCATCTGGCCTGATCCTTGTATTCTGACCGATGCACACTCCACGATCACAACTCTACTGAACCAGACAGCAGTAGTTAAACCCTCCAGAACAGCTGTGACACAATCCTGACCTTTAAATGTAGCCTAGAGGTAAGATAGCCTAGAAGTGTAAGTTAATTAATAATGACGAATATGACAATCAGGTTGTTTGATGAAGTTAATCTTCATAAACTCTTTTGTGGTTCTTACCTGACTGTGCCTTTGGACTGTGGATGGGAGCCATGTGCTAACCACAGGACCGCAGCACACATGGGTCAGCCTAGGCCTACACAGGTGCCGGTAAATTAGCATGTTTTTACATGTATCTAACAGTGGCAAATATGAAATGCAAATAAAGTTGACGCGTTATTGCTTTAAACCTTCAAGGTCAACATGATCATGCTGACAGGTCCAGGCCTTTGGAAAGATACACTTTTAATATTTAACACTTCGTAAAATACTCAGTAAAGCGCAATGTTTGATTTTGTTTATTACAGAGAATAATGCATAAATACAGTTTTAGTTATCACATCCACCAGCCTTAATAGTATTACCCTTTAAGCAGAAAATTTACAGTTAGTGGCACAGGCAATCTGAATCAAAATAAAATAAAGCAATTTCTTTAATTATAGTGGCAGTAGTTTATTTTCTTCAGTCATGTACTTAATATTTATCCAGGATTGGAACTGACACAGAGCACAAATTGGACTGATTAAGTGGAGGACAACTACAATATGATTTTAACCTTATAGAATCAACATTGTTATAACATGGAGGGCATCCGACTTAATGTAAGGCTTAACCATCGTGCCATGTGGAGGATCAGTCAAGAGAAAATAACATACAGGTTGTTTAAAAGCATCTCAAATATGTAAAAAAAAAACTATATAAACCAATGGGTGAATTTATCTAGAGTGGTCTATTTTCAAATTAAAGTGTTTTTCCTCTGCCGTAATAACCGTATTCAGGTGGGATTACAGTGTGGATCTTGTCTGTATCCTCCCTTTTCATGAAGGATAATGTACAATAAGTTTTTGGCACCATATGGGGCTTTAGTCTCCAGCCTGCTGCACCTTTGCTGTGCCCAAGAGCATTAGACTAATCCTAGGTCCTGATGAAATCAAAGACCATGGGTCCTTCTTGGAGAATTGATCCATGTAGTTAGTAAATGGTGACACTGTGTTCCTTTGACTGGAATATCAGAGCTCCACAATATCAGAAAATATTGCACTGTATTCTTGTTAAGAACTGTGATAGTGATGTTATTGTTGAGATAAAAATTAAAACCTTGCATAACTGTGATATATTTAGTCTGCTGCACATCTGCCACATTGATTATTGTGTTAGACAATATTGTAATGTCGATAATTTTGCAATATATTGTGTAGCCATATAGGTGATGTGTAGATTTAACGAGGAAACACTGATTAAACTTCTACAGTGCTGTAATTGATAAATGGCATAGTTTAGTAAGGAAGCTTTTGTTTTTCTGTTGTTTAAAAATGTGCACAAATACGCTTTAAGTTACAAGCATTAGCAAATAATAAATAATATTGCACCTTTGCCAGAATATTGGCATAAATTACTGTTTAATTTGATAATTCAAACAAGACATTGACCAATCATTTTGACCTTTCAGTGCAGATTTTACCCACCCATTTCACATTTTGTTTCATTTGTCCATATGAACTTTGCTGGTATTATATGATGTTGCGCCATGACTAGAAAGTATGAGTTTTGCTATTCAACAAGTCAAACATTAATGATAACGATAATACCTCCTTATAACGAATACCAAAATAATTACTTTTAAGGTGCAGCATGTAGTTAGACTTTGTTGATACAAGATAAACTACTTGGACACATTAACATTCACTTTACATAATAACACAAAATAAGAAAGAAGAACAAAGAAGAAAGAAGAAATGCAAAGATGAAATTTTAGTCCGGAGACAGTTCTCTAAGTTCAGAAACCTAATTTTAGAAGTCTTGCTGTCTGGGCTGGAGAGAGGGAGCATTAAGTCTTGTGTCTATGGACATGTCAGTTCAGAAAATGTTCAGAAAAAAGCTTCATGCACAATGTTTTCTAGATAGTTGTTTTTGTAGAAACCAGAAACTAATTAGCTTACTTCATAAATTTTAACAATTAGCATCTTGTGGTTTTTTTGTTTGTTTGTTTGTTTTTTTATTGTTTCTTATGTTTTAATAAAAATAGAGAAAACTGTAACAATAATTGCAATTTAATTGACCAGTAGCTTGTAGCAAGCAACTGACGTAGGCTTTCATCCGGTTGTAGAGACTGTGACATTTAGAGCTATTAGTTTAGCAGAACAACGGTATGGATCTGCGTCACTGCTAAAGAAAATCACTACGTAACCTTTATGGTGAGGTTCTGCAAACTGTGTGTCTCCATGGAGAACTTATCGCTTGCATTATATGGCGTTAAATATATCTGTGGACATGGAGACAAGCATGATGGAGAGACAGGTCAGATCTGTGTAAAGTCAAGCTTATATACAGTAAACAAATGCATGTTTTTCAAGGTTTTAATCATAAAAACACCCGAAAGTAAATCAATGCAAAATGGTTATGCCATATTGTGGAACATTCCTGATAAAGCAATAACATCTTCACGGATGCAAGAAGATGGCGGTGCCTCCATCAGAAAAGTGACATAGCTCATCTTTAAGTATTAATTATTAATCTGAATTATTAATAACGATAAAGATGTAAATACTTGTTGAGCCTTGAAGTGCTGTGATGTTATATTGCAGGTCTTTATCGGGAGACTTAACCTGATTTGGTGTTTTTGCTAAAATCTCTGTAGGCACTTAAGCTGCAGAAAATACCAACAAGAAGAAGAAAGCTGAATGGGTGAATATAGAGGGGCATCAGCATAACACAGCACAGTAAATACATAAATTAATCTTAATAAATAACCTGCCTTTTCTTTCTGTTGTAGCACTACATCCTTTAATCCTTTATTAATTCAACAAAGGGTTGGATATTGTGTAATTTGATGGCATCGGTTGATTATAATAATTGATGGTCAAATGGAGTAAACTTCAAATTGTGCGCTTCGAGTGTCAAAAAATACATTTGATAAGATGTTACAGATGATGTATAAATAATGTTTCATATTATTAAGTCAACAACAGTGATGGTATCAAATATGGGCATTGGTTATAGAATATTGCTTCTGGGTTAGTTCAGTCAGCTAATAGAATAAGATTATTTATAGGCATTTACATTATTTACAGTCTCGTGATTTTAGATCTTAAATACAATTCTGTTCTTGTTGTGTTATGCAAAGTTATTTGTTTTGTAAGGAAATAAATATCTATATCTCAGTCTCTGCACTGACATGAGTAGGTACCACAGCTGAAATATGTAAATCTTAAGAAATGGCAGATTCTTTGTTTCTACATTTGAAGCAGACCAAAACATCCACATGAAACATCCACACTGTGGATGTTTCATTTTCCACAGAAATAGTCCAAAGACATCAATTTGTATCTGAGTGCTGTGCATTTGCTGTTCAGCTTCCCAGGTATTGAAGCTTATTGACCTTAGAGAATGGTTCACTCTGTTCCCATTACAGTTTCTGCAGAGACATTGAACTGTGCTGTGGACTAAAAAAGATAATAAAAAGAGAAAATGAAAAAGATGTAATGAGGATATTTTGATGACTGATCTTAGGGCTAAATTAAGGGATCTCGCTCAACAATTTTCTAACAGGAACCTGGAGTTACAGAGCTTGTTTTTTGTCAGAATTGTTGCTGAGTTTCAAATGGCAACACACTCTCTATTGATCAATTTTCATTTACAATTCTGATTAATGCGCTAATCAGTTACAAAAATGGTGAAATCAAGTAATTAACTCTTCGGTGTGTTCACTGCACATACGTGCTTATGGATAGATTACATGTACAACAGTTTAGACAGTCTGACAGTATGTCTGTTTATCTGTTGGTTTGTTCTTTTCATTTTAGGTGCGCTGAAGAAATTATAGATGGAGCAGCCCTGCTCTCCATTTGCCTGTAAGATGGGTCCAGATGGGTACTTACAGACAATCGATGCCTTTCTAATTTGAAGGATTTTGTGAGGACTTTTTTCCATTTAAAAGATATACTATTTTTATAATAATTGACTTATTGCTATAACAACAAAATAACAAAATCAGATCCTGATCTGATTTGATGGTTCTGAAACTCATGTTAATTCAGGCAACTAATGTTATGATTTATTTAATTTATTTATTTAATATGGTCATAGCAAGTACAATGGAAAAAAACAGATGCATTTTTCAGTTTTGCATATTTAAAAACAATCAAAAAGCTAGAACAGATGGTGAGTGTTTTTGCATTACCACTTCTGCAATATTTCTGATACAGATGTGTCTATCAGCTCTGGCCACTATTTGGATCAGCCATATGTTTGTGAGTATACCACATGTCATTTAACAGCTTCACCTTTGACCTTTGGATCTCTGATGTAGCATCTATGAGCATGTTTCAGTGGTTCTGACTTTAATTAAAAAGCGTGACCGAATATGTCTCTAACCCTAAAGCCTTGACCAACACAAACATAAAGGGACGGTGGAGTGGGTCATTGATTGTGCATGACGGCCACACAAGATTATCTGGTTTCCGCTTTGGACGGTGGCGCAGATGGCGATGGGTGGAGGGAACAGGGACAGTCGGGCTATAGGCTATATACTACCGCCAAGTGATAAGCTCTACTGTACCACATAGCAGCAGCTTGTCCAACCATCCGGCTACACTCACTGGAATAAGTCAATGAGAAATATTAAAACCAAATGTCAACAGCACAGAGCAAAGGCATTTTCAACACAATATTGAGCTGCAGTGCAATACAAGGGTTTAAGTGAGATGTGAAACCAAATGACTGTAGTTCTTTTTTTATTTTAATTTCCAGATCATCAGTTGTACATTTATTTTTTTGGGAACAACATGACAATTGCTCTAACCTTACACCAAAAAGAAGGTACCAAGTTTGATTGAAATGGTCAGATTTAAAGGAAGGAATAGGGCCAATGAAACAAACCTTTACATATTTACCTGAGAGATATATTTGTATTACTATATTTTTTTACTTGTACATATACATTTATATAATTATGCCTTATTTGACACCAGTCTCTTGTTATTTTTGCCTATTATTTTTTATTTATTATTACCATTTATATTGTTTCCTCTTTGTTATTACAATATAATGTGATGTGTGAGCTAATGTGTCCAAATAATTTCTCTTTTGGATTAATAAAAGTCTAAGTTTAAGTCTTATACCTCAAATGAATACAAATGCAGTTGCTCTCAGAAAGGAAAACAAGATATAACTAGAACCCAAGGAAATGACATGAGCACTGAAAACAGCAAATATTAATCTCAGAATTTTTTCAGAATCTGTATCAACTGCAACACTTTAGTAGCAAAGAACAAAGTGCTATTGTTAAAAAATAAAGCCAAAATAAATATTAATGAACAATGTCCTTTTGTTAGCAAATGGAACAGGTACCAGATATTTCTTTTGTACTAACCTATCACACATATGACTGGAGTTTGGAGACTGAGAAAGGCAGGATTGATTTGTGTTCAAAACTGCAGAACTGAGCCCATCTCTTCATAGTGACATTTCACTGTAGAAAACACTAGCAACACCTTTTCTTTTATGAGTTTTTAATTTTCCGAACTCTCAAGCCCCAAATGAAGGACAAATATGACTATTCAAACACGCACGGATAAATTGAAACACAAATATGAGTAAGCTAATGATGAGGGAACATCATTCTAATGTGGCTAAACTTGCCTATGTATTTTATATATAAGATATTTGAAGTCACTGAAAAGAATATTTGTTCTTGTAGATTATGCATTATAGAAAGTGAATTGAAACTGAATTAGAGCATTTGAGACCACATTTTTGCACTCACTGAATTTTACACAACCTCTTCCTGATTTCCATATTAACTAATATGATGTGTATCCTTCTAGCTATGAATTTTTATAATGGCCTCTAGCATGCCTAGTGACTTTTATTATTTTTACGTTCAGGTATACCACAATGATTACTTTGCCATTTGCTGAGGACTCACTGAACTCAGCTTTTGGCGCGGCACCCACTCGCTTCATTTGAGATTAGATGTAATTAACGCTCTGCTTCACGTGCCTCAACCTTTTGTTGGAAACTCTAGAAACATGTGATCACCTGCTGCACAGAAATGGACCCTTAACTGCTGTTTTACAAATTACAGTAATAATTAAACATACAGGATGCAAGACAGCAACAGAATGAGAGAGACAGACAGAGGGAACTGAGGATTAACTTCTCATCCAGTCTTTGCCGTTGCATAGATTGTAAGTAGCTTATTGCACAAAGCAGCCCTGCATGTAACTGGATGCTTTTGCATTATTTGTTTTGGTAGTTTTTTTGGTTTTGTTGTACTTTTCTGACCTCAAACTGGGGGCTTTGTGCTCAAAATAGACTAAACTAGAGAAATGCACACGTCAGTCATGATAACAAATTTTGAATCATGATATATAAAGCTAAATATTGTGTTAAATAATAATATTGAAACTACTTTATTACACAATAACAATAAATCCCAGTAAACCATTTTTAAATATCATTAAAAAGCTTTAGCTGCAACAGATACATCGCAGAATGAAAGAATAATTAGAAGTTATTTATTCAACTCTCTGCAACTCAAATCTTACTTTTCTTACATAAAAATGACAAAAATCTCACCACTTCTGCAAAGAAAATGTACACACGATAAATACTGAGCACAAAAATATATTGTTCCAGTTTTCATATACTGAATGATAAGTCAATATAGTAATTATCGTCACAGGCAAATGCAGTGGGGACTTGCACGTTTTCACTTAATCAAACCCACTCAGTATGTCCTTTCAACTTTGAACTGTAATGGAGTGTAACATATCAGATTTGTCAAATTATAAATGCACTGTCAATTATGTATGAAAAAACAAGACAATTAACACTCACACATAAGAGACAGAAAAATATTCTCAGTTAGATTATCAAATCATGATAAATTACATTCATTCTCCATTATGTTTTTTTCATACAGCCAGGTTTGACAACCCCAAATCCTCAAGTGACTTTTTCTATTTACACTTTTCACAGAAGAAACACCACCACCCCAGAGACGCTTTTGTAAAAAATACTGCATAATCTACTGGCTCATAATGTTGAAATAAGTGTTTTAGATATTATCCAAACAGTGCACTCGAGTAGCATAAGGTCGCAGCTGGTACAGTTTGTATGACAAATTAAATGCCATAGGCCATGGAAGAGAAAATATATTAATCTACAAATTCACAAATTCAAAAAAATAAAATAAATCAAATCTTTGTGTGGGATGTAGAAAAAGGTCACCAAAAAGGCTTTTAGAAATGACTGATTTGAAGATATTTCTTTAGGTAATTTTTTTACTAGATTTGAACTATATTGATTTGAAACACACATTTAGTCCATCACTTGCCACACTGATTACTTTCCGAACAATATTAAAGCTGTGTTTAAAGAAGTTTTGTGTCTAATAGGCTTTCTCGTGCTCGACTGAGAAGAGTGAAACAGGAGAATGAGTAAGGAGAGACGATCATCAAACTGACACACTGATACACGCTCAAGAGTTAATTAACCTAAAAATAAAAAATCTTCAAAATATAAAATAGTTCAAAATATTTTACCCAAAATATAAAATTGACTTTTATATTTCCCTTTGTATGGCACAAACATATTTTCTTCTTCATCATCCATTCGCACACATATTCTTAATAATGTAGTGTTATACCAAGGACACTTGGGTTGACTGCCGGATATGTGACTATTATGCTGTGCTAACGGCTTCTCTGACCACACACTGTTGTTTATGCTATCTATGCTATCTATGCTATGCAGCAGTTTTTACTTACCTTGATACAACCAGAGGCAGAATCAACATTTTTAACATGCGCATCAGCAGCTCTCCGGGAAACTGAAAGTACTTCACCTCCTGCAAATGAAAGAACAAATGATTATGATCAAACATAATGATTTATGTCTGTGTAATCTCCTAGTTGTCCAGATAGGTTCCATAGCAAAAGAAAATTAACAAAAGTTTTAGACTGAAGACGTTTTGCCACTCATCCTAGCAGCTTCTTCAGTTGTGATTTAATCTTTAGTAATAATGTGGCAGTACTGTCAAATACCTTACCTAGAATGAATAAAACTGTAAATTTAGAGACGTGATCGTCCCATTCACAAGATGTGCTATCACAGTGATTCTTAACAACTGGGTTAATATTATATTACATATGAGATTATATAACATGACATATAGGCTGCTTTCTTTATTCTGAAAAAGTTTGAATTGTTTAAAAACCCCTGTTTTATCACATACTTGTTGTTCCACATTTGTGCATGACACTGACTTCATACATTCATTTTTCTAATAAAAGTCCTGCTGTAGATGCTGTTTATTGCTCTACTTTAATTTTGAAGTAGTTACTTGGTCAGACTGTAAAGTAGTTTCGGACTTTTATGTTCTTCTGCTCTTGCAAATGAAAACACTCTTGATTTACAACGATGCAGAAAAGTGCTTCAAAGTGTTTGTAGTGAGAATGTTAAAATGATGGATATGACTTGCAAATGTAAAAAAAATAACACAAAAAATTTTCCTCTGGATATTGATGTGTTTTTGTAAAATACATATGATTTTGTATTCTGAATCTTTTGTTTCCCAGCACCACAAATCTTTATAAACAGCCTGCACATTTCTGCTCATGTATTGTATTTACTGTGTAATAATCCTGCTCCAGCATTTAGTATTGGGGTGCTGCTAGACAAACACAGGTGAATGAGTTAGACAAAGAGACACTAGAGATGAGCCCATCTGCGCTGCTGTAATGATGCAGCGTTTTGCGTCTGTTTTGGAGATGGAGGCCTAAATAGCTGTTTTTGTGCAGTGTAATTCAGCTGTAACATAGGCCAGTTGTTCCTGTTTGGGTTCTTCATGTTCAACATTGATTTTAGGTCACTAGTTCAAGTTCTGTGCATTGTCAAAAAATTCTGCAGAAACCTCTCTCCAGGTGAGACTAAAATGATCAGTGGCTCTCTCCTCTTTGTTTTTGCTTTAATAGACCACATATGAGCATGTGTGCTTGAGCTGTTTTTTCTACCTGGGATACAGATCAAACCCATTTAAACTCACCAGCCTGACCAGAATGGTGGCATGTGCCTAAAACTTAAAGACAACCTTTATTTGAAAAATAAAGGTTGTCTTATTTGAAAAATAAAGGTTGTCTTTAAGTGAAAATTAAAACTACAGTCTGTAAGTTTATTTGATTTCCTGTCTTGTCTTTAGTGGCTAACTTTAATTTTCCAGGCTCTCTGAATGCATCACAACAGAACAGGCTTTTGACTTTCCCTGGTTGTATTATTAGACAGATACAAAACTCACTTGTGGCAGATATTGGAATACAAACAGATGGATTATGGGTGAAGAGACATTTCAGGAGACTCTGTTTTTCCACATTTGTTAGACAATTTTGATAAGATTTCTTTATTTTGCATCACATGTGTTTGTGCTGAGAGTGTGAGGGTGGGGGTGAGATGGGGTTGGACTGGTGAGGTGGGGGAGTTAACAACCTGTGCTCTTCTTCAGGCCTAAGTTGGCACACTGTCAGACAGCTATATTTACAGCTAACACATGAGAAACAGTATAAACTGTCATTTGATTTATGCAAACTGTATTCTGCTATCATAACATGGTTCAACTAAGCAAAACATGAGCTGCCGTGACCGCAGACTAATTCTTCCTATTCAGTGAATTATATAAGTATGTAATACGAATGGTATGTTGTTGACTCAGTGGGTGATAATCTCTCTTACTGCGATCTCTTTTAATGAACAGCCACAATTCAACCGAGAGGCTATAAGCAATCCCCCCATGTGAGAAGATGCAATTTTACATTTTAGAAAAAAATGTCTAGAATATAAAATATCCTGTGACATTGAGGCAAATAAATTGGTTTTGAACAAGGCTTAATGCTACTATCACTGTAGCTGAAGCACAGGGCTGAAGAGATGAAAAAGCTCATTTTCAATCTTATTTTTCTGACTACAATTTATGCAGCATTGCCTTAAAGAGTAATGGATGGTAGGGCTGGGAAATGTGGATAAAATCACATAAATTATGAGTTGTGTGATACATTATTTGTGTATGGTGTGGAAAAGGGTAGTGTATATTGACTGTATGGCTATATACTCTTTGTGCTAGTCCTAAACCCATACAGAAAGATTTATTGATCTGCTTCATGAAGTGCATCAAAACAAAAACCTCCATATAATACCCACATAATCCATATAATTTATGATTTATGGTAGAAACCAAATTAATTCCCCACTTATTGGTTATATTATGATTATATTTGGTATTTTGAAACATAATTTGCATTTATTGTATTTATTGTATTTATTTTTTGCACTGCACATTAGGGAATATACCTTTACCCTACACCATGTATTGCATATATAGTTACATTTAAACCCCACATAGTATTTCACATAGCACTGTTAGTTTGCCATCACATGTGGAGATATGAGGTCTTTCATTACTGACCTGCTCTGATAGCTGCTTGCCTCTGAGGAAGAATCCCAGCAGACAGCCGATGACCACAGCCAGCACGGACAGGATGAGCAGCCCGTTCTGCTTGCACACATTCTTCACCCTGCCCCAAACCTCATCCAAAGCCACTGCCATCCTCTCCAACCTCCTCTCCCGCCTCCGCCTGTCCTCCTGTGGCTTGTTCTGGTCCGGACTACAACTTCACAACACCAGGCCTAACCAGAACTAAGCCCCTTTCTGATGGCGATTATTCAGCCATAGAGATAAAACGCCTAGGCCAAAGCGGTATGGGTATAGGATGGATTTTCAAGGGCAAGGTTAGGCACTGGGATGGGAGAAAATAGTGATAAAAAAGTAGAGATTTTGAAATTAGTATTTTAAAATGGACAAAAAGTCAAAATAACAAAGGTAGTCCCAAAGTACAGCAATTGTTTAACCTATCAGCGTCTAAGTTGCGTCTTTGGTTATTCCACATGCGCTTGTCGTCCAATCTATGTCAGTCTGTCTCACTAAGCATCAGTCACCAGCCTCTAATCCAGTGCCCCATTCCCCTCCACCCATGATGAAGTTCCTCCAGTGGCCGAAAGGGGGCTCTACCAACAGCTGGTGGTATTGTCATCGAGGTTAATACTACGATCCTATTAGGGCAGCGCTGCACGACTCTAAGGCAGGATTAGAGAGCTCTCTGAACAATTGGTTGGAGGATTGTTGTTGCCCTATGAAAAAGGTAAAGAAGCAGGAAAAAATTGCACAAGTGGGGTGGCACAAGCAAAACAAACAAGGCAAATAAACTAGAATGACCTCCAAAGATGCTGTGTATTTGCTTCAGCAAGTCTGTCCAGCAGATAATGCCCACTAATCATAATTCATCTGTCCTCATGTGAACACTCTTTGGTCTGCTTGGCAGTTTAAATGGAAATGTGGTCAACTCCAAAATACAGTTAAAGCCCAATGTACTTTTGCACTAATGTCCCTAGTTTACTGATTATTATTAAACTCCAGAGGTAATTCTGATAGAACAAATTAATGGTTTGTGTACATTGTAACTGTAATGCTGCCTAAGTGTCTTTGGACACTATGAAATGACTAAAAAAGTTCTTTGGCATTGCTACCACAATTTACTCAATGTTTCTCCCCACTCTTCACTCCATTTCACACTGTATTGTCCTGTCCAATACAGGCCCAAATATTTTTTAAAAGCGGTATTTGTTAGGCTAAGAGGTTAGAACACTCATCCTCTATCTCCTGCTCGTATCAAGTTCTGTTGTTGTGTCCTTAGGCAAGACACAATACCCACCTTGCCTAGTATGTGGTGTGTGTGACAGTAGCGCAAAGGGTCTTGCCCAAGGACCCACATTGGCTTGCTCATTGCGCCCTCAGGGGGGGATTTGAACCCAGGACCCCCGTGTGAAAGTCAAATGACTATATATACACTATACTGGCAAAAGTATTCGCTCACCTGCCTTGACTCGCATATGAACTTAAGTGACATCCCATTCTTAATCCATAGGATTTAATGCGGACAAGATGGTGCAGTCTGTCAGCTCCTGTGTGTTTGCCACAAAAGCTTTTTAAAAGCACAAAAAGACTGCAGGTTCTGTCACTAATTTATGTGCTACATGCTTTTGTATTTCTTCATTTGCTGCTATGGTTTACCTGACCTCGAAGACAGGTGAAAAATATTGACCAGGTCCAGCCAAGATGAGTCAACACTTTCTCTTCACAAGAGTACTGGATGATGACCATGTTAGGCCAACCCCAGGTAAAAATGGTCAGTTTTCTCAATCTCTTTTGGGATTCATACACCTTCTGATGATACTGCTCCTAGCTGGGGATGTTGAGATAAATCCTGGCCCTCCTCTGTTCTTTGAACACAAACAATATGGATACAATGCAGCCAACTCCAATACAACCAAATGTAGAACTAAATGGATCACCACCTCTGCTAGCTGTGTCAGATGAAAAGACAACCTTTTCATCCACTCCATTTGAGGACCATGTTTACATGCCACCAGGTAACAGAAACTGTACACCCACATGTGTTCACCATACTATATCGCCATGCCCACATCAATCTAGGCATGATAAAAGAAATGCTCCTAAAATTAAGCAACAAAAAATAAAGTTGTTTCAAACGAATGGAGCACTTACTGGTGGACTCAGATTTAGACTATTTGGGGGTCTCTGAATACTGGTTAAATAACACAGTTCAAACAAATATTGTTTCCATCTCAGGATATGATGTATATAGAAAGGATCGCACACGTGGTAAAGGAGGAGGGGTAAAGATGAAACTTGCGGCCCAGGGGCCAATTGCGGCCCGTAGGACGATAGTTTGTGGCCCCCGCCTTAATATGAAAGTTTAATGTTAGTGCGGCCGCGAGTTTGACATGTATGGCACTTTACAGTGTTGTGTGCGGAGCTGAATGAACCTGCCAACCACTATGGGGTGTATGGCTCTCAGGGGCGGGACATCGGCCAGGCTTGATGCAAGCAGAGAAACATTTCTTAATGAGTGAAAATTACAGCAGGTTTACATTGGGCACACGCGGACATTCATCCCAGCGCGCTACGTTCACAACACTTACAAAAAAAAAAAAAAAAAAAAAAAAAAGTTCTTTTAAGTTGCGGCCCAGCGGGACATTATACGCATATAAATGTATATAAATATATATTCCTGCACCTGTCTATAAGCCACAGGTGTCCACGTCTTCAAGACTGAGTCAGTTCGTCACGCTGCCGTCGCCAGCGTCTCATCGATGCCAAACTTACGTGCAGCAGCTCTGTTTCCTTCTTCGACAGACAGATCAGTTGCCTTTAACTTCAATGCTGCATCATATGCATTTTTTTGTGTGTTTTCCATGAGGAGGGTGTGTGCATGAAGCACAAAATAACTGTTCAAAACAAAGTTAAAGGAGCACCTTCCTCAGTACATCATCTCTTCACCTGTCTATCTCGCTCTTGCACCCCGTCACTTGGCGCTCTACTGCGCATGTCTCCTGCAGAAAGAGCCGCTGTCCTGTCTGGGATCATGTCAGTGTCTGGTAGGATTTCAGCAGATTTCAGGCTCTCCGGGGGTCGGGGTTAGTTGTATCGATCATGTATGAGCGGATGTCCAGCTACTGAAGTTTGAGACGTTTCGTCTCGTCATTTACGCTTCATCTGCATTTGCCGCATACGGGTCATTAAGACGTATCCACCTCACTAATGTTCATTTAGCATCAGAACTTATTTCATCGCATGGCGATAAACTGTTTTAGTGCGCAGAAAACAGCGCTCGCCAGTGTTGTAACTTCATGTTCACCGCGCAGACAGCGGCGCTTTCTGCGCTCAGGCTGCGCGCGCATCCGCTGTGTTTATAAACGAATAATCCGTCCATATATGAGCCGCATCGTTGTATAAAGTAGCATCTTATAGTCCTGAAATTCCGGTATATTTATACACACGTTGCGAGAGGAAGTGCTGCCAGGTCTCTAGCAGCAAGAAGTAGGCAAGAGAAGCCATGTTCAAAAGAACAATTCATGTTCTTCAATGTTCCATTCATGTTCAGGACAATTCATGTTCAGAAGAAGGTTAAAGGTTAAAGAACTGTTAATACATTTGAATCTGAATACAGCAGATATAGAAGACTGAAGAAACCACATATAGTCGCTGACTAGAGAAATGTAATTATTATTATTATTTTCATTATCATTATTATTATATGTATTTATTACTGATTGATTGATTTATTTATTTTCTTATTAATTCTTAATTTGTTTAGTTATTTTCATCTTATTTTGTGTTAAAAAATTAAAATAAAGAGATGTGAGAAGATTGGAAATTTTTTTAACAAAGCTTTTCTTGTGGAAAACCTAATGCGGCCCAGCCTCACCCACACTCTGCCTCCAGCGGACCCCCCTGTGAATTGAGTTTGAGACCCCTGATCTATGTCCAAAAATACCCTGAGGAGTAAACTATTAGTTTTGCTTGATTGTGGTATTGAATGTATTGGTGTGACTATAACTATCACCAGAAATGTCTTTCAGTGTTATTGTGGTATATATGAGGAATTAACTAAAATCGTAAAATATTGTTATGGTAAAGAGTGTATATTGATGGGAGACTTTAAAGCTGATTGGTTAAACAAAAAGTGTAGAAAAAAGCTAAAGGAAATTATGTCACAAATCGTAAAAGGTCCAACTAGAATTACAAAATCAACACAAACCCAGTTGCATCTAATTTTTGTAAATGAAAGTGACCGTATAGTAAAATGAAGATGTATAATCTTATTACAGGCATTTCTGATCATAGTCTAACTTTGGTCTCTGGGAAATTGTCCAAGAGTCATTATAAGAATGAAAATAGTGTTGATGTAAGACATTTAATGCATTCATCCCAAAATGTGACAAGGAAAAACTGGAAAATGAGATAAAATCAATTAATTGGGACCAGTTAACACTTAAGCACTTTTTATTTTTAATTCATTTTTTTAACCTTGTAATAAATTATTTATACTTTTATTCTTTGCTTTCTTTATTGGTGCTGCAGTGGCTTTCTCCCCTTGATTTTAGCAATTTCCAGACATTTTAACTGAATTTGGCTTTTAATTTACATTTTTAATAATAACAACCAAACCACGTGACACTGAACAGATACAACCTGTTAAACTTTGACAATATGATTTTTTATTCTGAGATGTCGCTGCTCCATAGAATTCTCCACAATGCTGCTCCCCGTCTAAGAGGCTTCTTCCAGTTAAGATCAGAGCACATGATGAGAACATCTTGTTCATCTGTAAATTCTGACCTGACCGTTCGCAGCAAAAAACTGGAATACTCTTCCAGCTGCTCTTAAAACCTACACTAACTCGCACACTTTCTCTCATGGGCTAAAACAATGGCTTCTGAGCAGGGAGGCGTGTCAAGATTAGGCTTTTTCAAGCATTTAAACAATCTGACTGATTGTACTGTAGATGTATTGTGTAGATGTAAATGTGCTGTATTTGACTAATGACATTTGTCTTGATGGTAATGTTGTTGATGAACTGTATTTTAGAGGATAATAATACTGATGAATTTGGTAAATGTACATTTTAGAGGATATTGATGACAATTACATTTTAAGAAGATAATGATTAATTTGAAATCTTGAATTTATGGAAATTAGAATTAATTAATTTTGATTTGATCTATCTATATAGACAGACCGGTAAAACGAGAGCTTTGCCTTTCAGTACAGCTCCCTCTTCACCACAATGGTCTAGTACAGTGACCACATCACTGCCGACGCTGCACCGATCCGCCTGTCAATCTCATGCGCCATCCTCTCCTCACTCGTGAACAAGACCCCGAGATACTTGAACTCCTTCACTTGAGGCAAGGACTCTCCACCCACCTGGAGATGGCAAGCCACCTTTTTCCAGTCAAGAACCATAGCCTTGGATTTGGAGGAGCTGATCTTCATCCCAGCTGCTTTACACTTGGCTGCAAACCGCCCCAGTGCACGTTGGAGGTCCTGGTCCAATGAAGCCATCAGGACAACATCATCTGCAGAGATGAGATCCTGTGGTCCCCAGATCGGATCCCCTCTGGCCGCTGACTGTGCCTAGAAATTCTGTCCATAAATACAATGAACAGAACCAGTGACAAAGGGCAGCCCTTGCGGAGTCCAACATGCACTGGAAACAGGTCCGAATTACTGCCAGCAATGTGAACACAGCTCCTGTTCCGGTTATACAGGGACCAGACAGCCCTTAGCAAAGAGCCTTGGACCCCATACTCCCAGAGCACTCCCCACAGGACCCCATGAGGGACACGGTCGAATCCCCTCTCCAGATCCACAAAACACATGTGGACTGATTAGGCAAACTCCCATGAACCCTCGAGCACCTGATGGAGAGTATAGAGCTGGTCCAGTGTTCCGTGGCCGGGATCAAAACCACACTGCCCCTCCTGAATCCGAGGTTCGACCATCAATCGGATTCTCCTCTCCAGTACCCTGGAATAGACCTTACCAGGGAGACTGAGGAGTGTGATGGACGAGTCCGCCTCCAAGTCCCCAGCCTCTGCTTCCTCCTCAGAAGATGTGACGGTGGGATTGAGGTGATCCTTAATGTATTCCTTCCACCGTCCGTCAACATCCCGAGTCAAGGTCAACAGCTCTCCACCCACACTGTAAACAGTGTTGGTGAAGTACTGCGTCCCCCTCCTGAGGCGTCAGACGGTTTGCCAGAATTTCTTTGAGGCCGTCCAATAGTCCTCCTCCATAGCCTCTATAAACTCCTCCCAACCCCGAGCCTTTTTTTGCCTCTGCGACCGCCTGGGCTTTAGCATGCTTGGCCCACCAGTACCTGGCAGCTGCCTCAGGAGTCCCTTGAGCCAACAAGGCCCTATAAGACTCCTTCTTCAGCCTGATGGCATCCTTTACTTCCAGTGTCCACCACCAACTACGAGCGGCCGCATCGACAATAGAGGCTGAGAACAAAGCCCGCTCGGACTCCATGTCCCCAGCCTTCCCCGGAATCTGGGAGAAGCTCTCCCGGAGGTGTGTGTTGAAGGTCCCGCTGACAGAGGGCTCTGCCTGACGTTCCCAACAGACCTTCACTATACGCTTGGGTCTGCCAGGCCTTTCTGGCTTCCTTCTCTGCCAGTGGACCCAACTCACAACCAGGCGGTGATTGGTTGACAGCTCTGCCCCTCTCTTCACCTGAGTGTCCAAGACACGCCACTGGAGGTCAGATGACACGACAGTAAAGTCAATCATTGACCTCCGGCCTAGGGTGTCCTGGTGCCATGTACACCCTTGTGCTCGAACATGGTGTTCATTATGGACAATCTGTGACTAGCACAGAAGTCCAATAACAGGACACCGCTCGGGTTCAGATCAGGGAGGCCGTCCCTCCCGATCACTCCTCTCCAGGTGTCACTGTCGTTGCTCATGTGGGTTTGAAGTCCCCCAGTAAAACAACGGAGTTCCCGGTCAGTGCACTGTCCAGTACCCCTGCCAGGGACTCCAAGAAGGCCGGGTACTCTGCACTGCTGTCCGTAAGCCGACACAACAGTGAGAGACCTGTCCCCCGACCTGAAGGAGCAGGGACGCGCCCCACTTGTTCACCAGGGTGAACTCCAACACACAGCGGCTGAGCTGTGGGGCAATGAGCAGGCCCACACCTGCCCGCCGCTGCTCCCCGCGGGCAACACCAGAGAAATGGAGAGTTCAGCCCCTTCAAGGAATTGGGTTCCAGAGCCCAAGCTGTGCGTGGAGGTGAGGCCGACTATATCTAGTCGGTAACGCTCAACCTCCCGCACGAGCTCGAGCTCCTTTCCCCCCAGAGAGGTGACATTTTATGTCCTCAGAGCTAGTCTCCATGTCCGGAGATCCGGTTGTCGAGGCCCCTGCCTTCGACTGCTGCCCAGATATCCCTGCACCGGCCCCCTATGGATCCTTCTGCAGGTGGTGGGTTCACGGGAGGACGGTCCCACGTCACTCCTTCAGGTTGTGTCGTGTTGCTGTCGAGCCCCCACCCCAGGCCTGGCTTCAGGGTGGAGCCCCGGTAACGCCAATCCAGGAGACTAACTGGCCTTGCTGTGTTTCTCGTCATGGGGGCTTCTGAACCACTTTTAGTCTGACCAGTCCCCCAGGACCTGTTTGCCTTGGGTGACCCTACCAGGGGCATGAAGCCCCCAACAACATAGCTCCCGGGATCATTCAGGCACTCAAACCCCTCCACCACGTTAAGGTGGCGGTTCAAGGAGGGGTATTTAATTAATCTGTAATGATATATGAATTGTCTCCTACAGTCTTATGACACTTTTATGTCTGCATTTTATCTCAGTTACTTTCATATTGTGGCTAATACGATCTCAGTTTACAAGAGGGTACAGACTCACTCTCAAACCTAATGGAGGAGCTGCAGTACAATGACATGTGCATATCATTACAATAATAACACACTGCATTATTATGAATCACTGTAGTTGGTCATCTAATTAGACCTAGTTCAGTTCTAGCATACAAACTAATAGACCAAACTAACCATGAGTTTCAAAATTATAATAAATTACGACTGTTGCCATAGCTATTAACGATTATGGGAAAAAGTCCTCAAACAGAAACAGAATACCCATTGTAACTTATATTTTTCTCTGTCAATACAATTAACATACCTGCAGTTGTGTTTTGTTTTGAGCAATTATTTATTATTAGTCTGTCTACACCTCCAAAGCTCAAAATGTCTGCTCCACTTTGTGATGTCATCAAGCGGTAGTTTTCAAGTTAACAGCTACCTTTTACCTTTTGTTCAGGTGATATTTAAATTCCACGGCTGATTATCCCAATGATTCTAGTGAAGGTGTATGGTGTAAGGTGAAGGTGTAAAAACAGAGTGGAGCGCTTTCTGTATTACCATATGACATCACAAAGTGGAGTGTTTTCCATTTGAAAGAAGAACACAACCTAAATATGCAGGGTGTGTGTTAAACATGTGTGAATGAAACAAACCACCAGGTATGTTTGTGATGTGGAAACAACATTAAAACATAGATGAGAAAATAGCATAATACGGGCCCTTTAAACGGTGAAGGTATAAACACTTACGTATAAAGATAATTTAACAGGAAATCTAAAACAATGAGAAATCATAGATAAAACCTACCTAATCTGTCACAAGGGAGACCAGCAGGTTACAGCATCACCCCTATTCACAGTAGGATTTTTTGAGCAATAGAAATGCCCATAGTAAATGCTAGACGTATATGTTTAATGTCATACCATGGAACATTCCAGGGAATGCAATAACATCTCCGTGGAGAGTAAAGTTACGTATTGCACCTTTAATGACCCAGAAGGTTGTAACATCATCTGAAATTCAGTAACATTAATCTCTCATGAATCACTGTGCATTCAAATCTATAGGATGTTAAGGCTGATAAAAACGTCCTGGCTTGCGTGTTACATGGATAGTGACGATTGAGTCAAGATAGGACTTTTAATGATCCAGAAGACGGCAGATGCATTTATCAGAAGCTAATTTCTCTGTTGAGATGTTAGATAAGCCCTTTGTTTTTATTCCTTTTCAACTCTTGTCATTTATGAGGCAGACTGCACTTCTCTCCTGCTCACATTAAAATCGATTTGGTGTAATTGGTTATAGAGCTTTGGCTAATTAATGCAAATGGATGTGCTGGAAACGTTTGCAAGGTAGTCATTAGAAATGGACACAAACCATCAACTTTTGATTAAATAACAATACAATATGCTCTCCAGGTTTCATGGTGACGAATTGTTAATAAAACAGCATTTTGAAAAACTGTATGCATTTTCCAGATTATTGCACACAGATTTGTTACTGTATATTTTTTCATATATAACTTGATTTTAGCTTCTGTCTAAATATTTGTTTTTCCTCTTTGTCCTTGACCATTGTGTGAAAATGTCACTGAAGTATTTCAGTACTTCTAAGAAGAGTAATAGATGAGTCCATGCTGTAATTACTGCTGACATTTTTATAATGAGTCACTTTCCTCTTCCTTTGCAGCCTGCATAGAAAATGCAGAACATTTTATTTTAGCCAACTAGAATGATTTCTGTCATCTATTTTGTATAATAAAGTGCATACTAGGGTTTCAGTCCTAGTCAATTGAAAGGTGTAATTATTTCATTCTTTTATCTAGATTATATTGACAATAGCAGTAAGGAGAAGATATAGTTTGAGTTAGCTAAAGATTTGGGAGTAAATTCTGTCTTTTAATATGCCTTTTTACATTTAAATACACAGTTTACTAGTAGTTTATGTTTGTTTTTGCATGAACTCCCATGCAGTTGTAGTCTTTTGAGTGTAGTTTGGGTCAGATACATTGAGATACTTAATAGTTTCACCACGCGCCCTTTTAGTGAACTAATGCAGCCGCACGTCATGTCTTTGGTTGACCAAGAATTTCTTTTGTCAACTACAGCCCTAGTGCATACCTGTAATAATAATTTTATCTTTTTATTTTTATTTTGTGACGGTTATGTGGCTGGCCTTGGTCTAGGGACTATGAATGAAAACTTAGAATCATGCATATATAGAAATGTTTTTACATTTTCTTGTTTTTAATAAGTTTTGTCCCTTTAATAAATAAATAAATACAAAATAGTGTTCATAGTGAAGGCTGCTGACAGTGTGCAATACAATGGGCCAAGCAGCCATTGGGCATTTCTATAATCTCCAATCTATTTTTAACATGTAAAAAGTACAGTAATGAAACTAGTCCAAAATCAGTCCCTTTTTAAATATACACGTATTTAAAGATAATCCACATGCACTGTCTGGGTTCAGTGTAGGCTAGAAATGTGTATAAACTTTTTAATGAAAAAGTCATAAAAATTATTGCCACAGTGTTGCAGTATTTGATGATGGCTGTTGATACAAGAAAGTTGAAAATGACACTGATGTATGAAAAACACATTCATTGTGGTTGCAGGGAATCAGTTTAATACAGTTACACATATGAAAGGAACACTATTTCACTGAACAGACATCCACCCACATAACTCAACACAATATATAGTGACATGACATTACATATAGATTAAATCATTCAAGAGTAATTTAATTTCACAATTTTACAATAACAAATATTTATTCTTGTTGACACCATCTACCAAACAACAGTGAATGCCTTAATATTCTTTCATCTATATAGTCTACTCAGTCTTATTTTAATTTGGATTATGTATTTTATATATTCAAAACTGTATTTGACTCCAAATAAGTAATGTAACCATTTTTTAAAAATACATTTCTGAATGGTTAGATAGTTATTGTGACAAACAAAGCTTTACATTCAGGTTTACCTTTTTATTTAATTATAATTAGTGTTTATGATTATATTGTGACCTGAATGATCACAATTACCTACTAACCAATTCATCTTGGCATTTGTGAGTAAGTACACCAGTGATTTTAGTTGAGCAGATGATTTTTGTAGTTATTAACATTAATGGTGAAACATGTGGCCTTGATTACATCTTTAGAGGGTACACAGTGTACATGTGAAAGCTTAAGGTTTTCTTCTCATGGCACTGGGAGATCATCTGAATGCAGGGTGAGCTTATGCCAGGGACAGTTACGTGTTTACAAATATGTGCTCCTTACATGCTATTTGCCTGGCATCACGTCCATCTGAGCTTGTAGAGATTCAACGGCGACTAGACCCACAACTAAAGTGAACAGTGACATGTAGGATAGATTTTTTTTTACACATTTATTTAATCCCATAATGAACAAAACATTAAGATCCCAAGAATGACTGATATGGTTGTATAACAGGTTAAATGAATAAAGCGTAAGCAAACACTGGGAGCCATAAAGCTAAAATGAATGCAGTGCTTTTAAACCAACGTAATGGTGAGTTGCATATGTACAGAGATCTATGATTTAAACCTTCATCCATGATAGACCAAAAAGTGTTACCAGAATAAGAATTATGTCTTATGTCTCATAGTCAAATAACAGAAACATTCTCTATGTTTTCTAATGCTCCTTTTTTCCAAGACTTGTTGTCTCCACTTTCCACTTTCAGTGAAATATGACAATTTTTTAGCAATGTCAACGCAATTTAACTATTCCTACATATTTCTCCACCTGAAGATTTTACTGTTTTTAAGGGATTATAGTATAGTAGTATAGGATAGTATAGTGCAGGGGTCTCCAACCTTTTTCATCCGGTGAGCTACCTTTACAAAAAGAAAATGCCAAAGAGCTACCAACTTTAGTGGTTACAAGAAACTGAGCATAGGAAAGCCTTAGATGGGGAACAGTTAGATACCCATAAAACATAAACATTTATCCATTTATTAGTACACAAAGTTAGGCATCAGAATTATTTGAGCCATTCAGCACAATATGTATAATTCAGAAATCCTTTGGCGAGACACTTGGAAGGGGGTGGAGAGCTACTGGTAGCTCCCGAGCTACAACTTGGAGGCCCCTGAAATGGTGTATTATAGTATATAGTGTAGTACAGTATAGTAGTATAGTATATAGTATAATATAGTAGTATAGTAACAGTATTAATATAGTACAGTATAGTATAGTGTGAACTCTTCATAAAATAAGTGAATAAAGTCTAATATGTGACTTGCACCCTTTAAACACTAAATGTTTTCACAATCCTGATTGAGGAGATGCCAGGTCAGTGTTTGCTTTTGAAAATACAGATAGATACTGTAGATATAGATTCTTTAATATACCTTGGTAATTTATTTTTTCAGTGCTGTGTTCAAGAGACATGAAAAGCTAACCGTGTTTTGATATCACATATATGTTTTTGAATATATGACCAAATCTACGACCCTTTTTCTTCCTGCCAGTTACTGATTACTGATGTTTGTAGAAAAACAGTTGCTCATCCATGGAGGAATAGTGATGCACAGTGGCCAGGTGCTGTCTATCATCGGACTGTAATGGAAGGAGTGCGTCAGAGAGAAAGGAGAGAGAGAGAGAAAAAGGGAGGGCAGAGAAAGAGGGGGAGAGAGCAAACAAGAGAGGGAGAGAAGGAGAAAGAAAGGAGAGAGAGGGAGCAAAGGAAAAGGAAGAGGGAGAAAGGGGGGGCAGAGAAAGAGAGGGGAGAGAGTGAAAGAGAGAGATAGGGAGAAAGAAGGGGAGGAAGAGAGGGGGAGAGAGATTTTGATTTTTAACACACCTATATTCATCCACACCTCATGCTACTTAAACAAAAATAAACAAAAGTATTTACATTACATATTCATACTATTTACATACTATTTACACTATTAACAAAAACAGAGGTCCAAATATGATTTGCCCCTCCCGCACAGAGGCTAACACCCCCTCAAAGAGGGAGAAAAAGACAGGGAAAGCAAGAGATAGAGTTTGACAGAGTGGGATGAAGAGAGAAGGAGAAAGGGGAGGGTGAAAGAGAAAGGGGACAGAGAAAGAGAGGAAGAGAGTGATGGAGAGAGAGAAAGTGAGAAAGAGATGAGATGCGGAGGTATGGTGGGGGCAGGGTGTCTGTGTCAAAGGTTGTGCTACTGCCCTGATCATGAGCTTTCACCATCGACTCATTCATGCAGCAGAACAAATGGTTGTCTAGGGACAAACCTCCCGGATCATGTTTCAAACTGTGCTCCTCTGACGATTACCAACAACTCAATGTCCTTTTTTGCAGCGACACGCATCGCAAAACACTCCACCCTCTGCCCTTGAATAATCCCTTTTCTTTTGCCAATTTTTCCCCCTGTTTCTGGATTGGACTGTCAGAGATAATCTGGGATTACTGTGTGCTGTTAGGCCCAGTTTTCCTCATTTGAACAAACACTAGTCATACACTGGCTGCGTGCATGTGCAGCTATTGCAGGGATATTCCAATGCAAAGCAGGCTGTAATAGCATGAGAGTGCACCAGCAGGAAAACTGGAATCCCTTAACAAACTAAAAAGGTTGTTGTTCAAAATCCACAAAGCACTGCTATGGCAACAGGTGTGATAAGATGGTAATGCTGCACCAATCAGGCAAAGCAACATGACAACTGAACTAGCCCATATTGTGCTGTTTTCTGATAAATGTTATAATGCTGTTTCCTCATCAGAAACATAGTCAGGCTTGTATTTTGGTTCATTCACATGTTTAACACACAAACCCCTGCATATTTAGGCTGCATTGTTCTCTCAGACAGAGGACACTCTGTTCCACCTTGTGATGTTATGTGGTAATACAGGAAGTGCTCCACTGTGTTTTTAAACTTCATACACCTTCTGTAGAATCATTTGCATAATTTCAGCTCTGGAATAGATGGATAGATAGATAAATACTTTATTGATCCCGAAGGAAATTCAATTTTCGGCAGCAACAATGAACCATAGGCATTGTCCATCTTTGCTGAACAAAAGATAAAAGGTAACCGTTAACTTGACAGCTACACACAATGGAACAGGGCATTTTGAGCTTTGGAGATTAAAAAAAAGTGATTACTCAAACATGTAAGAATGAAACAAGACACATCCAGGTATGAGGTAACATCATTTTAACATTGCTTAATTTTTCAGCCTTTAGGGATTTCTGAATCTTCTGAATAATGCACATGAGACAAGAATGTGGCTGCATAAGAACAGCAATGGAGACAAATCAATAACATTTAAATATTTGGACCCAAATGGAAGTGCAACAAGTGAGAAAAATCCATGACAGTCATTTTTGTTTTGCACTTTATCTCTCTGCTTCTTTATTCTACAAAATATCAGATATATTGTCAATATTATATGCATTTCAACATCCGGGTTTATCTATGAAACTTGTACTATTTGTTTGGTATTTGTTTTTATCCTCCTTTGGTTAATATTTAGAACCACCTCATCCATGTTTAATCTAATTTTGGACCTGGTTTAGTCTCATTTCTGGCTATGCTTAGCTCTAATTTGGTACTCAGATAATCAGATAGTCAAATAGTCAAATATTAACCTATAGATGGTACTTGGTGTGCCTTACATAAAACCACCATATTCCAATATTAAACATACAGTATCTTGCAGTCATACATTTTCCCACTTGCCTCGTTGCTTTGATATCTAATGCCGCAAATGGCTGGCCTCATTAAAACCCTCTGAAGCCTTCATATTTTCTATCATTCACTGCCCATCTTCCCAATAATTGCATCCCACAGGTAATTTAACTCCGAGGATATTATATAGTGGAGCAATGGCATGCTCATTGCTAATACGTACCAGAAATGTTAATTTAAATTGAAGTTTTCTTGACGTTTTCACTGTTCTGAAGATGCTGTCAAGTGCAGATATTATTCATGCACCTTGTCTGTCTGTGTTCTTCTTGCACTGTGTTATTCCATTCATCTTATTTGGAGTATACCCTTTAATAATATCTGTATACTGAAAGTTAATTAGCCTGGAGTCTAAGGTGCTGCTGTGTTCTCAGTGTCATGAGAGTGTCACCTTTGACATATTGACTTTACAATCATACAAAGCAATCCAAAGAATGACAGAGTGCAGAGCGGACAGCAGATGTATTTTCCTTAACTGAGATTTGGACAATTTACTAATTGATGTAATTCTGTAGACATTTTCTGAATGTTGTTCCAAAGTGCTTCACAGGTTACACAGGTTAAAAACGTTCAAAATATGAAACAATTCAACACAAGCATGACTAAACACAAGCACATAACAAGGACAATTAGAAGAATCAAATTAGTCCAAAAATGTTATTCTACAAAGTAAAATATTTAACTTAGATTTACACGTAGGTGGACGGGAGGGCAGGGTCCAACCATGGGAGAGAATACAGCACACATTTGTACACTGCAATAAGAAATGTAAGTTATTTATAGAAACTGGAGATGTTGCTTTACCTATAACACCTATAGCTCAAAGGTGTGTATAGACACTGACAAGTGCACCTGTTGCACCAAGCTCATAAAAGCCTTTTTTTTTTTTTTTTTTTTTTTTTTTTTAAACGTTATAATAGCCTAAAGCCATTTATGGTATATTATATGAGATGGCTAATGATATGTTTTATTCCAAACAAATCATATTAGAATAAATCATTATGGGAGTGCCCCCACTGGAGACTTAAGTGATGTGGTATGAGGCAGGAAAGAGAAAGAGAGAGAGAGAGAGAGAGAAAGAGAGAGAGAGAGAGAGAGAGGGGAGAGAGAGAGAGAGAGGGAGAGAGAGAGAGAGAGAGAGAGAGAGAGAGAGAGAGAGGAGAGAGAGAGAGAGGGAGAGAGAGAGAGAGAGAGGGAGAGAGAGAAAAGAGAGAGAGAGGGAGAGAGAGAGAGAAGAGAGAGAGAAGAGAGAGAGAAAGAGAGAGAGAGGGAGAGAGAGAAGAGAGAGAGAGAGGGAGAGAGAGAAGAGAGAGAGAGAAGAGAGAGAGAGAGAGAGAGAGAGAGGGAGAGAGAGAGAGAAGAGAGAGAGAGAGAGGGAGGGAGAGAGAGAGAGAAGAGAGAAGAGAGAGAGAGAGAGAGAGAGAGAGAGAGAGAGAGAGAGAGATGAAGTTTGAAGTTTATTCTGTCTCTGTCTCATTGCGCACCGTTCGGCTCAGTGAGAAGTAGCGATGCGCGGACAACTAACGATGGAGCTGTATGATACCCGCACATTGAACTGAACTGAATCTAATTCACGGTTTTCCTCTGGTTGTGCTCTCCCCGTGCCGCACCATGGAGGCGGAATGCAGCAGTTACATTAACGTGGATGGTGCGCTCGTGGACGCGTTCTCGTGCCCCAAACCAGAAAATCCTTTGGCCGTTCATTGTTGTGGATTTAACGATATCAAGTACTGCTGCGATGATCCACACAGTTTTTTCCCGTACGAGTATGGATACATGTGGTGGCTGAGGTAAAAATACGCGCACTCTTGACCAACAAACTATTTGGATATTGGCCCATATCTGTTTTAACAATGAACCTGACTAATTTTAGCTTTGGGCTACTGTTTTTCCCTTAAAACGTCTGTCACCTGTACACACCAAAATAGAATTTTGCACAGTTCTCAGCATATAAATGCTTTCTTGCGTTTTGAGTTTTAGCTATAAAGCAGGTAGTCATAAGTTATAAATAATACCCAACGTTAGTGTTGTCACCATACCAAAATGTATGTAAAATGTTAAAAAAAAAAAAAAATCGATTTTAAGGAAAAGGCTCAACAATATTTATTATTTATTATTTATTATATTTTGATAATTTAAAATGGGCTACACAGTGTTTTGACAATCGCTGTGTATGGAACATGTGCTTAAAGTTAAAATATATATAATTTTCAACCCTAAATAATTGTCTAACTGTAGTTTCTTTAATAATATTGTTATACTAGTCTAAAATAGGATAGATCAAGATAAATGTAAAAGCAGGAAAGGTGAAATGTTATCCTATTTATGTGATTTTTCAATAGGCATATCAGTAGTTGATTAGTATCTGGATATCACATTTTTTGTCAACCTTGACATCTGCATAACTTTTTTTTACCATTACTTTATCTTTATCTTAATAGTCATTGATCTAATCTTCCAGTCTTTCTTCTTCACTGTTTCCTTCTGTCTGTCACTATCCCTCTTGTGTCAGTTTTGGTGCACTGGTTGGCCTGTCCGTTGCTGCTGTGGTCCTTTTGGCATTTCTTATCATTGTTTGCGTCCTCTGCTACCTCTTTATTGCCACAAAACCTAGTCGCCTTGACAACGGGTTGGCCTTGAGACCCAGATCAGCAGGTAGAGTTGGCCTTTTAGTCTTTAATTCTATTGCAACAACTTTAAATTAAAAGTTGATCATCACACATACACCTTTAGGTTTTAGATTGATTGTTTGCTGGTATTTTTAGCAGAGGATGTGGGAGAAGGACCGAGCCATGACAGAGTATCACAGCTCTCCGCTCCACGTGGGATTCGGAAGTTTTTTGTGACCAGGAAATTGGGATGCGACAATCAGCAATCCAATCCAGATCACCTTTTTCAGAGATGTTTCCCAGCAAATCTGACTGCTGTCAAAGTGGAAAGTCCTTCTTGTTAGAACTAAACAAAAGATGCAGCAAGATCTGTGGTCAAGTGGTGCTTGACCAATGCATTTTCTGAGTAAAAAACTCTTGGATCTGTGAAGATGCAAAGACTCTATGGAGATATCTGATGCCTTTGACTTTTTCCATGTAACCAAGCTTTCTTTTATTACCAAACTGATTTTAAAAATGGGATTTTGGAACAGTCAGTTGTTTACTACTATTTTACATAAAAGATATTTTTTCTTGCCCTCATATCTCTAGAGAATTGCTTTAGGAAGTTGATTTTTTTTTGTTGAAACCAAAAGCACAATGTAAAGGAAGAAGGATTTACCCACAACATGCATCTTTTCTGTGTACTTTTGTTTTTGATTGTTTATGGATTATCAACCAATGATAACAACCCACTGTCTGTCACATCAGACCATTTCTGTTATATAAATTTTAAGCACTGAACAACTGAGGATGACAATGAAACATCTTACTTTACAGTTGATTTTAAGATGCACTGTAACTTCTGGTGGAGTGTCCGCCACCTACTTGTCTCCACAGAGATGTTATTGATTTGCCTGGAATGTTCCACAGAATGGTATTAAGTCTCCATGGAGACAAGCAGGTGACTCCAACAGGCAAAGTTATAAGGCCATTTTTGGAGAGGCAACCCTGTTCACAGTAAGAATGCAATGTTTTGCAAGGAAATAAAACATCTGTAATTAAATCCAGTGCAAATGGCTTTTAGTTTTCCTATGCCTCTGTATTGGATAAATTATGGATACAACAGCCACTCTGATTGCCTGCTTTACTGGAACATGCAATGTTTTACAGATTGAGGTGCATTTCAGTTACAGGTAAAGGAAAAATAAGAGTGGGTGGAGAAAAGTGTGGGTGCCCAGAAGAAAGCATAGCATTGTTTGGTGAATGAGAGACTCCATATTGCCAACAGTTAACAAACATGAGAGTGATTGTTATTCAGGAATAAGCTCCAGCACCCACAGACCTCCAGGGGGAACAAGCAGAAAACAAATTCATGCCTTTTTTGTTCATTTTGTGCATACAAATGTGATGACAAATTTAGACTATATACATTTTATGCACTATACATTACATAGTATCGTGTGTTATTGGCATTTTATTTGTCTATTTATAAAACAAAAACCAAAGGATGTCAGCAGCACAAAGGAGCACAAAGGAGTGCCTGGTCGCTTGAGTATTAGATTTTTCAGTACAAAGTACCATGGCGATAACTACAGCTTTTCAGGATACTTGAGTGCTTTCATTAACTCATCTAACACTATGCTAAAGGTGACCAAGTGCCCTTGCCTTGTTTGTTCTTTGTCCTGTATAACTTTCTTCAAAGTGTCCTCTTTCTACAACTGTTTCTCTGTGCTACATCAATATTGTTCTAACACACATTGCAAAAAAGGTGCCAAGCAATTTCAGCCGTGACACTGCGGTTAAAAGAATCACACATATGTTTTTTTTATGATCACTAAAATAAAGATAATCTTCAGGCTATATTTGCATACATTTGTTTATTTGATAGTGCCTGGTGAGTTTAATTTTAAGGAGCTATTTTAGTAATACACATTTCTACCACATGTAGTGTCTTGCTCATGGTACACCTCCTGGTTCCTTTTGAAATGTATCTTTCTATTTGGTCTGTGTTTTCAAACGTGTTTTTGAGAAATGTGCCGGTTGAGTTGTGCAGACATAATCTGAGCCATATGCACACCTCTGAATGTCACAAGGAAGGACCAGTGATGCCCTTGTGGTTCTGTGATGTTTTGTCCAATTACATTCTGTGAATGTTCTGCAGGTTTACTTATGCAACTCTCTGAGAACTTCAAATAAAGACATTTTCTCTCCACTGCACCCTCTCTTTACTCCTCAGTACAAGTGCCATTTATGTAAAATCCCTCAGTCGTCCAGGTAGAATCCATGGCAAAAAAAGGAGAAAATTTAATTTGTCAACTGGACATAGTTTATTTGGTTGAATACGTTTCGCAGCTCATCCAAGCTGCTTCCTCAGTTCTGGTCAGATGCTGGCGGACACTGCTTTATATCTGCAGGAAGGGAGGAGCTTAATTACAATGAAAATTACTCTGAGACAACACATATTTAAATACAGTTTCAGTTGGTCAGGTGATACAATATGGAGTTGTTAACAGTATTTAAATATGTGTGTCTTTTGTATCCATAAAGAGAGAGCCACTTTAACCGTCTGCTGTAAATTTAGAAAACCTGAACTGCAGTGACGTGAACACCACCTGCAACAAATAACACAAGATAGTATATAATACTACAGTACAGCTTTTCTTTCTCAACAGTAATATCCACCTATAGCACCTGTACAACAGACCCATAGCACTCACTTCAGTGATTTGAGTCATTATGCCACTGCTGACCCACCATAGCTAAAACCCCTATAGGACTACAGTAATTGGTCATAGAAATGAACTGGGTTTAGTTAAAAGGGCAATACCTGTTTGACTAAAGACATGACCTGCTGGTCGATTAGTCAACTAAAAAGTCTCCTTTCTGCTGTTGTCGCAATTAATCCTTATATCTACCTATCTAAATAAAATGATTAATCGACTAATAAACATTTTGATCAGCTAAGACACCGTAGACTGATTAATCGACTAAATGACTAAAGGCCTTAGTAGTATAAACATCCAATGAAACTGTTCTTCAAGTAAACCTTAAGGCATTATTTTTGACTTGTAAGTTTTTCTGGTTTCCTGTATTTTCATGCTTAACATTATCTAGTGCATTCAATTTGGGTCTTGGAAAACTAGTTTGTATTTGTATTTAAGAATAAAACATACAAGAACAAAGAGTATAACAGAATAGTGACATGAGCTAATATGGATGCAGCTATTGCTTCTCTTCTTTTTCAGGCTCAGCGGTTGGTTGGTTGGTTGGTTCAGATGTTCCTCTTCTCTATTCTGTAAAAAGCACTCGTCTGTAATGCTCAATTCACTGAAAAAAAAAAGGTCACTGGATTTGTGTAAAAAAATATGGAAAGCAGCTGCATGCAAAAAAATTATTTTTAGGCTTTGAAACTTATTAAATCCCATGTTCTAAGAATACATAATATTCTTAGAACATGATTGTAACTTTTTCATGTTGATGAAATGTGATCAAATCATGCTGAATACGCATATTTATCTTACATTACCTGATCATGAAAATTTGTTTTATTTTTACCTCCGCCAAGGAGGTTATGTTTTCGCCTGAGTTTGGCTGTTTGTTAGTTAGCAAGATAACTCAAAAAGTTATGGACGGATCTTGATGAAATTTTCAGGAAATGTTCCTAATGGTAAATCCAACAGATGATTAGATTTTGATGATGATCCAGAAGAAATCCTGGATTCTGGATCACTTTGAAAACTGAGCTGCTTGGCGGAGGTCTGCGCTCTCTGAGTGCTTTTCTAGTTTATATATAATTTCATTCTGTTGACACAATTACTTTAACATGCAAAGTCAGATGTCCTTAAAGGATTTTAAAGTAAAAGAATACAAATGCACTCTTTAGTTTTCCATAGTTGTGTATTGTCTTAAACAGAATCTAACACTCAGAGATCTCTGTACGTGAGATCAGGTACAGCCTGTTTGGAGCTGGACAGTGTGAAGACTTACTGCAGTGAAGAAGCTCCGGTCTTATGATGATCTTCTGTGTTGTACATGTTAAATATACTTAAAGCACTTATTATTCTCTAATACAATAATGGACCAGAACAGAATCACATGAACATTAGGATTGTACATGCAGAAACAAAACTCACCATGTGCTGCTTTTCTTCCTTCCAGGTAGGGCATCTGGTATAAAGTCCTCCTAGTACCACATCACTCTGTAGAAACACGATAACTGTTTCACTAGCAAGTATATGTTGAAAAAATATAATTCTGTTAAAATAATCTTAGTTGGTTTATTTACTTTGTTCATCTGTGGTCTGTGTTTTGTTGGTTCTTCAAGTCTTCCTTTTTCTGAAAAAGATAGAGATATTGTTTTGTTTAGTCTTAATTCATAACCTCATTTTCAAAATGGTGCAAAAAACGACTAACTAAAATCAATTATAACATTCATGAACTTACCCACAGCAGTGCTCTGGATATCACTGTAACTGTCCTGTGTCCTGAGTGTGTCCTCTGCTCCTGTAACTGTCCTGTGTCCTGAGTGTGTCCTCTGCTCCTGTAATTGTCCTGTATCCTGAGTGTGTCCTCTGCTCCTGTTATTGTCCTGTGTCCTGAGTGTGTCCTCTGCTCCTGTAATTGTCCTGTGTCCTGAGTGTGTCCTCTGCTCCTGTAACTGTGTCCTGAGTGTGTCCTCTGCTCCTGTAACTGTGTCCTGAGTGTGTCCTCTGCTCCTGGTCCTGTCCTGTGTCCTGAGTGTGTCCTCTGCTCCTGTAACTGTCCTGTGTCCTGAGTGTGTCCTCTGCTCCTGTAACTGTCCTGTGTCCTGAGTGTGTCCTCTGCTCCTGGTCCTGTCCTGTGTCCTGAGTGTGTCCTCTGCTCCTGTAATTGTCCTGTGTCCTGAGTGTGTCCTCTGCTCCTGTAATTGTCCTGTGTCCTGAGTGTGTCCTCTGCTCCTGTAACTGTCCTGTGTCCTGAGTGTGTCCTCTGCTCCTGTAATTGTCCTGTGTCCTTTTGAATTTTCCCTCTGAAAGTTTTGTGGAGGGGAATTCCAGGGGGAGGAGCCTCACTAGAGGTTATAACAAAGTCATGTTTCCTCAGCCTGATTAAAACATGCAGGTCCAACATCGTCCACAATTAAACTGCCTCTGACTTAAGACTTAAACACACTGGACAGAGAATCATAAAAAAGTCACGTTATTGTTCTCAAATTTGTGTTTGCAATTTGAGCGATCCCTCTCTGACCATTCTTCTTCTGCATGGGCACATCAATTAAACTCTTTATAGAAATGGACCTTCTGAACTTATCACACAGCATATGATGGGAACAATCAAGTGACAGTATGTGATGTACGTAGCTGTAATTTAATCTATATTTAACTTCAAAGGAGTGCTGGTGAAAGGGGAAAACAAGCGCCAGTTTAGGAGATTATATGCCTTTGAGCTCAATGCATTGAATCTTCCCCCTTTGTTGTCATCCAAATTTCTTATTTTTGCACTTAATATTATGATGCTTTGAAAATACTCTATAACAATTACTTGAAATATGTGTGTGTAAGGGTGAGTAAAGATTATTTTCAATTTTTTATTTTTTTGGGGTTTTTTTTTTGAGAATCTTAAATCAGTAAGAAAGAAGAAAAAAAGAGGATTTGTCTTGAGGCTGGACCGTCCATGAATATAAAATGAGTCTTCTTCTGTCCTGCTAGGCTCATAATAGCCTCTCTTACATGTTCCACTCCAACGCTCCAACTAATTCCTCAAGATACCACCCATTATTCACTCAAACCAGGCAAAAGGTTACGGAGCATTTCAAAATGAGTTATAAGTACAACATGGATGAGTGAGCCAATTACACCAATCAAGAATCTTTGTTCTTTCTCGGATGCTCTGAACCCAGTAGTCTGATGTTGATGTTTTTGAACCATGTTTTAATCATGACATTTCTTCATCATTAGTTTACTCGAAGTTGTATTTTAATGAGGCTTGAGTGCTCAGAAACTGTTTTCGCTTATCCCCCTATCCCTTGCCACATCCCACATTCACATACTTAATTGCAATTACATGAAGAGTCATAGACATTAGGTTAAAATGTTTCAAAAATAAAATCACACAAATGAAAATCTATCATTTGTTATTGTGGCTTTCCCCTCTAAAAGGCTTGGCAGCTTTGAACAGGAACACATTTTCTACGTATGTTAACATTTAATACAAGTATGTATGGCAAGCCGTTTTAACATTTAAATACTAAGTTTGACTATCTGGAATTAACATTGTAGATATCAACAACGTCTTTCCGACTAGGCTTAATTTCATTTTGGATAGTGGGAATTGTCATTTGGGATATCTGTAACGCAATTTTGAATAGACGAAACGAGAGTTAGAGATATCTGCAATTCAGTTTTCACTAGGCAAAACAGAATTACAGATATCTGCAATTAAGTAATTGAAAATGACATTCAACTCGTCACACATCATAAATGACAACTGCAGATATCTGTTATTAAGTGTTGACTAGGCAGATTGAAAGTTAAAGAAATCTCAAATGTCATTATGACATTATGACACAGAAAGCACCACGTTGTCTCGAGCTTCTAGCAGCGCACCAGTCCCTCCAAAAAGCCATTTGTCCCTAAAGCTACAACTGTCAGTGTTAAAATATTTTTTTTTGTCGTTAATATAATTTTCAATTAACGTTTCACTAGAGTGCATTCACAAAAAGACCATAGGATGCATTTTGGTTTTCTTACTGATAAATTAACTTTCCATTAACAGCCTACAGGCGCCATGTGGAAATGCTGGATCATTTGCATACAGATATCTGCAACGTCATTTCGCCTAGTCAAAACTCCATTTCAAGATATCTGTAATTATATTTTGACTAGGCACAATGAAATTTCAGATACCTCTAATCAAAATTCATTTCAAGATATCTATAACTTGATAATAGATATCTACAATTACATTATGACTATTCCTAACTCCAGTTTGAGATATCTACAACGTCATTTTGACTAGTCATAATTCCACTTACAGATATCTATAACTTCATTTCGCCTAGTCAAAACTTAATTTAAGACATCTGAAAAGGAACATATAGATATCTTGAATTGAAGTGAATTAAAGATATCTTGAATTGGAGTTATGACTAGTCAAAATCAAATTGTAGATATCTCAAACTGGAATTACAGATATCTATAATTCAGTTGCGGATATCCGTAATTCACGTAGTGGATATCTAGAAGTGAATTGTAGATATCCATAGTTGCAGATATCTGAAATGTTCTTTTTGACTAGGCAACACTGAATTACAGATATCTGCAACACATATCCAGTTTAGTATTTAAATGCTAAAATTGCCAGAAATGTACCAGAAAAAAGTACCAGAAAAAAGCATAATATTCTTCTGAGGAAGTCATATTTAGGACTGCTACTGCCATGAGAGAATCTGTGTGGTCACTGGTCACAGTAACATTACCTGAGATTGGTGCGAGTAAATAGACTAAACCTGTCACCTGATCTACAACTCATTTTCTTACTCAAGTTATTAATTAACATGAATCTTAAATGCACTGAGCAGGAAGTTGTCCTCTAACTGAGCAATGCAACCTTTGCCCACTATAATTTCAGAAGGAATTTAAAACAGAGAAAATAAAACTCACAGACTTGGATACTCGGTTGGAGGAAAAAGAACATATTTGCGTGTGAAGCCGTCTAACAGGTAAGGCTTAAACTTTTTTTTTTTTTTAAATAAAATCTGTAACACAAGATCAAAGAACAAATCCCACTCTCACAGGCCCTACTATGAGTTTAGAACAATTGTCTAGGGAATTTACTAAAGCCTGCTACAACATGACAGTAATTAGAACAGATAGATATTATAATATGATGTAAATAGAATGTAATTAAAGAATAAACATCAATTTGAATGTCCAAACGAAAAAAAGAAGAGATAACGTAAAACAAGTGTAAATGCTTCTGCAGTTTAGGTTAATGATCTTTGAACAGTTTCCATATAGAAAGTCTAAATATCTTTGTCCTTAATTTTAAGCTTTCAAAAAACAACCAATCTAATTTGACATTACTGAACCTTTTCTTGTTGTAAGGTCTTAAAGAAAGTGCATTTTGGTTCATTGCAGTTTATGTGAATTTGTATGGGGAAAGGTGATTTGGCCTAGTATTTAATGAATATGTATGATGGATCAAAATGCCTGATGAAGCTTTAATTTATTTTTCAGGAGGAACAAAGATGAGTCAGGGGAGCTGCTACCTCACAGTGGTACTTTTGTTTATTTCTGATCTTTTGGAGCGAGACGTGACGTGTGCTACAATTTCTGAGCTCTATGGAGGTCCACAAAGACATCTCCTAGCCGAAGTACTGGATACAGAACTTGCAAGTCCAACTAAAAACATCTCTATTGAAAGTAAGTAGCACAAACACCCTCGTCATGTTTTACAGTGCTATTTACAACCAAGTGTATGTGAGTGTAGACTTTGCCCTCTCTGTGACCCCATAATTGTAGAGTGACCATCTCATATTGTAAAAAAAGAAAGATACGTTGAATATGGTTGGACATGGAATGACCAACTCAGGAAATTTAAGATCATAGATAATAAATGCGATAACACCATGCGATTTTTAGTGTTAGATTTTTCAATTGCACAGAATGTGAGACTGGAATTGCATGTATCAACATATTAAAACTCAAAACCCAAAAAAAGAAAATCATGTTTTATTTATAAATCTCACTATATATATATATATATATATATATATATATATATATATATATATATATATATATATATATATATATATATATATACACGTGTGTGTGTGTGTGTTTGTATGTGTATATGTGTTTGTGTATGTATATATATATATATATACACACACACACACACACACACACACACACACGTATATATATATATATACACACACACACACACACACACACACACACACACACACACACACACACACACACACACACACACACACAATTAATGTGTTATCAATTAAAGAGTGGGACATTCTCAAAATAAATGGGATGAGGGACAAGGGCCTGAATGGCTATGCAGATCAAACAAGAGGGACAAGCGCTCACCCTTACAGTGTGTGGGAATGACAGTATTTTTGTTTTATCGCAGGGGCTGTTGCATCAGAAGGGGGCGTGAGATCTGTGCAGTGGTCGTACTTGGCAGCAGGCCTGGGCACACTCCTCACTCTCTCACTCATTATAGTCATGGCTGTAAAGTTTCGGGTCTTCCATCGTTTCCTGGCCAGCTACAGACACTCGCTGCTGCAGGAGAGTGATGGGATAAGCCAGTACGGACAAGAGGAAGTGGGCTTCCCCAGCAGCATATCGTCCCGAGTGGGAATGGGTCTTGGGACAGACATGGAACATGATGATGATGATGATGGTTTTATTGAAGACAACTACATCCAGACAAGTGAGAGGCAGAGGGCAGAGAGGGAGGCACAGAATGAAGAGGAGGAAGAGGAGGACAGCGATGACGAATTGGACCTGCAGTTCACCATTGGCTGACACAAGTCAGCTGCACTGTTGGGACTGCTGTATATTCAAGTGTAGAATTTCTTCTTCAAACTGAAGAAGATTTCACAATATGAAGTAAATCAAATCTGGTATCATTGTATGACAATAACATGTTCACATACTCATTACCATAACATGTTTTTTTCTACAGAAAGATAATCTATTACAATGTTTCTTTGTTATATTGTATAAATGCACCTTATCTACATTAGTAAAAATATTGTTCCACACATTACTTTTACAGTTATTTATTTATTTCAAAATTCCTACAGAAATGAGAAGAGCTGGAGATTGTCTTAAATGAGGCTGGTTCTGCTGGAAGACATGTCCCGGCCGGAGACACTGAACACTTGGACAGTTTGTCCACTCAGTGTCTGGACTCTGTGGGCCCTGTGTGTCCTCTGTCTCCTCTTAAACAGCAGAAGTATACAGTAGAGTCCCACAGCCAGCATGAGAGCAGCCCCCGCAGACAGCAGCCCCGCTCCACAAAGCAGCATGTCCCTCCTGTCCCTGTCCCTGTGCACTGAGCCCACACAGAGCAGCACTGTCCCACACAAACACACTGTGCTGCCCACAGCCAGGAGCAGAGCAGGGTCTGCCCGGCCCCCGCTCCTCAGCTGGTCGATGCGTCTTCTGCTGCGCACACAGTTCATGTCCTGAATGGCAGAGCTGAGCAGCTGCTTAAGCAGGACCACCAGAGACAGGAGGCATAGTGCAGTACCCACAGCCAGGCGCCACTCCCCCGACAGGCTGGAGGTGGTGAACAAAAGCCCTACTCCTCCAAAGCCCAGCCCCAGGATCAAAGCCACTGAGGCGCAGTAACAGAGCAGAGACTGCCGGGGCTGTCTGAACCACCACAGCTCTATCTGCTCGTCCAGTACATGCCGATGGAACAGAGCCGGCTCTAACTGCAGGGGGTGCTGCTGATAAATCTGGAGATGTGCCATGTTCTCCACACCTGTTCAAACTACAATGTGACACAAAGAGCAAAAATAAAAAGTCTACTAAAGCAAACTTCTGTTGAACCATAGAACATCTACTCAAAGATATTGTATAAACACACTGGCAAACCATGTCTAGCATAGGTGGTCCATAATGTGCACAAGATATTACTTACATTAGCTGGATGGTAGGAAATATTGTTCTTCTGCATTCATCCCACCAAGCCACTTCATCTGAAGCACTTCAGCGACTTTCACCAGGTGACCTTGAATCATGTTATTCAGGGTAAGTCACAATGACTACATCCAGTCGATAAAAATATGACATTCAAAGGTGGAAAACTCAAGCAGAGAAAAGATGTATCCTCTTCTTCTATCCTTTCGCCACTTTAAGTTCTTGTTATAATGATTTCTTCTCACTTCCATTACAATTCAAGCTCTGACAACTTGAGACAGGCAGGCCAGCGCACTCTTCACCTTTAACTGCTCATCACTCTTGTGGCTGCAAATCTAGAAAATCCACTGTAAGGATAGTAACAGACCACAATAGTAGCTTTGGACCATAGAAGTAATTGTGCTGTGATAGCCCCAGGACAGACAATAGACATGGTGGTGTTGGGGAGAAGGCGGTCCCAGGCTGAGATGTGCTTGCTGTTGTGAAGGCTGGAGTGATGTCAACGTGAGAGGATAATGGTTGTTCTGTGATCCTGGAGATAGCGTCACACAGATGTGCTAGTGTTCAGATTAGGCACACTGGGTCTCCACAAGGTCATGACACTACACTGGTGATGTAGACCTATCGTTATAATGACACCTCACTCAAGGAATACAAAGCTGTTTACATGGCATAATGGAACCATTGCCAGACTCACTTTACGTGCTGCCTTCTGGACATTAAATTTGGATTATGGATTATTTTATTTCTTATTGACAGTTCTGGTTGAATTACCTTTGCACTTCCTCTGAGAAATATCCTCACTCCAGCCCATTCCTTGTACAGATTCACAGTAAGTGGTATGTGAACGCCCTCTACAGGCTACATCGTGAGTCCAGCGTAATCATTTTAATACGCCGATAGGGGTTCAATAACAGCAACTAAAATAATAATAATAAAAAATAAAAGTAAATAGTAAATATATAAATGTAATAGTGTAACTTCACAACTTTAAATGCCTAGATTAAGATTTTGTTTTCTTTTGTTGTATTGCGTTGTGGGGAACACGCAAAATGCAAGTTGCTGAAAATTGTTAGGCCTATAGGAATCTTAGGCTACATCAAAAACATTTTGCGTTTTTTATATATCTGTTAAAGTTTGATAACATAAATGTAATGACCTTCTTCAACCACATGGTGGCGATATTACTCAATGTTCCAAGTTTTAGACGACAGCGTTTGTAACTAACCTATGTTTAATTGACTAATTCAGACTATGCATTGTTATTTTGACTACTTAGCCAAATCCGGCCTACACAAGATCAAAGCAATGCGATTTCACCATATTTCACTTACCAGCCTCGCCGCCACATCACCACATGTGCCATGGTCGTTCCTAAGCTGGAGCCTTATTGAGCGGTGTACTTTGAGCTTATTACTGCCGTGCACCTCGGGGCCCATCACGTACATCGCTTTACTGTAAGTGGACCACACAGTGGAATGATCCATGCCACAAGTGTCAATCCGGAGCTTTTAAACCAAAAAAAAGCAAAGTCAGCACTTGGGTTAATTAACCGTGATACGGTCTCCTGTAAACGTGAGCGGGAGGTGTGGAATTCACATGGTCCCTTGATGCAATGCGATAAACAATAGACCTCCACGATATGGCGATACATGTGATAATCAATATGTTGCAAAACAAAAGGTGCAAATATATTTACAATATTTCTGTTAAACCACTAGGCCTGCATGCACATTTTGTAGGGCCACGCTTAATTTAATACCAAAACTAAATAGTCTATAAAACCTGCATTACACCATATTTTGACATCACTATTTATTTATTTATTTATTTATTTATTTATTTATTTATTTATTTAGGCGCTTCATTCTGCCTCGTTTTTATGCCAAGATTTATTGAATAATTCTGGCGGCACTGGCACTTTGCAGAGGTGGGCTGTGTACTCACTTTTACTCAAATACCTTTGAGACTTTTTGATTAAATTGTACTTCTCTGAGAAGTTTTGTGTAATAATTTTGTCAGATTTTACAGTGGACCTCACTGTATGGTTATACTTACCAATGTGGGTCTACAAGGGAGTGCTGAGGTCTTCCATAGGGATGCTCACAAAACATTGCTTTTGTGGTATTTGCCTCACTGTTCTATGATAATATTATCTAATGACCTCAGCTCAGCCCAGAGCTTCTTCTTACACAGACACATATGGGGATAAATCTGTATGCAAACATGAACACCATTAAACATATAAGTGGCTCAGTGTTGCAGTGGATTTTCAAATCATTGGCCATGATATTCATTCCAATTTATGGTATGTTATTATGCCAGAAGATCATTTATCTGGGCTTAGGTCTAGCCCAGACACAGTGACAAGTGATTTTCTAACAAATTGGAGAACCACTTAAAACTCACCTATGATCTCCTATGAACAGACAACAAAATATAATCAATAAATAAGTACATAAAACTCTTGTGCTATTCTAAAATAACACAAACACCCCAGACCTATCGCCGAACTGTACAGGCACACAGTTCTGAGGAAAGCCTCATGCTGCTGCCATCAGGCAGATGATACAGAACAGGCCCACTGGCCCACAGGAATATCTACAATAAATCATTCCTCCCCACTGCAGTCACTAAATAACACTGTTTTACTCTGGTCATCTGATTGTATACTGTTTTATTATTAAATTTCAATTTTATCTTGAAGCAGACAAATAAAGTATTCTATTCTTATCCATGCTGTTGTGCAACCATGACAACCTGCCTAAACCAGCATCTTGGTCATGACTGTAGTCCTGTAACATGTGGCACTGACAGGCATGTAGTGGACAGGACAAAGGATTAACTTATCTCCATTAAAATGACTGATTATGTTGTCAACTCTGGTCATGGCCTATATTTGAACAGCAGCTTTTGTTCAGCCTCTAAGCCACGGTAAATAATATTATACCAATGTTTTTGATCATTCATATACAGTACAATTTGTGTTGTAACAAACCATGAATGTTACAGGTTAGATTTGAGATGTCTCATTATTGCCCCTTCCACTGAGAAGGTGAGTAACTTCATTTGTATGTAGATGAGTAACAGTGTATGATTAGGCTATTGCTGAGGGCGGTAATAAAAAGAGGTTGTTTAACAAGATTATGAATAAGGGATCTGCAATGGTGAAACGGGTCAACTTTCAGTGAGCTTATTTTTACTGGAATGTAAAAACGATTAAAAAGTAGTTTTAGGCTATTTACTTTGCTCATTCACTTTGGGGAAATAGGGTTCGGACATTCAGTATTTCCCCCAGAATTATCCATGTTCCACTTTTGATCCTGGTGTCGGCAGGATGTTCATGTTCACATGTTCACGTGCACAGTTCACAGGTCATTAAAAAAGTCAGAAACCTAAACATTAATCTTTCTTTACTTAGCTCTGAACCTTGAGAGAGCGTCCACGAAAAAACAACACTCATTTATTCTTTGTCCCGCCCACATCTGTTCATCACGCGCGTTTCAGCCAATCAGGACACGAGCGGCAGGACGGAGGCGGAGGCGCCGTGCGAAGCGGCGCGGAGGCTGGCGCAGCGCTACAACAAGAAGAGGTCTGCTGTCGGGCTTTTGTTTAGTGGATGTGAATGAGCTCCATCACCTGCTCCAGAGATGTGGACGGATATACGGACGCTGTTACTTTTGCACTCGCTATTTCTATGGCTTTATTTCACCGGAGGTTAGTGCGTAAAAATGTGCAAACTGATTTTCATTTGCTGTGTGGATCAAACGTGAAAATCTTCGTCCAGCTTGTTAATGAGCTGTGCAATTGGAAGCGCTTCTGTTAGTCCTCGTGTTTCTCATATCAAACAAAAGCACATTTGCTTTTATTTATCATAACTAATTCCAATGCGTAATGTATATTTTACCAGGTAGACATGCGTAATATCACGTGGTTATTTTAGAAGAGGAAATCATTGGAGTGTTCAGTTTTCTGGTAGTGAGCATCCTTAGCCTGCCGCATCAGAGCTAGCAGCATGGACTGTACTCGTCTTTGCTGGGCATTGTGTCTCATTCAGTTAGTTTAATAATAGCTTGTGAAAAGATAATAAGTGCAAGAAACCCTGCCCTGACACTCTGTGCTCCAAATCCAATTGACCTGAATGGATGCTGAATATCAATTAGGCATTCATTTGCAAATGACTCATGGACTACGGCTACAATATCACGTTTTTTAAAATATCCATTTGTCGCTATTATGTGGTTCACTCATTTTAATTCTTTTATAGCAACGGATGAGTGTGAAGATGGACAGTTTCAGTGCAGTAACCAAAGGTGTATACCGACCCTCTGGAGGTGTGACGATGATGACGACTGCTCAGACAACAGTGATGAAGAAAACTGCCGTAAGTGTCACTTGCCCACGCATTGGCATAATTGTGCTAAAAATTCTAGATAAGGTACACAACACTTGTACATGCATTTAATGTATGGACATAGTGATAATACGTTAAATGTATTATCAGCTCATTTCAGTGGACAAATAATAATAATAATCTTCCTATTGACGGGAATGGAGCGTAGATTGTCTTAATAGACTACTGAATACAGAATGCAGGGAGAGTCATGGCTCCTTATTATTTATAACTAAGGGACCAACAGGCACATGTGCTAAACTCTTTAGATGATATGTTAAAAAAAATCACACAAACATTTAATGTGTGATTCTTATAGCTGTGTTAGTAATTGCAAAGTTGTCTGTTAATAATGCTGTACAGATTTTCAGTTTGAAAGCTTAGGAGCTGAGCTTGTTGGTTTGTGCTACAGCTCTGCAATGACCCAGATTAATCTTAAGTGATGTGACTTGTCTCATATGTCATCATTTTGTTGTCCTAAAACTTCTATAAACTGTACAAGGCATATCTAGACTCTGTTGTTTGTACTCCTCAACTAATATTCTACTTAAATATTTCAATGATTGATAAGTTGTGATTAATGTGATAAGTTGTTTAAGCAATAGCCTTCAACTTGTCTAGGACCGAAATTTACATGTGGCTTACTGTTAGCAAACTTCACAGTAGAAAGTCCTTTTTGGAGCACATGTTTCTTTTAATGACTTTGTGACTACTAAATTAAGCATTGTTTTTGTATTGTTAGCTGACAATTTCAGGAGTACTTATAATATATGAAGTTGAAAACTTGTTTGGTTTGTCAGATTCTGAATTTGTGTTTTGTGTTTAAATAATAGAAACTTCTTCCTGTTTTGACTATGAGCCAGTGGCCTGTTTATATTTGGAGATGCTAGTGAAGTTGTGCCAAAACAGTGCGTGTGCGTGGCCTGGCAGATTCCTTTGTGTCCGCTTTAATTGTGGCTCAGGAGAAATCCCTGCACCTCCCTCACACAGACATTCTCTGTGTACATATACTAGTACACAGTGCGTGTGTACACTGTACTGTTGTTTGTCTCAGTCTCCTGCGGCGCCCCCCGTATATACTGCATTTATATTGTATATATACTGTACATATGTCTAAATGTCCCTGTGTGACTATCTTAGATGTGTTTGAATTGTTGCACTGAGCAGGATGTTCCCTCAGGCATGGCCAAGAAAAGCAGGTCATTTGGAATATTGTCATTTTCAATAATTGATGTGTCATATAATTCTATACGCAGACAACACAATTATTATTTGGCTGGATATATTCAGCTGCCATGGGACTGGAAATGGAAATTACATGGGAGCCATTCCCATGAAATGGGAGAGTAAAATGCTGTAACCAGGAATATTGAGATAACAACACAGACTGCCTGTATCCATTTTAACACACGTAGAGTTTCATTGAGGTGAGGGCCAGCAAAATTATGGTTATATCAAGTTTGTGATGTAGTTGGATAAATACACCAGGCAATGTCATCCATCCATGTTCCTGTAAAAGATAGGATTCAGCATTTTGGAATTTTCATTTTCATTTCAATAGTTCCAATAACATAATATCAAAATATTATCTACACAAGAAAACAGAAACAGGTAGTTTAGTTTAGTTTATTATGCAGTCCTGTCAGGTACTGTTTTAAAGCTCAAAGCTGTCTCCAAAAGCCCATAAAGTGCTTCTGCCACTCACTATTGACAGTTCAATATGAACATGCCATTATAGTAGAAAAGGCTTTCAGTCTTTTTCTGTTCCTCCTGTGTGTGGGCAGGTAATGACTGATTATTTTACCATTCACTTTTCTTGGTGTTGCTTTTACTTTGTTTGATTTGAGAGTTTTTTAGACTGTTTCAGAAAACAATTATGTGAATAGTTGAACACAATGAAAAACTCTTTACAATTCAAGCAATGAGCAAAGAAAAACCTAAATTAAATGATAGTAGTTTTGTTCTGAATTTGTATGGACTCTTGATCATAATTTTAGCCTCTGTTTTATTTCTACAATTTATGATATTATAGTTAAGGTCCACTTAAAATTTGTCCCATCATACCTGGGCAACCTGTCAGGAGCAGCGGATGTTGCATTGGTGGAAAGTGTTTGCGCTTGCTTGAGGGGAGGAATGCTAACCACTTTTTAAACCATTTTTCTTTCCTGTCTTGCACTGTAGTATAAGTCACCAACTGCAGTTAGTGTGCAACAGAGCATTGTTATGAAATTTGCTCACAGGAATAAACATTTCTGCAGCCTTGTATTCATGACAGCAGTCTCACCTTGCGTCTAAACTGAGGCTGTAGTTGACCCAGGACACACCTTTAAATACAAGAGGGATCTGGCTGCAGACCTCCACCCAGACGACCTAACCCGCAGGAGGGCCCTCACATGATATATCTCTATCCACAGGTCCCAAAACCTAAATGGCAGCTATACCAAAAGATGGTGAAAGTCCACTGTTTCCTGGTTGCTGTTTTCAACATAAGGTTACAAAAATTGGTATAGTTTTACACTAAAGACAAGCCCAGTCCCCTTTCCTAACCTTAACCATTGCAAATTTGTGCCTAATCTTAACCAGACACATGGCAACACATTACTATTTACTTCTACTTATATACTTCATTTATTTTTTTTTTTTAGTTTTTTCTTGCAGAGAAGGAGAGTCTAAGGACCGGATGTTCTGGGGCTGTTATCCATTTGCTTGCTTTTTTTTCTTTCAGAATTACTTTTTACTGAAAGAGCAGATCACACATTCCAACATACAGAATAAATCCACTATGTTCATGCTTTTCTCAGAACAGTTTGGGGGCAAGGCAACATAAAATAACTTTACATGAAATCTGATCTCACATATTCTGTTAATTGTCTAAATCTCTTGTACAATGTCAGTCCAGTTCTCAGTTGTTGGTCACTCAGGTTTAAGCTATTTCCTTGTTACTGCCTTTTTACTAATTTCTTGTTCTGTTATTGTTGTTAAAGCCATCTAGTACTATGGTACTCATACAAGCCCTCAAATGACAGGGAGGAAACAAATGAAAAAAACAAAAACAAAAACAGTTTGCAGATGTTGGTGAATCTCTGGCCACACATGAATGATGTCACATTCCCAAAAAATATGGAAATGATCGGCCATTTGCTTGTATTCTATAAATGTTGGTTAATCTGGCTGTTTGTTATTGACCGCTGTTTGATTTTCTAACTTTCTGTTGGTCAGGTCCTCTGGGTGGATCTCTGCACCCAACCTCTTTTGAACACTGCTAATACCTATGAAAATCTAATATAATGTATGCTGTATGATCTCTCCATCATCCCTGTGAAGTCCCCTCCCCCAGCCCTCCTCCAGACTGTGCACCCCCTCCCCCATCATCACACCGGGCTCCCCACTGACCGTTGGTCTGTACACTGCTTCCACATATTCACACAACTGCACATGTATCCTCAGCATATAATGCACACTCACCAGATGCATACCAGATGTTTTTCCTGTTATATCATGTTTTTACCATGCCCCTCTTCACAGACATCTTTTTATTCTCATAATTTAAAACAGCGTCTTCACTGGAGATAATATTTAGGTTGCATAATATTTAGATAATAATATAAATTGATCCTAAGATACAGGGGTGATATGGGAAGTATTTGACCCCAGGCTGCAAGGGTGGTCGATATTGACAAAAATAATTGTTTTTGTTTAATAATAAAATAATAATATCCATTAGAACCATATTAACTAGGTCTAAAATTAATGATCCTCTGGATAGTGGGACTCTATCTTAGCTATGTGAAATGCAACCATCTCAACGATTTACTGTGTCGTGGATGAGTACCACTATTTTTTTCCTTGATGAAAAAAAGCTTGGACATATAAAACCTGTTACTGACCGGTGAGATGTAGTGTGTGGTAATGGTACTGGGGGAGAATGTATTGAATTGATTTTTTGATTATCAAAGTAAGACAAAGACAAAAATATTATCCAGAAAGAATGAGTGAACAGAACAATAGCATTCTCATGTGCTACTGTTTTTGGCATGTACCCTGTTGCTAGTTCAGGTTTCAAGTCCAATATTGCACGCTATTTTTACCATTGCTTTATATTTTAAGTATTAAAGTAATTTATGCTTCATGTATCTATGTATACTATATAGTGCAAGTACTACTGCTTTAATTATGTAGGTATCTGAGCAAATGTCTCTGTAAATGCCATCTTTGCATTGTAGGGGGGTCTACCCACTGTCAATCTCCTGAACATGGCGCTGGTAACTAATAGCAACAGATTTTCTGTCGATTACAATACAATAATTAACCATCAACCTTTCACATAAGTTTCCATGTTTAACTTTTGTTTTTCTTCCTTCACTCTTAGCACCATACGCCCCTTGCTCACATTGTTCATCTGGCTGAGCAGAGACACAGATTAGAGCAGTGTCACAGCCTGGATCGGCACTCCTCTTTTTATCTTTTCATCTTCACCACTGATAAAGATCTGTTTCATCTGTTCTTCATGAATCTTGCATATACCTGCCCTGTAAAGCTCAGAGTCAGCAGCACAGTGCCCCCTGTGAGTCTAAATGCCTTTACGTTTGTGACACTGTGGCTCCTCTCCTCTCCTGCTGTTGTTTATCTGCTCACTCTGAAACCTTTCATTCAAGACACAGGTTCTTCCATGTTATAGTTGAGATCTGCCAATGCACAAAGGCTTTAGATACTCTGGAGAGACACTGAGACTCACGCAGGCACAAGCTTTGGATCTGTGTTTCAGAGCAGACAATATATTTTCACACAACACATTCAAATGTATTGTGAAAAATGTGTTTAGATTTTGAATTTTGATGACTTCGGACATCTCAGCAATGGGCACGGACTCACATTCTGTTCAGTTTACAAGATTAATTGGTTCAGTTGATGGGATTAACTCTTAGCCACCCTCTTAATGTCATTGTACTTTACATTGAAATAAAGAAGCTAATTTTCAATAGTCACCAAACCATTATCAAAAAGAGGACTTATTTTCCAAAAACAAACTATAAACTTGGATCTTTTTCTTCAGTTAATTTCCTTATGGCAATTAATCACCCAACCAATGAATCAATCGAATATTTTATAAATAACAAACGTGGAGGAAAAAGTCATACGTCATTATGTTATGTATTTGGATTACAGTTTGACTGTGTGAGGAACGCCACTTTGCAGTCTGAAAGCTTCTTGCCATTTACCTTTAGATCTTACTGAGTCTTCTGACAGGATAATTTTCCTTTATCATCGTACGCCAGTGTCATTTTGGATGATGCAGAAATCCTACAGAACTTACTCCAAGCTCCAGTCACCATAGATCTACAAAAGCATTTTGTTATGACGGGCATCCATCATGAAACGCTCTGGGGAGGGAGCGGAGAGTCCTCCTCATCTTATGGAGTGGACTCAGATGACAGGCCTGTTTTCTTGGGGTGGACACGGAAAAAGCGGCACACTTCAACACAAAAAAAACTGGGGCTTGTAGATAATCTAGGCCAGCAAGAAAATGGGATAAGAATGAATGAAGTTGAAGTGGTAGAAAACTTGGAGGAATAAATAATTTTGACCTAAAGAGGGAGACTGGGAGGTTGCTTATGTTGCTATCAAATTCTCTGGTAATCTGCACGCCTGTTGACGCTGTACACACACAGAGAAAAGATTATGCCTTCATCTCTTCATGCGATGAGGCATGTCTCCTTTTGGTTCATTAGTCAATTTATGTTCCCACATTGCTGTGGCAGAGTGTAACAAATTCATATTAACGGTCAGAGTAAAGCAATTTTTGGATCAACCATTGATGGATTTCCAATTACCTCTTGAGTGTTTTAGGAAAGTTGAAAAATGCTTGCCTCAGTATTATGTGTGGCCGTCTTATTGCCAACTGGCCTGTGCTTGTCCCTATCAAAGTCAGTTCACGCAGTTTCAATATTAGGAAATCTACTGCTTGTATTGAGCTTTAATAGCAGATTAGTGAGTGCGTTTAGTGAAGATGCTAAGAGGAGCCAGAAACAGATCAGGGGGAGGGGAGGAGTAGGATTAGTGGTGTGCCTGCTCATTTCACATAAACCCACTTAAAAGCTAGCATTTCATTGTGATGTCTAAGTATACACATACAGTAGATCACAGTTGTCCAAACTATGGCCTTAGGGTCAAATGTGGCTCTCAGATTATTTTTGCTGGCCCTCAGGCCTGCTGAATTTGCTCTAATGATCAGGCTGTACTTTTTACTGCAAATGTAAGCAATTCTACCTCTGCCTTTGTAACTTCAATTATAACACACTGCATTGTGATAAAGCCCTAAAATGAATGTTCCCCTGGATACTGGGATTAGTTTTTTCTTTGGTGAAAAAAGTTTGGACATATAACACCTGAGATGTAGTGAGTTTCAGGTACTAAGAGAGAATGTACTGATTTTGAATATTTTTGGTTTCTCAAAGTAAGACAAAGACAAAAATAAGTGAGTAAACAATAGCATTCTCATGTGATTTAGTTTTTGGCATGCACTGTATCTGAGCAAATTGATCTCCTGTCAATTTATCTGGATTTATACATTAACGACAAAGCCATAGATTCCTTCCTTGTGGTAAACTTTGTCTTCAGGGCACTGTGGGTGTGTCCTAGCTGTAACTTTCTCTGCACATTACTTTGACAGAGGCCCACGAGGAAGAGAGCAGACACATGTTGCACCTCTGATTCAACTCTTTCGCTCTAAACCGCTATTAGCTGATCTGGAACTGTCTGCTGGAGATTTGTGTTTGTAATCCACACACACAGGGCACGATGCCAGACCAGTCAAGTACGCTGCCCGCTGAAAATAAAATAATACAAATATGTCAGGTGCTGTTGTGTTTAATGGATGATCAAGCCAAATTTGTGTCATCTCAAGCCTTCACCAATGGCTTATGTCACTGCAGCCATTTTGTGTGGGAAGCGTCATGTGATCTGTTGTGGAGTGAGCCCACCTGCCAGCAACTCTTAACAAGAAACTCAACTCATCCAAAAGATAATTTTCAAATAATTCTAGTAGGAGATTTTAACACAGTTTTAGATATAAAAAAAGATCGAGCAGGAACACATACTCTAAATAATCATCCACAGGCTGTAAATGAGATAGAAGAGATAAAATCTGCACTAGATTTAATAGATATATGGAGAATCAAAAACCCAGATTCTAGGCGATATACTTGGCGCAGGGGACAACAAGCAAGTCGTATAGACTATTGTTTGATCTCCTTTTCCTTGTTTCCTAAAACAATTAACTGCTATATTGGAGACAAATTAAAATCTGATCATTCTATGGTAGTACTCCATATTAGAACGGCAGAGTATCTCAGAGGTAAAGGATACTGGAAATTTAACCAATCCTTACTGAAAGATGAAACCTTCATTAACAAAACAAAAAAATGTATAAATGATTTTTTTGAAATAAATGAAGGCACAGCCAATCCGCATATAGTCTGGGAAGCATTTAAATGTGCTTTCAGAGGACACTGTATTAAAATCTCCTCTTGGAAAAAGAGACAAACAAGAACCAAAGAAATGAATCTAATACAGGAATTGAAAGACTTAACTGAAAAACTTGATAGTGAGCAAAACCCTCCACCTGAGCTAGAAATGGTAATTAAACAAAAACAGAATGAATTAGAATGCTTATACCATGAACGAACAGCAGGACTCATTACTAGATTGCGGGCTTCTTGGATGGAGCATGGGGAAAAGTGTACAGCACATTTTTTAAGATTACATCAAAGAAATTCAACCAAAAAAAATATAGTTAGTCTTTCTACTCCAAATGGCATTCTAACAAATCCACATGAAATTTTGATTGAGGAGGTGAAATATTTTAAGTCCTTATTCTCTCATGAAGGTGATCATGAACAACCATATAACACTAGTACATTTTTTCCTTGCCCCAAAGAATACGAACTAACACCAGAGCAAAGACAGAGTTGTGAGAGAAACATAACAGAAAAAGAAATGATGGAGGCCATCAAGTCTTTCCCCCCTGGAAAAGCCAGTGGGCTTGATGGAATCCCAGCTGAAGTATATTTGACTTTTTTTGATGAAATTAAAAAATATCTTTTAGCATCTTTTAATTACTCTTTTACAAATGGTAAACTTTCTGAATCACAAAAACTAGGAGTCATCTCACTGTTGCTGAAACAAAATTCTGATGGTCAATATAAAGACCCCACAGTTATGGAAAACTGGAGACCTTTAACATTACTTTGCTGTGACACCCGCATACTTGCGAAATGTATAGCCCAACGAATTAAAAATATTATTGGAACTTTAATTAAACATGAGCAAGTGGGATTTATAAAAGGAAGGTTTATTGGAGAAAACATTAGGCACGTTATAGACATAATTGAAGATTATAAAAAACAGGGGAAAGCCGGAATGTTATTTATATCAGATTTTGAAAAGGCTTTTGATAAAATTAACTGGAGTTTTATTAATAGTGCATTAATGTTTTTTAATTTTGGAAAGACTATCTTAAGGTGGGTTAAAATCTTTTATAATGAACCCACCAGTAAAATTTTAAATAATGGCTATTTATCAGAAAATTTTACATTGTCTAGAGGGGTTCGTCAGGGATGTCCTTTATCTCCCTATATATTTATTTTATGTATGGAAATATTGGCCATTAGAATTAGAAACAATACAAATATAAAAGGTCTATACCAAAATAATAAAGAGATAAAGTTGACAATGTATGCAGACGATGTTACTTTTTTTTTTACAGCCTAAGGCAAAAACATTGCATGAATTATTAAAAGAATTGGATTCATTTTCAAAGATATCAGGATTAAAATCAAATTTTGAAAAATGTATAATTATGAGAATAGGAAATATTTCAAATACAAATTTTAATATCAAATGTCCAACACCAGTGAGATGGACCAGTAACAATGTGAAAATTTTAGGAATACATATTACTGAAAACATAGAAGATACAGTGCGGGTTAATTATGAAAAAAAAATGAAAAAAGTTGAAAGTCTATTACAGCCATGGAGAGGTACTTATTTAACATTACATGGTAAAATAACATTAATTAACTCTCTAGCAATACCCCAATTTGTTTATCTGCTGATGTGTCTCCCTTCTCCAGAAAAATCATTTTTTAAATATTTTGAGCAGAAAATTTTTAAATTTATTTGGAATAACAAACCAGACAAGATTAAAAGGCAATACATGTACAACTCACTTGGAAATGGGGGGTTGAATTTGAAAAATATTGAAATCATGAATGAATCCTTGAAGGCCTCCTGGATTTATAAAATATATCACAATCCTAAATGGATATCAAGTCAAATGTTGTTTGAAACCTACCCATTTTTCCAAAATAAATTATTCCCATTTTTTCAACTGAATCCTAAACATATTAATAATTTATTCATGAATGAACTGGAAAATATGTCATCATTTTTTAAGGATGCACTAAGAGCATGGTTAAATTTTCAATACCACCCTCCAGATGGCGTTCATGAGATTCAAAATCAACTCTTATGGATGAATTCTAATGTTCTGATTGAAGGAAAGCCTATTCTATGGAACACATGTGTAAAAAATGGCATTGTATTTATTAATGATCTTATTGATACAACAGGTGATTTCCTGTCATTTTCACAGTTCTGTGCAATTTATGGACAATGTATTGACTCTTTTCATTATAACCAATTATTATCAGCTATTCCTACCAACTGGAAACGGACTATAAAGAGCAAATTATGTAAATTATTAGTATGTGTACCACAGTCAAAATGTTTAAGATGGTTATCTTCCGGCAAAATAAATAACAGTGTATACAATTTTAATTTGTATAGGTCCAGCACTGCCTTTTATCCTCACAGAGTCTGTACATATTGGGAAGATGAATTTAATACTCCAATTATATGGAAAAACTTTTTTAGAAATATATACAACACCACAATAGATTCTTACTCAAGAATCTTTCAATTAAAAATATTTTACAAAATTATAGCTACAAAAAGATACCTTAAACTATGCAGTATTAAAGAAGATTCGTTGTGTCGATTCTGTGAGGAAGAAGAGGAGGATATAATGCATGTATTTTACCATTGTCCGTATGTGTCACAGTTTTGGCTTTCAATTCAAAAATGGTTGAAGGAATTCAGAATCACTCTAGAGATTAGCCCCATAAATATAATTGTTGGTGTGCTAAATAAATTTTCATCAAAACTAGTGAACACCATTATTTTAGTGGGGAAAATCTTGATTTTCAAAGCTGTTAATAAGGTGGACCTATGTTTGGAACACTTTAAAAATAAATTAAATCTACAATTCATAACTGAAAAAATTATAGCTACTAATAATAATAGGTTGCTTTTACACTCCAAAAAATGGAAACCATTAAAATGGGACTGAAAATGTGGTTCTGAATTCTGAAACATTATAACTTATTGTATATTTAGACGCATGTTTGTCCACGTCAAGAAGTTGTGGGGCTATGGCTTTGAACCTTTGGTGTGTGACCTGTGGTTGGGATGGATGCTTCAGGTGCTTGTCTTGTCTTGTCCAGTTTGTTTTGTTCTGTTGTGTCTTGGCTATTTTTGTGTGTCTCGTCTGTTGTATGTGTTCTATCTGTTTGTGACATGAATATTTGTTACTTTAATTCCACATTGTGTTATGAAAATAAACTTGATTAAAAAAAAAAAAAAAAAAAAAAAAAAAAAGAAACTCAACTCATTTATCACTACACAAATAAACACAAACAAAGTAGCCCCAAAGACTGTATAATAAAGCAAGGCCTGTGCTAGGACCATCCATCAGACCAAGAAAACTCAAGGACAAACAGGGTATAATGTGGAATATATTTTAATAAACAGAACACATTTTGTGTTTGATAATACATTTGTACTACAAGGTTATGTGCAATAGTGTAACATTATTTGAATTGACTCAGTTAACCTGCAGACATTGAGTTCACATTTTTAACTGTATTTTCAATTAAAAACGAGGTTGATTGACATTGTAGATAATGTTGATATATTTTTGTTGAATATTTTTAACCATGTAATTTGGTAAATCTATTCTTCAGTTTCAACAATTTGTTTATTATCATCTTCATATGACTTTTACTATTTTATGTAATTATATGAATCACATATGAATCTTATAATCAGGGCAGATACTGGCGATGTGGTTGCCTGACCAGCCAGTCTCTTCTACTGCAGAAGCGTCTGGAATTGGACTGTAGAGCGTGAAAAACCTCCATCCAAACTTGAGGCAATCGAACCACAGACACTCATTTCAAGGAAGAAAATGCAGAAGACATCTCCACTTGTATAATTCAGAAGAAAATATAACTTGTTTTACCTGAAATAGGTAATAGTTTGGTGGTTTGATTGTTGATTCTGACAAAATCCATGCTGTTTCTCAGTCTTTTATGTTATTTTTTCCTCCTTCTTTATGTGTGTGGTTAATCTGTCACTCAATCACATCCTGAGAAATCAGGGAGACAGGATACGGCTCCAGATCTACTCGTCTTTGTCAAGTTTTGTCAAAGCTTCTGGTTCTAGCTGGTCAAGTAAGCGATGTGGGGGTTCCCGAACTATGCACTTCATTCATTATGTGACTTATTGTAAATGGAAACCCTGTCTGCATCTTATATTATATTGAGTTAGTTTGGTTTTGAACAGAAGTGACAGTAAATGCATTGTCTAGGATTAGTGCAATAGAAAGATGCTGAGCTTTGAATTGTCAAGTTGTATGAATTGCAGGAAAAAGACCCATAAATTTGGTGTAAGGGAGGAGGGAGATAGAGAGCAGACAATAGATTTACTGGTAGTTTAAAAACTTGTTCAGCTCTCTGTGTTGTTAAAATTAAATAGCAGAAGTTTCTTGGAAGTAAAGTGAGAAAAACGCCACCAGAAAATCAAGTGGGATGAGCAGTGAGCTGGCAGATGGATTCCTGACCTCTTGTGCTTTGGGCAGGCAAATTATGATCAAAGCTAAGGTTGCTAAGCTTTGCCTGGAGATAGATTCAGTTTTAAAGTATCACTATAGGACCCACACATGCACACTACTGTAAATCTTTACTACACACAGAGGCAGAACAGAGCGGCGCATGCAATACCAATGAAGCTCTGCTCTGTTTTATTGGGTTAGGGGAGCGCTGATGTAATGACTTGTGACATAGATCAGCAGACAAAGTCCCACAGAGAGATGAGGGTCTGAGGGGCGTACTCAAAGGTGGAGGGGCAGGTGGGCACTGGTGAACATGATGAAGAAGATGAAGAGTGCTGCAATGGCATTGATTTTTGAGGCTTTGTTTTTGTTGTGTTATTGTGGTTGGGATGCAGATTAGAACATGTAACAGGCATAGACACACGGACAGCCTTACAATACTGAGCCTCAATTTCAGAAATGGATCAGACCAGAGCGTAGTAGTAGTAGTAGTAGTAGTAGTAGTAGTAGTAGTAGTAGTAGTAGTAGTAGTAGTAGTAGTAGTAGTAGTAGTTATATAAGCAATAGAGTTTGAGCCTGTGACTTGTTGAACTTGTAGTTACTGATGTAGTTGTAGCCAAATACACAACAGTAGGAATACAGTAGAATTTTGGGCTGGACCAAATATAAGTAAATTACGTATTGATAGCAAAAGGAGAAATTTAATTTGTCAACTGGACAGAGTAAATAAACTCTGTCCAGTTGACAAATTAAATTTCTCCTTTTGCTATGGATTCTACCTGGACGACTGAGGGATTTTACACATAAATTATGTATTTTAATCTATAATTTGTATTTTAATCTGTAATTTCATACATTTTGCAGCCTATACCTTGCCTATAGAGTTTATATAAAATTGTGTAAATTGTGACAAGGTGAACATGTTTTAGTTGGCATTGAGTGGATACATAACACCCGTCAGCTGTTGTCTTCACAGAACACCTGAAGGACGTGCCGTGCTCTTGAACTAATTTCAATACACTTTGAAGTGAAATCCAAAACTCCTGTGTTACTTTTTGATATCCATGTTAACTTTTGTTACTGTGAATTTGTGTCATATTTTATTTTGCGAAACTGCCTCATGCTACTGCTGACTGTAGCTCCTGTGTTCAAATGAAGGCTGTAAGATCTAGACTTTGTAGTGCAAGCTTGCTTTTGTTCTCTGCCAAGGGCTTATAAAACTGCAGAAATGGTGCATATAATAAAAAAAATGAAAATGACTCCAGCTCAGGCGCAGATATCGTCTTAAAAGCACATTCTTCTTGGGTAACCGCGTATGACTAAACGCTTGATCATTGCCGCATATTTAAATAATAACATTAAATCACTGTTGTGTGATATTGTGGATTCAAAAAGGCAAAATGTGACACACAGTTTCTCACAGGTCAGAAGACAAGCAAATGAGTCACTATGTCTTATTAATTCAGGTGAAGCCAAGTGCAGCCGTACGTCTCTGAACCAGATGTAGCGTGTTTTATTGGAAACATCTGAGGCGTGTATTCGTGAGAGAATCTGCAGCCCATCCAAGTCATCTTTAACTGTTTTACCTAGAACACCTAGAAACATTTGTATAGTGTTAGAAGTTAAGTAGGTTTAGTATGTTTTTCACTTTTCCAGAAGAGCCAGACAGTTGAAGTAGTCTTAATTGGGAATCTTTATTTATTATTTAATTATTAATGGATATTTTTGAGGCACAAACTAGATCTTTGTGTGAAGAGAGGTAGCGTTGGCACATTGTCATCTGTTTTGTGTTTTGACTTTGTTTCATATTTTTTTTTTTCATATCTTTTCAACTGCTGTTCATGCTGTATTTTGTTAGTTTAAATACAACATTTGTTTTAATTAACCACTGCAGGATATATATTTTTTTCAAATCAGTTCACTTTTTCAACAAACTCCTTGGACAAATTGAATATCAAATGTAGGGCTGGGCGATATGGCCAAAAAATAAAAATATAAACACTGGACAATTACTGCTCGTCTTTCAAACCCCAGAAGCGCTTTATGTTTTCATTGTTGTCATATGCTATAATTTAAGAAATTGTAAACCACTTTAAATGACAATTTTTTAGATATCTAACTGTAATCACACAATATCTCTGCTTTGCAAGTAAGAAAGTAAGAAAGAAAGGAATAAACTTGTTTCATAATAATCTACAATTTCACGATTTTTGCAATGTTTCAAAATCTCAATTATTAAAAAACTGAATTATTCAAATTAATGAGATTAATTGCCATAGCCATAATTAAATGCTGTTCTTCTAATATGTTCTGTATACTTTTTTTTTACAGTGACGCATATAAAAATGACTCAGTGGTCTCTAATGCACAGTAAATGTCCTCTGCCCACCCACGGCCTTTGCACTATTGTTCTATTGTAATACTGGGAGCATTAGATCAGCTCTGGTGGTGGTGAAGACTTTAGTCATGCTCCAACTGATCCTTCCACTGTGTTACTCGTGGATTGGCCCTGTAAACCCCCACCACACACCCACACGCACACACGCACACACACACACACACACTCACACACACACTCTATGTCCACTACCACTCAGCTGTAACTGTTTATCGCCTATGACCAAAAGGCTTTGAAATGATGTTGTTCAAACGCATGCAGCATATGGGCGAAAGCAGAGGAACCTCTTAATTAACGTGGGCCGATTTTCTAAAACAAGATTTTGACCTCTGGGTGTGTTACAGTTATGCTAATTTGGTCTGCAATGGGAAATGTAAAATCCTGCTCTCCATGCCCTGTTCACAGTAATACATCTCTTCGGGCCAGTCCTCAGTGAAACTTTCTAGTGCTTTTGTGTTTTGTGTTAAAATGGTCAGATCCGGAGGAGAAAAGAGCTAATCTTTCAGTTCAGGCTTTAAAAGAAAGGTGAGTGGAGCAGGCTGACTTTGTAATGCACTGTGGCACATACTTCATTACACTGATTAACTCAGTTCAAATTATTTGAGCAGTCTTGGATTGGCAGAAAGCACTTTTAGATAGACTTTAGATTCTGATATTCGATACCAGAGCTGCAGCAGTAACTTTTCACTTCAGTTTATCTGGAATACAAGTGTACTCATATTGGATTATTGTAGTAGTAGTAGTAGTAGTAGTAGTAGTAGTAGTAGTAGTAGTTATGGTATGTAATAGTAGTAGTTGTAGTATGTAGTAGTAGTAGTTGTAGTATGTAATAGTAGTAGTAGTAGTTGTAGTGTAACTTATTTATCCTGCTAGTAACTACAGAACAGCTTTGTATGAGTTCAAGTTCAAACATTATGAGATGTCCTGGGCAAACATCAGTCAGTAAATAGTTACACCCAATTAAAGGCCCAACCAGGATATTGGCTGATCATGGAACCAATACTCGATCCAGCAAATTTTCCTGGATCGGCGCTGATATTCGATTCCATTATCGATAGTGGATTCCTAATTTTGTTTAGCCTAATTGCTCTTTAATTTCCAATTTATCTCACTATTCTTTTTAATACACATCTGCTGCATTGAGGACAAGTTAAATAAATATTAGTGCCGAATGTCAACCAAAATGCATTAGACTTGGGAAACTCTCCGATATCACTGATAGTGATATTTGCATGTTGTATCAAACATCAGTATGTTTCTTACCTGTGCAACTGGAATAATCAAGCCTTATACATTCCCTATGAATAAGATCTGAAAGTATCATCATTTAAACATATTTATGGTAGAATGATAATACATCTTATGGGCAAGTTGTTTTTAATATAACACAGCCCTTGCATATTTTTACCAAACACTTTCAAATCCATCATTATATTTACTCAGTTTATGTTGTTTTATCCTTCTGAAACACTGTGGCTATCAAAGCTATCCATTAAACACTATTTATTCCTCATGCTTTCTGTGTTGTTTCTTTCCTAATAATGACTGATGCTTCTGGTCTTATAAGTAAGTTTTTATTTATATAGCGCTTTTCACAGACATGTCACAAAGACGCTTTACAGAGCATTATTCATTCACTCCACATTCGGTGGTGGTAAGCTACTATTGTAGCCACAGCTGCCCTGGGACAGTGACGGAAGCGTGGCCGACAATCTGTGCCATCGGCCACTCCAACCACCACCACCATCACACACACACCACTTTCATACCAGGCAATGTGGGTGAAGTGTCATGCCTAAGGACACAACGACAGTTTTTGCGATTAGCGCCCCCCTGTGGCACCTGATTTTCCCAGTGGTCTCACATCCGAGTACTAACCAGGCCCAGCCCTGCTTAGGATCAGGCTTTGACAAGCCAGTATGGCCAGATGTACCTAATGATTCTGAAGAAAATATATTTGTGCGCACCAACAGAGCCACAGCCAGTGTCCTAGTGGAATTGCTTTGGGAGTCTGCCTATTAATTTCAGCTCATTTGAATAATGATATAATTTTGCAAGAAAAATTGTGAATTGAATGTCTGTTTTAAAGCTCATAGGAATAGAGTAAGAGTGGGCTTGTTTTTGCTACTTCTTGTGCAGATACATCATTGTGAATTAGGGGTCAGTGATATTGAGAAAATGTTATCTCGATGACAATATTTTCATCATTTATTTATATTTTTTTATTTTATACAATATGTTCTTCTAAAAACTATTCTAAATGTACCATATAGTAAAAAATATTAGATGCAAAATAGCATAATGAAATACTAGTTAGTTAGAATACATCTAGAATGAGTCAGCTGAAATCTAATTGTGATACAGAAAAAGAACAACTCCCCCACTAATGCAAAGAAAAAGTACCCATGATAAAAATTGACCCCAAAATGATTTTTTTGTTTATTTTTGTTTATTATTATTGTGACAGACCTACACATCTCCCACTATTCTAAATCAAATCTTATAGTTTGTTATGCTATGTGATTTGTCCATGTGGGCTAAATCGTCTCTGATTCAAAGTTTGTCTGATTGTGTGAAAAAGAGAATTCTGTGTCTCCATCGAGCTCGGACTGACTCATTAAAGGTTAAAGCAGGGCTGTGATCGATATACTGTAGAGGAGGTCTCTGCAGACTGACGGAGCTCTAATAGGAACAGCAGCGCTCTCAGTGTTTCTGAAAGATGGTACTGAGCTGTGTGGGCTTTCAGATCAGAATATTAAAGGTTGTATAGAGGATTTTCCAAGGAACAAGAAATCCAGCGACTGTTTGTCCTTTTTCAAATGTTATGCATGAAACCACTCCCCGTCCCCTACAGCTCCCTAAGTAGAAACGCCTCCTCCAATTTCCTCCTTATGCTAGAAGATGTTGTTTATATCCGGTGCGTGTTCAGAATCGCTGTTGCTGCTGTAACTATACTGTACATTTTCAAATGATAAGCAGAAGTTTCCTGTCCAGAACTAATTTAGCGACCAACGCGTCAGTCTTTAGACCCTCTGCTTCAGTGCACGCCATCGCTGGAAGGAATCTTCGAGAATCACCTGAGTTTAGCATCGCTCCTTTTCCCCTTCTCTTTTTCTTTCAACGACCTCAAAAACGGACTTTCTTTTGCAGCTAACTGGTAGTGGATTCTTGTCTGCCATCGCAACAAACTTTGTGCAAACTGTTGGAAAAAGCTGCTAAGAACCGCTGCACTGGTTGAGTAAACAGCGTCTTACGTCTGTGGAATGTGTGAGAGGCATACGTGAACCATGTAATCCGAGTGCGCCGACAAGTCAGTTGCGCTAGAAACTTAGTGAGTTTGATTGACAACCTAACAGCCAACAGATAACGAGGTAGCCTCGTAATGTTTATCTGGCCCCACCACGTCCACAGTTGATGGATTTTCATTCTTTTTTTTTTTGGTCATCATAATTACAGGGCTGCTGCATCTCTATAATGCTGTCATTGACAATTTGAAACAAAAAAAAAATCCTCCATCAGTGTTAATTTCGTTGACGAAAACTATGACGAAATTATTTCGTCAACGAAGGTTTTTTGCGGACGAAAACGAGACGAAAACGAAATAAAAATTACTTTTAAATGACTAAAACGATGACGAAATAGACGGACATTTTCGTCAAAAAATAAAAGACGAAACGAAAATATAACCTGTGACGAATAATAGATCCATGGTGACGAATAAGTGTCAGGACTCCTCAGGAGAAGAGAGAGGAACGAGCGGCCGCTGCGCTAAAGAGCCAATCACAGCGCGCGTTGTTGCACGGTGCCGAAAAGCTAACGCGCCCAGCCGAGAAACATGAGGAGGACAGAGGAGCAACAAGTGCTAAGAGAAGATGCTGGCGACTGGGATTGGGAGAAAAAGACGGTCTGACCTGTGGTCTCACTTCACGTTTGATAACAAAGAGAATAAGACGAGTGTAAACCATGTGGCGCGTCAATCAAGGGGAAAAACACAACTACCTAATTTGAAACGGCACCTGGAAACTGCACACCCTGAGCTGTTTTCAAAGGTAAAATAATGTCACCACCAGTACATTTATGTAGATGTGGTTATAGTATTTTGTAGTTAAAGTAACAGTAAAAGTAACATTAGCACGAAGTGCTTTCTTAAAAATGAATCGAGGTAAATGAATGTTGGCACCTCCTGTTCAATGCACTTTTTTTTTAGAGTTCAAAGGTTGTTACAGTACTTGTTATGCATTAATAAGCTGCAGTAATAAGCTATATAGGGCAAAAGGGCCTTTGACACCTGCACTTAAATTTTTTTTTATATATTTTGGATTTAGCTGTGAATTATCATTTTGACAGTTATTGCTGTGGTATACACTGGTGTCATAAAGACAGACAGCAATAATTTATACTGTCTTTGTGCTTTGTTTGCTACTGCTTTTCCATTTAAACATTGAAACACTTTCAATAAAAACAGTTGTGTTTAAATATAAAGTGTGACATGTTTGCATATTAATATCTCAATTTCAAGAAAGTATAGTTTTATGTTCAATGTAAAAGGTCAAAATCGATACGTGTGAAAAGCTTTTAGTCGACTAAATCTATTGTAATTTTAGTCGACTAAATCTATTTTCATTTTAGTCGACTAAAACTAGACTAAAACTGAAACAAATCCGATGACTAAAACTAGACTAAAATTAAAAGTAATCTTAGTCAAAAGACTAAGACTAAAACTAAATTAAAATTCCTTGTCAAAATTAACACTGTCCTCCATACAACCTTAAATGTGCCAAAGATGGATGATAGTGTTCACAATTTATATAACTGTTCTGCAGTTGTAAGATACAGTGGTGGAAGAAGTACTCAATTTTGTTACTTAAGTAAAAGTAGAAATACTGGAGACAATAAATACTCAAGTTAAAGTAAAAGTATCACATGAAAACTCATGTACTTAATACTTTTACTCAGTACTTAATACTTTTACTCAGTAAAAGTATTAAAGTATTATATTAAAGTATTATCTTTTTATTTGTATATTTTTGTTTGCTCAGACTACAAATGTGAGCTTTTCAGCAGGTCTCAAACTATAAAAAATAAATTTACTTTTCAGTCCTGTTCAAAAATGTAGTGGAGTAGAAAGTGCAGATACCTACTCTCAAATGTAGTGAAGTAATAAGTATCCACTTCTAAATGTATTTAGTAAGTAAAGTACCTAAATATCTAAAATAGTACAGTACTTTATGAATAATGCTGTTGTTCACCATTGTGTTGTATTACAACTTTGTAGGTTGCATGCAGGACAGTAAAGAATTAACCCCATGACTACAGAACTAGAACATCCTGGTGCTGATCTGGGTACTGCATTATTGTCATTGAGATTGCCTTGCCTTGTTAAATTTCACATTTCAAATCGAAATAAAGATTCAGTTCACAGTGCACATTTTACTTTTACCATGCATCTCAGAAAAATTTAAAGGTCTATATTACTGAGCTAGCAGGTTTTATACATGATAAGACCACATGGAGAGGGACATTTAGTTTCGTGCAGAGGACAAGGCTCAATAATAGCTTTTGCTGATGGTGGCTATTCAGAATGTGATTTTATAGTAATTCAGCTTGCAGTCCTATTGGAGAAAAATGCTCTGAGTAATTCCTCTGATTAAATGCAATGTTCCTGCATTTATAAAATATCATAAATTGAAACTTATAACTCTATCAATTTTTGTATTTTTAAATTTCCTATATTAAATGTATATAAACGCTATATTGCCAAAAGTGGAAATCAGGTGTTCCAATCACTTCCATGGCCACAGGTGTATAAAATCAAGCACCTAGCCCTGCAGACTGTTTCTACAAACATTTGTGAAAGAATGTGTCGCTCTCGGGAGCTCAGGGATTTCCAGCATGGTACTGTGATAGGATGCCACCTGTGCAACAAGTCCAGTCATAAAATGTCTTCGCTCCTTAATATTCCACAGTCAACTGTCAGTGGTATTAAATGACAGCAACTCCGCCATGGAGATATATATATATATATATATATATATATATATATATATATATATATATATATATATATATATGTATATGTATATGTATATATATAAACCGAAACATATAACTCCATCCATTTTTGTATTTTTAAGGAAAGCCCAAATGAATGCCTGTATGTGAGTATTGTCCCTGAGTGTTTTGGAGCAGAGCTGGGTGTGTGGTTTTGACTCCTCTCTGTCTGCTGTAGACCCCACTGACACCTACACTGTTTTATAATAATTGTCTCGGTGCTGCCTGACTGCACCAACCTGTTACATTCAGATAGCTGTGCAGTTATTGATGCTGTTTTCATAGAATCATTCTTTGCGGATATTGCTTCATTAACACCCTCATTTCTTTTGTATACACTGTAATTGTGAGGCTGGGCTGTGCAATTAATCTAATATTAATTGAGATTAAATCATATTCTTTGGTCTACCACCAATCCTCTGTCAGTAAAACCATGTGGTCTGGATGAGAGAAAGATAATTGGCTATTTTTTTGTGTTAAATGGCAATGATTAAAAGTCTGCATAATTTAGGACATTCATGTTATGGTTCATTGTAATTTGGTTACAAACAATATAGCTTACCGTCACTATGAGGAAGACATTGTTAAGGAAGGAGAGGGTTTAACAAAGGTTTGAATATATTTTGTATGCAATTCTTTAAAGGATCATAGGATAGGATAGGTGATCCTCAAGTATTATTCTAGATTGTGGGTTATCCTCCCTATAATTTACAATATGATTTCTATCTTTCTTTTTCTTTTCTTGTACAGTTCCACATCACCACCTGTCTGGCAAGATTATTTTTTCGTTTTGATGAGTTTCCTGGTCTTTCTTGGATAACGGCCGGATAATTTAGGGGCATATTCAACAGCTCCTCCTGTGGACAGGACTGTGAATGTGACCCTGTCAGTGGATTCAGTAACAGTAGAAGTGGCAGGACACTTCAGACTCCTGCTGTTAAACCTTTCCTTCCTGCACCATAATGAGATTCTTCTGCCAGAATGCCTTATTTGGCTCCGAGCACTAGTTCCTCCATGAAACACATAATAATTGCCTTAGCTTTCCACAGCTGTTTTCACACAAATCAAAGACATGCTACTTTACCTCAAACAGTCATAAACATCATTGATTTGAAAACGCTTGTACCTGGCAAACATAATAAGAAACAATCCTATCAGCTCACCAGCCTATAGTTGTAATAATGGTTTGTCGTCTCTTCCCTGCACACTTTGTCCCTTGTGGGCTCCTGTCACCTGGTTCAGTATATGTGTTGCAGAGCATTATGTCCCCCCTGTGAGAGTGAACGGAGTAGGGTCTGTGCTCCAGGTGCATCATTAGAAATGTGCAGGAATGTAGGCGACGATCAGTGCCGTGTACACCAACCTGTCAAATACACACAGTAAAACACAGGAAAAGACGCTGACATTCGACAATATCGTAAAAATATTCAAACTGTGAAGCCAGAGACACTATATCACTATATCAAAAAAGCAACATAACACAAGGGCATCTTTTTTGTCTTTATTTACTTCACAGTGCCTTTAAACCCTATAGTACTCTTCATCCAAGTAAAAAAAATAAATATAAAACATTTGAAATAGTGAAGTTGTTGTTTTTTTTCTCCCAGGGGCCAAGCTACAGTAAAATAATGTTAAACCACTGTAACACTCTCCAACACAGAATACAGTACATCCAAGAGGCATTACCACAAGTTGCATCACTGATCAGTGCCCCAGCGCTCGGTACAAACCCCCCATAACACACTCCATAGCACACTGCATGAATATGACTGCGACTTTTAAATCTCACTACAAATCCCTCAATGCTCCTCTTCCTGTCTCTGTACTGAGCAAAACTGTAATGTTTATTTCTTGAAATTTTGTCATAGTTGTTTTCACAATTGTATGTGGCCTAAATGGTGGTAATGAGCCATTTTGCTGTTTTGTGACTTGTTTTTGCCTCAACCTGCTGCATGCTTTGTTAGTAAATGTAGGTCAGCTTATTGTTCCACTGCTCCACTTATTGGTACATCATGACTGCTGAAAACAGGCATCAAAAGTACAATTCTCTTTGCTTTTTCTTCACAAATGATATCTTAGTTGTTGTTTTTTTTTGGCTTGTTTATTAGTGTTTTACCATTTTTATATGATTCTGTCTGCAATCTGCAATAATCAGACAGCTGCATCAGTTTGCGTTTGTGTAGTCCTCTCATGTTTCATCTGCTTTTTCATTGTCCTATATTTTTGGTATTGTCTTTGGTTATGAAAATGGCATCATGTCTTGGGCTTGTTTTCATGCCGTAATGACATGCCAGGATTTAGAAGGTATAAAGCAAAAGGCATATGGCAATAAACCAGCCAGATCTAAAAAGAAAGAGTGAAGCAAATGATCAGAGCAGATGTACTGAAAGATGAGCTTATGTGCTTAGTGTTACATTTTCAAGTCATGGTTTGGTGAGTTAAAAAAGAGCCAAGGTCAAAGAGTCAAGGAAGATATTATTCAGTGTATTATTGTATTTTTTGATATGGTTCTGCACCATTGCCAGAAGGTCTAACATGGTTCAGTGAAGGAACATGTATTTTACTATTGCGGGTGGTCTCTAAACAATTTGTTTCAAAGTGATGGAAAAATTTGCACAGTTGCCATAGCAATTAAGAATTTAACATCAAATATTTAAGCTTTTGAATTGTGAAAAATTGCACATATAAGCAGGAAGATGAAACTCATGAATAGCTTTTTATAACTGCATGTTTTTATTGAGTCAATAATCAAACTGTACAGGCTTATGAAAAATTCAAGATGTCACATTTGAGCAGGTAACAAAATATAATAGCCATACACCTACAGTTAAGGTGCTACAGGGATTAACATTGCAAAATTTCTCTGTGCACTCTGGTGTTCCAAGTGTTCCTTGACCACTGTATTCACTGTATATAAAAAAAAGAATTCTGAAACGTCACTTTCCAGCACCTGGTCTGATGATGTAGCTGAATCCACCTGTGTAAGCCACCTGTATGTCTAAATATGAGTTCAAGATGGTTCTCTGTGGGTTGTCCTTGGAAACAGAGGATGTTTTTAGCAGAGGCTGCCCACTCTGCAGCAGCACACTGTCTGCACCAATGTGACCTTACAGCAGCGAGGAGACTGTCTTTTAGCCAATTGGGAGTGATAATTAGCCCAGTGTGTCTTTAATCAGTGTGCAATGTCATGAGGAATAGGGCAACATAACAGCAAAGAGGATTCAGGTTTTAATTGAAAGATATATGTAACTTTTTAGAGTGTCTGCCACCTGCTTTCTTTAATTTCTGTATCTCCGTGGAGACAAGCAGGACATGTCACGAGGCCAAGTTATGAGTAAGCTCTGTAGAGATGAGCTTGCTTACAGTAAGAATGCATGTGTTTTTCAAGGTGTTTATGAGCAGTAACACATGTAAGTGAATAAATATGAAGTAAATGAATGGTGCAGGCTGACATCTTAGAAAAGTTTCTTATGTGCATCTTTAATATACCATGAACCTAAAAGAAAGGGGTTGGGTGTGGAAACTACACTGTAAACATTATAGGTTTGCATTGCAGTAGTTCTAGCCAGTCACTCTTGCATACAGTCAGTGAAGTCATGACTTTATCTACCAGATGAATGGGTTTGAATAGTTGGAGGAGACATTAAATTACATCACAGGTTTGGTAATTGAACCCACAACCTATTTGTTCAGACTGTGGTGGTAATGGTGCAACCTTAGCTGCAATCCATATAATCATTTGGGAAAGCTTTATTTTTAATAGAGATGCTTTGTGATGGCTATGTGAGATTTGCAATCAATACTCATCAAGCAGTTCCAGTGAGGTGCATCAGTATGTGGCATTTAGAGTGAGATGGTAACAGACTTGTTTATTTCTTTACAAACATTAAAATCACACTGACAGACTATATATCTATTGTCAGAAGTTGTGTGGATCTGATATCTTACACCAAACATAATTCAGAATTATTAAAACAAATTAACTTCACCAAAATAGACAGTGTCACATCAGTGCCCAAATTAGCTTAATTAGACCCAATAATCATCTGCAGACCGATTTCAGGAACAGCTTGTCCCAAATTGTCTGTGTTTTGTATGCAACTGTAATACATCCCATTAGTTTGTGACGGCTCATTCATTTGCATGGTGGTGGATTTCAACAGGATACATTATGTTTCCTGCCCCGACAACACTCCCATAGTTCAGAGTCTGCTAATGAGGCCATTTGTCTTGTGACGCCTGGGAGAACGTGCTTATCATCGCATTACCTCTTAAGCTTTGCATGGCCTCGAATGAAGAGAGCTGACATCAGTATTCTTCATATTGGGGAAAAGTTCTTTAAGGGTTAGAGAGTGTATCAAATGACTCAAGGCTGTCTGCAGGATGACTGGTTGGATGCAGATGCACATTGAAGATCCTATATTATGTAAAATTGACTCTTGTAAACTTTAAGCCATTTTAGAATGTTGTTACTGCATTAAAAATATACCCCGAGTTGTGTTTTGTTTCATTGTCATACACATGTTTGAGTAGCCCTTTATTATTAGTCTGTTTACATCTCAAAGCTCAAAATGCTCTGTTCCACCGTATGATGTCATGTAGTGGTAGTTTCAAGTTAACAGCTTCCTTTTACTTATAGTTCAGTAGAGACTGGCAATTCCAGGGCTGAAATTATCCAAATGATTGTAGTGAATGTGTATGGAGTTTAAAAACACAGTGGAGCACTTCCTGTATTATCACATGATATCACAACGTGGAACAGAGGGTTTGCTGTTTGAGAGAAGAACTGCATGATTTTTTGCGTTAAACGTGTGAATTAAACAAAGCACAACTCCAGGTATGTTTGTGATGTAGAAACACCATTATAACAGAACATAGTGCAATATAGGTCCTTTAAAGGGTACACATGTACAATCAACTTTTAAGAGTTTTCAGTTATACAAACTAAGCTTGAAGCTTTGACCAGATTTGCATGAAATATAAAGTTCAACCTTCAAGTGAAAAATGTTGACATGAAAGAAGGAAAAGCAAAAGAAGGTATTTCGTTGCAAGTGGAAACAATTATTTCTTTTTGCTGGTTTGTTGTTACTTTCCAGCAGGTGGCCACTATGGAGAGGTTAGTGTGAGAAACTAATGAATACTTTGTTGTGGATCAGGTGGTGAAGGGTATTTTTAGAGGACACAGCACAGCGGTTATGTTTCTCATTAAAAAGAAAGCCAGATTTTCTTCTGCCATAAGGCATTTGTCACTCATATTTTATCAGAAATTGGTGATGATAGTGATTTGATGAAGGCAAAGATACTGTTACTCCCGGCTCAGATGCAGACCAAACTGACTGAAGGTGCATTTGACTTTCAAAGGGGTGCAAACATAATACACTTCCATTAATTATGTTTGGTGCCTGAAATGAGGGGGGTACAAACATTTCAAAGTGAGGTTGCAGCGCACCCTTTTTAGGGATGCACCGATACTGATATTGAATATCTATGCCGATCCAGGAAAATTGGTTGGATCAGGTATTGGTTCCACCATATTGGTTTAGCTGAAATCCTGGTTGGACTCTTTACTGACCTAGGACATCTCATGATGTTTGAACTTTAATACAGTGCTGTTCAGTAGTTACTTACAGGATACACATTACAAAATAGCTCCGATTGTGTTAACTGTGTTTTGAGAGAAAAAAAGACAATTTCAGTTCCTAAACTGGCATCGGTTAATACTGGAAATTGGCAGATACTTAAAGTCATAATATTGATATCGGTATTGGAACTGAAAAGCTTGATCGTGCATCCCTAACCCTTTTGCACCTGTGTTATGCTTAGATCATGAAAAGCTGTTGGAATCTGAAATGGCTGAATAAACCACATGCTTAACCTTTCAATGAAATTAAAATCACGTTTGTTCATAGCCTTATCATCCTAGCCAGTTTTTTTTTTTTTTTGCTCACTTATTTCTGTACTTTAGAAGCCCTCCAGTTTAAGCACAGGTCAGATGTGAGATAAAAGTTACTCAAGTGTGTCTTAATACAAGAAAAGGCCAGATACTTCCAGTTCACATTTCACCCTGAAGCAGCAGCGTAAATCAGATGTCAGTGATTTTGGCTTTGGTCTTCTCCGTCCTTCTCAATCTGACTCACAGCTCACTACTTAATAGTGCCATTGGAGACATGCACTGTACAGATCTGTCATCCCCACCCACCCAGCTGGCATCAAAGCAGTGTGCAGGGTGAACTGTTGGCAGGACGGGCCCACAGCAGAAGGCAGGGTGGGGGGAATGGAGGGGTGCAGGGGTGTGGGGTGAATGGGTGCAGCAGGTGTAGTAGTTGTGAGCATCCTGTTCTCTGCTCCTCCTCTCCCTGCAGTAACATGGCTGAGTGAGCCCCCATCAATCTGATTCTGTCATCCCATCTGAGGTTAAGCTTGTCACGATAAATACTATATCGACTTATCATTCAATAGTTTTAACTATATTTTTGGGAGGGTCATTTTTTTCTTTATACTGGTAGGAAACTTATTGTTTATTTTTTTTCTCTATTATGTTAATTTGAGCAGTAGAATTAGGCCTGTCATGATAATTACTGTATCAACTTATCATTCAGTATATGCTAGTTCGAATAATATATTTTGGCTCTTAATATTTATCATGTGAACAATTTCTTACAGTAAAGGGAAGATTTTTGCCATTTTCATGAAATGCAACAAGATTTGAGCTGTATAATAAATAACTTCCATAGCCAGTTGTTAATTCATTCTGCCGTTTATTGCCGCAACAATATTGTACATTTAAAATACTTTTGTGGATAATTCTGCTTTATGGTTTGGTTTCAGTATTATTGTTTATCATCTATATTTACTTCAGCAATATACTTCAATATGTCTTATCGAGACAGGTCTATTTGAGTTGTCAGTGCTACAACATACAACTAGGTTTGAATCCTGCTCAAACTGGTGCATGTTGTGTTGTTGGAAGAAAACTTCACTCACAGTGCCTCAAATGTGTGTTGTGGTGTGATGAGTGAGCAGATGAGCCAGTAGCACTGGCTGAATTGTGGTTCAGAGTGAATGAATTATGACTACGGTGTCAGACAATTCATTTTGTTGTGTTATCAAGATGAATGCAAAGTGAATTTGAATATAATCCTAACCAGATAATGCCTACTAGTAGCGAGCATACAAAGAATAAAGAGTATTGTTTAAATAAATAAAAGCAAACAAATATTTGCTTAACATGTAAATACTATTACATACATTTTATGAACAACTGCACTGTGTTAATAGGCCTGCCATGATAACAAATTTGGGGGTACGATATATTGCTGAAGAAAATATAGATAAAATATACATGATAATATTGAAACAAATTTATGCCACTGACCGAATAATATTATATTATAATATTATTTATTCAACCCTCTACAGCTGAAATCTTGTCGTAACATAGAAAAGTAACAAAAAGTTCCCCTCTATTACCAAGAAAAAGTACCCACAATAAATATTGACCTACAAAAATTATTGTTCCATCTAACATATATTGAACTATAAGTCGATATAATATTTATTGTGACAGGCCTATGAGTTAAAACCCCTCCTGCAGTACATAGCAGGTAGTTTCCGTCTGTGAACCAGATCAAGTTTTTACCGATTATTAATTAGTGTATTATTTAAAGGTGTATAACTTTTCTGGTGGAGGGTCTACCATGTGCTTGTCTCCATGGTGACGTTATTGCTTTGTCTGGGATGTTCCACAATATGGCATTAAACAAATTTAACAACTTGCACTTATTCAATTGCAATTTCTCAAAACTACTGCAAAAACATGCATTATTTCTGCGAGTAGGCCAACTTCTTGACATATCTGACCTGTAACTTGGTCTCGTAACGTGGCTTGCTTGTCTCCATGGAGATAGTTAAATTACATGCCATACTGTAAAATATTCCAGGAAAAAATAATAACATACATGAAGTCCCCACTGTGGGACTAATAAAGGCATATCTTAAGTCAAACAGGCGGCAAACCTTATACTAGAAAAGTGACACAGTGCACATTTAAGCTAGACAAAATAGAATTGAAATGCACCATGATTATATATTGCATGTTTGTAATACTGTATTTGACATCTTCCATAACACTGCCTGTTCTTACTGTCTTCCATTTCAGTAAAGTACCGGTATTATTATTACTGTGTCTCCTAATTAAAACAGAAAGTCATTCTTGGCAGATGGCATGCGCTGGCCGGGTAGTTATTGCCAAGCGAACCATAACCCCTGTAGACCTTCAATGAAATGAGGAGCACAGTTCATGACGGTGAGAAGATACCGCTACAGTGCAGGCATCTCTGTCCCACGCAAGGACTGTCACAAGCAGCACTCAAGTTTGTTTTCTAAATTTATCATGGCACATTCATTTCATATATTTAGTATATTAAGAAGAATATAGGTCTATTTGCTGCAGTCCAAATAAAAAGATTATTGTCATTATAACAAGTAAGAAACACAAATTTTAACTCAACCATAATGTTCATAGGGCCAAGTTACATGTTAGATCTGTGAAGAGGCAAGCCCACACAGTAAAGACCGCCACACACTACAGGATTTTTCAGTCTTAAACAATTTTTAAACGTGTGACAAAAAGCGCACACCACAGACACGAGGAGAACTTTATGAGATTTTAGATCTCCAATCGCCAAGACTTCTGTGGGATATGGCTGAGCACCACAGGCTACACAGTTGTGAGCACACCTCGCATCAGCTGTCTCCTGTCTACAGGAAAACTACTCGCATTAAGACTCTTAAGTGTTCAAAAGATCAGAGCACTTCTAGTTTAGATGCAAGATAAAACTGTGTCATTATTATTTGTGAAATGTGGTGCAATACTTCAGATACATGATTTTTAATGCTCAGAAGGCTGGTGTACTTTATGTACACAGGAAGTAGAGTCACTATCGCTAATCTGCAGCTTCACCCCGATCCACACACTGTGTGGATGTAAACAGACACAGCTACTCTCGCCTTTTTACTTTTAAAGAACACTTCATACTAGATTAATAGCGCTGTTTTGTGGACTGGGTGCCATTTGCGTAGGACAAATTCTATGGATAATGTGGGTGAGATGCTGCAGTTTAAATTTACAACTTTACTAGAGGTGTGTTATAATTATTTTTGCTATTTCCTGAGTTTGTATGTTGTGCCTCTGTGTCTGTCACTCCTCTGACCCTGACGCTCTGTTTTATTGGCTGTTACCGTAGTTGATGTTTGGTAGTAATGATATATGACGGAGCAGCTCAAAGTCACACTGACTCCACACACATGAGGAGTGCAGCAGCTGCAAAATCGCACATGAAGACAAAAAGTCGGGTCACACCTCCCCGAACTCGGGGAGAAGCAAATCGCAGCCAAAATCAGGCCAATTCTCCTGTATTGTTTGTCGGCCTTTACAATGCAAGTTTTTAAGCCAATAAAAACCCACGGAGACAAGCAGATGGCGGACCCTCCACCAGAAGGTTACAGAGTGGCTGCCAAAACTATTAAAATTAAAAACACTATCTTCAAATTAAGCTTGCTTTTGGGTCCCTGAATGACTGATTTCTTGCATACCGCTTCCAACTAACTTTCCTGCATTTTAGTTATTTTTTTCACAGCGCATAATTGCACAGAAACATATCGAAAGTTATGTTTGAAAAGATAAAAAGTTTGTGTTTCCCTTTTCCAATTTGTGACAAACTAATCATAGTCATGCCAAGATGTGCCTTTGAAACTCTTTAGCCTTGGGTTGTTTGCTGCACCACCTACATCTGTGATAAAAATAAATCTGTCTATGTGCACTTGAAGGAAATTGGGAGAAATGTGTTTTAGTCTTTGAATGCTTCACTAATGACTTTCTACACTGGAGGGAGTGGTGGCTAAAAGGATGTCACAATCTGCACTGACCCATAATCATCTGTCTGCACCGCGTACTAAGGCACGTTCTGCCCCTGACGGAGACGCAAATGGCACTTAAGTGGTGCTCAAACTTCTTTCTGTGATCTTTGATAAACAGCTACGTGCTTATTAGTTGTATTTTGTTTCATTCACACATTCATCACATTTGAGTAACCCTTTATTAGTCTGTCTACAAGTTACCTGCTACCTTTTATATTTTGTACAGTAGAGACTGGCAATTCCGGGGCTAGATTATCCAAATGATTATAGTGAAACTGTATCGTTAAAAATGCAGTGGAGCACTTCCTGTATTGTCACATGACATCACAAGGTGGAACAGAGTGTTTTCTGGTTGATAGAAGAACTCAGCCTAAATATGTAGGATTTGTGTGATGTGCAGTTTAGATAACTTAAGTGCCATTCCATGGAACATTTCAGGCAACAGAATATCATCAGAATAGCATATCCATGGTTGCAGGCCCGAACCTGAAAAGTTGTAGTGCACCTTTTAAGAACTTAACTTTTGGTTTGTGGTTAAATTTGTCTCATTTAGATGTCTATTGGGCTATTTTCTGTCCTATTTTCAACCCTTAATCCTGTGTGTACACTGGTTTAAGCCCTACATATAACTTGAGGTACTACTTGGTCTGGATTGCACTGTAGGGACTTTAGTGTATATTTGTTATTGGTACAAGGGCAGCTCCTGGACCCATTTATTCTTTAACACATTATAGAAACTACGATCATATCAGCGAACTGGGATAATGTTATTGCTTTGACTTTGGTGCTTTGACACGAGAGGTAATTGCAAATGGAGGATTCAAAGAAGATTTAAAAGTGGAGACATGCCCTTTTTATCATAGGGGCGGCTTTTTGGCAAATTGTCCTGCGCTCCCTCTGCTGGACTGCCGTAAAACACTGTATAATAATGTCAAAGGTGACTGTGGCTTCAATGGCAGAATTCACTTTCACTGTTGAGGGCAATGAAATAAGAACAAGCTGAATATATAGCTCAATGTATTCAGTTAGACACCTCTGCTATTTATAATGTGATTAGTTTTATGAATAATGAAACGTTTATAAAATGTCAGTTGTCAAATAATAATATTAAGATGCATTGTTTAGACTTAAGTTTGTTATCCTAATTATGATCAGACTAAATTGAAAACTTTAATTTAGTCACAATTTATAAAAATCTTACATGAATGAATCTGAAATACATTAACCTTTATATTCTCAGAGCTATAGAGGTACTTTCTTCCTGCATGACACTGAAGCTAAACGCTCAGGCCTCAGTGTCGACATGTAACCCGCTTAAACAGTGATATGTGACAACAGCAGCAGGAGGACCAGTGGCCGTTAGCTGTGATTTATTAGCCTGTACTGCAGCTCCTCCAGGATCACAGCACTGACGAAATTGAATGGCTCTGACCTCTCTCCCTCTCTCTGCGTACAGTTTAAAATACTGCAAGCGTGTGTTGACAATACCCGGAAAATATTTTTATACAGTTTGAAAAAATGTCAAAAATTGTGTCATTTTGTTCAAATCATTTCTTTTTTTTTTTACTTTTATGGCTGTTGAAGATTTTAAACGGAATATATAGGATTTTTTCCACATTATAAGGTAAAATTTGTTTTGCCCCAGTACAGATCTATTGTAAAAGCTCTTAATAATAATGCCTTAGTCGTATATAGTGCTTTTTCTAATGCTCATTTCCAGTTTTGTACATTATTCATTCTCTTCACACTCTGTAGTGGTAAGATACTGTTATAGCCACAGATGCCCTGGGGCAGACTGACGAACGCAAAGCTCCCAATCTGTGCTATAGGCCCCTCCGACCACACAAGGCAATGTGGGCGAAGTGTCTTGCAGTGTCTTATCCTCTGTGAACCAGGAAGCAGGCTAAAACTCTGTTCTGTCCTATGAAAGTTATGAAATGCCCTTAAACTCATTGCAGTGAATAATTTGGATGGTAGGAATGCATGAGGAATATGAGGAATATCTTTAGACCATTCCAAACCATTTCAAATGATTTTGTTTTTCACATATTAATAGGTAAAGTGCCTTTAGGAGGAGTGCTAGCCTTGTCCTGTAAAATGTTTGAACCTTAGATCTCAGTATCAGTGTCTTTTTTATGGAAAAGAGAAGAGAGATTGGGAAATAGAACGTGTGGCTTTTAAGGGATTCATGGAAATAGCTGAAGTAGAGGTAATTAGTGAAGCATATCAGAGGAGATCGCTCTGAAGAGGCCGAGATGAGGAGTTTTATCTCTAGCGATTACGGGGACAATGGCTCGGATTCAGATAATGGAGCCTGTTTCGCTTCATCTAATTCAGTCCCTTTGTAAAGTGACCCTGACTCTTTCTGTGCCTTCAACTTCCACTTCTCATTTTGTTATCACTTCCTCCTAACAGCCAGGAAGACGTGTGCCCCAGCGGAGTTCGCCTGCTTCAATGGCCAGTGTGTCCCGGGCCGCTGGAGGTGTGATGGTGAAGTGGAGTGTCCAGACGGATCTGACGAGGCTGAGGAGACATGCAGTAAGTGTCATGTTTTAAGTCAGATGCCCTTACAGATGAGACTCTTTATATGGGCTCAGGTTACCGCACAATGTAAATACGACGTGTGGCAATATTGTGGAAGAGTTAGTTTGCTTAACATGATCATTTTTATTTGGAACCACAATTGGATGGTGATATTCTCCCATTTAATTATCATTTTCATTTTGCATTATGTAATTTGGGAAGAACCTTGTAGTAAATCACCACGGGATAAAATAAATACATAAAATAAATATACATGGCGAGCCAGACACGCGCCAGATACTTTCTGTTTGAATGCAGGAGCATCTGGGACTCCATCCAGTCCAATTCTTGTCAGTTTTTTTGTATACATCATTCAGAATGGAGAAAGCTTTTCTTAGTGAAGTATTGGTAACGTGTGTTCTTGTGAACTTCGTGATGTAATGAAGTTGAGTTTTGATGATTTCGTAGTGCACTAGCTGTTAAAATGTCTTGTAGCACGCAAATCTCCAACTCAAAAATACACAGTTTGTAAATTTAGACTCTTGTTTCCACCATGGCTACCCCAGAGTGCCTGGTTGTTTCGAGCCTGATTAAGAGTACTGGCCTTTTGCCCATCACACCTGGGTACACTTTTATGCCTTCATCTACCTGCTTCCCGGTCGTGTGCAGAGCTTTATCCTAATGTGCTCCTTATCAATGCTGTGGCAGTGCAGCGTGTGTCCACCCACACACCCTGTGCTGAGTGCCGTCTGATGCTGTCTGATGCTGAGAGCCACAGAGGCCTCCATTACCTGTGCGGAGCCGTTAGTGCCCTGGATTTGTGACTGTTTTATTGTTAGCCTGTGTCTCACTCGCCCACACTCTTTTCCTTATGGAGAGTTAGCACAGGTCACCTCACTGCAGACAAATAGATAAGACAAACAACATGCCTTTATCTAGTTTTGTTACCTTTAGTAGTGAACCATTTAATTGACTGCTTGAATTATAAGGTCTGAACATCTAAATGGGTTAGCAAGTAAATCACAATCCACAATATGATTCATTAATTACAATACAGGTACATTATTATTATCATTACATTGCATTACGTTATATGCATCATTATTGTTTTAAATGCAGTCACAACTTATGGTGCTAAAGATGTACCATTTCACCTTTCTAGTGGAGGGTCCATCACCTGCTTATCTCCATGGACGTTAAGTAAGTTAAATGCCATACTGTGGAACTTTCAGGCAAAGCAATAATATCTCCAAGACCATCCAAAGTTACATAGTGCACCTTTAATTCATCACTGAACAATAACAAATTGAAAGGTATTAATTGTTTATAATTACTTCTAAAAGTGATCATCCATTATATGAAATATGAAAATGTGTAAACAATGCAAATAAACAATACAAAATACTACAGTTAGCCTTAGCCCCAAGCCTGTGTTAAGTAAATAAAAAGAGTTGTATCAATAGCATTAAGAAGGCACACACTGAGCGAACTTTGATTACGATTTGTGGTTTCTAGTGGTAAGACATATGACATGATTTGTAACACAAACACAGGTACCTTTGATTGGTCATGGTGGTGTGGGTCAGTTTTATGAATTATCTTGCATAACGTGACAAAGCCTTTTATGTGACCTAGAGAAAGTGGAGTCTCCACAGAATCTCACACACAGATATTGAGAATCCAATTAAAGATGAATGAAGGAAGGATTCATCTCTTGGCTGCAGATTAGACAGAGAGAGATTTTGATCAGAGGAGTTGAAGCTATTTATATGGAAATTCAAACATGGCTTTTAACACCAGCTCAGAAAATGTTTTTAGGCAATTTCTCAAACAAGAATCTCTTAATCAATCTTAAGTATTCCAAGCTGCTAAAAATGTTGTACTCTTGTAAATAAAGTTAGCTCAAAGTCACAATGCGTTTCCTGATCTCTTGGTTAAATAGATGTACTGAAATATTGTATATTTACCACTTTTCCCATTTCAAAATATTTTTAATGGTAAAATAGGAACTTAAACAAAATTTGAGCAATGAGTATTTATAATTGGTCCTCTCAGAAAAAGAGGAGTTTCATGGACATAAATTAGACAAAAATTGCACAGAAACTTGTTATAATTTATAATTTAAGCAGACACTTGTTAGAAGGTGTGTTCTGATGAAAATGAGTGCATGTTGTAAATTGATCTTTTGCTTCAAGAAGACATGGATTCCAGTTTGTGCTTCCACTTTATAACATAATGATGTTCATTGCGAAGTTTAAATTATGTAAATCAGAGAGACTGGTGAGTACCACATGCACCACTGTTTAACATCTGCTAATTACATCCGGGCCGTGTGCACCTTAATGCCTCACGCTCCACTTAAGCCTGTTAACCTAGCTGCACAGTCACACATGTTGCCTTCAAGTGAATCTGGTAATTCTTTTGTACTTTTCACTCATTTTAAAGTTGCTCTTTAAACAAATATGGACCCACATTTAGATGTAGCTCCTGGACTGGCTTCTGCCGACATCTCTGCCACAATCTCTTCTGGCTCAGTACACTGATTTCTAATTACACGCTGGAGTAGCGTTACACTGTCACATTAAGAATTTAAATGCAGGCCACACTAAGTTACTTGCGAGGGCTGAAAAATAAATGACTCTAGAGAAACATGTGAAATGCAGAGTTCTTGTATCAGATCTGGAGAAGTGGGGCACTGCAGCCAGCTGTGCCGTCAGCATCTCTGTGGAGGAACCACTCTGTCACACAAGAGTCAAAAGAAAGGAAATGTCAGCTACTTTCTGACAACATCTGCTGTTGTGAGCACAGGCAGCGAGCTTGTCCGCTCCCTCTTTGCTTTGTAATGTCTCCATATAATGTGGGCTATAATCCACCGAGACTGAGTGGGTGGCAGGGACCAACAATAAAGAACTGACAAGATGAATGCAAACAGTGAGTGAAAAACTCCACTTTGATACAGGACAGAAATCCAACCACAAGTCACAAACTACTATAGTGTTGTTCCAATTTAAAAGCCCAGATAGAAACTTTTTTTACACCATTATTTCTTTCTGAAACTTATTTTAACAGTGAATACAGTCTATAGTATGCCAACATATGTACAGTATGTGACACATTTTTAACAGGCAATAAAGACCACAATGAAAATATTGTACTACTATGTACTATAGTAGTACTATGTACTATGTATCTAAGTATTCATACTCAAATGAACAAATGTCTAGTTTCTATAGTAGTTTTGGTATAAATGTAAATGTAACTGTGTAATGATTTTTGACAACCCTAGTCTGTGATCTCTTAATAAAATATCACCAAATAAAGTATCAAAATTTGAATAGCAACTAGTGCTGTCAATCGATTAAAATATTTAATCGCGATTAATCTCATGAATGTCATAGTTAACTCGTGAAATTTATCACACATTTTTGTCCCTTGAATCGTCATTTTAATACTCTTATCAACATAGAAAAGTGGATCGGCTTGATTTGTTTTTTTGTTTTTTTTAATTGCAAACCATAACAATTGTCAGTGAGACACTTTGTGTTCGATGTTTCACTCTCATGTTCCACGTTCATGAAGTGCTCTGCAGTAGTGTGAGTGAAGTGCTTCTCTTCTGTCTTCATCACAGTCAAAGTGTCTGAAGTTCCCACTGTGGGTGAAATAATGTGCTGTGACCCTGAGGTAGTTCTCAGTACTGAGGGACCTCCAGTAATCTCCAGTTAGAGCGACTGTGTTTGTCTGTCCCAACGCCTGCTGTACTAGAGGCGCACTCACGCTGGGACTTTTGGGCCGTGCTCGGGTGCGGTTGCCTGGGGTTCTGTGGCTCACGTTCGCACCTGCACGGCCGGGCTGCAGCCGATGGCGTTGTTGCATGGCGCTGTTTGTTTGCATGACGCACGGCAGAACTGACGCTTTTGGAGGAGAGGGTGGATTCAGCGGTCTATTGACGGATGGGACCGATGTGGGTCCTGCTACGGTGTGCGCTCCTCCGTGGGTTTGTGGATGTGGTGGCGACAGGGCTTGTGTGGTGAAATCGTGCGTGTGTACGTGCATGGGTGGCCATGCACGTACGCACGCTTTGACCCACCTCCTCCAACTGGGACTTCTCAGTTTCGTACAAATTGTTTTCCTTTGTGTTTATATCTGGATCCAGTAGTTTTTCTAACATTACTAGCAGTGGGCACATCTTATGAAAAAAATAGTTCAATAGGACACAAAGAGCGGTAATCTCGCGAGAAAAAAACGCTGTTAAAATTGTTTTGCACTAAATTGTTAATAGTGCGATATTTTTGACAGCACTAATAGCAACACTTCATCACTCCTAATGTAAAGCATATTTTCTGTTTATTGAATATTTTAAAATTGAGACACCTTCTTGGTTGCAATGATGACCTGGCATGTTTGATTAGATTGGAGAGCCTTAGAGCACCAGGAGGCATGTCGTTGGCTGTAATATCCCTGGAAATGAGCAAAACATGTCAGATTATCTTTGCCACTTTTACATCTCATACATTTGGATCAATGCCAGGGTAAGTGAGCTCGCTGACGTTTTGACTTGTACTGTTTTAGAGAGCGTTAAGGACAAATTATTTTTTAATTAATTATGTTTCATAAATTGCCTAAAATCCTAGTGAATGTTAAAGCTGTATAATGTTTAATTGATTGGCATGTGTAGTGTACACATCTTCCTTAAAAAGAAACAATTATAGATATTTCTCTGAAGACACTTCTAATATGTTCCTCTAAAACCACTTTGCAGAAAGTGAGCTTCACAGTCCTCTGAGAGTTTTTCTAATTATTCTGTCATATAGGCCTCCATCTATATTGACCTTTTTAATGAGGTGATGAGTAAGACTGTACTGTACAGTTTTCAGCCTCATAAAGCCAGATTTTATATTGATTTCAATTTAGACTTAGATTTCTTCTAATGCATTTTCCCTTTCTCATGTTTAGTATTCAGAAGCTGTGAAATCTACTTTTTGTGTATCTCGGGTATCAGAAGATTCGCACAGTTAGTTGACAAGCAGCATGTGTGCTTGGCTGTAGTGAATCTATCATTTACAGCGCTGGACAGAGCCGCACTGAGCCAGACTAATGAAGCAGTGACTCACCGCAGTCACTTTCTTCCACTCTGAGGCAGAAACAGCTCACAGCACTGATGTTAGTCTAACTTTCTTATATTGTCAGGCATGCACCTATCTGTGACTGGTTTGGGTTAAGTCTTTTTAATACTTGTACAAATGGATTGTAGAATGCTCACAAACTGGCTTAGAAGGCTCAAGTTGTTGAAACTTTGAAACGAAATTTTTAGTACAAGCTTTAAGAAATTACTCACCACTATTGCTGTTGCAGGATTTGCAGAACCAGTTGTATGTTTTTTTCACTAGTGTAGTTCTAAAACTAAACTAAACATGGCCCGATCTATCTAACACAGATCAAAATCATATAGAGATTTAAAGCTGTATCAGAACTTAACATGGTTAAAAAGGACAAAAAATTAAACTTTGCATTAGAGATTCATGTCAAGATAAATTGGTCAATTGATAATCGTAATTAGTGAGGTCACAATATAATTGTGACCGTTTTAGAAGAAAAAGAAAGTAAACCTACATAAAGCACTCTTTAATCTGGCTATCTATCTTTATTTTGTCATTTTATTAAATAAAAATATTATCTATTATGGTCATGATTGTTGATGATGATTAATTGGATTGTTATTGTGACACCTCCACCTTAAATCCTAAAGCTCGTCATTGTACTGTAGTCACACACTGGGAAGGGTCAAATGCATAGGACATTTTCTTAGATCAACAAAGTTTGCCTATACCCATGACTTAGAGAGCTTTTTACCTACAAACGCACTAACTTTGTAAAATCAGTTGCAAGTCTTTCACCAATGTTACACACTGAAGCAAAGAAAACCATCTCTGTTGACCCCTCCACTGCCAGGCCTTGGTTTACACACCTTTGTCCAGTTGATTTCTCAGTGATTTTCCTGAAAGGCCTTGTGTCCAGAGCAGAGCCTGACAGCAGTAACAAGGTCAAACCCTGGCGCTCAATATAAAAGTAAATCATTACTCTCTGACTGTGTTGGACCCAGGACTGCACAGGTCTTGTAAAAGGTTATGAATTGAAAGCGGATCTCCTGCCAAAACGCCACAGCGGAGATGAATTTCCATTTTTCACTCTGGCGGTAAACAACCCGTCGGCCTCGACAGCAGTTTATCTGTGAGTAATTGGCTTTTACCGTCTCGTCTCCTCCTTGAGCACAAACCCATCACCTGTGTCTTTATAAAATCACTACTTTAATACTCAATATCATCTGTGGTCTCTGCGCTGCACGCTCAGGTTTGGAGTTCTGTTCAAAGGGAGAGGGTCCTACCATTTCCTCAGTCAATTTACATTCGGAGCCAGTTCCTCTGCTGTCATCCACCATCTTTTCACTCACTGTGGAAGGCTTTGATATATCTGAAGGAGAATTCTTTCACTGTCCCTCAGCAGATTTTTCCTGTGCACTATCCACAGGGGCTGTTTTGTGCTTTTTTTTTTTTTTTTTCAGCCATCTCTAGGACAATGTGTTTACAACTTTTAACTGTTTAAAACTTTATTTGACTAAAAAGAAAATGTAAAAAAAAAGAAAGTAATTTTTTATGGTGCTTGAATAAAGTGAACATCGATTTGATCCATCAGTGTATTGTGACTGAAGTTTTACCTGGCCAGCCAGAAACACATGCTTTGACAAAACTTTACAAAGATGAGTGGATCTGAAGCCGTGTCCTGCCTCCTGGATTTCAGAGGATGTGATTGACAGGTAAAGTAACCAATCAGAAGACACATGCTCCATTTGCGTCAAAAACAAACATGGCTGCTTACATGTAAAAAAAGGGGGAAAAACAACATAAAATACTGAGAAACAGATTTTTGCAGAATCAGCAATTGAAGCACCAAACTATTATTTATATCACATAAAAGGGGACAATAGAGGGTGAATATTCCCCGTCCTAACTTGAGATGATCCAACCACAGCTGCTAAGGCTGGTCAGGCAAACTGAAGTAGACAATAGGTGAAGTGTCTTGTCCAAGGACACAAAGTCATTGGTTCAAAGCGGGAATTTAACTAACTAATTTAAATTACTATCCCGCTTAACCTCCTTTGCTTTGACTACCACATAATGTTTAGTTGTGTTCCATGTTAACAAAACAGTAATTAAAATTCTAAGGACTTGTTTTGTTCTCCACCAGTTGCTGTCTTTTAAATTGTGTTTGTGTGGATTATGTTTTGACAAGACGAGTCAAAGACAAATTATACCTACCTGAAATAACAATGTTGTAACAATAAAACCACAAACGATAATTTAGCTTTTGGTTGTGCGTTGTCAATGGCCTTTTCTGGATTTAGAGTAGCTTTCTGTTTGCTTTCTGCATTTGCATTTCTCTCTCTCTGCTCCCTCTCCAAGTGTTCTCTGGTCCACCCATGGATCTATTAAAATAGCTGGATAGGGTATTCCTGGCTTGTAGCTGTCTTGAGTTGGCGTAGTGGCCTCTCACTGGTACTTCAGCAAAATAATCCCTATTGCCCAGAAAGGATTTTTCCCATAGAGCGCAATGTAATCACAAACTGCTCGTGTTCGGCTGACAGGGCACCTACAGTTTGCGTGCATTTGCGTGTACCTGCTTGAGAAATGAGCACTACTGCGCATGTTCAATGGGCAGGGAGCCACCAGAAGTATGGGCTAGGCTAATCTAGGCCCATTGACTTGAATGGACGGCCATGTTTGGGCCCCGGGGCTTGGGCCCATCCTCTCCCTGACCTCCTTATGCTACAGGGACAGGCACATACCTGGACTGGAGCTGGGCATCACGGTTTACTTCACCTAACCCCTTTTTCCTTCCGAGTTAAATAGTCTGTTCCCTCATTAATCCTCACTGGTTTCAGCTTCCTGTTTTCCTGCGATTTGTAGTATTTTGTTTGTTTGGAATAGCCATTTACTATGGCGATAGTCTTAATTTTTCATCACTGTGAAACCCATGGGTAGCCTCAGTACTTAAATGGCATATCCTTAGATAGTAGTGAGAGCCTATGTATACTATAAGTCTGTAGTATTCTGGCATAACAGACTGGTGAAAAGAAAGAGAGATTATATTTTCATACCTTTTCACACCTGTTACTGTGAACATCTATAGCCGATATTGTAGTTTCTGAGAACCAGGAAGAAAGGGCAAGAATGCTTACTGGATTAATGGAGTTTGACTTAAAGCAACTCATTGTTTTCAGTCTTAGTAATAGTTAATTAAATTAACTATGACTAATCAATTATTAAAATAAGTAAAAGCAATCAGTAAATATTTTCAGTATATATTAACAGTGTAAACACAGGAAAAAATATTCAAAGTACTCTGGTGATGATGATGTTAAGCACAGTTAAAACAGTGCTCTGTTTTTGTACAGCAGTCCAACAAGCAAATTAATTAAAACTGAAGCAAAATTAATTGATTTTATGAATACAACGTGGAATTATCTGCTATAATTCTTACTGTTACGCATTAGATATTCTGGCCATTTCCACATTAAGAGAAATCCATAGTGCAGCTTCACGCCTTCCTCCAATTATTAATTATAGTGATAGAGGAAGGTCTAATTGGTGTAAAACAAATGAGGTTCCTTATCTTAGCATTAGATGTATAATTTAATTTAAACGTAAATTACCTTACCATTTAAAGGGTAAAAACATGGTTCAAATGCTAATTGTAGTACTGAATTTCTGCTGGCAACTGCTGTGTTTACACTGACATAACTGACTGACTGACTGACTGACTGAGTTTTAGTTACAGTCATAAAAATAGCACTTGTAATGAAACATGTCTTCACTTCTGCTAACAGTAACCCACACATTCTGTAATTTCTGTATATAAGCCATTTGAAAATTGAATATAACGGTTATGTTAACGCAGCCATGAGATTTCTTTGAACATCAAACGTTGACAATGCGAATTATATTTCATTTGCTGTGCTTTTCTTATTGGCTGCTTTGGGCTGCGCTGGAAGCTGAGATGGATAATTAACAACATGCCTCATAATAATAAATATAATCTAGATCAAACCCACATTGTGCCAACTCGAGCAGATTGGCATGACATGGAGTGAGAGTGGGCGGCGAGTATTTGTTATATTTCACAATCTTTCTTCATCTCTAGCCCAGACAGTAAAATCAATAGGGCAGGAGTTGTGGTTGAGTTTTAACCTCGTCTTGGGTGCAATTGGATGTCTAGCGATGCCACCCTTGTTCCTGTTATGCTGGGCCATAGACGTCCACTGTAATCTCACTCTCGATGTGATTTGTTTCGACAGGCAAACAGACATGCCCCCCGGAGAAGTTCGACTGTGGGGGTGCCACCAACAAGTGCGTGTCCCTGTCCTGGAGGTGTGACGGAGAGAAGGATTGTGAGAATGGAGCCGACGAAGAGGACTGTGCTGCTGGTGAGCGTTTATAAGTGAAAACTGCTTACAACAAAGTTCTGCTAATCACATTGGATTCCAGCAGGGATGTTTGCAGCTGATGTCATCAACGTTCCCTGGGAGTGTGAGGGCTAGACACTAGAAGTTGCTATATGACAGTAACATTCTGCATTTTAACAATGTTCATTTTTAGATTTTTAGATACTAGTCTATATCAAAATAATGAACAGTTATGAATACTGACATATATGTATAATAAGAGCACAAAATAATATAAAAACAACAAAAAATGTGTTAAAAATTCAGTTGTATATAAAAAAGATAATCTAAAAAGTCAGGACAGTAATTCTTAACACAGGCTGATCACTAAATCATGTCAGTTTTGAAAAAAACTTATCTCAAATTGATCATTGTATAACCTTAAAGAGACATTGAGACAGAGTAGTTTGAAGTGAATTCAACTGAAGCTTGTGTAGCAATACCTGGAGCTCTGTGATATTTTCTCTGTCGCTTCAGTTCTGAATTGAGCCTTTGTCACTGAAGTCCTCACAACTCTCAAAAATGACATCACCTCCCACTTAGCCAATCAGACGTGTTTGTGACGGCTCCCCCACCCCCACAGCCTGAAGGGACTATCCTTGCCCTACTTCTGAAGTGCCATGAAGAATCGCCTTCTCCTTCTCTATTGCTCCCTTGCCTCCTCGTGTCAAAGAAAAGCGACTGATGCTTAAAGAGGGTGTGGTATTTGTGTTTGGTATTTGTGTTTAAGTAATGTACAAAAAACGAACACGTGGTAGAAAATGCTCTAGAGAAAGGATATCCACTTACTATTATTTTATTTAAAAGAGTGTTGTTTTTCTCTTGTTTGCTCCCTCGCAGTTGTTTGCATATGTGTGGGAGGAAGTAAAGTCTGGCCTTTCATTTATATATTGGCTTTTAAAAAATTGCACGTTTAGCCAAAGCATGAAAAATCACGTGCAGTTTAAAATGTACATTACCCTTTTTCACGCTTTCACGATTTCTTCCTACTATAAGACTTTTAGAGGCTGCAAAGTGGCCCGTCAATTCCTGCCTTACTCAAAGTGGCCCCACACACATGCCAGGCAAGTGTTAGTGATTCATCGACTTTAGATCTAATGCCTTCTTAGCTTAGATGGCTTTTTACTGCACTGCCCATTGAGACGCAGTCTAGCCTGTGCTAATCCTTTTCTTCATTCTAATGTCTGTATTGATGCAGCAGCTGTAAGCCTCTCTAGTGGCGACAGGGGGCAGGTATGAGGCAGCCCCCTCCTCCCTCCACCCTAGTCAAGTCTCTAGTCTAAACTAGTCTCAATTGCTTTTGTTTTTTACATAGAGATATAAAGATCCATAGTTTTAAACTATTCATGAACCAACCTGAACCATCCCAAATGTATCAGGAGGCATTATGTAGTTAGGCTGAACAGAGGAGAGAAAGATAGCATCCGTAGTTTATTTAAGTGCCACTCAGGTTGCTTTATCTAAACCTGGGATGGATAGCAAAGCTTATGTCAGGGACAAGCTGTCTCAGGATATTACTGCTATTGCTAAACAGGTGTCTCAAAATGTGACTTTTAGATTTTTCATTTGTCTGCGTATTCTTGGCACCTTAATATCAGAACCTGCTTTCCGTCTTCCGTAGCAGAGGTATTTCAGTGTACATAACTTTTGCGTAGCCCTCACAAATCCTTTGGCACTTTGCCTGTATGCACAGCTTTAGGGCAGCTTTCTCAAACTGCAAAGCAAAGCAGAGTGGGCTCCTATCGCATAGCCAACACGCACTCAACTCAAAGTGTATTATAGCAACGAGTCTTGTCTTGTTTAAGTTCTTAAAATCAATATTGAACGCCCTTTTTATTTTATATTTGAAAACAACAAATAACCACAATCCACTTCACTGGTCTGTGGTCATGTGGTTACGGCTGTACCTATTAAAATAGATGTCCAAAGTTATTCTTCAACTTTTCTAATGTATTCTGATTATTTACTGTGATGATTTACTTTGAGTTACTTTGATGATTTTCTTGAATCATCAATTTTTCTTAGACGGCACACAGAGATCTCATTTTGACTCTAGGACTTGCTTTTACAATATATCTGCACTGGGTAGAAACAAAATTTGATACAGCTGCTTTCATATTGCCGCTAGTTGGTTGCAGTGATGCCAGGTACACGGTTTTCCCACGCAGTAGAGCGACTTTTTAAGAGCTGCCACTGGTGAAAAATGTTGTTTGGCCAGAGGTATTTTCCACGTAAAATGTATTGATTTTTTAATAAACCTATTGAAAGTCCTCAATTCCGTGACAAATCTTCATATTCACAGCCATCCGCGCTCTGTGGATATTCTATTTGTATAAATGCACTGACAAATCCAACCACACTGTATGTACCGTGGGTTTTTTCAGACACTCTTGTGTGGGTTGGGTTGGTAAAGGTTAGCTGTAGCATAAAACGTATACACACTATATGTCAAAACAGCAGACATTTTCACTTTAAGTCCAATACTTTGAAAAGAACGAACTGATGCGGGTTTGAAAAAGTGCCTGAAGAACAATAGCAACTGCGAAACAATGATAGAGTAATTAGTGTCCACTTAAAGTGGATGTGTCTGTAAGAGCTGCAGACGGGAGCCTTCAGATCTCTCACACTGGCAGTCAGGGCGCTTGGAGAAAGGGAGGAGTGCAGGAAATTACCCGTTGGTTTGAATGAGACTTGGTGCGTTAGTTGCGGGCTCGCTGCTGGCACCGGGGCAGGGGAGCGCACTTCAAAGCAGCGGATAACACAGCTGTATGTTTGGGTAAAAGGAGAGGAAAGGCAAACCAATGATAAATGCTTCAGCAGTGGCTCGGCAGTCCTGTGTGCAGTCGCCTATGGGATCAGTGAGATACAGAGGGCACTTGAAACTTACATTTTACTGTACAGTAAAAGAAAACTGATATAGTGTGAGCTATCGAAGACGAAGTTTTAAAAGAAACAGAAACACTTCATCCAAAATAACCAATACAGCAGGCAGATTGTTATAGCAGTTATAGCAGTGTCCTTATACTCTGACTGACAAGCTAATAGTTCAAACAAAATGTGTAAAATGTGATACAAAATGTTTGACCCTGTAGTGCATACATTTGAACTTTTGTATAATACAATAGCATTGAAGGCCTTTATTTTGATTCGACCAAAAAGTGGTTTTACACTCCTTGAATAACATCAAAAATTTCATTATCATGAATTTGTTTTTAGCTACTCCATCTGTCAGGAGTAAAACTGTTCCTTAAGGGTGCACTAAGTAGCTTTTCTGTAAGAGGGTCCACACCTGCTTGTCTCTATTGAAACATTATTGCTTTTCTTGGAATGTTCCACAATATGGCATTAGAATTATTTACATGGAGACAAGTAGGCAACACCATTAGGTCTAGTTACTGGTCAGACCTGTACAGAGTCAATCCCACTCACAACACGTATTTGACAATTTTAACATTTTTAATACTAAAATTGAGTTGGATAGATACAGAAGTTTAATGCCATAACGTGGAACATTTCACACAAAGCAGAAACATCACAAGCAGGTTGTGGACCCTCCCTTCCATTTAGTTAGATAAGATAAGTTACACCTTGATCTTTTAAAGATTGAAAAGGTGTGCATACTCTAAATTGTATTTAGTATACAATTATCTTAACACAGTTTTGTTTTCTGTTAAAACTTACTGTCTGCAAAATCCTCACAGGCTGGTTAAGTAAATCTTTCCAAGCCTTTTCCTTAATTGAGTCATCCACATGGTGAATAATGCATTAGGTAGAAAGAGGCTCTCAGTAGAGGAAGTGCTCTGTGATCAGCATTACTTTCAGTCACAGTGAAGGAGGGGTGGTAAGAGCTGTGTCCTCAGTCTGCACTCAGGTGGAGTTTAATGTAGAGTCAGTGTCAGGGCATCCCTCCTGTGCACCGCTGTCTCCTGGGATGGGACACACTGACAGCAAATAGGAGTCTGAGGTCTACTTCAGAACAGCTCGTAGTTGTGTTTAGGCTTTTTCCCATGTTCATTTTTCAGATGATTTGGTTAGTACAGGTGAACTGTGTACTGAACTGTCAGTACCTGCTCCTTTCACAGCTGTGCTAAAATGAACAGAAGGCTCCAGATACACACTGTGCCACTGTGCAGGGCCCAGGTTACTCAGTCATTTTATTCTCTGTGCAGTACTTTGTATGGCTTTACAGCTAGCTTTATGACAGGCAAGGTGCAATCCCATATTACAGGTTTAGTCTATCTATTTAATGATAAGTTCTGAACTTAATGGCTTAATGATACATTTTTATTTGTTACTGCTTGTGAACATTGACAGGCTAAAGCTCCTGTTTAAATCTGTATTGGTCAAAACTGTTAAAAACACATTTACAAAAGCTCCTGCTGACCTTCTGCTAATAAGTAAGTACTTAAAACAACAAAGTACTATTTTTCCTTCCGCTGAGCAAATAAACATATCAGATGTAGTATCCACCATCTGACCATAGCTTCATATGTATCCAGGGCTAGCACTGGTCCTGTGGTGTTGTTGTGGGCTTTTTCACACGCTCATCCCTGCGCCTGACTCACACGCCACACACTCATCAGCCCTAATGCGAAGAGAGCGACCAGTCAACTCTTGCCTCAGCACTGGTTGCCGCTAGCAACAATCTTCTATCATCATTGCTGCCAGAAAAACACTAAAGTAGGTTATGCGAGACGAGAAGCCTTTGCTTTCCACTCAGCTAGTCAAAGTAATGTTTTTCTTCTAAATGAGGTGAGGGCTCTGTCGGAGTTTGAACCCAGTACAGCTGAAAATGTTTGTACTTTTCTTTTGCAACGTTGTTCAGTGTGTTTAACCTTAATCTCAGTTCAATTTTAATACTGTACATGCAAACACAATGTGTACATTCAATCCAGCATTAAATATGAATGAATGAATATAGAGAATATCTATCTATAGAATATCTACAATGGGAGATAGTATTCAAAGTGCTGTAGTGTCAACCTGGCCCCAGTACAAAGCTGTGTCTCCAGCGTATCAAGGCCACTGTAGCACATCACTAATGCTCGTCCCTTGTGTAAAAGTACAGAAGTCCGTTGGACCTGTTTAATTATTCAGTGATAGATTAATGTGAGAATGAGGATGGATCATAACAGGAGGTAGTTATAAAGCACATCCCGATCTGAAGTAGCTGGTTTACTGTAATATTCATGAGTTAAATGCCATGCCATGTTCAGCTGTATATGAGACACGTGTTTAGGTTTGATTTGCCTTTATGGTGTGCTCATGTATGACAGATCAAATCACAGCTGTTCCTTTTACACAGTCTAAGTAGGACACATCTTCAGACCTTCTTATGGTTGTGGGTGTTTTGTTATAAGAGTTGTGGAATGATAGTACATATATGTTGGTGTGTGGAGGCATAGATACATACGTACAGTGCATACTGTGTATTTCCATTTTATTTTTACATTATTTATTTAAACTGGTGCATTATTCATTACATTGAGTTTCTTAAGCAAAGTCTTCTTCATGGTGTCTTTATAATTATTCAGTTTTAATTTCTGTTTTGTCTGAGGGTGCTCTTCTCTGTCTGTAAGTATGCTCAAGAACTGCCTATCACGATAACATAACAAGTGTGATATATTACTGTAGTAAATAAAGATGATAACAAAATATTAAAACCAAACCATAAAGCAGAATTATCCCCCAAAAAGTATTCTAAATGTGCAATGTGTTATCATGACAAGCCTGTCCATGACCACTGCTTGCACACTTTTTTCCTTTTGTATATTCAAGCTTGAGTTTTACTTTGGACATGTTTGCATACATTTTCAGTGAGAAAGTAGTACCAAGGTGTAAGCAACATTATATTACACTACCTATCCACGTATTAGGGCTGAACGATTTTAAGAAAAAATTTAATTGCGATATTTCTGGCAAAAATTGCAATTTCGATTTTATCCACGATTTTTTTCAGTGCACATGAACATTCGCAAGCATCAGAGAAACTTACATCATACCATTCAAACACTAAATTCCATAACTGTAATGCAAGAATGAAAACGCATGTGGCTCTTTCATCGTTCTGTTGTGGCTCCCTGTGACTTTGGAAAATAATAATGAGTATTTAATTACATTGTATTTTTATTTTAGTTTGTTCGTTTTTAAATGTAAATCTAAAATTGTAGATAATGGTACTCTTGTAACATTTAAATAAAACGTTTTTAATATTTTTGTCGCTCAAAACGTGCGTCAAAGCCGAGACTGGTACACAATGTACACGCGATAAAATGATGACGGAACACAGAAGCAGACGCATTTTTGGTTCTGCGGGTGGATAATTTAAGTTTGGCTTTTTATTTCCTACGAGGAGGACTCAAATAATAATGTGTTTAATGCAGCTTTGCGCACGTTTGTTTACGTTATACAGAAGCGAAACTTAAAACCACATGGCTCATTTGCATAAACTAGAAGCGCTGAAAAAAACAGCTCGCTCCTTGTGCCGCTGATGCGGTCAGCTTCTGTCGACTAAAGGGCAGGACTCAGTGGAATATGCGTGTTCTTTCTGTGACTGAGGGATGTTCTGCCTATGGTGAGTCTGTTCTGTGCTTCTATTGCGTTGGAGATGGTTCATGTTAAACTTTTCAGAGATTATACGTGTGCAGGTCGTACGTGTGCAGCGCAGTTCTTTATTTCACTCATGCACTTTATTTATGTTGCTACTGTTGTGATGAAAAGACTGAAAGGTGTAAATAATTCTCTTAAGACTCGCGTTAAGAGCTGTAGTGGAGTTGCCGACCCCTGCACTAGACGTTTCACTGGACTTTCTCGCCGTGCACTCGTCATGCAAATGCGCATATGGCGGTATAAATTGGTCGTGTTTCCACTGGATGTGGCAACTTTAGCACGACGTGTTTTGCACAGCACCTGTTTCTGATGTTCGTCTGCAGCCTCAAACCCGAAATACTGAAAAATGACCGACGTGCTGTTTTTCTTTGGGTTCAAAACCCCAGACTCCGCTTCTGCTCCCGCTAAAGTCATTTCTGAAACTGATGACCAGCTGATTGGAGTCGAGAACACGTGATTTGTGCTGCCGCTTCTGATTGGTGAGCTGGAGTCGAGAACACGTGACCTGTGCTGCCGCTTCTGATTGGTGAGCTCAGCAGCGCGGCAGGGAGGCGACGTACACGTGTGAAATAGTTGACGAAACAAAACCTGGGTCAGTTAGGAGCGCTGCAAAAAACCGTGGCTTGAAACGATCCCAAAATCGTGTTGTCTGAGATCACGATTTTCGGTCTAAAACGATAGATCGTTCAGCCCTACCATGTATAGAATGTAAAACAGTCCCTTTCAAAGCACTTGCTGTTATTCCCCCCTGGACTTAATAGATATTGTTGAATTTGTCCTAGTCCCTGCCATGGTGTCTTCATTCTGTCAGCTCATAGTGGGAAAGCTGAGCCACAGTGGTTTTATCCAGATAAAGTTAAGACGTGAGACAATAGAATGTCTCACGTGCTGTGGTACAAACTGATACTTTATACAGGAAAAGGGAATGTCAAGGTCCAATATGCTCTGACCTTTATGTGTTTTTTTAGGTGTACAGAGCTGGATCTGATAGGAGATGTTTTCTTATTAGCGGCACAAAAAAAAGTGACTGTAATGGCAGCATAGCAGGAGTGGCGTCTTGCTGAGAGATGCTATCGCAGAATGGAGTTCCATCATTTTCCCTCTATTCCTCTCCCTCTCTGCCAATACAGAAGTAACAAATTTACCTGAAAACTTTTTTGCTCACTGTTGGTCTTGATTTTTGTCTTATTTCTTTTTTCATCAAGTTGTGTTATGTATTTCCCACAACAAAACATCAGCACATTGTATTTGAGTTTTATTTTCTAACTTGATATTCTACTTTAATGGACTTGTGAAGTGTTGACATTTCAAGATGTTCTTTTTAGTGTGCTTACTTGCCAAAATTAGATTTTATGTATATTTTCAGTTTTTCTTCTCTGAAAAATAAGAATTGTGTGTGATTAGTGTTGACATGATATTTCAAACTGATTTTGATACAAGGTTTGATACTCAGTACCAATTTTGATACCATAATGATATTCAAAAGAGTAATTCATGCCCCCCTATACCAGTTCTAATATAGATCAAGATCATTCTAACATTTTTATGGAAAGGTCAAATTCTGTCTTATTTATACAGTTTATGTCAGTATTGATACTTGATTATATGAATTTTGATACTAGGGGGATGGAAAACCACCAGTTCATTTGTATGTGGGTATTGACTAATTTGACAATAGTAGCACCTATATCAACAAAATCTCTCTTTTTTATGCCTCTCCAGATGCCAAAGCCTGTCCAGATGGTGAATTCATGTGTGCCAATCGAAAATGCTTGGCCGCTGTGTACGTGTGCGATGGCGACGATGACTGTGGGGATGGGAGTGATGAACTCAAATGTACTTCTCCCAAAACCTGCGGACCCAACCAGCTCCGGTGCAACAGCTCCGAGTGCGTCCCCCTGATGTGGAGCTGTGATGGAGACCCCGACTGCTCGGACAGTTCGGACGAGGGGCCAGAGAGGTGTGGGGGAGAGGGTGTCCCGTACATTAACAACCGAAGAGCCAACTGCACTGAGGGGGAGTTCAGATGTGCCAACGGAGAGTGTGTAAGGCTGAGCTGGAAGTGTGATGGAGACCAGGACTGCAAGGACAAATCAGATGAGATAGACTGTCGTAAGTAGACATTTTGTATTTATTTCTTGCTGTACATCAAAGGTTAAGATCTGTGTTGTAACCAAAAGCCTGGCAGATCAGTGGAAATTGATTTTTGAGGACTAACTACAGCTGGAATGACTTACATATGGGAAGATTTACAAAGCCAAAAACATAAATTATTCATGGCAGGGCTCCAGCCTCCATTGTGAAGTATCATCAAAGAAAATATTTGTCTTTCCAAGCACCAACAGTTATATAAGTAAAAGCATATAACAGGAATATTCCAGGGCTAATCTGGGGTTAAACCAGGTCTAAAAGTGGACTACATCATTTCCACTGCAGTTTTAAACAAGTTATTGTCCGAAGATAGCAAGAAGTAGAAATACATTAACACAAATACTGTATACTGAAAAGCTGTCCAAGTACCACCTGAAGATGGTAAAACACTGATCTAGAATAAATAAAGCTTTATTTACAAATGCAAAAATGTCAGTTTGTGGAAAAGCTGATGAAAGTAACTAACTTTCTGAGATTAAGAAGAGTCAACAGGCCTGGTCCCCTGGTGTCAAACACCAGCTCCTGTTGAGACTACATAATGTAATGTCATTACACAACAATGTATTTATGGATTACTATAACTGACACATTGGTCAACCTGGATCATGCGGTGCTTATAATATGATGGGATTTATTGATGTACAACATTCAGAGAAATGCATTGGACCACTGGATTATATGAATTATGACACATTCTTAATTTTTGTTTAGTCTGAACACATAATACTTTCATAATACATTTTAAATACTGTCACAAACTGGCTCAAGGTTTGGACAAAATGGAGTCCACACATGCTGGGGTTGTCACAAATCCATAAAAATGTAAAATGTGACCACCAGGCATGTTTACTTGAACAACAACATGTTTTTCCTCTTGCTTTGTTATCAATTGACTGTCCTTCCTTTGCAGTGTTTAAATTTATTTGTGCTGACAAATGCCTGGTAAAAATGTGGCCTCATGATAAAACAGGTTTTGCTTATTAAATGGTCATGGCTGAAGGAGTCGCTGTCTTCGCTCTGTCTGTGAATCTGTGATAGTTGTAACATTCATTATCAAGACGCCCACATCTAACACCCACAAGTGTCATTAACGCTGCTTCTACAAGGGATATCTGTCTTGTTAGGTTATAGAGAGGTGCAGACATTGTTAGCTTCCTGTGGGGCCATGGTTGTTATAAAGCAGCCATTTTATTTTCCCATGTGTGAAATAACCAGAGCATGAAACATTGACTTATTTGCAAATCTTCAGATCACTCTTTTAAATTGTAGGAGAAGAAAATTAGTTTTTGAATGCGTATGTAGTCCATGTCTGCAGTTTGGCCATTTCATTGAACTGGTACAAGCTCTATCCTGTTACGCCCCCTCTGTCCTGCTTGCCCAGTGATAACACTAAATCATGCAGCCCTCAGCCATGTATATTGCCTTTTAGTGTGGTTTAGAGGAGAGTTATATGGGCACAGGGCCTATGTTGATGAAAAGCTTCTCCAGGTCTGCATTGGTAATGACATTTTCTATAGCGTCCACCTGCCACTCCAGTCTATGTAATATGGAGAATCATTTGTCATATACAGTAGGAGCAGGTTAACTGTTAATGTAGCACCATTGTGTTTTTAAACACCACACACCTTCACTAGAATCATTTGGATAATTTCAGTGCTCGAATTGCTAATCTTTACTGAACTAAAGGTAAAAGGTAGTTGTTAACTTGAAAACTACTGCTACATGACATCACACGGTTGAGCTTTGAAGTAATCACAAGTAACAAACCAGGATTATACTTGTGATTACTTGGCTAAACATGTGTGAATGAAACAAATAACTCCAGGTCTGTTTTTGACGAGGTAACAACATTATAACATGGCTTAAAGCTCACAAGAATCAGTTTTGTGTGATATAGAACCTTTAAACAAGACCAGGAATTTAGCTCATGGTTGAAGCTAAAGGCAGTGACAATCCAGGAAACTGTTCATTTGCACTTTGTAAACATCTGGCATCTTCTATTTGTGGTGTTGTACTGTACACACCAAACGGTAGGAGAACAATTGAGTCGCCTTAGAGAGATTTTCATCCCTATCTCTTTTTCATCTCCACAGCCCTACTAACCTGTCGTCCCGATGAGTTCCAGTGTGGAGACGGCTCCTGTATCCACGGCACCAAACAGTGCAACAAGGTCCATGACTGTCTGGACCACAGCGATGAGACCGGTTGTGTCAACGGTGAGGCTTTTTACCAGTAGTGCTCTACAGTTTCTGCATCTGAATTCATGAAAAAGGTGGTTTATTTTGGATCATAGTATTTTGTTCTTTTTCTGACTGGCTTCCTCTGTCTTCAATGAATAATTTTCTGCAGGAAATTAAACCCGTCTACTGTGAAAATGACATACATGAAAATCATATTACATCTTTGGTTGCTGAATGTTTTTGTGGCTTATGAAATATATCTGAAAAACAGAAGCTAATTTTCATTTCTATTTTTCAGCTACAAAATGCGAGGGCCCCCTGAAGTTTCTTTGTAAGAATGGAGAGTGTATCGACAGCTCCAAGGTGTGTGACTCACACAAAGACTGCAAGGACCGATCGGATGAGCCCAAGAAAGAATGTGGTAAGGATCAGAGCTTTTGTATTTAAATTATAGCAGCACAATTGTGGTCCATTGTATATAAAAGAAATCTGAGCATGTTTTAAGCAGCTCTTGTAACTGTGTCCACTGAGGAAGTTAGTTTCTCTGATAAAGCTCCTCCATACACATACATAATTGCTTTTCACTGAAGGAGCAAAAACAAGGAAAAAGCATGCAAAAAAACTTATAAATCCACTAACATGTGTGTAGAATCCCTCAGTCGTCCAGGTAGAATCCATAGCAAAAGGAGAAATTTAATTTGTCAACAGCAGCTCATCCAAGCTGCTTCTTCAGAACTGAAGAAGCAGCTTGGATGAGCTGCGAAACGTATTCAACCAAATAAACTCTGTCCAGTTGACAAATTAAATTTCTCCTTTTGCTATAAATCCACTAACAGCATATTTGCCCTAAATAAAATTATACACCTGTGCACTAAATTTGTTCACCGTCACTTAATGAGTAGAGCATACAGAAAAAAAAATAGGACTTTGTAAAAGATCTGACCTTTTACTGACCTTGAGGTGACATTACACAGCTCAAGTGGATGTGTGTCAGTTCCACTGCTCATAGCCAAACATGTAACATGGGAGGACGAGCCTGCTCACGTCATATTAACCAGGAATTTATATTTTTGAAGGAAAAGTGGCAGCTGGCAGACTGTACCAACCTTGAGCAGAAGAAGCAAGACCAAAATGTAGCAAATGCAGCAAATCTGCTGCGTCCCTCCCCTGTGGTCTGCCCTCTGTCCATCCGTTCTCCCTCCCTGTCTCTGATTCCTCTTTACCTCGGCTCAGGTCCTGTCCACAGCTCATTAAAACCATGTCCACACACACCTCGCTCATTGCTCAGCTCACTCAACCGTTCACTTGCAAGATGTTCCCCTCCTGGAAAAAATAATCACTTAAAGAAACAATTCTGAGGTGAAATAATTAAATGTTAATTGTTATTGAAAAATCTTGTTTCGTGCGCTGCCTTATTAGTGGTAATGGCCTTCTGGATCATTTATTTACCTCAGCACCTCACAGAAACAAACAGGAAGTATGGGAAATTTAAGGGTTACCATGGTGAAGACGGAGGCGGAAAGCTAACTCAGACATCATGTTTATCTGCTCAGAGGACATACTGTCTACCTGTACAGGATGAATGTCCTTGAAAGCACAATCCAATGTATACTTTTCTATAGAGTTTTTTTTTTTTCCTATACAGTACAACCCCTGTCTTAAATAACTCTATACATTCTGCATCTATTCTGCTCCTATCTATGGAAGGAGAACTGAGAAAACTGGAGCAGTGAGAGTGACTTGGCTATAGCCTTTCCAGCTGAAATGGAAAAAGGGATTTTAAAGTTGACATTTGCTGCCCTCAGCATCCACTTTGAGAATGTGCTCGAAATGTGCTCTGACTTGAGTCACCTTATAAGTTTATTTATGTCCTAGCAGCTAATCTGAAAGCATTATTTAAAATAACAGTTTAGTCAAGAACATCTTGACTTCTGGTAAGGTAAACATATGGGAGATTCTGCACTCATGAAGTCTACAAAATAGCTTACCTGATCAATTTGCATCTCATCACCACAGCAACAGTCAAAGCTATATGTTATTTCCTGATAAACTTTTTTCCCTGCTTAGATTTATTATACAGCTTCACTCTAGTCACACAGTAGACAGTGCATTCTCTTAGACCCAAAAGCCAGTGTTTAATGAAATTCTGTTCTATTGTATTTTTGCTGCCTAGTCACAGAATGTATTCAATTCACACTTTAAAAATGACCTTAAACTCTGATTCAGTGACTCTTCCACTCTGCTCTGAATCACAAACTGTGTGCTGAGTATTTCCACATCCGTCAGCATTTAGTCCTTTTAGTCTGCCAGCCTAGAGATCATCACCTAGAGCTTTAATAAAAGTGTTGTTTTTCAGCTTTAGATGTTTTCACTCTTTAAAACTCAGTTACAGATTACAACATTAATCTTCTCTTACAGTTTTTAATGTTCTTAATGTTTTGTGTCTTTGGTTTTTGTGGAAAATATGAAATAGGAATTCGAGTGCACGCTGAATGAATAACCACTGAGATAAAAACATTATTATATAAAATCCTTATTGGCCCAAGCCAGTAACAGAGTCACTGGCGAGGGGTCCCCCCCCACTACCCACCCCCAACCCCCTTCCCAAGTTTTGACATGTGAAAAAATAAACACAAAAAACTACCACACACATTTAAGAGAACAACATAATGTTAAAACAATTTTTGTTTTATTTTTTCATAATGCAAAGGGTAAAGGGTAATGTTTGGAGGTGCTTTAGCGCTGGTAGTCACTTTGGAGCACCCTCCTCTGCTCCTTCACTGCGGCCGCTCCTTTTGGGCAGTTGGATGGCTGTGCTCTTTCACTTTCATTACAAAACTTCAGGAGATGTATCTCCTCTTGTGCTTGAGAAGAGTTCAGAAGACAGCTCCTGCATCTTCCTGGACAGTTTCTCATGGTCTTTGTGGGTTACATCTCCACAAACTCCAAAGCCAGTTAATTAAAAAGACTGGTCTTGCAGTTGCTTGTCTGCACAAGCACAACGGAGAAAAACACTTTGGGCCCTATCTTGCTCCTGATCTTAGCACTAGCGCTAGCATTAAAGAGAGGGCGTGTCTAGATCGGACTGTATGTCGCTGCTGGAGGCTGGAGTGGGACGGTACAGGTACACACATGGTGATGACATCTCAACATCACCATGTGTTACAAGTGACTGATATGTGCCATGCGCGCACAGAGCAGGTTGCGCAGGAGTCTGTACAGAGCAGTGCTCATGTACACCATACTTCTCTTGAGCTGCTGTACAAAGCTCTACTGACCACTGCTGCCAAGAGAGCAGCACATACGAGACATGCGTCTGCTCCGCTCTGCTGTCACAGCCCCGAGCTGTCAATGAAAGTGCGCACTGATCCCTGTCAGAGTCCGGCCGGACTACGGCTCTGGGCACAGTGTTTTACGGTTCTGATGGTAGCCTTCCTACTGGAGACTAACTTCATAAACTAACCAAAGTGGCACAATAGGAATAATTTGGTTGATTTTGGTTTGGTTATAATTTGGAAATTAAATGGAGCTGATAACAGAAAATGTACAGATGTGAGGAAATCCGTAGGGGCTGTGCTCTTCTGCGGGAGGGCATCCGGATGGTGCATGAACGTCCCGCAAGGCACATGAACATGCTATGAATGTTAAGCATATATCATCCTAATATATTTCCAAATAAAATAAGCCTTAAGCCTGTTTTTCAGTGGACTAGTCTGATATTTATTTTCATGATTCTGGCAGTTCACTGAATGCGCCACACCACGTCCTCAGTCTGCTCCACTCCACCCAATATCTCGGCACACCTCTTGTTTAGAGCTTCACGCCCCACACTTGCACTAGTGCTAAGATCGGGGGCAAGATAGGGCCCTTTAATTTCCTGTTTCTTTGATGACTTCTCATGGCCACAGGCATTGGTCTAGACAGCTCAACTTCAAATCACAATTGCGTTATCCGGGCCTAAGTCTGGATTATGAAGTCTAATACAACTGAACACTATAGCGCCCCCTACCATAGACATGAAATGTCATCATTATAGGATTTGTATCAAATTTGGGGATTAAATCCTATCCTTCCTGACCTTTTCACGGTCAGGAAGGAACAGTCGCATGCCGGTGTGATTGAGTGGGTGGGGCGTGCACGCCAGTTCGAGGGCCATCATTGCCGCAAGCAGCTTTAATTAATTTGTTTTTCCTTTTTTCTAGGGTTAAACGAGTGCATGATCAACAATGGTGGCTGCTCTCATGTATGCATGGATCGACCAATCGGCTATGAGTGCCAGTGCCCTGCAGGTTATCAGCTGCTGGACAAGAAGACCTGTGGAGGTAAGTGAAGAAATATTCACAAGTGATTCTACCTACGGCTGCCTAAAACATTATGCAAATATGAATGTACACTAAGTAACATTCATTGTGGGGGGTCAGGCACTTGCTTGTCTCTATGGAGATGCTATTGCTTTGCTTGGCATGTTTAACAGTATGGCATTTAACAGATCTGTCTAGCATATATTCATAATGTGTGTTTTTATTGCAAAAAATGAAAATTATGCATTTTCTCTGTGTTAATGTGAGCCCAGCCACATCTCTTCTGTCTTCTGTCACAGCCTGTGTATATAAATGGACATTGCTAACTTGCTATATGCTTATATACACTGCATATTTTTTTAGTATGGACAATATTTAATTATTCTCATCACCAAAACAACTATTTGAATATCACATTATTGTAAAAAATGTATGACCCATTTCAGTTGCACAGGAATGCACCGACAGAGCACATACTTAGATACTGATGGACACAGATACATTTGGTGGTGGTAGGCTGGTCAACCAAACGTGTCCAAAATGTCAGTCCCACAGGAAAAAAAAGCTTATCACACTGTCACACTTTGAATATCCTTCACACATTTGCACCTTCTGTAGCTAAAACGCCACACTTAAGTCAACTCAAGGTCGCAATAACATAACATTGATTTTTATATTTCCTCATTTGACATTTTGTAGATTTAAGTAAAATATTTATTAGAACTAGTACTATTTCTCTGTTTGCAGATATTGACGAGTGTGAGAACCCAAATGCTTGCAGCCAGATCTGCATTAACTACAAGGGAGATTTCAAGTGTGAATGTTATGAAGGTTATGAAATGGACCCTGTCACAAAGACCTGTAAAGCTGAGGGTGAGTATTGACACAAATTTAAATATTTACAGATTATTAAAAAGTAGTTTAAAGTCTTTATTTTTTTCATTTTGTTTTCAAATAATAACTTAACTTTCTGCTCTTTTGCTGCCATAACCATGAACTTCATAAGTTGCTCAAGCGCTTTTATTCACTCTTGTTTGTATATTTACTAAACGCTCCCAAAATGGCATCCCCAGGACAAATACAAAGTTTGCCTGTTGCGTGTGCCTGTCACATCCTATTAGAAACAGTGAGGTGTGACAAACTGGAGTGCGAAGCTGTGTCGAACACTTATAATGAGTCAGAGCATTTCTTTAGGGGCACCTAGCTTCGTCTCAATGGGGACTAATTACACTAGATCTAATTTGCTCTGCTGTTGGGCATGTTGACAACAGTTGAAAATAACTCGGAACAAGTGAACTGCTAAGAGGCCAATTAATTTCCTTTGACCTAAAACTGTGTCCAGCAGCTATCGTCTGGAGGATTACAGGATAGGGGTCAGTTTACACGCTTACACTCTGTTTTGCTTAGACAGCTTAATTATTTATTTAGCAGAAAGAGGCAAGTCAAATTTGCTACTCTACTTCCCACAGATGTCAAATATTGATTTCATTTGCCTCAATTAAAATGATACAATTTCCAATCCACTACAACGTGAATGCTAAGCTTACATTTGAGAGTGCCTTGGCTGCTTGTATGTTGATCAACCCGCTGTGCCAGTGTTATTTTTGAGTTGGCTCACAGTTCCTTGTAGCCTGGGAGAAAAGTGTCTAAAAATCAGTCAGTACAACAGGAACAGCATTTAGCTTTTACTGGATCAAAGCAACTGTAGCCTTCACAGCCTGTAAACAGCAGGGGAGCAATTTTCTCTTAAAGGGGGTTGAATATATTGTCAGTTTAATGGACACTTTTTCAAATGAAACGTTAGTGCTGAACTATCTGTCATTGTACACCTCAAGAGGAAGAGACAGAGGAAGTCCAGCGTTAGGCAGGCTTGGTGTCTGACTGTCAGTGAAACTAGCTGTCTTTTAATGAGAGAAATCCATACACCCTCTGGAGATAAGTGGCTGCTGCTGCCGTCCCATTACAGAGCAGTGTCAGGAGCAAAGAGGCTTAATATAGATGTTACCAGACAAAGATGACCATCTGTGTGGAGCTCATGGAGGCAACTGTTTTTTCAAAAGTGAAGTTTGTGTGGACTCATTGTGTTTAGTCCTGTCACGATAATTACTATATTCACTTATCGTTCAGTATATGAAAGCTGGAACAATATTTTTTGGGGTCAATGTTTATAGTGTGTACTTTTCCCTTTGCATGACTGGGAATTTTTTTTTTAGAAGATTTAAGCAGTTAAAAGGTTGAATTAATAACTTCTATGACTCATTACAGGTGCAAATACTAAAGTGTTTTATTATGCTGTTTTTTTATTGCAAGTCATGATTTTTTTTAAACAATATTTCACATTTAGAATCATTTTTGTGGTTTAAATCTGCTCTTGGGTTATTGTGTCAGTGGCATAAATTAGTTTCAAAATGATCATTTAACGTCTATATTAACTTCAGCAAAATATCACCCGTGTTACTATTGGTTATATTCCTCACACTGTAAAGGATGTGCATACGTTTGGTGAATTAATGACTCCCTATCCAATCACATTAAGAATAGCAGGAACTCCTGGCAGTACACAAGCACTTACAAGGCTGACTTGAAATGGTTTCAGATTAAAAAAAAAAGTGAATTGAATAATATTTGAATTAAAAAAAAAATGTTTATAGTAATTCTTACACCCTTGAACCCTTGAAAAAAAACTACCTAAAACAACTGACCAAAGTTAATTTGGTAGGATAGACTGCACCCTAAAACACTATTGTGTAATTAAAATTCAAGTTATGCAAGAGAAAACATAGATCTGAGTGAAATAAAATGGATATAAAGAAACTCATTGGTAAAATTATGGTCTTCTTGCCACATTCTCTCTGCACAGCTCATGCATCTGCATTGATTCTATTTGTTTATCTGCCTCGAGACGTAATCACCGTCTGCTCACATAATCAGCAAATGACAATTATGTTTAAATGGCATTTAATTGGTTGATCTGTTTTTTAATCTTGTCACGAATTCAAATCAGATGTCTATCAGCAAGTCTGTACAGAGCAAAACTTGTATCCATTGTTTGCTTGTCTTCTTATTTGCCCAGTGTCTCATGTGTGTACTGGCAGCTTGTATAAAAACTGATATGAATACAGAGGTGCCACTGAACTACATTTGCTGGGGCTAACAAGATGTGTCGACTTAATAATGCATGAGGACACAATCAATACCACTGTGATACTCAGCACTTTTTAATCAAAGAATTTTGTCTTCCAGCGCTTGTTGGCAACGGACACTATTGAATTACTCTGTTAACATTGCATCACAGATTTAGATTGAATACCATCACATCCAGATATGTAGAATGTAACTTTTCTTCCAGTTGCTCTTATACACTGAAAGGGCTGTCACATCTAAATACTTAAGTGTTACATTCTACTAGTTAGTTGTTGTTGTTTTTTTTGTTTTGTTTTTTTACATTTTGGAATAGACTTTTGGGGGATTAATTCAGTTTCTGCCATAAAGATTTGGTTTCAACATTACTATTTATCATCTATATTTACTTAAGCAATATATTGCATTTGGTTATTACTAGTAATTTGGCCTAATTACTAGTAATAACCAAATGATCTAGTGTTGTAAACTGAGATCTTGTGTGTTTCCAGGAAAAAGCCCGTACCTGCTTTTCACCAATCGTCATGAGATCAGGAGGATGGACCTGGGGAAGCGCGAGTACAGTCAGGTGGTGTCAACGCAGAAGAACGTCATGGCTCTGGACCTGGATGTGGCCAATAACAGAGTGTTCTGGTGTGACCGCTTTCACAGGAAGATCTACAGGTAAATCCAAAACCCAGCCAAACACGTGGAAGGATCTGAGAAATATACAGGTATATCAGCTGGCCGTTATATTGGGCTGATATTTGGACCTTCTATCGGGTATCGGCCTTATATCTCCAGCATAGACCAATATTTTGCTTTGCTCCATCCGCTGCCTAAACAATACACACAAAGCTTTACATTAACACTTTAATACGAAGATAGCCGCACAAAACGTGACTACCTTGCTCCTTGCTAGGTTTGTGGTAAAAAAGGCTTGTGGGTGAGTGTGTAGTAAATTATTACATAATTTGGGGTAAATTATCAAAATCAGTTGTAAATATGAAGCCTCTTATATTTTTTATAATTATCTAAATTGGTAAATTAAATGTGTATTGCATAATTCAATATGTTTTTGTAATGATTTGAAGTGAAATAATCGTTAATATTCAAATACAGAACAGCACAGGCTAACATAAAAAACAAACAAAAAAACACAATTACCAAATGAGGCTACAATACATGATTAAAAAATGTTTTTATATTCTTATTTTTGCTTAAATGGCTTAAATGACCATTAGACTAATTAAAAATATAATTGCTGACTAATCAATTGCAATGATTGTTTGCTGTCACTTTACAACAAATCCATAATCACTAAATTACTATTTTATTTTTTCTTTGCCGAGTGACCACAGCAAATGGTCTGCTCACTAGCTGAGAAACAGGCTTGATTTTATGGGGTTCATAAATGTTAATATTGACAAAATACTAATTACAAAGGTTATACTGTATTATATTTCTCCTCCTATGCAATATTTTAATTATAAAACCTTTTCAAACATCGATAAACTGGCTTCATGTTACCACAGGCAGGTTATTCTAATGCATTCTACGTACCAAACGCACTTATCCCATTGTTATCTCAGTTGTCCTTTCCCCCGAGTGCCCTTTAATTGGAGCAGCATGTTCTCGTTACAACGTGGATATTAGGACATTCTCTGGGGAAACTCAAAATTGTAATTCCTGTTAAAGTTGCACCTCTGCTCTGGCCCTCACTTGCGCCACCTCACACCTATAGCAGAGGCCAAGTCATTAGCAGTCCAGGGCAGCGCTGACGGGGGCCTTGTCTACTCTGATGAGTGTTCTACCTGTGATGCACTATGACCTCCACACGACCCCTGTTCAATGTTTGGCCTGAAGGCGGTAGTCCACTCCCCACTGCCTCCCCACTTTACTGCACAAGGACCATGATGAATTAGTATCCTCAACACACACTCTACGGATGTATGCGTTCAGCCACTTGAAAATGCTACTCGACTGTTACCCTTGTGTTTTTATTTTCCACATGCACCCCTGACAATTTTGATAAATTCACCCTGAGAATATAAGTCTTCATTTTGTTTACAGTTGGTTGTTATTTATGTGCTTACTGAACTGTTCTCCAGAGTTTATAATAGAATAATTTGCAGTGAGTAACTGTCACTATATATACCATGGTTCCTTTGTAGTAAAAGTACTGTTATTAGCAAATAATGAGGAAACTGCAAGCAAGAAAGCAAGCTGAGATACCTATAGCCACAAGAGGCTGTAAAATTGGGTTTGTACACAATATACAGTATAATTGAATGGAAAAAAAGATGTTGCTATGATAGGCCTATTCTTCACACCAAATGATCTTATACTTTACACCTATTTTATTATTAATTTTATTCAATCTAGATTAAACTCAATCTTTATTTAGTCTTTTTGGTATCTAAATTAAACTATTCAAAATGTTTTTAGTGTTATAGCCTTGGATAACCATTAATTTCAGTAGGATTATCCAATTATTATCACTTTACTTATAATATGCCGCCCTGTTTGTATAGTGTCTGTCATCTGTAAAGTGCACAGTGACCTGTCCCCCGCTGTCCTTCTGGATTACACCTCCATCATTTTCTTCTTTTTTTCCTCTTCCTGCAGCGCGTTCATCCATGAGGCCAGTGACCCGTCCCAGCAGGTCCCCCTGGTGGACTCTCTGCTGCAGACGCCCGTGGGCCTGGCTCTGGACTGGCTCCAACACAATCTGTACTGGACAGATTCTGGGGATAAGTCCATTTCTGTGGCTTCAGTGGACGGAACCAAGAGACGAGTCCTGATCAACACCGATCTGAGTGAGCCGCGAGCTATTGCCCTGGACCCTCACCACGGGTACAAACTGACACCTTCTTTACAGCATTACAGTTAGATCAGTATGAGACTGGTTGTGACATGTAAGCTTTGAGCAATGTGAGTGAGTCGTCTTGCCTAGGGACTCACAACAGTATGCTAAGTCTTGTTGTTTAAACTTAGACCCAGTCAAACTTTGTTAATGCATGAGGAAAATTACTTACTTATCTACTTAATTACACTGTAGATTAAAAAAATGCAACATGAAAAAATTTCTAATAACGTCAAGCAAAGAAAATAGTTTTTAAGAATACTAAATAGAACAGAAATAAATAATTGAATGTAGCATGGTACCAATATACAGATTTGAGCAGGTGGTGCTGAATGGACAGCTCTTGATTGTTTTCTCTCATTGAATTCTTTAGTTGTTCTTGCTGATTTTGACATCTTGTAAAAAATGTGTACTTTGGACAGAGAAGTTTAAATAAAGTAAAAATAATATTCTTTATAATTTCTTTTAGCTTTATGTACTGGTCTGACTGGGGCACCCGAGCGAAGATTGAGAAAGCCGGCATGAATGGAGTGGATCGTCAGGTGTTGGTGGCTGATAACATTGAATGGCCCAATGGAATCACATTAGGTAAGAAGGTGGACTCAGGACACTTGTACAGAAATATCTACCATCTCCTGCAAGTTGGAAAATGAATGGCATGTTTAATTATAGAAGTTTATTAAATTTAACATAGATTTTTCCATTGATCACACTTTTCGGTGATTAAATTCTGAACTGTTTGAAAGCTCACAGGTGGACACAGTTGGGAACTGAGGTGGATTTAATAGCAAGAAACTGACATTTTAAAAGGCGATCAATATTACCTAAAGGGATTTGTTGGTCAGAGTGCAGCAGTGCTTACCGCAAAGACAATCAATTTCTGCTGCGCTTAGGGACATCCAGTGAGTGCGCTGATTTTGCATGTGTATTTTTCCTCAGATGTGGCCAACAGACGCTTGTACTGGGTGGACTCCAAACTGCATCACATCTCCAGTGTGGATCTGAACGGGGCGCACCGCAGGACCCACCTGTCATCTGTGGAGAGACTGGGACACCCCTACGCCCTGGCTGTTTTTGAGGTTTGTTTTGTCCTGACAAATGTCTTGATTTATATTAATTAGGGATGGGACATAAACATCATTGGTAGAGCGATCAGACCACTGACCCACAGGTTGATGGTGTGATTCTAGCTCCCACAGATGAATGCTTAACCCCCATCACCCCCACTCTCTGCATACACTGGTGAATGAGAATGTATGTGAATGGGTGAGTGGTTCGTTGGTGTAAAGTGCTTTGAGTACCTCGAAGGTGGAAATGCGCTATATAAAAGGGTTAATGCTACTGAGTAACATCTCTTGAGAAATCATAATTCTAATGCTACAATGACAGCGAAACTACAATAAAATAAATAAAAAATATATTATTGTGGTGTATTTGACCTGCACTTTGGTGACAGAAATTATTTATTTGTCATTTTAAGTTGGAAGACTAGACATGACTCTGGAGTTCTAACACAAGAGAAGTTTCTATACAGGCATCTATTTATATATAGAAGTTTATTTATGTCATTCAATAAACTCTGACTTTATAACGACAAAATAAAAGCATGATAGCAAACACTTGGTTGGTCTATTGATTTTGCATTTGATTTTTTTTTTTAAATAAATAAAGCAGTATAACACAGATTTCTATGTGCTTGATGTTGATCTTCAATGTTTGTTTACTTGACCTTCATGACTTATAGCTCAGTGGGACTGCACAGGAAAGCATTACTCTCAGGAGGAAACACCAAACTAGTCTTTCCATTCCTTTTAGAGAGAGGTCACCTGGATTGTTCTTTGAGATGTTTTCACTGTGACCTGTTGAATACTTCAGCACATCAAAGTCTGACCAACGTACTGTGAACTCTTGGTGGAAGATGTTTACCTGACTGTCTTGTCTGTTTTTTAAATGTTATTTTCACATATCACAGTCTTCCACATTTTCTTACTTTACTCTGGTTGAAATCGAATAGATCCTCCTCCTCCATAATACATAGAAGCATCGATCTGTGTTTGCTGGCTTCCTGTGACTACATACAATACAAGGTGACCTTCATGTTAAGCGTGCTAGCCTCCCTGCTCTACATGCACCAGGATTATCTTATTGAACTCAGGTTGGCATATTCCGACAGGCATCATCATCTCTGTCGCACTCTGTAGATTTGACACAAATAAACAATGTTTGGAGACTTGTTGTCTCACGACTTTGTCACAATTTCTCTGTTGTTTTTGAAAGAAGCAGCAAAAACTGTCAGCTTCCAAATGCTATTGTTTTCATGAATAAATGTATGAGTGAATAATAATTCAATGTGCTACAAAGTCCAGCACAGCTTCGTGCTAGAGTGTGAAAAGTTTCTATATTTTTCAACTGGATAAAATAATTACTTATTTAAAAGCTGACCACATAGGACATCAGCCAAATAAATAAACAAAAGCATTTAATTATGGGTATTTTTATTACACCAAAACACATTGAAAAACCTGTATCCTTACTGTGAGCAGGCTTGCCTCTCCAAAGACCTGACTCATAACAGATGATGATGGCAGGTGGCAGGTTGTTGTTGCTGCTGCTGTTCATTCAAGTTTGATACAAGTTTACATAGCAGACCACAGCTCAAAATCACTGTCTCAAATAGAAAGCAGATTGACCTAATGTTATAGCTGACATAATTACATTTCTGTGTGTTATGACAAGTTTTAGATTGGAGAAGATATACTAACGATTTCCTCTTCCTCCACTCAGGATCGAATCTACTGGACTGACCGAGACAGAGCTGCAGTCTTTATGGCCAACAGGCTCACAGGGCAAGACATCCACACACTGGCTGAAAACCTCAACGACCCTCACGACATTGTAGTCTTCCACCAGCTCCGGCAGCCTCCGGGTTTGTGATTTCATTGTCATTTTATCAAAGACTTGTCACTGAATACTTTCAAGTCACATCTCTATGAACAAGTTTCCTCTGTGGATGCAAGTGGAGCTGGTGCTTTGAATAAATGATGACAAGGCCTGCGAAAGTGGTTAAAGCATCAAAGAAGTTGCTCCAATCAATGCAATTTTTATCTCCTTACTTTTATGTATTAGAGTTCAAACTACCAGTGTAGTATCTTTCATGGTATGTCATCAGTATGCTTAAATGTAACAAGACAAGGCAGTATGGGAAAAATTGTACAAGCTGAGATTTCTGTTATCTAGATCTATAAATTTAAATAAGTCATGAAACTACTTTGAATCTCTTTAAATCTTATGTTTTTGTTTTGTCTACATATGTGATGCTACAGGTCCAGACAGCTGTAATCTTGGCAGTGTGGCAAATGGTGGGTGTGAGTACCTGTGTCTGAAGGCTCCTCAGATAACAGAGCACTCTCCCAAATACACCTGCGCCTGCCCCGACGGACAAGACCTGGGCCCAGACATGAGGGGCTGTGTGCCAGGTCAGCACTCCCTACTATTCACTGAGAATTGTTTAAATTAAGCATGATCACACAATGAACGCATAGTACATACTAGTATATTAGAAGCTACAACGATGTACCAAAACTCAAAATTACATCTTAAAGAGGAGGAGCCTACGTCACCTATGACAATCCTCCATAAATACAGCATGATACAAAACTGTACACAAAACTTGACAAACCTGGTGCGATGTGCAGTAATTTCATTAGTGGGATGCACGCTGTTTGTGTTGTGATGCCAATCTTAAGTGAGAGTAACTTAAGGGGAGCAAAGGGTGGGGTAACGAAAGTGACACTTAGAAAACATGTTAATACTTTATTTTCAACAAATTTAACATTTTCAAAGCAACAAACCCCAAAGAAGTAAAAAAAGAAAACTTTTTAAATCTAACATGAACCAAGCATTTTTTTTTGTTGTTTACTTGATCAGGAGCCCCCAGAAAGGTGGTCACCTCAACAGCCTCTGTCGAACCAAATCCAGGCACAAGCACTGCTGCAGGGGAGGATTTTACCATTTCCTCTGGTGGATACTCACAAGCTGACACTGCCTCCCACCTCACCACGGCGCCCCCTACGTCTTTGGAGCCCCTTACTGCCCTCTCATCACTGAAGCCTGTCCCATCAGTGGAGTCTAAGGCGCTGGGCTCACACTCCACTGCCACAGCCATGGTCATGCCCACCACAGCAGCAGGAGACAGTAGCGTGTCTCAGCATTGTAAGTTCACATACTTTAAAGGGCCCATATTACGCTATTTTCTGATCCATGTTATAATGTTGTTTCCTCATTACAAACAAACCTGGAGTTGGGTTTTGTTTCATTCACACGTTTAACAGACAAACCCTGCATATTTAGGCTGAGTTCTTCTCTCAAACAGAAAACACGCTGTTCCACCTTGTGATGTCATGTGTTAATCTACTGTGTTTTTAAACTCCATACACCTTCATTAGAATCACTTGCCAATCTCTATTGATCAAAAAGTAAAAGGTAGCTGTGAACTTGAAAACTTCCACTTCATGATATCACAAGGTGGAACAAAACATTTTGAGCTTTAGCGATGTAAACAGACTGATAATAAAGGATAACTCAAACATGTGTGAATGAAACAAAACAGAACTCCAGGTATGTTTTTGATGTGGTAACAACATTACAACATGGCTTAAAGCTCAATTTTGGGACCTTTAAGTGACATTTTTAACATCTTAAACGTTCTTGTTTCTTTTTCCTACTTATGTAATGTGTTAAACTATCATTTTAGAAATAATAAATTGTAGACATAAAGTAACACGTGCTTTTAAAACATGGGCTGTGGGTGACACTGGAGTCTAATGAGGCATGTGAAAGAGGTGGAGAATGTCATGCCTCTGCCAAGGTCACAGCCCGCGGTAATGCACCAAATACCAACGTCTCATCAGAGGGAGCCGATTCCACCATTTTTGTGCAAACACTCCTTTCAGCTGCGGTCATTTATTCATTCTATCTTTCATGAAATGCGATGCTTTATTTTTTATCTTTGGTTTTGTGAAGTGTTAGCATCACTGGTCCCTCATGCTAATGCTAAACCTGTTTCTTTACAGCGGGAGGTGAGCATTTCCTCATGGGAGAGAACCTGACAGTAGCGGTCCTGGGAGTGGTCATCCCCATTGGTAAGTGTGCTTCGTCTGAACGTGTCTGACCCTAGTAAAGGCCTGCAACACTGCATTAAGCTGCAGTCTACCCCTGCCCAAGGCCCCAGTGTTTGTGTCCCTCTGACCCTGTGCAGCTCATGAGAGAAGCCTGGCCCCCAGCCCTTCTCTGTCTGACATCACTGCATTATTCACCCACACTGTGCTACTGCTGCTGTGCTGGGTTCTGTTGGAACCTTAGGGCTGTTTGATTGGTAGAGCTATAAATTGTCAACAGGAAACATAAATGTCATGTTACACACAAAATCAGTCACTGGCCTCCATTTAGACATTTCTACTCAAGTCTAGAAAAAAAAAAACATTTTCTCAACCAGCCATTTTCTCCTGTCATTTTGGGTTATGCATCCAAAAAATCCCATTTAGCCATTATCACATTTAAGAAAGATATTTTGACTGAACACATTTGGGACCCACACATGTACAGTGCCCTGTTCCTCTGTCCTATGACCCTCCCCCCTCCCCTCGACTATAGGCCCTCCTCTCCTCTGCATGCCTGTGCTTCTCACTGTGTGTCATCTCATGGACGGTTTGCCTTGTTAACGCTGCCCTTCATGTCCCTGTCGCTGTGTGCTAAACACATGCAGTTCCTATCATTGCCACAGTGGTGTTTGGACTGGTCTGCGCTGGAGTCTACATGGTCTGGAGGAACTACCGCCGCAACTCCACCAAGAGCATGAACTTTGACAACCCTGTGTACCGTAAGACCACTGGGGAGGGGGAGGAGGACGAGATCCACATTGGCCGGACTGATGCCATGGCACACCATGCACACCACCACCCTTTCCCCCAGGGCGTCAGCATGGGGGTGGTGGGAGCAGGAGGGGGCACCTGCCCTCAGTTCATTGCACTGCCTTTAGGGGGCAGTATGCCTGACCCTGGAACTCACTGGTATACGGAGCAACCTATGCTAACCACGACTAAGTGAACATGAGCCACTCAAAGAAAGATGGCCGCTCAGGCACACGCACATGCTGGACTCAGCAGTGACTCGAAGAACGCCAAGGGTACAACACATGCAGCCATTAGAGCCATGCCAGATGCAAATTTCCACAAAAACAACTGTGCAATTTCTCAATTGCTTTCTAGAGATGACCTGTTCACCTCTTGATATTATAATTTGAGCCACTCACACCAGAGGGGAGGTTTGGCATTATTATTTTTAATTTATTTGAAAAACATTTAAAGATTTTGCTTACATTGCTCTGAGCCAAAACTCAGTTATGTGAAGTGTGTGCTGTGTCTGTTTGTGTATGTATGTGTTCATTGTTGTTTGCGTGGGTTCGTTTTAAGCCTGCACTCTTCAGGAGGCCATGTTTGCATTGATTGGACAATCAATTTCAACCATACTTTCCATTATAGTCTTTTTTTTTTTTCTGTTAATTTCAGAGTAGAATTACATAACATAAGACTAATTACAAAACCTAAACAAATTAATGAGTGGTACTTGGAAAGTGGATATGTTCTTTTAAATGAACATTGTTAAGCATTTAGATAATGAGTGCTTTGGGATAAGCAATACCTGCATGTTATTTTCTTACATTATTTGATCACTTGTCTTTCACTGTGACAAACTACAGCTGGGTGCGGAGGTGACAGGAGCACAGTCTCTTCAGAGGACAGAGACAGTGTGCGCTTGGCCTCTGAAAACACTCACAGCATGCATAATAGCTCACCACTGACAGCATAGCATTCATTGTCCTGTACTTCATAACAGGGGGCGGCTCTGACCTGCTGCCCTCCTATAGTCCAATTCAAATTTAAGTTTCTGAATGCAGTGAGTAGGAATGAGTAGGACTATTTCTCAAACATGTTTATTATTGATAACAATTTTAGTAAGAACACATTACAGTATTGTCTGATTAATTAAAAGCTTGAATGAAAATAAGTGTGTGGTCTTCACCTATCTATGTGACTGTAAAATTTAGAATTGGTTTGATGGGCTTATCAATACATTTAAACTTTATTTGGTGGAAAGAAGTTTGGCACTGACAGCCTCGTACTTTGATTTATGACTAATAATAACAATTGAATTAAAACCTAATGCAGTGAGTTTGGACCTTGTCTTGACCTTATTTAAACCATATTTAGTTGTGGTTTATATGCATATTCATGGTTAAGCCTCAGTATTGAATAGCAATCCAAGAAAAAATCTTATAATTACATGTATTCAAACAAAAAATAAACTTTTTTAATTATCTTACTATGTTTCCCCTGTTATGATATTCAAAATAGCCCAGCTGTATTAGCAATTGTTTATATAATTTTGAGCAGAATAAGCCACACTAGCTGTGCACATCGTTTAATTTTCACTTCTAAATGAGTGTTTGTTGTGATTGTGCATGTGAGTGCCATCCCACAGTCATATCTGAAGTGCGTCGTATGCTCTGTGTTGCACAACCCTCTGAGAATGCCTTCTGTACTGTGGAGTTGCATGAGACGCTGTATGAAATGTGTTTGTATGAGTGAATGAACTAATGAGAGAGTGAGAGAGTGACTGGTGAAGGGATAAATTTAAACTCATTGATTTGTAAATACATTTTCATAAATTTTTGATAATGTATTATATGGTTATGTAAAAGAAGTTGTACATAAGATTTTAGATAAAGTCTTGAAGGATTATTAATTTATTTGTATAAACACTGTAAAATCATGCTGGATTTTTTGAAAGTGGTTTTGTGTTGGTTCTTGCTGTGAGTAATTTTTTATGACGTTGGCCCATTTGAAGCTGTGTATTTCTGACCAAAATCTTCAGTGTTAATACATTAATGTTTGTTATTTTGTGCCTTTGGTTTAGATTTTTGTTTATTTTGTTCACAGTGAAAGAGACAGAGACCGCTGTAAAGACCAGACTGGTTCCATTTCTTATTTTTCTGTAATTATTACTTTGGATAACTCTATATATTGATATATAAAATGTGACAAAAATCTGTCTGTGTGATGATTCTTTCACCATTATTTATTTTAAATAGATTTATTACATTAGATCTAAATAGAATAAATCTAGAACAGAAGTATATTAGTTTCACATCTTAAAGGTCCAACTTTTCAACTTTTTTGCCATTACAGGTCAGATCTGTGCAGAGAAGACCATACTCTGAGAAAATGCATGTTTTCCAAGGGGTCTTTGCGCGATGATCACAAAACTGCTGAATAAATAAACGTAACGCCATACTGTGGAACATTCCAGACAAAGCAATAACAAAACAGAGTACACAGCCAGCCAACCTTATGCAAAAATAATTTCTTTATGTCATGTATTGTTATTTAAGGTCAAATTAATTATGCAAATCTACTTCCAATTTATGATTTTATGTTTAATGTTTTATGCATGCAAATGTCTAAACAAATATGCTACTACGTTAATTTGTTTTATTGCATTTTGAAAGCTGCTCTGAAACTAAGTAGCATTTCACTTTCCAAAAACAGCCATTAGCCGTATTGAACTAAATCAGGGTTAATGTTCCATTGAACCATCTGGTGCTATTTTAAGACTTTTATTTAGATACATTCACATTCATTCATTTTTCAAACATGACAAAATGGCCACATGCGAAGTTAAAGGGGAGGATGTTACGATACTGGTACAAAGTAATTCATTACGTAGCTGATTTATTTCAGGATTATTAAATAATGACAATGAGACAGCCAGGGTCCTTCTATAGTATAAGTAGGTCCCAGGGTTGAGAAATTCTGGAGTCCCTCATCAAATATGTTCTATAGAGTTAAAAAAAATAAATAAATAATGAAACTACTTAACTAGAACTGACCTGAGATATTTGTCATTAAGTTCAATATAAGATACACAAACAATATGACAGTTGAAAACAAGTCATTTTAATTCAAACTGCAACAAAACAGAAAATTTCATACGTTTTCTTAATGTAAAAGTGTAAAAAGGACTCAGTTGCTTAGCAATAGACCCCCTCTCACTCAGTAGGCCCCTGGGCTGCAGCACAGGTAAACTCCTGTGTTATAACTGTCCTGGAGACAGCTGAGTCCATAGTGTTGAAGATGGCTTTGCTCGGTCTGAATGAAATCCTGCTTACTCCCATCTCCTCTCAGTCCTCTGTATCTTGTCTCTCACATCTAACATGATCTGGAGCTGTACAGTCTGTGTCCCAGGAGGCATGAGCAAACAAAGGCCACTCGGACACTTCTGCCACTTCTCCTCTTTCGCTTGACTGGGCCTTTGCAGCCACCGTACATCTCAGGAAAATCGCACACCACCCTGTAGAACTGTTCATAAGGTCCTATTTTTATATTTGTCAGTAACAGGGTCAGAAATAGTCGGATTGGTGAAGGGCAGATTTGCTGCTGCTGGTTGTCCTTTATATTTTAAAAGGACAACTAGTACCATCTAGTGGTTAATTGTACACATTTCAAATATCAAATGAAAAGCCACAAGTCTTTATTGAATTTACTTGGCATGCAAAAAATAGATTACAATGCTCATAATTTTCTTATATAAACACATATTTTGTAAAAGTGCAGAGCTGCAGTGTGCAATATAGACATTTTTCAATTGTTTAACACATCAACAAAGCTACCAAATAACTTCATTTACCCCATAAAGAAAATTTAAGTTTACTGTAAGTCATTATATACACTATGGCTATCAAACAAAGTCATCACAACCCAATACATTAACAGGGTATACCAATAAATATTTTTTTATTTTCCATAATATTGCCATTTTTTCTTCTCAAATACATATAGGTACTTAGGTGGGCAACTATATACAGTATATACAAAGAATGTTATGTTGACAGAATATGGACATATCAAAACAAAGAAAGAACAGTACAGCTTATAGTTTACACACTGACATTTTCAAGGTCAGTGGATGTATGTACAGCAACAACAACACACCGCACGTTTCTCCACATTTAAAGCGCTCTGGCTTTAGCGTGGGCTTTCAGCAGAGCAGCTGTATCACTGTGGGACCCCTGTGTAGCGATAGACAGAGCAGTGCGACCGTGCTGTAGAAGACAAAAGAGAGCTATAAGCTGACGCAAGGCACAGTAAATCCTAATTAAAGTAACTGCTATGTCTAAATAATGCTATGCACAGGGATGAACTGCTATCCTGCATATAGAGCTATTTCTAAACTGAGATGAATGTGTTGCAAATGGATTTAATTTGATTTTAATTGATGTAATTAGCCCATGTTAGTGCCAAGGTTAGACATGCTTCCCAACTCTCTCACTTAAGTAGGAGATCTGTATGCATCCTAGCCTGGCAAATGTTACTGATGAAGGATCAGCTCATCTTATCTCACTGTCTTCATTTATTTCAAAGGCCTTATTCTTCAAAACCAATATGACAGTCCACCCACACTCACACAGCCCAAATATTGTGGGCTAAGCAGCTTTGAAAATTGAAAACTGAATTGCATTCAGAAAAGTAAATATTTTGTTTTGAATAACAGACATGTTTATACCCCTCCTTGAACCGCCACCTTAACGAGGTGGAGGGGTTTGAGTGCCCGAATGATCCCGGGAGCTATGTTGTTGGGGGCTTCGTGCCCCTGGTAGGGTCACCCAAGGCAAACAGGTCCTGGGGAACGGGTCAGACTAAGAGCAGTTCAGAAGCCCTTATTATAAGAAATATAGCAAGGTCAGTTACGTCGCCCGGATTGGCATTACCGGGGCCCCACCCTGGAGCCAGGCCTGGGGTGGGTGCTCGACGGCAAGCGTCTGGTGGCCGGTCCTTCCCCCACAAGGCATGGCGACGTGGGGCCGTCCTCCCGTGGACCCACCACCCGCAGGAGGATCCATAAGGGGCCAGTGCAGGGAGATCTGCATATGGCCCCCTTCAACTCAAACGTCTGGAAGAGCATCTCCCAGATTCCGAGGGAGGCTGGGGACATGGAGTCCGAGTGGGTTTGTTCTCGGCCTCTATTGTCGATGCGGCCGTTCATAGCTGTGGTCGTAAGATCTGTGGTGCCCGTTGTGGCAATCCCCGAACCCGGTGGTGGACACCGGACATAAGGGATGCCGTCAGGTTGAAGGAGTCTTATCAGGCCTCGTTGGCTCAAGGGACTCCTGAGGCAGCTGACAGGTCCCGGCAGGCTAAGCGTGCTGCAGCCCGGGCGGTCGCAGAGGCAAAAACTCGGGGGTTGAGAGAAGTTTGGAGAGGCCATGGAGGAAGAATATTGGACGGCCTCAAAGAAATTCTGGCAAACCAACCGACGCCTCAGGAGGGGGACACAGTGCTTCACCAACACTGTTTACAGTGCAGGTGGAGAGTTGTTGACCTCAACTCGGGATGTTGTCGGACGGTGGAAGGAATACTTTGAGGATCTCCTCAATCCCACCGTCACATCTTCTGAGGAGGGAGCAGAGGCTGGGGACTTGGAGGCGGACTCGTCCATCACCCTGGCTGAAGTCACGAGGTGGTTGGCAAGCTCCTCGGTGACAAGGCTCCGGGGGTGGATGAGAGCCGTCCTGAGTATCTCAAGTCTCTAGATGTTGTGGGACTGTCTTGGCTGACACGTCTCTGGAAGATCGTATGGCAGTCAAGAACAGTACCTCTGGATTGGCAGACTGGGGTAGTGGTCCCTTTATTTAAGAAGGGGGACCAGAGGGTGTGTTTCAACTACTGGGAAATCACACCCCTCAGCCTCCCCGGTAAGGTCTATTTCAGAGTACTGGAGAGGAGAATCTGACCGATAGTCGAACCGGAAAAAGGTGGCTTGCCCTCTCCAAGTGGGTGGAGAGTCCTTGCCTCAAGTGGAGGAGTTCAAGTATGTCGGGGTCTTGTTCACGAGTGAGGGGAGGATGGAGCGTGAGATTGACAGGCGGATCGGTGCAACGTCTGCAGTGATGTGGTCGCTATATCGGGCCGTTGTGGTGAAGAGGGAGCTGAGCCGAGGTGGAGCCAGCTGAGGTGGCTCAGGCATCTGTTCCGGATGCCTCCTGGACGCCTCCCTCGGGAGGTGTTCCAGGCATGTTCCACCGGGAGGAGGCCCCAGGGAAGACCCAGGACACACTGGAGGAACTATGTCTCTCGGCTGGCCTGGGAACGCCTTGGGGTCCCCCACGGAGGAGTTGGAGGAAGTGTCCGGGGTGAAGAAAAACTGGAAGTCCCTGCTTAGACTGCTGCCCCTGCGACCCGGCCCCGGATAAGCGGAAGAAAATGGATGAATGGATGGACATTTTATAGGATTTCATATGACAAATATAGCTAGGTTTGTCACCCTCGCTTAATCTAATAAACAGAGCTGACTGTATGTTTGTGTACAGTGCTATACCTTTCCAGATTAGTAATAAAATCTTGTGTTATTTAGGCAGATTTTTTCCCCCCTACAGTGTCACCTTGTCTGCCAGGTTGAGGTCACATTGGCTGCGCTCTAACAGCAGCCTGGCGATGTGCGTGTGGCCCCTCTCGGAGGCGAACATCAGCGCCGTGGTCCCCTCTTTGTCCTGGATGTTTGCATCTGCCCCACAGCTCAGCAGCAGGCGCACCACCACCACTCGCCCATGTCTCACTGCTAAGTGCAGAGCTGTCTGGCCTGTCTGCAACATCAAGAGAGATGTTAAGGCTTACGATGCCTGTCATGATAATTATTATTTCAACTTATCATTCAGTAAATTAAAGTTTCAGCAATATGTTTCGGGCCTATTATTAATCTCGTGTGTCTTTTCTTTGCAGTAACTCTGAAGTTAGTACTACAATATTATTTGATTAGTATAGAATTGAATAATTAACCTGAATATACCTAAACAGTTTCATTGGAATATGTATTTATTACAGCTTGGTTCATTTACAAAAGGGTTTACTGGTATGATCCAACGTAAAGGTTATTGTGTCAGTGGCATAAAGTAGTTTCGGTATTATTGTTTATCGTCATATTTTCTAGAGTAATACATAACACTTCAAATTTTGTTTTTGTGACAGGCCAAAAGGGCTAACAGTATTTTATACGTGACAGCAATAAAGAACATATAAATGAAATAGTCACTGACCTATATCACGTTATATATTCCCAGCACTTAATGAGAAGGCTAGTTCAATGGTTTTTACCTGGCAGGACTTAATGTTGGCATTGCCCAGTTCCATCAGTCTCCGGACCACTTCCATGCCACTGGGGCCATCTGGGGCAGTGAGAGAGGCCAGCATCATGGCTGTGTATCCAGCATTGTTCTGAAGGTTCACATCGGCTACACCTGTGATCAATAAGATAGTGTGAAGACAGTCACAGCCACAGACTCTACTATAGTGTGCAACTGATCAAATGTATAGTTGTGATTTCAATGATTGCGCTATTGTTTTATTATAAAAAATATTGCGAATTACATTTAATTAACGTTTGGTCAAACTCATATGTATGTATGTTCTTGTGCAAAATCACCTGTCAGTGGCTTTCAAACAAAAGTGTCACAAAACATTACTTATAAAATATATTGTTTGAAATAACAGTGATTTCAATCATGAGACATGAGAAAAATAATTGCCATTAAGATTTTTTCCATAATCGAGCAGCCCTACTAAGCAATGCAAACTGACCAGTGTCCAGTAGCACACTGACAATGCTGTAGTTACAATGGGAGACACTGTAATGTAACACAGTGTTTCCATTGTCGTCTGCCAGGTTGACGAGGAAGGCCATTAGCGATGGTGCGTTTCTCTTCACTTCTCTCACATGAGCGGCCACTACGCTGGCTTTGGACCCCTCCTCTGCTGCTGCACCAAACCAGCTCTGGAAGAGGACCACCAAGGCTTTCCTCTACAAACAAACAGAAGGACACAGACACATGCTCAGTGCTAAGAAAAACATAACAGTGTAATAAATAAGTAAATACTATAATGAATGTAATTAAAATATTACTTTAGTCAGATTTATTTTCACTTATTAATAGCAGAAGTATTATGCATATAAACTCGTACCATGTCATCGTTGGGGTTATCCATATTCTTCATATGATCTTTGAGAAACTGGCAGGCTGCAATAAATTCTGCTTTAACCACCTCACTATAGGGAAGAGGACAGTATCTTAAGTAAGGAAATACATGCTATTATATATAAGAATATATAAGAGACATTCAGGAACTATACTTGTGAGCCCTGTTTCCTTTCCCCCACAGGCTCTGCAGATTGGCTGGCTTGGTCTCACCTGCCCACAGCACTAGTGTGAGAGTCAGGGTCCCTCTCCATCTGCTCTCCAGGGGGCGCTCTCATCTTTACTGTTTTCCCTGGAGCCTCTGCAGACACTGCGTTTCCATCTGTCCCTCCAGATCCCATGTGTCTGTTTGGACTTGTGCCCCTCTCCGCTGGACCATCATCCACCTGGGCGGCTGCCATTTTCTCTCTGGGGCATTTAGTTGGCTCCATGTTGTTCTGGTTTACACTTGTGGTGGAGTGGTGCCTTGTGAAAGAAATGTAATACACTTGGACTTATTCACTGTATTTAAAGGGAGAGAGTTAGTTCAACACTTAACCTTTACTGTCACTATGCATTAACATTCTGAACATTGTCACTGCAACAGATGCAAATGTCTTTCAGACCAGTATTCAGGGACAGACTGGGACCAAAAAACTGCCCTGAACTTTTACCTCACAAATAAGCCTACTATGGAGGGGGCGGACTTTTAGGCCTGTCCAGTGTATGCTTGACAAATGAGCGAATGATCGTATTAGTGCCCTCTGCTGGTAGTACGGCCGACAGCCGGTAGACCAGACGGCTACTGTGTCCAAATAATTTCCCTTGTCGATCAATAATGTTTGCCTAAGTCTAAGTCTAAACAAGTAGAATTTAATGAGAATGGTCTACTCACATTTCATCTAGGTCTTTTAACTGGCCATATTTGTTTTTCTTTGCGTCACATTGGGAGGCATCTGAAAGCCCATGCTCCTCCTGTGTGTTTTTCTGTTGGTTGTAGGATGATGATAGTAGATCCACCAGGCCCACCATCTCCTTTTGAAGACACCTGACTTTAGGGTCTATGTGTTGTGCTTCTCGTTCTGCACAAAGACATTCCCACTGCTGATCTAGGAGAAGTCTGATCTGCTTTATGTGATGGACCACTTCTGCTGTGCCCACCTGACCTTCTGCTGCCCCTTTAAGCCCCCCTTTAGCCAAGTCAAACTTTGGTCTTCCTGTTTCTACACTCTTCACTGTGGTCTCCTCTCTCTCCTGCTCCACCATCACTCTCTCCGCTTTCACCCACACTCCAGGATTACAAATGAGCTCATCAATCTTGTCATCTTTCTTCCTACTTTCGTTTTGCTGTTCATTTAGGATCTCTGTCACTCTTTTCAGCTCCAGCCCGCTCTCGTGAAGTTTCTGCTCCAGCGCTGCTACTTTGGCCTGGAGCGACGTCACTGTTAGAAGCTCATCCAGATCTGTGCTACTTCTCCACTCATGTGAAAGATTTGAGTCCAAGTTGTGGAGCCTATTGCTAATGTGGCTATCGTGTCTGGGCCTTTTGACATCGATAGTATTGTAGCGGCATGAAGTGTAACATCCATTTAAAGACTGTGGTTGGATGTTTGAACTAAGAGTCAGGCGTAATCTTTCACGCTCATCTTGGAGTTTACAAATTTGAGTTTGCAACTCTGGAATAACCCTCACTTCCATCTCAAGCTCTGCAACACGTTCTAACGCTTCAGAAAGACGCTTTATCAGTCCGGAGTTGGGATGGGAGTCAAATAACTCTTCACAGGAGGTGTTTTTCCCTCCAAGACAATTCCTAGAACTCCTTAGACTGCTTGCATCCTCTGTAGATTCTGAAGTTTGCCTTAATAAAACAGTCAAGGGCAGGCTGGAAGCTCTGAGAAGATGTGGCCTAATATGTTCACCTAGCGGCTGCTCGTCAAACTCCTTTATCCTAGCTTCCATTTCAGCCTGAGATTTGAAACCGGCCAATGAAAGGGGTGCCTTGGTGTCATGTGACCAGGAGGAGTATCCATGGTGAGTACCTGACAGGCACTGTGACCTTGGCCCTAGTGCCCCAGTGGACCCCCAGGGGCTTGGGCGGGAGCCATAGGAGGAGAGGTGGAGGTGGCGGGGGAGAGTGCTGGCCCGGGGAACCTTACTCCTGCGCTGGATGGGGATACGTTTGATTGTGTTGCCTTTCTCGATGTCGTCCACATATTTGAGGAAGTCTAAATCCAGCTGGAAGCCGTACGGGGTCTCCACTGAGTACAGGGGCTTCCCTTTGAATCCATTGGTTTTATGAGTGAAAACATGTCCTGAAATAATCCAAATGAAAGATTAAAGATTTATACTTTTACACACAATCAATGTTCATAGTTCCAGTTTGGAGATGCTTCATTTAAATTATGACCTATCATAATTTTAAACTTGTATAACTTGGTCAAAATGCTTATGTATGCTTATTTCTAATGCTTAACCCAATTTTCCCACTTAAAATACATCAACATAATAAATATTTTATAAATTAAGTTTAATTATTAATGCCTAATTTTTTACAGTTTTTTTCTTTATGTATTATTTTACCATTTGTGATGTGAGTGTCTAGAAAAGTGTTATGTAAATAAAATATTATTATTATTATTATTATTATTATTATTATTATTATTATTATTATTATTATTATTATTATTCAAATGTTGTTGTCTGTTAAGATTCAATTGACGTACCATTTTGCCCCTCCATCATTGTGTCAGCTTCGCCAAATATCTTCTAGAATCTGTCAACACAAAGAAATCTCAAGTCAACGCAAAAACTCCACTCATGAATTAATAAACATTTCTTTGGTTTTATTTCCAGGTATTCACTGTTGCTCCATGACTTGAGGTTGAGCTGTGGTGTGTTTCGGATTCCTTTAATTTTTATAACCACATGGAACATCTTTATGACATTTTTACATTCCACTCAGATCATTCTTTTGGATCGTCCTCTTACTCCCCTCTTTCTTTCCCCTCTGTGCGCAGTCCACCTTTACAACAAACTCTGTTTTTCTCACACTTTCGATCCTTCACTTCTTCCATGCATCGGGTGCTCATTATTCACCAGTGGTTCAGCTGATGTTCTCTTGATTACAGCCCTGAGAGAGGAGGATGAGAGTTGAAAATAACTCTGGACTTTTTCCTCTGCAGCCTTGGCCAGTGGAGGAAAGCACACTCCTACAGACATAAATACAGCCTGACCATTGTTCTGAGTCACTACCTTCCTTCTCTCCACGTTTTGGCCGCAATATTTTGGTTAGAATTTAATTGCACTCATTTGCCTGTCTCTTTGTGGATTGTGTTATGCCTATGTGAGCAATCAAATTACTGTATGTTTCTCAAACACGCATCTTAAAACAAAAGCCCCTAAGAAACAATAGACAATAGATTTTATCATAATTACACATACAGTATAATTATGGTATAATCTAGTACAGGGCCTAAAGCAAACTCTAACTTCCTAAGGGTTAACCAAATTATCAACTAAAATACTGTAATTTATTCTCAATTTTTGATTTTCACTCAATGGAAATGTTACTGATTTGCCTAGAATGTTTCACAGTATTGCATTTAACTTGTCTATCTTGTATTTATTCCTTTACTGGTGTTTCGGTTGCTAAAAATACATTGAAAGCAGGCACTCTTACTGTGAGCAGGGTTGCCTCTGCACAGATCAGACCTATAAATTGGCCTAGTAGCATTACCAGCTTGCCTCCATGTAAATATATAATTTTAATGCCATTCGGTGGAGAACTCCAGGCAAGCAGGCGGTGGACCCCCCACTAGAAAAGTTACATATTGCACCTTTAAATAGCCTTCAGCTATGCCAGGCATTTTGGGAGGCATACATCTGGTACCATCTACTCTTGGCAAAACCAAAACTTTGAGACACTTCTGTCTCTCCCCAGCGCCCCCCTGGCTGTGGTTCAGTGACACCCTCATAAATCACTTTCCAATGCACCCATATTCATGCACTTTCCCTCTGCCCCTCAACTCTGGCACTCCCCCCGCCCTGACCACCACCGGCAGCTCCCTGTCCTGTGGGGAGCCCAGCCACAGCCCCAAACAATGTGAACTATGCAGTAAACAGACGTGCACCACCAAAACCTCTGCTGGGAATTCTGACCTCCACCATTCACACACTTATTCTGATAGGGAGCACTAAACTGCAGCCATTTTGAAAATTACAGATAAACACCCTGATGTTCTCACATTATTTACTGAATGGACTAGTGTGACCTCCAGGCCAGAGCTATTAAATGTTTTTGGGTTTTTTTTAACCCTGATAACAACTCTTGGAAAATGCAGTAACCTGGAAATGTATAGCCTAATTGTATTCACATTATCATTAACATGTTTAAAATTATATTATGTATTAGAAAAAATATATTATACATATATATAATATATTTGCAACTGGATACCAGCAAATCTTTAAATAGGCAGGTAACTGTGGTAAGATGCAGATAAATTATGCTGTAGAAAGAAATCACCTTGGATCAGGGGTAGTTATCTGATCAATATTTACTTAACTCAGCCCACCAAAATAGCAACATTTACATTATCCAACAGAAGCCTTAGCTCCTATAGCCTATAACCACCAACATGTTACAACATAAGATGGGTAACTATGTTCTATAAGAGAGCCATGAACTCTTGTACTCTTGCTGTCGCCCTCACTGAAATCCAATGTATGTGTCATGCATAGAAGCTGTTACTGTATTCTGTGCCTGCAGTTTTCCACTGGAGTTTCCCATGACAACAGATATCATAAGTCAGCAATAAATTCACAGAGACACATGCATTCAACACTTTTGAACCTGTGTTCTGGGTCCAAAAGTCAAAACTGGTGATTTATTGAAATGTGGGAGCTCAAAATATTTGATATCATAAGTCATGCATTTCTGAATGTTTGTAGAGTGTTCAGTTTGAACTGCAGGACTGTGACCATTGATTGTTATATTTTAGTTTATATCGGAAACAAAACACTTGTATCAATCTGGTACAAGTTTTAACAAAGATGAATCATTGTTACTGCACCCATCTCAGTAAATATGACTGTGACTGGCCTATCATCAAGCCTCAGCTAAAACAGACAGTTGCCATAGAAGGCTGCACAAAACTTCTATAGATGACAATGATAGATGACTATGTCTGTTCTCTACCACCAAATTAAATTACAACAACATAAACCGCACAGGAACACAGGCTTAATCTAATTATTACCTGCTGAGAAACAAGCAGGAAGATTGCAGGTCTAACATGCACAATGAAAGGCCCATTACTATTTTCCTATACGTAAATATAGTTAAAATATTTATTTTTGCCCAAAACAAAAACAGCATCCTCAATTTAAAAATGAAAGAAAAAAAGTCTTACTGTCTTAATATACAGTAAATTCTGTGGGTGGTGCCAGGAGGGGCATCCAACTTAATTGACTAAATCCATGAGAGATGAGATTATTTTCACTTTATGGATTACATTATTATGGGTTAAATATTTACTTCTGAAAATGATCAAATCAACTCATTAATAATGAGTCCATGATAAGCCAGGGCAAACGGCATCAAAAACTGATAAATTAAGATGTTATAGGACAATGTGTTCCAAGGCTGGCTAATAGACAGAGTTGTATCAGTACAGGAAGGACATGTGATATACAACTTAAATGTACAGTGTAAATACGAATTCTTGCAGGTTAAGAGACAGTCTATTTGTAACTTTGAAACCCTTGAAAACAAAATTTCATAACACACATATTTTTCTAGCACAGGTTTAAATCATCCACATTTAGCTCACCTCACAGGAAACCCAAAGAAATGAAACGTAAAATATTTCCGTTGCCCCAAACCAGGCCCCAACTAAAGAACTCAGCTCTGTTAGACTTTCTTCTCAAACCATATGAGGCATGTGTCAAACTCAACTCATTTCAGACTAGAGTTATATAGATTTGGTTCTCACACGGCAGCTGTTCAAAAGCTTTGTGCAAATGCAACCCCTCTCTCAGATCCTTTCTCTGCATCAGCATAAACCCATAATCACAACATCTCTGTCCACATTCTTGTCCCAAGTCACAAATGAAATGTAAACTCAAGACTACACAGACTACACAAACCGTTTACGAAGGGAAAATTCAACCTCAGACCAAATGAGTTGTTAAATGTTAATCAATGGCTTTAATACAGCAGAGGACCATGTATTTAGAGTCTGTACATAGATAAATGTTTTAAAAATAATGTTTAGTTTCATAATTAGTAGTACAAATTTGCCAAAAATATTAAAAGACCACAACTAGTTAACAAAAACAACAAAAACTCTGGATGCTGCTAGCTATGACCATTATTTCTATTACCTTCTGCTTTACAATTGCAAGAAATAAACATACTTTTACTCTGTATTTAAGCAACAACATACTGAACTATATTTCAAGTATTGCACATCAAAACACAGACCTCATTCTGTAACTTGTGGTCATCTTTTTACATTGTGTGGGTACAATAGTATCCTGAACTTTTTTTTTATCCACAAAGTTCACAGGAGGAGAAACTACTTTGCCAGCTGCCAGTCTGGACACATTGCATTATTGTGCCCACACAGTCCCAGGCGGGCACCACCCCGTTCTTTCTATTTTGTATTCCACAAAAACAGTTTATGGACACAATAAAATAGAATTTCCATGGTTATTCTAAAATAGACAGTGATGAAGGTTTGGGATATATTATACAGCTCTCATGATGCATGTTGTACCTTTAATCTTGCTGCAAAAAAAAAAAAAAAAAAAAAAATCCTGGAAAATAAAAGTCATTCCTCTCCTCCTTTTTTTTTTTTAGTTTTTTTTTTATTGTTTTTCCTCATTGAAACTTGTTGAACTTAAAACTTTACTTTCATCGGAGCATCTTAAGGCATTTTCATCATTCTTTCCTTAAACTACTGCATGTCTGTAGACCTCTGTGTATTTATATTAAGTCTTTCTGGAGAATCTTCTCATCCAAAACTAACACAGCTCAGACTTTTGATTGGGCCATATGAGCTTCATTGTACGGCATGTGTATTAAACAGCTGCCAAGGACTTCATGCACCAATGAGATGGTATGTTAACACAACAAGGTTAAAATAGAAAGAGCACAGTTACTTTGTGAAGTATTACAGTAAAGATATGGGTTAACATTTAATCGATAAAAGCTTTCATCTAGATTAGTATTCAGTCTAGGTTAAGTGATTTGCCCCATGTTTCATTTAATAAGTTATGAGTCTGACCCTGAGTTTAGCCCTGGATCGAACATAGTCAAGGTTATCATTTAGAGCATCACAGCGTTGATTAAGAATTCAACAGATGTGAGAGAAGATAACTACATGCACACGTGGCTTACCTTGGGGCATAGTATGTGCAGTTTTCCTATTAGAATCAGTCCAGTTCAGCTTGTCTGCTTGTCTCCTGTGGTCCTATGGCAAATGCCAGTGTTGCCTTGCCATAACAGAAGCTTGTGTGTGAAGGGGAGCCCAGACTTGGGAGGGGCTTGGGAACCCGCCGTCTGTCCAACAAGACTGACAGAGGAGGTTAGATGTTGTGGTTAGCCCCGCCCACACCCTCCGCGTATCGACCAAAGGGAAGCCAGAAGTGGAGGACGAGAAAAAAGGAGCTCCTATAGGACACACAGCGACAACATGACAAAATATCATGGTATGGAGCAAGAGTTAACGGTGTGTGGAGTGTATGGTTTCACATGGCTCAGACCGCCCCTGTTTAAAATGTGTAACCCAATCCCATGTTATGTGCAGTGCAGTCCATATAATGAGGCAAAGAAGGGGCAGAGCACAGGGCTGGGTGCCATCGTTCGGGGTTAATTCTCTCACTGAGTGGTTGTCATACCACTCAGTGAAAGAGATCTGCAAATCACTGTCTTTGATTGTCAGTGATTTGCAGATCTCTTTCAACATGTCGCCAGCATCTTCTTCTGCAATGTGGCAGTCCTAAAACACAAACAACAACAGTGTTTAGTGTTTACTGTCTGAACTATTACTAAAAGAAACAAACATAATCTTTAAGTATTTTAATGTTGAAAGCATCTTGATACAGTATAAATTATACAGTACGGTTAGTTTATTTTTAATTACTTTTAATAACTTTAATAACTTTTATTTCCGGCAAAGAATGGCATCAATATAGCAAATGACATACCTCATAGTTTCTAAGTTATTACTGTACTTCCACAGACCTGCCCCTGTTTTTGGTGTAATTCCTGCAGTTTTCTTGGTCTTTACATTGAAATATTATAGGTCCTTAATACCACAACATTTCAAGTTTGGTCTGTGCTAATATATTGCCTACTTTATAGTCAATTTGATATATTTCCCAGAAAGAGATCTAAAGTAAGAGCTCCCATTGCTGCTTTGTCCTCCAAAGGATGGAAAAGAAATAAGCTCAAACTGCTGTGAAATTCTTCTTTTCCATTACACAGGCAGACAACTGACTCCGAGTGGGATTGTGGTCGAACTTGGAGAGAAGAGTAAAAAAAAAAAAAGACTTCATTGGGCCAAACGGCTGCTGACAGACTGACCACATAAGCAAAAACTTGGCCAGAAGGAAACATACAGTGGTCTACTCAAAAAGGGGATCTAGAAATGAGCGGTCCAGACTAAATATGTAGTTTATAATTAATGTAAAATAAAATAATAATATAATTAATTTACTTATGAATTATTAACTTTAATAGACCGTTTTGGGAGCACAAAGTAAATTGCTGGGGTCATGTTCCTTTAATTTCAGTCATTACTAGAAAAGAGAGCTATATTTATTTTTTACCAAGGCATAAATGGTCATTTGCCATTTTGGGTATTTATGTCCATGCAACTGTTTAATATGCCACTGAATAATTACATTGTTTTTGCCTAATGTGTAATCCTCAAAGCATCTGAACAGACTGGAAAAGTTGTCTGCGAGTCTTTGATTGTCAGTGATTTGCCAAAAAATTATCAGAACATTTCCACCAATCCAAAAGTCTCAGAACTGATTCCTACTCGGACCAATGCTTCCCTTCATTGTGTCCTTAGACAACCTCGCCTTGTATGAATGGGGAGAGTGTGAGCGATTAGTAGTAGTTAGAGGGGCTGATGGAACAGACTGATGGTCAGTCTACCCCAGGGCAGCTGTGGTTACAAAAGAAGCAGGTTTGGAGTGAATGTACAAGCTATAACTCAAACTCCCTTCAATGCCTTATTATTACTGTTCATCTGTTTCAGCACTGTAGATGTCAAAATATGTAAATATGTCATCTGAACAGAAAGACACTTTCCTTTGTGCGTGTACCAGAGAGGCCTGGGTCTGATTCCTGCTTGGGTCAGTTTAGCCATGATGTACTCCACCCCTTTTCATTATTTGTTTTGTCCTCATTTTATGTCAAGTAAATTGTTTAATTTATGAAAAAGCCTGAAAATAAAAGTGTGTGAAAACATATTGACTAGAGCAATGATTCCAAAAGTGAGGTCCGGGCCCCCCTGGGGAGCCTAAGAGGTACTGCAGGGTGCATAAAAGGTTGCCCACAGAACGGGTGAGGGAGTGGGGCATGTTAAACCTCATTATATTCTATTTTAGTACCTCTTTTCATCACAGAATCTCCCACTGGACTCTCTTTGCCCTTAGTTTCCCCTTTGCCCTTTCTGCAGTGAAAGCTAATTATGCATGTAGATATTGTCCATGCCTAGACATAGACTGGCTGGTGGGCTCTATTTGTTGATCAAACAGAAAGCTCTCATTTATGGAGTTAACATTTAACAGAGAGAATCCAGGCTCTTGACCTTGTTTGGACAGTCTCTCCGTCCAGCTCTCACTACAAATGAATCTATATAGATATAGATAGAAAGAGAGAGAGAGATAAATATATATATATACATATCATCACACCCCCATATTTGCATGGGGCTGAGTAACTAGTTGATATTTTTCCACTGAATTCTGTTTTCATATTGTATTTTTGAGCTTCTATGTCCAAGTTTTTACTAATCAGAGCATTTTCAGAACTGCAGCTCTTGTGACTGGCACCATCGAAAGTTATTCAAAGAAGGAACACTGATGAACCTGCAACAAGTGATACGAGAACTAAACGCAGACTGGCCATTATGGCTCTGGGGTAAGGGACAAATATTTGAGCAAACCTGTGAGAAAAGTACTGCACTGATGACTTGAGCCAGGCTAATTTTGGGTGTGTGAGAGGAAGCAGAGACTCCTACATTTAAAAAAATAAGGAAGGAGAGATCACTAGGCAATGCTGCGTTTGAGAGAATGTGGATGTTATATGTGTCTACAACTGTTTAAATGTCCGTGTGTGCTTCTGCATCTCAAGGTTTTTGTTTTGCTCTATTTATTATTTATTATAAAAAGGTTAATAAACATGTAATTATATAAAAGAAAACACTGGCCTTTATATTTATGTTACTAAAACTGAAATCACGAGGTTGACGCCACTTATAAAAATGTAGTAGTTGTAGTGTCAGGCTGGGATGGAGTATCATGCCTGATTAGACTCAACTGAACTTAGCTCTAATGAAAAACTAGGTCACTTTTCAGTTTGAAAATTGGATTCAACAACACTACAGACCGTGACTAGCATTAGTTATTTTAAGTTAGGACAAAACTGGGTACTCTTATGAAAAGAAAATTAACATATAGTATATGCTTTTTGTAGCTGTAATATGTTGAGAGGAAAACAATTATATCATTATTTACAAACTACTTACAAGAATCGATCTGGCTTAGTTAATAATTGACTTGACTCTACTCATAGTTTAAATAGTGGGTTTTTGAGTGAGTTGAGTAAAGTTAATGAGGATTACATGAATGACTATCAACATGAGAGGAGATATTGTATTAGGCTTACTGTTTGTGCTGGCTGCCCCGTACCATATCTTCTGTGATGAACCTATAACTTCTACAGTTGAAGTTCGCTCCCGTTTCGCTGCGTTGGATGAGGTCCGGCTTCTGGCCACAGGTCTTCTCCAGCTGGGCCAGAGTCTGAGGGAGTTTGTACAAAAAACAAAAGGACAGATAAATGACATTGTACACAAGCTGAACATCTTTGACCGCTCATTCTATCAGCTCTCAGTGTTGGCTAGTAAGATTAAAGAGGAGGAAGAGGAGCTGAAGAAGACTACGGTGGTGCTGAAGGCCAGTAATGAGGAGATAAAGGATTTGTCTGCTCAGATCCACTCCAAAGTGGACACGATCCTGCAGGAAAAGAGCCATCTGCAACACAAAGTGGAGGGTTTGGAGGAGAGGCTCAGCAGCATGTCCCAGGGGCTGGTCACGAGCGAACAAGTGGAGGAGATCACTGCTCTCAGGGTGAGTAGAAATAGACCTATATACATAAAAATAGGGGTGGGTGATATGTGAAATAAAATCTAATAATCTAATAATTTTCTTGGAACATACAGATCACACTTGTAAAGGTGCATTAGGTTGAGGGCCTGCTGTCTGCTTGTTTCCATGGAAATGTTGTTGGTTTGCCTTATTGCTTTAAAGATGAAATTTGTCAATCTATGTCATGTAGTCAAGCAGATAACACCACCAGGCCAAGTTGCAGGTCAGATCTGTGGTGGGGCAAGCCTGCTTATAGGAAGAAAACATATTTTTCAAGGTATTTTTCAGCTATAAAACACATGCAATTGAATAAATACATAATAAATAACTTCAATTCTATACTCTGGAATAGCATATCACATTGATCAGATCATTACATTTTATATCACTCAGACATATGTTAAAGTGAGTCTGATTTTGCTTTCGAATAAGACATAAAAGACAAGAACATGTCAATAAAAGTGAAATATTCAGCATTTATTATTTGCATTAATATTTTTTTCTTCTTTCAGAACACTATCTACAGCCAGGAGCAGAGCATTGCAGAGCTACTGAAGGCTGTGAAGGAACAAAGTCATCAGCTGAATCAACAAAGGTCCAAGATTAAGATTCTCGAGGACAAAGTTAGTGAAAGACTTCATAAATTTGTCAGATAATGTCACATAATCAAATATTCCCTGAGAGGTGTTAAGTCTGCTACTTTTTAACAGGTTGCAGCCAACACGCAACAAGAAACAACTGAAAAAAACATTCTTTTATCCAACACTGGGGTTCCGTCACTTCCTCCTTATCGATATTCTGGGAAGACTGAATCCGAGTTAATGAGTAAGACATACACTAAATAGTGTCCACATTGTAACTGTTTTCTAATACAATATAACATCATCATTATAGATTTGCCATCAGACTGCAGTGAACTATTTAACCAGGGAGAGCGAGTGTCTGGGGTGTACGCTATAAAACCTCACACATCAGAGCCTTTTATGGCTTTTTGTGACATGACCACAGGTATTCAACTCATTTTCAACATTTGATCAGAATTAACTATTACATACATATTTATATTCTAAGTTTAAAATCTAGGTTTGTAAATATTTATTTTTGAAAAGGGGAAACTGTGATCCAGAAACGTACACATGGCTTCATAAATTTTGATCAAAACTGGGAAAAGTATGAAAGTGGATTTGGAGATTTACAAGGTAGGAAGAAGTAAATCTCAGTCACATTCGCAGTATTTCTACCTGCACTTTGACATAGAGACTTCTTGTTGAACTGTATTGATTGTTTTATCTCTCACAGGGGAGTTTTGGCTAGGACTCAGGCGTATCCACTCCCTCTCTGTCCAAGGAAACTCCGTCCTCCGTATCCATCTGGAGGAGTGCAAACAGCCCCGGCGATTTTTTGAATATAGATTTGCACTTGAAGGCCCACAGAGCAACTATACCATTCATCTTACACCACTGTCTCGAGACCAGCCCGATCTCATGGGTAACCAGACAGATACAAGGTTCTCCACAAAGGACAGGGACAATGACAACCAGCCTCATCACAACTGTGCCCAAGACACAGGTACAAATTAATTTACTAAATATATGTGTTAATTCATTATTAATTATCATTCTATTGTAGACTAAAAAGTACATATTTAGTAATGTCGACTATTTCTAAATTTATTCAGTATTGTGTGTATCAATTTAATTTGGAACTTGTTTGCTTTGAATTCTTCTTATAGGTGGATGGTGGTTTAATGCATGTGGAGGCACTAACCTGAACGGAAAATACTTGAAGTCAAGGGGATGGCCAGAGCGAAAGAGGGGGATCCAGTGGAGAGCAGGGAGAAGGGGCTCATCCTCTTTAAAGTTCACCCAAATGTCTGTGCGGCCTCTTCAGCCCTCCTCTCATCTCTGATCTTAAAGGTCTCCTGAGTGGAGAGAGATGGAAAAGATTTGCAATGTGCAGCGACCTCTAGTGGACTACAGAGAATATTAAAAAAAACATTTCAAATAAGCTGATCGCTGCTCTCAGTAAATGGTTAAACTATTATATGACTTATAAAAGAAATTTCTAATTTAGTTTATAAACAACAATAGTATAACAATATAAACCCATATTAGTTAACCTGTACAGATCCATAGAAATATGATATCACATCAAACTTAGCAATAACAGTGTCATATTGGGTCATATTGACCCAGGGATTTTTATGGCTATATTTACTGAATATTGGATATTGTCACTATCAACTAAACATTTAGAGTTTTATGCTTATTATTTAACAACTATCAAATAACTCTGAATATGCAAATACATAAAAAATATACATCTCTAACTTTTAAGTTATTACTTCAGTTATACTACTCAGTCTACTTAATCTGTATGCTGTTTTTCTGTTTATTTTTTTGAACATGTTTCTTGTAGAACTATAGGGGGCACTGTTGTCCAGCTAAGATTCACTTTGTACATTGACATACTTCAACTGTAACTGAACTGCTACTAAAAATGTTATTATAATTATGTAATTTTCAGTATGTTCTAATGCACTCTGGAATCATCGTCAACATTTTCTGTTCTCACTTTTGGACATTGAGCTCCTGAAATAGTATTGCTTCATAGACACACTTCTCTTTATACATCATTTCACTGTACACAGCTGCAGCATTCCCACCCACATAAGTTGCTCCCATAACACTTAGGCCACACCCCCTTCTTTGTGACTGGGCCCAGAGCCTTGACAGTGATATTCCTGCACATGTGTGGGGCAGCGTCTTCAGTTTGCCACACATTGGTCTGAACTCAAATGTTATTTTGGGATTCAGAAGTCCCCATGTGCTTCCTGGCTGCGTCGCATTATAGGAGGGGCTAAACCTTCACCCTCCCATTCTAAGCCTATGTAATGCCCCCATGTCGATAGCCTGGGGATTTCCTCTCAACAATAGCTCTCCAAACTGCAGATTTAGACTGAAGTTTCCATAAAGGATGGATACTGGTCCTCTGCAGGTGCTTACAGTGGCCACAGCTCCTTATCCGGACCAGAGACCAGGCACAAGTGGTCTCAGGAAGAGGGTCTCTTTGTTTCAGACCAGACCGTACTATCTGCACAACTTCATCCAGAGTATCTTCTCTTCCATTGACCTGCGTGACCGACAGGGCTCCACTGTGGTGCTGGGAGGAGATGGGCGCTTCTTCAACAAGACCGCCATCGAAGTCACTGTACAAATGGCAGCAGCCAATGGGGTCAGTGCTTTGTGTTCTGCCGTGGGTTTGTTTGTGTGAAAAGCATGACTCATGGCTAGAAAGAATAATTACATAATTTTTCTTCTATTTCTTCTTTCTCTTTTATTATGTTTTTGAAGACAATTGAAGTCACCTAATCAAGATGACTACTACTTGAAAACCTTTTTGTTGCTATGGCACTGACTGAAGTGATTGCACAAATAAACAATATACCATTAAATGTCAATATCTGAAAAAGAGACACATTCTGTTACTCTAATGATTGACTGTCATATGACTGGGTGGGACTGTTGCTTGTGTACTGAAACTGAATATCGTGTTAGTTTTTCAAAGTGATATGAAACACTAACCTAATGTTTGATGATGCCTCCCTCACAGGGGGATAAATTAGGATGTGCACATGAGCTGCCTTCACATCTGTGGCATTTGTGCAGGTGGGGCGTGTCATCATAGGTCACCATGGGATACTGTCCACGCCCGCCCTCTCTTGTGTGATCAGGAAATACAAAGCTATCGGTGGCATCATTCTTACCGCCAGCCATAACCCTGGGGGACCAGAGGGATACTTTGGCATTAAGTTCAACGTGTCAAACGGAGGTAGGGTAACTGGAGAGGCCAGAGCACGCAGCGCCACAGGCCAAGTGAAAAATAGTGTGAGGAGACAAGTCAGAGAGACATTTAACAAGGCTCAAGTGTACTGTGCCTGGATAAAGACTTTGTCTCGACAGCCAGTGCATGATAATGCTCCAGCTTAGCAGGATACTTTTTAAATATTGATGTGCATTTGTGTCATAAACAATCAATGCATAATAGCATTCCATTTTCCCTGCATGATTCAAATATTGACACTCGTTTATATTCAGGGCCAGCTAAAGAGGCTATTACCAACAAGATCTTTCAGATTAGCAGAACCATTGAGGAGTTTGCCATCTGCCCTGGACTCAGGGTGGATCTGACAACCGTTGGCAAACAGTCATTTGACCTAGAGAATAAGTTCAAACCGTTCAAAGGTGAATTGTTGTAAAAATATCAGCAATCTGCCATTAAGTTGTTATCTGTTTCAATCTTTCCTTATGTCTGTTTCAGTCGAAATTGTGGACTCTGTGGAGTCATATGCCAATCTTCTGAGGAACATTTTTGACTTTGCCACATTAAAGGAACTATTGTTCAAAGAAAACCAGATCAAAATCAGGGTGGACGCTATGCATGGAGGTAACACTGTCACTATCACTATGTTAATATTAAAGACAATTTTACCAGAAGTTTTAAAAGGTCTACCACTAGTTACAACCAGTGGTGAATTAGAAGGGCTATTTTAGTCCTCCAAAACAGTGAAACTTTTCCTCAAGTAACCCAAAGAACCAAAACAAAGCAGCATTAATACTCCTCACTATTTGACAGTTGCTGGTCCGTACGTGAAGAGAATACTGTGTGAGGAGCTAGGCTGTCCTGCCTCCTCAGTCATTAACTGTACCCCTTTGGAGGACTTTGGGGGGCAGCCTCCTAATCCCACCTACGCTGCAGATCTGGTGGAGGACATGAGGAGTGGACTGTGGGATTTTGGTGCAGCCTTTGATGGTGATGGGGTTTGTTAACAACAAAACTATAGTTTTGATTTGAAGACCTTATACAATGCCAATAGCTTATTTTCAGAGCTGTGTTTTCTCACTGTGGGTGCTTAGGATCGTAACATGATCCTGGGTAGGAATGGCTTTTTTGTGTCACCATCTGACTCTGTGGCTGTAATCGCGGACAACATCTTTTGCATCCCGTATTTTCAGCAAACAGGGGTCAGAGGCTTTGCCCGCAGTATGCCCACAAGTGCTGCTTTAGACAGGTAAATCCAACAGGCGGGTTCATAACTCTAATGCCCATAGTTCAGTTTATATTAGTTAAGATTATATTTTATTGTGGTAGGCCTATAAATAAGTTTTGTTGTTTGCAGAGTCGCCAAGGCAACAAAAATAGAGTTATATGAGACTCCCACTGGCTGGAAGTTTTTTGGAAATTTGATGGATGCAGGTTGTCTATCTCTGTGTGGAGAGGAAAGCTTTGGCACAGGTACAAAAACAGACGAAGCAAAGTTTCTGTATGTTAAGAGAAATTACTTACTGAAGTTTATACATCAGGAAGTGACCACGTTCGTGAAAAAGATGGGCTTTGGGCTGTGCTAGCTTGGCTGTCCATTCTCGCTGCAAGAAGACAAAGTGTAGAAGGCATTCTTAAAGATCACTGGTTAAAATATGGAAGAAATTACTACACAAGGTTTATTACTGTTGGATTTACACTTCTGTAAACGCCTCATATTCACTTTTGCAATCTGATGACTAACCATTTGAAATCCTAATCGTAGGCCCCATACATACAGTAATATTTGTCTGTTTTGACTTCAGATATGACTATGAGAATGTGGACATAGACACGGCCTGTGAAATGATGGAAGACTTGGAAATATTGATCACAGACAAGTCCTTTGTGAGACAGAGATTTGCTGTTGAGGATAAAATCTTTCAAGTCGAAAAAGCAGACAATTTTGAGTACACAGACCCCGTCGACAGCACCATCTCCAGGAACCAGGTACATGCCAGCGGTTCATTTTTATAATAATATGCTATTCCTGTTAGGACAATTATGGTGTATTCAGAGGCTACGGGAAATTGCACACTTTAAAGCATTATTCTGTTAGCATTCTGTGTCATGGCACTATGTTCTGAAAAGACATCTATTTTCTCATCAGGGGTTGAGGATACTCTTCTCTGATGGCTCTCGAATCATCTACAGACTCAGTGGAACGAGCAGTGAGGGAGCCACAGTCAGAATCTACATCGACAGCTATGAACGACACAATGTTTTTCAAGATACTCAGGTACTAATAATAATGTATATATTATTATTATAAGTTTATCATATTAAAACAGAAAGCAAAAGAAAATGGACTGATGGATGGCATTATGTTTTACCATTATTATCAGTGTATAAACATAGATTGCATATATAAAGAGACAGCGATAACCCTCTAGTTGGCGCGCTCTAAATAGGAAGTGTTCATAGGGGCACTTCCGGCTTTCCGACCCGGTTTCCAACTGACATTACATTGGAAAATTGTCACCCCTCTCTCTGTAATTGCTGCATTGAGCCTTGTCATTTTTGTCTTAAAAATGTTCATATTAACCTGCTCTACATAAACCTGGTGGTTTTATTTTGCTATTTTGTACGTAAATAAATTCTTATTCCTAATATGGACCTGGCACTAAATTCGCTCCTAAAACTGCTAGCATCGTGAGCTTCATTTGACTGGAGTCGAACGCTATGGGTGACGTCACATTCCCTTATAGTCCACTTCTTTATACAGTCTAATTTGCAGTCTTAAACTAATGGTAAAATCATATCTAAATATTAATATTCAGGAACATCTGGAAGCCAGGTGTTTTACAATAACCGTAACGTCTTTGAACAGGTGATGCTGTCGCCCCTAGCAACCATCGCAGTAAAGATTTCTCAGCTGCATCACAGGACAAGACGAACGGGCCCTTCAGTCATCACATGATACTGGACAGATTTTGTGTTAATTAATGTCAGTGTATGTATGTTTAACTTTAACTCATATTATGAGTACTACTTACTGCTTGGGCAAAAATGTATTATAGTGGTTGTAGAACATTAAACTTTTTACGTTTGTTTTTTTTAGCATTTGTGATTTGTGGTTATCATATCAATCATACAGTTTAGCTTTCAACACCCCTCAGTAGCAGGGGCGGTGCCGGGAGGGTTCTTGAGGTGGCACTCCCCTAGAATAGCCATTTCACCCCCACGGATCCCCCAAAGATTTTTGCCACATTTTCATAGCACATCCAATCTCAACTAAAAATTTTGGCAACCACAGACTGAGACTACAATTTTTAAAAATCCATATTAGTTTTTCATTAATTACTATTATCACTACAGGGTGCTAACTACACGTAAACTTGTAGGCTCTAAATGAACATATAATGTGAGTACGCACATTGACAACCTTAGCACCCTCTTAGCTTCTCCAAACACAAATGTCTGGCCCCTGCTCAGCAAGCATGTATTTAAAAATTAGGTCTGACTTTTAGCTGAAGAAACTCTACTCTGTAGGCCAACCCATGGTATAATTTTTGTGATTACTCAAATTCTCATCACAGACATTGTTTTTGAATGAAAGAACTGGGAGTTTTCTTCCTCAATGCCTTCTAATAATATGTAAATCATCCAATCCCACTCATTTGGATTAAAATTTCACAGTCACTAACATCCTGAAATTGAACTTATGGAGGCATGTCGGGGAATAAATTATGCTCAATGTGACATCCTCTTTTGAGTGCAAATATTCCGATTTGTAAGGAATATTTGCACTCAAAAGAGTGCAAATATGCACTCAAAAGAGTTTCAGACTAGCATACTCCTTACTACCTGTAAGGAGTATGCTAGTCTGAAACAAAAATACCTTATTTCCATGCAGCCAACACTCGCCAGTCAGATCAGAATCCAGTAACATCTCCATCTCTGTGATCACTGATGCCCTTTGATGTCCTGCCACATTGTCCTGGTTTCAGCTCCAAATAATGCTGCAACAAAACAGACACCAGTGCATTAGGTTCAATAAGCCATGTTATAAATAATAGGTCTAATAATAATATAGCCTTATCCAAGGAGGTTTTAGTAGGCCTGATATTCAAAGTCTAGTTATTATTATAGTAGTCAGGATAAATATTATTTGGGTTTAGTAATTCCTTAATTACTTGGCTACAAAACCTCCATGCCCAAAAATCCTGTGCTAGGTTCTTAATAGCCATCCAGTCACATGTTCTTCCAAAAGTTACGAGCCATGAGTCATTTAACCTACCTTTTAAAACTTCAGTGGCATTTCACCCGCAGCAGCAGGTTTCCCATACGTTTCTTTAGCGTACTGTGTCTTTAAGAAAGTCACGTGACATCAAACAAGGAAAAAGTCGGAAGCAGGAAGTTCGCCTACGAAGAAAGAGCCGTGCTAATAAACAATACACAAAGGAGCTAAACTCTTCAAGAAATACGCAATGGCTGGAATAAAAGGTACGTTTTATTGACCGACAGATACGTCAGTGAATTATTTAGTGACGGTGCCATGATGTATTTGGTCGACTTTCTTAATAAGCAAACTTTGTTAAACCATTAAACCCATAGTTTCAGTTTTCATGTTAGTGTGCCCTGCCTTTGCCCAATCTAGTTAAGATATGACTGCTTTTTTTTTTGTTTCGTTTTAGCTGTAGGCTATGTAAAATATTAAATTATATTGATTAGGTCGTATATTTTTTATATTTTTGCAGCACTTGTTGGATTGTCCTTCAGTGGCGCTATTGGATTGACATTTCTTCTTTTGGGATGTGGACTGGAGCAGTATGGGTAAGCTTTAATTGGTATTATGGCATTGAGCAATATTTTGAGTGAGAATAATCTTTAATCAAATAACTGATCTATTTCCACACAGAGTATACTGGCCTCTGTTTGTTTTGATTTTCTACGTCCTGAGCCCCATCCCGACCTTCATTGCCAGACGTGTCAGTGATGATGACTCCTCTAGTAATGCCTGTAGAGAGCTGGCCTATTTCCTCACCACTGGCATTGTTGTATCAGCTTTTGGACTTCCTATTGTACTTGCCCGCACCAGCACTGTGAGTCCTGGTTTCTCATTATTTACTCCCAAATATTATGTGAAAAGCAAAAGAATATTACACAGTACTCACATTTTCTGAATCAACAAATGCTATTTTTCAAACAAATCAAACTTTATTTTGGAAAAGTTTTTATGCACAGCATTTAACTCATAGAGCTTTACATAGACAATTAAAATAATTCTCTCTCACCCATGCAACCAGCTTCCCACAACCAGCTTTTTCTTTACAAGGACAATAAAAAAATTCTTTCAGACACACATAAAACATGTTTTAGCGCGTAGTATGGCATAGCATAATCAGTAGCATAATTTAAAGTCAACTTTAGCCACTTTTTTATCCTCCTTTGAGTTAATCCTTTTTTAGCTTTGACCTGTTATAGACCTTGTTCAGATGTTGTAGTACTCGGAAGGTTAAATATCTTGAGGTGGTACCTTTTGTCAAATGTTTGAGAACATCAACACGATTTATATTTGGTAGTGTTGTAGCTGTAGTTCTGTGTTGAGTATGTGTTTTAAATGACAAACTTTTTGCTCTTGCAGATTCAGTGGGGTGCTTGCGGACTGGTGATGACTGGAAATGCCGTCATTTTCCTCACCATTCTTGGATTTTTCATTGTGTTTGGAGGTGGTGATGATTTTAGCTGGGAGCAGTGGTAGAGACCAGTAAACACACAACAATAAAAAATGGATGTGTAGGTGGATGGTTGAATGAACAGAGTGCAGAATAACAAGCTACTGTGTTCTGCACTGTGCTTGGGTCTGCTCAAGTGCCTTATGTGTGGAAGCATATACAAACGCTAAAATGTATACTTTTTATTGTAATTACGCTGCTTCATTTTATACATATATGCAGCATTTCCAGGCACATGTTGGTAAACAGATCTGTCTCACTTTAGTCTAATACTGTAACTCCAAATGGCCCTGAAAGGCAGTTGTCTGTCTAAAGAAGTGAAAATATGGGCTTTTTAGCTTTTCATTGTCAGAGGAATATATATTTAAGATGAACTTTCTGTTAAGTAGATGTTTCTAGCTTGAAACTGTCCCAATAGACATGTTAGTACACACAGCGCCTTTACAGACTTTGCATTATTCTAAATTTTTGTCAAGAAAGGGATACTCACTGAATATCATTTTGATGCAGCCACATTTTATTAGCACTCAGTGTTTAGACTGAGATGTTTCTTATGCAGTTTGCTTGTTTTTGGATGAGGCAGGACAACAAATATATGCATATATATATATGCTATAATGTTCAACACACTACACAGACAAATATTAAACTTTATTTATCTGTACATATTTTCCTCCTCCGGTGCAATGTTTACAGTTTCACCAAAGATAATTTTGACTGATCCACTGAAGTGTAGGCTATGTGCTACATTGCACTGTGTTCCTTTATGACTTCCAGGACTTTCAAAACATTTATTTTCTGAATGCCATTAGAAAATGTATTTTTAATGTATTACAAGTTATTAGTTCCATTCTTATTTTCCAGGACAGACAATTAAAATACTCAAAACACAAGTTTGTTTGTACCTTAGCAATACTGCCTTAGTGTATTTGAGCAATTATTTAGGCCATTTACAATGCCAGAGTGTGCTGATTGTTCAGTGTATTTTTGATAAACAAATATGCCCAATAGACATTTGTATCTCTGAACTGCTTTAACATTGTAAAAATGACATCCCCTTTGGGGTGTTTCTTTTGGTCATTAGATGTATTTATGTTGTTCATTTTTAACTTGAACAAAATAAATTGTTATGTAGCACTGAGCAATCGAGTAAAGCAGTTTTGTAGTATGAGACATGCATGTGAAAGAAGGGTATGTTTATGTATGTTAAAGTATGTTTTTTTCCTGCTGTGTTTCATTGATGCTGTTCCTTTATACGCTGGTAAAAGCCCACATCATCCATTCAGATGAAAGCCATAACAAGCTGCAAATGGTTAAAGGGGTTCATTTTGTGAGTGTTGGAACGGATAGCCTAAATACTGGTTTGTCATTTTTGAAAATTGATGTGTGTAAATACAGATATATAATTTAAATTCATATGACATCTGTTCTCCCAAAATGCAAAGGAAAGGACCAAACCCTTTTCTACTTCAGCTGACAATTAAAACGAATAAGCCTTCAGTTAGCCCTTATTAATCAGGAGATGAACGCTTATACAGGCATTTGTTTTGTGTATTACCGTTTACATTGCTTCCTACCAGTCTGTTTTATGAACCAAACCTCTGGCTCTGAAAGCATCATTTACAATACTCAAAGACACAGTATGGATTTGGGGGCAGCGAATGAACTCTGGGACTCTTCATCTTTTTCCAGGACAGAAGCTGTTGCTTGGCAACAAAGACATCAAAATTATTCAGACTGTACAGTTTGGCCTTGAATTCACAAAGACTTATTTATCCGAGATTGCCTGTTTTAGTCAACACAACACCATCATATCGAGACAAACGCTTCATCAGGGTTAATAAATGTGTAATAGCATACACGGTTTATTTATCAAAAGCAGGCACAGTTATTGTGCACGAGAATGAATGTTGTTAACAATGCAATATGCTACAGTAGGCTACCTATATTTCAGTGATAAACTTACAAAAACAGGACCAGGACAGAGTGCACATACTAGTACTTCTATTATTATTGAAGCTCGTGGGAGCCTGGAGTTGTTGGGGGGGCAGAGCAGGGCGTGTGCGGTGACTGCCATTGGTGACGGCTGTGCGTCGTCTGTGTCAATGCAAATCGATTCGCTGTCGGGGTCTGAAAATGGACCAAGCGCGAACGACACAAATGGGACGTAATATAAAGGAGGGAAACAGCGTGTCCAGTCCGTGCCTCTTCGGTAAGCAGGAGCACGATCGCATAGGATCACACCGTAGCGCGTCGGTCTTTGTGGAGATCTATAACTGGTAAGAAAGTGTTACTACTGGCGTTAATTATATATTATATTGTATTATATTATTGCATCCCGTGGTGGTGGTGGTGGTGGCAGCAGCGTATGTAACCCTTTGTAGTTTTGACGGGCTGGGTGAAGTTCTCTTTGGTTCCTCGCTGAAAACACTTTGTTAATCGCAAGTGCTTTTTCTGTTTCAACCACACTACAGTGCAGTTTAGATCGTGATAAGCATCTAAAGCATCTAAGCATCCTTTTTTTTTTGCGTTAAAACAATGAATAATTTGCAAATCATTAAAATTATTTTGATTCGGATAGCGCGTAATTTCACACCGCCACGTTATACGCAGACCACAACAAAATCTCGCTCTCAGATATGGAGAATGTGATTTCTATTTACAAGTCCGTGTCAAATGGGGTCAGCCAAGACAGGCAGGATTAATGGACGTAATTAAACGTAAGAAAACGTGGCTGTGGGTAGTGAAAATGATAATAAGCAATACGTGCGGGCTTTGTTATCGCTTCCTTCTCCAGTTTGGCTCAGTCACATGTTTTTCTTTCAGGTGACCTTATTTTTGTCTTTGTATTGTCATCCTATTGTCGCAACCCAATACAAAGTGGATATAGGGAAAAGGCAAAGGAGATTTATTTTTTCATTAGCATAAAGTCAGTCAGGGCGTTGCTCTGAGATTAAATCATTTGGAGAGGTGAAGAGAAGAGAAAAGGGGGTGCTGAGGCTAGAGATGCCAAACATGAAGCCAGAAGAACCAATGAGGATGAGGGGATGGGGTCAGGTGGAAAGCTTGGAGACAGATTGTTTGCTGTTCCTGAAGGGATTCGATAATAAGAGTTTTGATACTATGTGGTCTACTATGTTTGTATTGGTGCACAATAGCCTAATACAATTTCTAAATGGAAGAAGTTCTGATAATATAAGGAAAATACTCAATATGTTGATAGGTACCCATTTCAAAACCACAACAACAATGGAAAAAAAAATAGTAGTAGTACATGTTCTCTGACACTGATCAAGATGACCGCTCTGAATTCTGGGCCGGTCAAATGTTGTCCTATTTTTGGCTGTATATGTATTTTTTAGTATTGATACTTACTGATCTAATAGTCTATCATAGTCTAACTACTGTAATGAAATATTTCACTTCAGTTGCCCATAGTCTATAGCACTGTGATCCTATTGCATTTGAAAAGCATACTGGCCACGCTCTTTTTATTCTCAGTGAACGCTAACAGAATGGGCCATACCAGTCTTTTTGTTGCCAGAATCATGACTCATTTACTGGACAGTGTTGTTACTGGTGAATGGCTTTTGTGATGGTTTTCAGGATAAAAATGCCACCACAGCTTATTGTACAAGTTAAGCATGCGCCAAATCCTAGGGGAGCAGTGGTCTGAGTGGGCTGCACAGTACTGGGCTCGGACTGTGATTGTGGTCACACACTGAGAGCCAAGTCACCTGAAGCGAAAAGAGTAATTGTATCGTAGCTTTGAGGAGTCAGAGTATCCCATCATCCTACTGCTATCTTTCACACAATCCCAGACAAGTGCCTCTGCCCTCTCACACATGATTGCCTTACCCTTATCTCATTTTTATTGTTTTTTTAACCTGTAAAATTACCGTAATTCTCCACAGTGACTCTCTGTTCTAAGCAGCCACGATGTGTCACTGCTGTATGTCTCATAATAATCCATTCACAATAACTCAAGGTTTAATATTTAGTATAACATATTATACATAGTACAGTACATTTTATATTCAGTTTTTGATTGAATAAATATCTCAGCTTTATTTGGTAGCCACAGCAATAAGATGTTTAGAAAAATAAATCTGAAGTCAAAACTGGGACCAAGCTGAGAATTAAAGACTCAATTATTCAATTTTCTCAGTTCTCATTTGACTTCCCTGGTAAAATATTGAATGAATAAATGACAAAATCAAATAAAAGAAATAAATACACTTGTTTCCCTTGGCTTAGGACATTGATTGAAAATTATATTTTTTACATTTTAGAATCTAGCAGACTATAATGTTGCAGAATCTAGCTACTGTTCACAACGTTCTCCTCTCATGTTCTCCTATGTAGTATGTAGAGAATGTGTATTTCTAATGTTGTGTCTGCTGCTTTCTTTTGACTTTCGTCTTGCAATGTACACAGCTGTTGTTTAAAGGTGGAGGTGGATCATATTGATTTGCCCTGGTCGTCTTCAAGAGCACATCCAAGTACTATAGCCCATGGCCTCAGGCGCGGAATAATTTCTGTCTCAGTTTTCAGCTGGAGATAGAATTATGTTGGCCGTAGCACTGACTCAGCTATAGTTCTTTGTTGGTGTTTCTTTGAGCTATTTTGGACTTTAAAAGGGCCCATATTATGCTATTTTCTGATCTATGTTATAAGGATTTTTCCTCATCGCAAACATATCTGTAGTTGTGTTATGTTTCATTCACACGTTTAACACACAAACCCGGCATATTTAGACTGAGTTCTCAGAAAACACTCTGTTCCACTTTGTGATGCCATGTGGTAATACAGGAAATCCTCCACTGTGTGTTTAAACCTTCACTGGAATAATTTGGATGATTTCAGCCCTGGCATTACTCATCTCTACTGAATAAAAGGTAAAAGGTGGCTGTTAACTATCACTGCATGACATCCCAAGGTGGAACAGAGCATTCTGAGCTTTGGAAATATAAACAGATTGAAAGGGTTACTCAAACATGTGTGAATGCACAACTCCAGGTATGTTTTTGATGAGATAACGACATTGCTACAAAGCTTAAAGCTCAGGAGAGTTCATTTTGTGTAATATAGGACGTTTTAAGGAGAAAGATTTATTTAGCAGATGGATATGTAATAAAAAGAGAAGCGTCTTTTGTGACAATATCACAAAAGCTCTTACTGATGTTTCCTGATACACAATGGTAATTATTCTTAGTGGCAGTGGGTGTTTTTATGTGACAGCTTTATTACCTTCTAAATTGCTGTATCTCTTATATTAAGGAAATTCAATCAGTAACTCGACTGACATTGAATTTATTTGTTCTCCTTTATTGTTGTCAGTGTGTTATCTGTCTACAACAGATCATGTTGAATTATCTGGCAATAATTTCATTTTCATTCACATCTATTGTCAATTAGAAACTTGCCCATTTACTCTAAAAATGTAAAATCTGCCCATTACTTTTCATTGCTTTTGCTGAGAAACAAAAACACAGAACGGTTACATTTTCACTTCTTAATTTAATGGTTATAACATAACCTTAACTCACTTGGCTGAAGTGGAAAAAGTCTTTTCTGCCTACACACTGTGCAAACACAGTGTATGAAGCAGGGATAAGATAAGAAACATTACTCTTAAGCTTGTAGTTCAGGAATGCAGCTGTATTACAAGGATAAAGCACTGCAGAATAGTGGCTTCCACTAATGTTTGCTAATGAGGTAATTCAATTTTCTACATGAACACTCGCAGTCAGTATCAATCAGATATTCCCTCAATTTTGTTGCATCATTTTGAATACTAAGACAGAAATCTACTGTATTGTATATGGAACCACAGACTCCATACAATTCTGCTGCTTTGTAGTCATGATTTTCACATTTTCTGTTTGCTCCTCTGTCCATTCCCCACAGCTAAAACACACTTATAGACATACTCCAAAATCACCCATGGCTCCTCCTCCTCAGTACATTTCTTCTGTGATGAAACGTTATGAAAAGATTCAAGGTTTATGTGTTTGTGTTCCGGGAAGCTTAGAGTCACTGTATGATTTCCTAATGGATTCAAACTGTCTCGTTGACAGGCACAATAGCTAATCCATGAATCTATGTGAATAGAATATTATCTTGTTGTGCATATTTTACCTTTATTCAAATGTGATGCGGTTGCTTTGAAAAGAATAAATACGAATGTCTAGCTCTATCAACTTGTCTGTCTCACAGGGGGCAGTGATTTGCATACTGATTTGGCATTCGTTTTGCATCTGATGCCCTCCCAAATACAACCTAAATTGAAGTGATCCATCACAGAGGAGGACTATTTGTAATAGTCGTCCTCTGGACTATTAAGAGGAGGACTAGTATAATACTTATACTACATTTTTGTCAAGAGTACCATTGATTTTTAAATTTTCTAACTATGTTGTGAAGATTTAAATTTGCAATAAAACTGTGTTGTCTGAAAGTTTAGGAAAAAAAAAAAAAAAAATGAACAAGCACCAAGTCAGTTCCCAGTAAGTGATATCGGAGAGGGTCCTCCGTGTGTATGTAACAAAAGGAGCACACTTTAAGTAGCCTTCAGGCAGGAAGAAAAGCTGCTGTGTGCACTCGGTAACCAAAGTAGCTGCAGAAGTATTTGTTAGCATCAGCAAAACAAGCATAAATTGTATAAATATTAAACACCTTTAAAGCATCATTAAATTTATATAATCTTATACAAAGAAACAATTAAATAGACTGCCAGTGATGTAGTTCAAATTTGCACTAGGGTGGAGGGTGCCCACCTGTTGTCTCCATGGATATGTTATTGTTTTTAATGCCATACTGTGGAACAATCAGGCCAAGCAATAATGGTGACAAGCAGGTGGCATACCCTCCGCCAGGAAATACATTGTGCACCTTAAAGCTTACGCAACTTCACAGTAAGAGTATGGATAAATAGGTTGAAGTATACTGTGTAGAATCATTTAGTATCTTTATGAAACCGCCTGGCTTACGACTGATACATTATTGAAATCCTGTACTGTTCATGCTGGGATCTGACCTACAGCGTATGTGGCATTTTATCATGTAGTTATTACAACCTTTAGCTCTGGTAGAACAGAACACACCACACACCAACAGATGAAACTGTCTGTTTCTCATTTGGGGTCTACTTTGTCCCATGTGACAGATGGAAAGCCCGAGGAGCAGCTCTGTTTGGCACCACACAGAAACAGATTTGGGTTGGAACGGTAGGGCACTTAAATAAAAGCTTAATGTGAGCAGATAGTGAAGAAATCAGTAAGGAATGACTGGAAAATATTGACTATCACACGTCTGCCCTGTTCTCTGGCAGAAGAGCTTGTTGCATGTATAATTGACGAGACACACTCAGCCCAGATGGACAAGACAGACTGACCTCTCCAGACCACAGTAAACACGAGGAACAAGAGCATCACATTACAGCAGTGTTAAAATGACAAATAGAGTATTGATATGTTTGTTTGTTTTTCTTCAAAGTTTCAATTGCTATAGGCCAGCATACCCAGATAATAAATGTTTTATGGTGTTTTGCTTAATCCTATTTCAAGCATTCATAAACCCTAGGGGAGTTAGACATGCAACTTTTCACTTACTCATTCACTTACTATGGGCAATTTAAACTCATTTAAGCAAATATAGATACTGAAAAAAAGTTAAATAGACAGGGCAGTTGGACATTTTAGAATAGTCTTCATCTACATCAGAAAGAGCGTATGATTGAAACTACTATTATTTTGTTTTTTAAATGAGGGTATTGAGCCTTTTCTTTAGTATTTAAATCAAGTTTGAAATAAATTTTAGTAATAATAAAACACATACAAATACCAATAATACTCCAAAATTATGCCAACTAACAGTAACATGTAAACTGTGTTTTCGTTTTTGTGCTCTTAGCAGTATTATTTATTTAATAACTAACTATATGTAGACATGTTACATGCTGGCTTAGTGGTTGCTGCTTTTAATAAGCATCTTGGTTACATTATTCCTTTCTCACCATCCAGAAACATTTAACACTGTAAAACATTTGTTACATGAAATGCCAAAGGGAAAGTATGGTTGAAATGGCTGTCGGTGCCTCCAGCTATTATCAAAGTCTTTCAGGGCAGTGTTGTTGTTTAGCTAACTTGTAACTGTGTTCTGTTCTCCTCCACCTCCTCATGTTTGTTGGTATGTGCAGGCGAAGAAGAGCTCACTGAAGCACCATCAACACTCCACATAAGAGGACATCTACTGTGTCTCAGGATGAGGAAAAGCAGGAGTGCACATGGGGTCACACCAGGAGAGGTACGCTTCAATTTACCCACTCAACCATTGGTCCATCCAATGCATTTATCGGTACATGCTGTGCATGACTGTAAAAACCTATATGGTAAGGACAATAGAGGAGAAACTTAAAGAAGAAACTTATATATTGGTAATGAATTATGAATGGCAATACTTGACAGTGCGGCAGTACATTGCGTGTTCACCCATAGAGGACATGTGCAGCACTGGCTCAGTTGGCAGAGCTTTCAAAGGTCGAATCGATTCTCACTCCCACCAGTGCATTCTGTTGTTTTGTCCCTCAGCACTTAACCCACCTTACCGCCTCTGTGCTGTCACTGTTCTCTTCTGCCTGTTTAAAAATAGGAGCAGATTGATCTTTTGGGAAAAGGCGGCGAGGTGCAGCATGTCTGTGTACTTGTGACTGAGTCATACACAGATGACTGTACAGTGCACATGCAGAGAGCCATCCAATGGTCCACAGAACAGAGGACCTGTGTGCTTCCATAGCTCCATAGCACAGAGGTGGATAGTTTCTCCTGTGTTTCTCAATAGAGAGGCTTTGAGTTAACGTGAGTGCATTCACAGTGAATGAAAGAATCTAAAAATACTGAGGTCTGTTTCATATCTCTGCCGTTAACATAGAAAGGATTTACTCAAATCCACCAAATGCACACATGCCAAGATGCATTTTCCTGTCCTCCGTGTGCCCCATTAACTCTACATCAACAGTCTAGCTACTAGTTTTGTATTTCATATATATATTGTGTTGTGGTATGGTATTAGTTTACCTCCAAACACATAAGTGAAAAACATATGAGTCTTTTATTACCTTAATTGATTGACCCAATCCAAACCAATATCCTGAACCAATCAATATAAATCTGATCCCAAAACAATTTCTGGATAAGGCCCAATTCCTGTTACCAGTCAGTATCAGTATTGAGCCATTTCACATGGTATGACTTATTCAAACACTGATAACAGAAGAGCATGAACTGTTTTTTGCCAAATGTCCTTGTTTTACATTTGCTATGATTGTTCATTGCTTACAGCTGTCACAATATACTAATATATTTACTAAAGTAAAAATATCTATATTTCTTATAATTTCAAATAATATGTTCCGTTTTGTTACAGTTATAGGTTATTAAAAACAAGTTCTTATTTACAACTTGGGATATATATTAGCCTATAAGTCAGCTTTATTTTTTATATATTTCTACCATGAGTCCATAGGCACTGAGTTCTGTGTTCACCAAACATTTGACTTCTATGCATGATTAATTTTCTGTTCCTTTTGCATTTTGAACAGATTTGTATGGTTTTGTTAAAACGCTGGTATTATTGCTCCAGTAGTGATCGTCTGCGACTTCTAATTACAGATTTAAATCTACACCTTTAAATAATTGAGGCACATCCCATTTCTCTCCTTCACGGTGCAGTTTAATAATTCAGGTTAGGCTTAGAGTTCCTCGACCTTCAGAATATAATTTATTGAGTTTTTCATGAATCACACTTTTTGTTCTGTCTGTTTGTGACAATGGTTTACTAACTTTCATCTCCTGCCCCTCTGCGACCTCTGCCACACAGCACTAAGCACAAACCAGCCTTGAGAAATGAGAGCACTGTTTTCAAATGTGTAGTTTTTGTGTATCTCTTGTTGAACTTAAACACATATGCTGTTAATGCAGTGTGTCGTTTGGATTGGAACAAGTTCAGTGAATCAATGAGGCTCTTGGATTACATGTCCGGATGTGAGAGGTGCAGTCGATGCAGGATTGACAAATACTTAGGCGGTGAAGTTTGATAAGATGATATCAATAAATCCACAGGCTTTCACACGTGCTTCTGACAGGGTACTTCTGCTGTACCCAGGATTCACTGTGAGTCTTGTTGGGATGGATTTAATCCTTGCCCTCTTCTTTTGACAGAGAATGTGTCTTAAAGACAGACTCAATAAATCAGACAAATTACATTTCCAAGAAGGAGGAGAGGAGTCAGCAAATCTCTGTTTACTGACAACAGTATCCTGTCTGTCCCAGTCCTGGTCTATAACCATCTCCTGCTTCTGTCATTCTGATAAACTCTGATATACTGTCCTCATTTGTCTTTTTATCTCTCTCAGACTTGCTTTATTTGGCACGATCTATGATTTCTTTAGATAAAGTGCATGTCAGATATAAATCATATCAGCATTATCTAGGTTTGTTTTATAAATGTAATAAATATTTAGCAATAAAATATACAGTGGTTTCTATTCACAGTCTTCAATCAGTTGTGCACAGAATTTAAAAACAGATATATAAATGAATACAGATATGATTTTAAGTTAAGTTGGATAGAGATATTATAAGTTATTATACTGAATGTAATAAAAGCTGTTATTAAAGACAAATGCTGCCAATATTAAGGGTTTATTGAGTTACTGGGAAAATACTGAAGTGAATATATATCACATAATCATAATCACTTTGTTGGACATTGAAAGCAGAATATGCATGAATACAGCATTCTTGACCTCCTCCACTAAAAATATTATGTCATTTATTTATATGTAAATACCGCGTCATCATATTTGATTGAATTTATGGTGTGCCCATCAAGCCAAATCTTTCTTTCTCTAGCTGCTCTGGGCACTGTGAGATCTGCCTGTGACTTCACTCTTGTCCACACTTTCTCTCCAGTCTCCCGCTCTAATCAAACGCAAACTCTGAGTAACAAACAAATAACTTCTTGTTTCGTTGAAGTGGTATTCCAGGAATCCTTCGACCCCCCCTCCATCTCTCCCTCCTGCTGCCTCTGAGCTGAGCCTTTATTGAATTGGGATGTTGGCGGGTTTCATTTACTTTCGCATGCGCCGAACATAAAGTAGCGATGATGTATGCACAATGAGCTCTGGCTTGTTTACAGCCAGCCATTGGAGCCCAGCACTCAGGGCCCCTTTTACGAGAACCTTCACACTCAAACAGATAACGTAAGCAGACGATTTATATTCAGAGTGGCATCATAAAATGTCATTTGGTCGCATGGGTGTTATAGAACTCTGATCAAACTATTAATATTTGTTTGTCTTATGTGGATTAAATTAAGGATTAAAATATAAGTGAAAGTAATTAAGCTTTATGCATTTGTTCAGATGTGCTGAGACTTCATATAATGAAACTTGTATATTACATTGATTGAATAAAAGTATTAAATGTATGTATGTAGAATCCCTCAGTCGTCCAGGTATTAAATGTAGTTTGATGTTTTCAGTATAACCCAACCATCAGAAAGATTTTTACAGCCAAAAGCTTTGAAAAATAATTGGGCAATTATGCTATGAGGCTAATGATATTTCAAATGACAAGGGAAAATGTATATTTTGCAGCTGATATTATCAACATTCCCTTGGGGTGTGATGCTAACTGTAGGTATGCTCTGTCTGAGGCTTTGTTAGACTTTCATTTGAGTTGAACAGAAAGAACTGACTTACTTGGAACTACAACAGGTAAAATAATTATTGCTGTTAAACAAGTCCCCAGCTAGCATTAACTTTTCATTGCGGTCACTCTCACATTTTTGTTGAAAATAAAATGCTTAAACAGGACCATGAACACTCGTATTGATCAGAGACACCTGAAATTGTGTTGTTTATATCCATTTTGTGTTTATTCTTAAGTTTTCAGACTATCTTAAAACTTTTTTCGGTATATTTGCTAATGTGTGCATTGGTTCGCTATGGTAACTGCTGACCATTCCGCCATACTCATACATGTAGAACACCCCCAGCGTGATGTCACTGCAAAGTATCAGTTGTTCATTCTTCTCACTATGTGTTGGGAAATTCATGCCACACCACATGCTTTGTCCATAATTATTTTGTTCATTGTTGTTGTAGCCCTGCATTGTTGTTTAAACAGTCGTAGTCTTTATGCACAGCAGTGTGAGCTCCATGTCAGACTCTAAAATATGCACATGTATTTCTCTTCCACACTGACAGGAGAGTAAGGAGCCATTTCCAGGGCCGGTCGCCAGAGGCTGCTCCCTCGGTGTGGACCTGTTGTACAAAGTCCATAGGCGCTTCTCTGGGAACTTGCAGCTGCCTCCGTTGTCATGGCGACAGGCAGAAAAGGAACGGGACCGTGCGCGGCCTCTGACCCCTGACGAGGACCCAGTAACCCGGAGCAGACCGACCAGCCTGCCCATCGCCTCACTGCCCCGAATCGACATCACACAGGCAGACCCAGACAGGTAACAGCAGTGTACACAGAAATGTCACTTAAATCAAAACAAGACTATTTCACTCCCCAAAATGATGTGGTCCTCTTCTTACTATTCACATCAGTTTGTATTAAGTGTGATTTGTGTTTGTAAAGTGTATGTTCTGTTTACAATGCCACTAAGGGCACTGCTTTGCTGTGTGTTTGCAAGATGCTGTAGCTCAGAAGAGTATTGATTGGAAGGATAGCTTTAAGTTATGATAGACCAAGGAGGAAAATTGTCCAGTTATGGTGCAGTTTAAAATAAATCAGTCTTGGATATACTGTATAATATGTCCAAGTATATATGTAACATTTTACCCTAAAGGCCGCCACACACTGCAGGATTTTTCAGTCTTAAACAATTTTTAAACATGCAACAAAAAGCGCACACTACAGACACAAGAAGAATCGTATTAGATTTTAGATCTCCAATCGCAAAGACTTCTGCGGGATATGGCTGAGCACCACAGGCTACACAGTTGTGAGCACAACCTCGCATCAGCTGTCTCCTGTCTACAGTAAAACTACTCGCTTTGAGAGTCTTAAGTGTTCAAAAGATCAGAGCACTTCTAGTTTAGATGCAAGACAAAACTGTGTCATTATTATTTGTGAAATGTGGTGTAATACTTCAGATACATGATTTTTAATGCTCAGAAGGCTGACGATAAAGTACACAGAAGTAGAGTCACTATCGCTAATCTGCAGCTTCACTCTGATTCGAGTGCTGTGTGGATGTAAACAGACACACATGAGGAACTACTCTTGCCTTTATACTTTTAAAGAACATATATTCAAGCTGGATTAATAGTACTGTTTTTATGGATAATGTGTTTGAGATGCTGCTGTCACTCTTCTGCCCCTGACGCTCTGTTTTATTGGCTGTTACCGTAGCGTTGCTGATGTTTGGTGGTTACGATCTGACAGAGCAGCTCAGAGTCACACTGACACCACACACGAGGAGCGCAGCGGCTTCAAAAGACACAAAGTCGGATCACGCCGCAGCCTAAGTCTGACAAATTCTCCTGTAGTGTGTGGCGGCCTTTAGATAGAATATGCATTTGTTAAAAAAAAAAACCCTCCATGTGTTGATCAAACTACAGTTCTTTTTTTTTTTTTTTTTTTTGCAAAACCACACTTTCTTTTTAAGCAGCCAAACACCTCTCTGCTTCAGAGAGAGTTATAGATTTGTCTGGGCGGCGCATCATAATGGGAAGAGGCTATGTGAGGCCACTGAGTTTGACTTTGCTCTCTATATTTCCTACACTTGTTGCCTGAAATAGTTTCCAGTCCAGTATAACCATGTCTGTGCAATTGCAATTCTGCTGTCTGTAAGTTTAAAAGCATTTATCACTTAATAAATACCTTTGTCTAATCATCTGTCGATACCATCTATGCTGTATAGTGTGTGGATGTAATGTTTTGTAATAAACAATCAATAAAAATAATAATAATAATAAAAACATACAAACATCTATAGTAAGATTTTCCATGAGTTCTGACCGAACTTTACTTAGTCATTCAAAATATTTACATTTGACTGTCCTAATGTGACAGTGTATGTCACATCACACAGAAGAGGGCGGTGGGAGGGATATAATAATGTCACTAATCTTAATCTGCAGCAGTGGTTTAATACAGAGCAGACAGGCGGTCAGATAAACAGCCCAGTCCATGTGGATCCTGACTGGAGCCAGATCGTGTCATCTGCCAAGAGGAACCAATATTCCTGCATGTGGTTTCTCACTGGACACATTTTTTGTATTTTTTTTTTCTCCCTAAAGAGCAGCGTTAGAATGTACATATAGTGCTGGAGTATATAAGATGATGCGCAGGTCTCCTAGATGCAGGGTGGAACATTTTGACTTCAGTGAAGAGGTGGTGACTAGTGTGTTCATCTCAGCTCCCAGGTGACTATTTACATTTCACTGTCTTTTTTTTAACCACCTTCTTAAAGGTGCACTATGTAACTTTGCTAGTGGGGCTCCACTACCTGTTTGTCTCCATGGACATTTCCATCTGCCTGGAATGTTCCAGAGTACAGCATTAAACTTCTTCATTAAACGTCAAGCATTCATAATGGGTGCTTGCCTCCACAGATCTGACCTGTAACTTGGTCTAGTAGCATCATCTGATTGTCTTCATGAAGACTGAAATGTTCAGTGTCATACTGTGGAATGTTCCATGATGGAGCAAAAAGTTGGCTAACCCTCCAGCAGTAATACAGTATAATGCACTTTTTTATTATTATTCTTGAACTTAATATTGTGACATTATTATTTTGTGTATAACTATTCAAATAGTGTCTCACTAAGGGCTGTCTGCTGTTTCAGATTAAGTGATTATGTTGTGGTTTTAAAGCTTTTTCCTGATGTTGTCTTTTCAGTCATGCGAAAAGAGCATGTGTGACCTTTATATGTAATTACTGATCATCTGTGCAATACTGGTTGTTTGAATTGTCTATGGTTGGACTGGAGCTTAGTTAGTATTGTTTGAGGCAGTAGTCAGAAATATTAATCATAAAATATAAAATACAAATATGCCATATATGAACAATGCTTTACAGTTTAGCGATTCAGAGAGTGGTGAGTGTTTTAGTGGCTTAGAGCATCTGTTGTAGCTGCAGCATTCACACTTTGACCTTTCACCTCTTCGGTCTGTCTGATCTCATCTGTTCCTCTCATTACCACTAGTATATGACAGATTACACCCTCTTTAGCCTCCACAGCAATTCACTGTGTTTACTTTACCTTTACACTTCTTGGTCTCCCTGATTAAGCCACACTACAGTCATTTGTATTGCTCTTTAAGTAGCAAAATCCATGTTACTTAGCATTTGGCAATATAAGCTCTGTAATTTTTGAGGGTGCCCAATTAAAATGAATTATTTACTGTAGTTAGTAGTACAGTAGTTGTCATTAGGTCTGCATGATTTAGAAAAAATAAAATAAAATAAACTGAATAGCAATTTTTCTGTATTATGTTTGCGATTAGATTTGCACTAGGATTCTGTTCTGAGTGTACATTGTAAACACATCCGGGAACATACGTTTTTGAGAGCAGAATTAAAAGTGAACTGATAAACTAATACAAGAATCCCATTCATTTCAGAACATGACTGTAGAGGTCTAAAGGATATTTTGTTTTTTGCAGATGACATTCTATATCTAAATGTAAGTCTTTGAGATTTGATATTTGCTATACATTGCAATAGTTTTATATATAGCCTCTTCTATCTCATGCCTGCCGAATAGACTTGTGGAGCAGCCCCTGGCTTTAATCCTGTGCTCCACACAAACAGAGCAGCAGCTGACAGAAAACAGCCCCTTCCCATTCTGACCTGCACTTATTTGTGAAGCCCTTGAAAGGTTTTTGGACCAGTGACGCCTGGGGCTGAATAAACATTTTTGAGACAGAGGATTTATGATCATGATGTAAAAACACTCACTGTAATTAATGAATGATTTAAAGCTTGAAATCTTTTGTTTCTTGCAGTTTTGATGGTGAGAATGGCCCTTCGTTGTGCTGCAGTCCCTCAGACCCACAGGCCTCTCCAGGATCTAGTCTGGTCCTGCACCCAAACTCAGCCTGCCACGGCCAGCGGAGAGAGTCCTTCCTCTACCGCTCTGACAGCGACTATGAGCTCTCACCTAAATCCTTGTCCAGAAACTCCTCTATCGTGGGAGATCTGTGAGTCATATGCTATATTTGTTTCAGTGTTTGATATGGTTAGTCATATGGCTGCAGTCATTTAAAACATTAACTAAACTAACTATTATAATATTTGTTAGGCACACCGAAGACTTGATAGTAACTCCCTTCGCTCAGGTAAGAGTACTCTCATTAACTGTGAGAATTGCTTAATAATTTCTGTTTATGTACAAAAGGTTTGCTTAAAATGGAGCAGCACCATCAAGTGGCTGCATTAAGATGTTACAATCAGTACCTTTACTGCCAGAATTTAATCCTAGTAGCACAGACATTATTTGAATTGTCTGTAGCTGAGTTATGCTTTGTCTTATTTTACATTTTACTATTTAAATTCTTAATTAATCAGTTTTTCTATTTGGTGAGGTGCCTTTTGTCCAGGTCTCCCTTGAAAAAGAGATTTTAACTTAAGGGACTTCCTCTTAGTGGTCAAATTAAATAAATTAAATAAAAATTTAAAACTTAAACCTCCTTATGGTACAGTCTATTGTAGGGACATATTATGCTTAATAAAAACACCAACTTAAAGTGAACCACCATAATAATATCTTCCAATATATAATCAATATACATAAAATGTATTATGTTGCTTTTGATTAAATCCTTTGTTGCTTTGAAGGTGCTAGCGAGCCTCAGAACGGTCAGAAACAACTTCACCACTCTGACTAATGTGCAGTGTGTCTCCAACAAGTGAGTAGTTACAATTTAACAATCAAACAAGTATATTTAGTAAAGTGAAGTAGAAAAATATAAGAAGCAACTGAGTAAATGCCATTTTACAACTATCACCACTTGGGGGCGCCAAAGAATTTATTCCAATTTTATGGCACATTGAGTTTGTTTTGGGACTTTTAGAACCTGGTTTTACCTTTAAGATTTTTAAGTTTATCTGGAGTTCACTTTATGACTGTGGTGTGCTGGAATGTTTATGAGATTAAAGTATAGCATGTGGAATGAAAAAAAAAAAAAAAAAAAAAAATCACACACAATAATCAGTTTAAAATGCCTTGCTTATCTAGGGCATGTCAGAGTAAATAGAGTGTGGTCAAGTGGTGTGTATTTCATTTAAAGTGCTCTCCTCTAAAATAGACAAGACAAAACAAAAAATAAAAAGAAAAAATTACGCTAGAAGGAAACCTCCCACTAGAACTACCCTGTTAACTGAAAACACTTTGTCAAAATTGTAATAGTATTTTATTTGATCATTTAACTAGTGTGAACTATGTAACTTGTTAGACATCACCAAATCAGTCACATAAATATGTATATATGCAAATGAGCTGATCTTTAGTGTTTCTGTTTTCTCAGGAGGTCTCCCGCTGCCAGCCAGCCTTCTGTCACCAAAGTGTGTCTGTCAGGTAAATTATGTAAAAATGTTTTCTTATAATCCTTATAAGTAATGTTTGTATTTTATCAGTGTGCCCATGTTCTTAGAAATGAAAGGTTGGAAAATCTTACTTCAACTAGGAGGTAAAACACTAGGCACTTTAACTAACAACAAAATGCACCTGTAGTTCTAGTTGGCATAAATTAATTACCCTAATTATCTTCAACAATTTGGTTGCATTAATTGAACCGTGAGTGTTACTTTGTTATCCTGAGATGGTTGGATCACATTTTAAAAGTACAGGCACTGATTTTCAGCTTATAACTGTTGCTGTAGTAGGCCTGTCACAATAATATATGATATATTTCTATATTTATGAAAGAAGCTGGAACAATATATTTTTGGGGAGAATCCTGTGTACTTTTAGTTTGCACTGCTGGGAAAATTGAGTTTATTTTTTGACAATACGAAAACATTTAAGCCGTTAAAGATTGAATTAATTCACTTGACTCATTTATTTATTTATTGTGAAAAGTAGTATTAGTTGCAGTAAAATTTGCTACACACACACACACACACACACACACACACACATATATATATATATATATATATATATATATATATATATATATATATATATATATATATATATATATATATATATATATTTTTTTTACCCTTTTTAAAAAAAGCCACATGTCTGCAATGTGTCTTTTGGATAGTCTTAATGAGTTATTTGGATGATGGACAAGCTTAAATTTAGGTAAAATTCTCCAGTGTCAGATATCGTGCGAATGCAGAAGATGAGCAGTTAGTTGGAGGCGGTGTATGATCGGTTCCTGATGCTCTGGTTCCTCAGTCCTGGATTGACGTCAGAGTGGCTGAAACACACTTCCTATCAGCACAGATGGACTGTAGACTCGTCCATCGGCAGGAAAAAATACAAGACAAGCGACAGGCTCGTATTGTGTGTCCTCCTCCCCTCTTCTCACAAACCTTGACCTTTCTCAAGTAATCACAAACTCCTAGCTCTCCCACTGTCCTTCATTGTGACGCATGTGGGAGATAGCGTGCTTAAACAACGCGATTAAATGTGTAAAATGTAAAAAGATGCAGAGTACATTTTAATTCAAGGTCTTCAACTTGTGTGAGTGTGTAGAACATACAGTCTCAGACTCCTGCCAGTCTATCAAGATTATTGTTTTACAGGATCATAACTTCGTCATCAGTTGTACCGGAAAACAGAACAGATTTTTCCTGTTTTCTGTCTTAAATTTTGTGAAGGAAATGCCATCAATACAGGAACACAGGAACACACAATAAGTATCTTTGTGAGCCTATAGCACAGTGTTAAAAATATCACAGGACATGTCACACTTCTTCCAATTTGTGTTAAAACAACGAAAAGAGGATCAAGGCTGTGATGTGCATTCCAGGCCTAGGTCTACAAGGGTGCAAAAGAGTACACTGTTCCCTCATTTAAAATGTTAAGAAACATATTGTTTTGCTATAGTTCTGCTGGTACATTCAGAGGTAAAGCAAGTTTTTTTTGTTTTTTTTTTTTGTTTACCAAACATTTGTAAGCAGTTTTTGCAAATTACTTAGATGCAAATTTTGCAAAAAAGGGAACTCCTCAGAAGGTGGCAAAAAAACTCCTCAGAAGGTGACAAAAAAGTACATATTTTTAGTAGTGGTATATTTCCTTGTTTGTTTTGTTTGCAAACCGCATACAAATATTCAAATTTTTACCATTGGTTTTCTGGATTCAAAGGAGTAAACAGGAGCAGAAAACGTGACCAGGAAAACCCAATTCTGGCACAAACTGAAAAGAGGTTATCTTTCAAATCAGCTCAGCCTTAACTGCGTCACTGTGACTTGTTTTTGCTGTTACAGATCAGGCTGTAAAACGTGAGGGGATTGTAGTTTCCTCATGTGAGTTTGCACTTAACAAGCTTTACAAATCAGAGTGACCATATCAACAAGGTCTTAACAATGGACTCCCTCTTCTCAAACTCCTTCAGATTATACACTTATTTCTCTATCATGTTTGATAAAAACAGTCTGTGCCAGGTTATGACGTCTGTAAGCATCAAGGGCTGGTGAATAATCTGCTAGATTTAAGTATGTTACAGAAACTTGGCCCTCAAGGTTAGGAGTGGTTAGGGATGAGAGCTCACCGAGGCTGAGAAATCTTACATTTGTGTCAGAAGGAGTCAGTGTTTGTACTGAACTGATGCACCACCACAAAACTCAAATTTAGTTAATTGATATCATACATCTAAACAGTTTTGACAGTTTTTATTTATAGATATGGAACTACTTTAGGCATCCACTGTTCACTGCAAACTGTAAGAGATACTGACAAAAATGTATATCTTGACATCTATTTGGATAATCCCAATGATGATATTTAGATGATTCTATAGCATTTAGACTAAAATGTGTCTACAGATGTATTAGCGTAGGTTGAAATAGGGCAGTACAATTGATCAAATTTAACCAATTAATTGAATTCATTAATTTCTAACTGTCACGGATCAGTGTTGGGAAATAACTGAAAACATGTACCAAGAGTACATTTTCTGAATATTAATTTTGAGTAACTGTATTCTGGAGTTATTTTTTCGTTTGGTGGTATACAATTACTTTCCTAAAATCAAAGGAATACATGGCAGTACTTGATCACTAAATTTAGGCTTCAAACTGCACATCATTGTGTATTTTTTTCTTCTCCAGTTCTTCAGAGAGGAAATGCAGAACAAATAGTGAAACAAATATAAAGTTTTTTTTTTTCTATGTTGCGTCTCTATGTTATAATTTAAATCAACTCTGTGTGAAAGCATTCTAAGTATTCAGAATACAGTGCTCTGGTTGGCCCATGTATTGGAATATGAATAACAGAACTAGTTCATTTTAAATGATTTGCACTGGTCCAGTTATTCCTCACTTACCTTATGCATTCCAAGCATCCTAATAGTTCATCACGATCATCTTTGGAAGAATGACCGAGCCAAATCCTGTGGGACTTCCAGATACAGACTGACAGAATGGTGATGGCAAACCAACCAGACATAGTGGTGTTGGATAAGCAACAGAACAAAGCTGTGGTGGTGGACATTGCAATATCAAGCGATGGTAATATCAGGAAAAAGGAACACGAGAAACTAGAGAAATACCAGCTCAAGGAAGAGCTGGAGAAGGCCTGAAGGCATCAGTGGTGCCCGTTGTAATCGGAGCACTCGGGGCTGTAACCCCCAAACTGGAGGAGTGGTTACAGCAGATACCAGGAAAAACATCAGACATCTCAGTCCAAAAAAGTGCAGTACTAGGAACAGCAAAGATACTGCGTAGAACTCTCAAGCTCCCAGGCCTCTGGTAGAGGACCCGAGCTGGTCCTCTACCTGGTCCTTGATGTACTTGTTTGGCCATCATCTTGGACTGTGGGTATCGAAGTAACCATTTTTCCCACATCCTGTTCAGGAGCCTCTTTGCACAGCCTACACCTTGGGTCTTGTCTGGTGTGGTAGATCTGGGCCTCTATTGCTCGGGTGCTCAAGGCCTGCTCCTGTGCAGCCAGGATGAGGGCCTCTCTGCTGTCCTTCAGACCAGCCCTCTCAAGTCATTGGTAGGATTTTTTGATATCAGCCACTTCAGTTATGTTTTGGTGGTATGCCCCATGTAGGGGCTTGTCCTGCCATGATGGTCCCTCCAGCACCTCTGAGCTCCACTGTCTGAGACATTCCCTGAGCACATCATCTGTCGGGGCCTTGTCCTTGATGTACTTATAGATTTTGGATGTTTCATCCTGGACAGTGGTTCCCACACTCACTACTCCTCGGTATCCTTCCTTCCGCCTTGCATACAGTCTTAGGGTGCTGGATTTGGGATGGAACCCTCCATGCATGGTCAGGAGCTTTTGTGTCTTAATGTCTGTGGTCTGTATCTCCTCCTCTGGCTAGCTTATGACTCCTGCTGGGTATCTGATCACTGGTGGGGCGTAGCTGTTTATTGCCTGGGCCTTGTTCTTGCCATTGACCCCCTCTGTGTGGACTACCTTATCTGTCTTTGTCACCATCCTACTACATTTCTCAAGCCCAAATGACATTCCACCTTTCTCGGCCTCTGACAGTTCTCACTTCTCTCCTCGCTTCCTTGATTTTAGCCTCTAACCATCTTTTCCATGGTGGGTATTGTTTCTCATGGCTCCCATGGTTGCTCTTATAGCCCAGCACCTCTAAGATCACTGCTGCTGAAGTGTATATCAGCTCATTGGTTTCAGTGATATTGTGGTAGGGATCACTCTCAGTGCTGCATTCACATCTTCTAGGAGACTTCTAGGAGACATCTTCTAGGAGGCTAAGTGAAATGGTATTTCACTTAGCCTCTGTAATATGGCGTCGGGGTTGCCTTGTGTTCTTTCGGGCCATGATCTTATCTTTCAGGTCAGACTCTGCCTCGTTCAGCGTGATACTTTTGGGGCTTCGTACCCAATCTCTGGTTGGGGAGTTGGTGTTAACTCCCCTCTGACCTGGCGTCCTGGCTCCCCCTTACTGTAGCATTTGTGTTATACCTCGTCGAAATGCTACTACTCCAGTAACCCTAGTCAGCGGGGTTACATGAACAGGACGTGGGAGAAATGGTTACTTCGAAACCCACAGTCCAAGCTGACGGCCAAACAACTAGTAGCTCAGTGTTCCAACATCCACAAACGGCAACTGCTATCACAACTAGAGATTGACGAGGTACAACACAATTGCTACGGCAAGGGGGAGCCAGGACGCCAGGTCAGAGGGGAGTTAACACCAACTGCCCAACCAGAGATTGGGTACGAAGCCCCAATAAGTATCACGCTGAACAAGGCAGCGACTGACCTGAAAGATAAGATCATGGCCCGAATGAACACAAGGCAACCCCGACGCCAGTTACAGAGGCTAAGTGAAGTACCATCTGAAAGTCTCCTAGAAGATGTGAATGCAGCACTGAGAGTGATCCCTACCACAACCATCACTGAAAGCAATGAGCTGATATACACTTCAGCAGCAGTGATCTTAGAGGTGCTGGGCTATAAGAGCAACCATGGGAGCCATGAGAAACAATACCCACCATGGAAAAGATGGTTAGAGGCCAAAATCAAGGAAGCGCGGAGAGAAGTGAGCCAATTGTCAGAGGCCAAGAAAGGTGCAATGAAAAAGCAAGTACCCAGGAGGTACAGCCAGATGCCCATACCTGAAGCACTCGAAACTGACAAGCAAAGGCTGCAAGCCTTAGCCAGCCGCCTAAAGAGGTACATGCGAGAAAATGAAGCCAGACGAATAAACCGCCTCTTCGTAACACAACCTGCGAAAGTGTACGCTCAATGGCAGGGGAATAACACCAGAGCAGACCCCCCAAGGCTGGAGACTGAAAGGTACTGGAAAGGCATATGGGAGAGGGAGGCATCACATAACACTGATGCACAGTGGCTGGTGGCTCTGAGGGAAGACCACAGCAACCTCCCTGAACAAGATCCAGTCACCATCACAGTGGCAGACATTCAGGACAGCACCTGGCCCTGACATGATCCATGCGTACTGGCTAAAGAAGCTCACTGCTCTCCACGAGCGCCTGGCAGCACAAATGAACCAGCTGCTAAGGGATGGGACTCACCCTGAATGGCTAACCCAAGGGCGTACGATCCTGATCCTGAAGGATCCTTCAAAGGGTACAGTCCCATCCAACTATCGGCCAATAACCTGTCTCTCCACAACATGGAAGCTCATGTCAGGCATCATTCCGGCTAAGATAAGCGGGCACATGGATCAATACATGAGCACAGCACAGCACAGCATCGGCAAAAACACCAGAGGAGCCAAACACCAACTCCTGGTTGACCGAACAGTCGCCCATGACTGCAGAACCCGTCAGACCAACCTGTGCACTGCCTGGATTGATTACAAGAAAGCCTATGACTCAATGCCACACACATGGATCACTGAGTGCTTGGAGTTGTACAATATCAATCGGACTCTAAGGGTGTTCATTGCAAACACAATGCGGTTGTGGAAAACCATCCTTGAAACCAATGGCAAGCCACTTGCACAAGTGTCTATCAAATGTGGCATATACCAAGGAGACACACTGTCCCCACTTCTGTTCTGCATAGGTCTGAACCCCCTCAGCCAAATCATCGACCGCACTGACTATGGATACCGACTCAGAAACGGGGCCACCATCAGCCGCCTCCTCTACATGGATAACATCAAGCTGTACACTAAGAGTGAGCGAGACATCGACTCACTGATCCACACCACCAGGAACTACAGCACAGACATTGGAATATCATTCGGGCTTGAGAAATGTAGTAGGATGGTGACAAAGAGAGGGAAGGTAGTCCACACAGAGGGGGTCTCACTCCCAGAGGGAACAATAGCAGACATTGAGGACAGTCACAAGTACCTTGGTATCCCACAAGCAAATGGCAACTTTGAAGAGGCAACAAGAAAAGCGGCTACGGCCAAATACCTGCAACGAGTAAGGCAAGTTCTAAGAAGCCAGCTCAGTGGCAAGAATAAGGCACAGGCAATAAACAGCTACGCCCTGCCAGTGATCAGATACCCAGCAGGAATCATAAGCTGGCCAAAGGAGGGGAGATACAGACCACAGACGTTAAGACACGAAAGCTCCTGACCATGCATGGAGGGTTCCATCCCAAATCCAGCACCCTAAGACTGTATGCGAGCCGGAAGGAAGGAGGCCGAGGACTAGTGAGTGTGGGAACCACTGTCCAGGCTGAAACATCCAAAATCCATAAGTACATCAAGGACAAGGCCCAAATAGATGATGTGCTCAGGGAATGCCTCAGACAGTGGAGCTCAGAGGAAGAGGTGCTGGAGGGACCATCATGGCAGGACAAGCCCCTACATGGGGCATACCACCAAAACATAACTGAAGTGGCTGATATCAAGAAATCCTACCAATGGCTGGAGAGGGCTGGTCTGAATGACAGCAGAGAGGCCCTCATCCTGGCTGCACAGGAGCAGGCCTTGAGCACCCGAGCAATAGAGGCCCAGATTTACCACACCAGACAAGACCCAAGGTGTAGGCTGTGCAAAGAGGCTCCTGAGACAATCCAGCACATAACTGCAGGGTGTAAGATGCTGGCAGGGAAAGCATACATGGAGCGACACAACCAAGTGGCGGGCATAGTGTACAGAAACATCTGTGCAGAGTACGGGCTGGAGACCCCAAGGTCAAGGTGGGGAACTCCCCCGAAGGTTGTGGAGAATGAGCGAGCCAAGATCCTGTGGGACTTCTAGATACAGACTGACAGAATGGTGATGGCAAACCAACCAGACACAGTGGCGCTGGATAAGCAACAGAACAAAGCCGTGGCGGTGGACATTGCAATACCAAGTGATGGCAATATCAGGAAAAAGGAACACGAGAAACTAGAGAAATACCAGGGGTTCAAGGAAGAGCTGGAGAAGGCCTGGAAGGTGAAGGCATCAGTGGTGTCCGTGGTAATCGGAGCACTTGGGGCTGCAACCCCCAAACTGGAAGAGTGGCTAAAGCAAATACCCGGAAAAACATCAGACATCTCAGTCCAGAAAATCGCAGTACTAGGAACAGCAAAAATACTGCGCAGAACTCTCAAGCTCCCAGGCCTCTGGTAGAGGGCCCGAGCTGATGAGGGTGAGAGAGACTAACCACCGTGGAAGGTGAGAAAACACATTTATATATATGTGTGTGTGTGTGTGTGCATATACATATACACACAGGGGCTTTAAATTGAAATGATTAAAAGCCTCAAGAATCAGTCAAGCTACATTCACAATATTAAAGCAAAAAGAATTAATTTAATACATTTCCATATCAATTCACTGTTCTACCTTCCCAGCAGACACATATTAACACGTATTAACAGTACACGTTTTTCCAATGAAAGTATTCTTGTTTGGCAAGGCAAACAAGGAAATAAATTAAAGGTTTAATTAGTCACTTGCTCATAAATCCTTTTAATCATGATGTTGAAGAGTACACAGCTGCAGTGAAACCTATACATTGTTTGCACAGGCCCATGTGACTTTGTGCGTAACGTGAAGGGTGTGGGGCCCCTGCACAATGAGCATTACTCATTCATCTTTTGTCTCTTATTGTAAACACACTGAAACAGAGATGACTGACACATCTGAGCAGAACTGAGCCACTGCACTTTGAGGAAGTTACTGTTGCATGCTTCTCATATCAGATTGATGAGAAATTATTATAAGTGATATGGGAATTCAGAGCAGCCATCAGTGCCCTGAACAAGTGATTTAATTATATTTATCTTATTTATGCCCCTTTGCACATATGCCATATTTGCATTTTTGTTTTTAATGTATTATGTTTCTAATGGGGTTTTAGTTCTTTTAGCCTGCACTATGTACTGTTGTCACTTTTCTAGATGCAGATGTGTACATATGTGAATGACTGAGCTGACTCCAATGATCATTTACCTGCTGGTACCAATAAAGAAACCTTGAACCTTGAAAACTGGTTAAATATCAGAGCTTGAATGTTGGTATGCATAATTTGCACTAATTATGCATGAACCAGAACCACTGAAATTACAATGACCCATGTTATTATAATTATAATATTCTATAAAATGTTCTATAAAAGTTGTGTTTTCTTTTTAAAACTTTCTTAGTTCTTTGTTGTTGTTTTTTATGAAGATATCATTTAGTCTGAAATAAGCATTATGTTGAGCAGCAAAACATTTAATCCACTTCACATTGCTCCCAGCAGGAGTCCATGTCAGGTTTTCCAGACTTCCCTCCAGCCGCGCGGATCCGGAGAGCTGGAAGCATGCAGCATGGTTAACTATTTGAATTATGTCATTGACGTCAGCAGAGTCATAAAGCTCACAGCCGCCCAGCCCTGGAGCCGCTCCGTGCCAAGAGCGCTCCATGGAGCTTTGTGTGCGGAGCTGTCAGACTGGCCCTTCTGGGTGTGTGTTTATGTGGAACTGCATCTGTGCAGGCTTACTGTAGATGTGAGCCGATTAAGCCCCCTTGTAAACTTAAGGAGGAAAAAATCAGTGCGGGTTCTTTGGTAGAGGAGACAAAGGGCTGGAGTGGTACTGTAAATCTGTCAGCAAATACTCACAGGATTACTTAATTAAACTGTTTAATTAAATATTTGTGTAAGCAAAATCTCTCAGAATTTAAATGAATCCATTAAAACAAGTAGTGTCTTCAAAGCACTGCATCTGATCTGGTAAACTGTCTAGATCAGTCACTTGTCCCCTTTGATTCTGTCTGCTGTTACTTTCAAACATTAATGAGACAAGTAATGTGTGTCACTTGTCTCATGGTGGGAGATGGTAATAACAAGAGATGGGAATAACAAAATTGTCTTCAGGCTTAGTTCTGTCTAAATGCCCGCAAAAAATTCAACAATTTCAACAATGTATTTTTTTTACATTGTGTAGAAAACCAAAGATGATGCCCAGTGCAGCTTGCCTTGACTTGAACTGATTAACAAAATTCTGACAAGGTTTTTCTTGAGTAAAACGTTAGCAGATTGACGCACAGAGATGGTGAGGCAAAGGTGATTCAGTCCTTGCTGTTTGTGTCAGTCCCCGCGTGAAGTTAAACTCAAGCATATAGTGTGTGTGTGTGTGTACATGTGTACGTGCGTGCATGGTCAGGTTCACTAGAGGAATGTGCGTATGTGCACCGCAGCTGTTTAGTTTAACTTCTGACAATGGCAATGATTGCTCATGGCTTTTTATCAGTTGTTGTCACTCATGCCAATCAATTATGTCACCTCTTTTGTGTGAAATCAAGCGTGTATTACAGTGCAGTGACAAAAATGTTTGTAGCCACATTTTACTTGCATAAACAGTAAAAATTATATTGGAAATCTTTAGGCTGTAAAATAATATTAAATTAAGTGAGATTCAGGATTTTTCAGAAGCAAGAAATATAATTCTCAATTATGCTATCCAATTTGCCTACAGCAAAAAGGGGAAATTGACTGCTTTTGAATCTGATCTTTTAGTGCGTGGTATCCCAGATGAGACAGTCCAGGGCTGCAGACGCTCTGGAGGGGCAGTGCACAGAAGACAGAGAGGGGCAGTGTGCAGCGGGTGTGAGCGGAAGGTGTCCCGGGCTGTGGGGGGAGGGGCGTACAGAAGGGGTACGTTGGGGGGGGTCCATGTTTGAGCGCGGCGCAGGACGTTACTGCAGTGGACGGTTCTCACAGAGGCGAGTCTGTGGGCCTATAGGGGAGAGGAGAGTCAGCACACACTGAGCCCTGTTGTCCTGTCGCGCCAACTGCATATGGCCAAAGCATTAAGCACAGTAGAAAAAATAGCCTTGTATTGAGAAAGCAGGCTGGAAAAGTACATCTCTTTCTGTCTGGAAGAAACTTGTTGACTAGAACGTGCGTCATGCCATCTTTGACTCAGGCAACTTATTGTAATTATACGTGTAATGTGTAACTAATTAACAGTCGGTCCTATATATGGAGTAGCTTATAACATAACAGAGTATATAGATAACATAACAGAATATATTTTTGAGAATTAAGGAAAATGTAAGAGGGTAACTTTATGGTGGAACAGTAGGATACATTGATGTTAATATTGAAAAGGTTGCATTGCAGAAATGTAAAAGCTGAATATTGAATCATTATATTTAGAAACAAAACAAAAATAACTGAGGCACCATAACAAGAACGGGGGTCATTTTTCCAATAAGGGTAAAAAGTATTTGCTGCATTTACGTGGTTTATTATGCAATTATAATTTTTTGTCCCACACACACCCCTACACCAAGGGAATAATACCAAAATATTGAAAGGACCCTAGAGACCAAAAGTTACAAGGGGTTGCTTTAGTTTAGAAGAAAAATCATTACGCACTCGGAGGCAGGTAATTTACAATGACGGCAGCAGATGGAAAAGCCCCAAATCAACAAGTCAGTGATCCGCTCATACAGCGTTAACCTGAAAGTGCATACGTTTTTCTGACAAGTATCATGAGTCACACAAGGAATGGCTGTTGTTTCAAGATTTTCCTGCTTGAAATTACTTTGGCAAAGATTCCGGGTCCAAGGAAAAGTATGTGCCATGGTCTAATTCTCCATGTCTTTTCATCAAGTTCTGGACTGGGCATTTGAGTCTGCTGCCATGTCCAAACAGGCCCTAATGTTCCCTATTTCCCTTTTGAAAATGTCTCAAACTGAACCAAAGGAGCAGGGCAGGATGTGGTCCTATGTACTTGGCAATGTCTGAATGTCACGTGTCCTTATGAGCCAAGCACATTGCCCTGAGGTGTGCTATATGCTCTCTTTCTACTATTTGTAACTACATCAAGTCATCTGATTACATGGAGTCAGGATTTGGTTTTGGAAGCCAGTCACCAGTAATTGTGAATGCAAGAAAATTAAGGCTCATGTTGCAAACTATAGTCTAAGCTATATGTAAGTTACAGATGTGCAACAGGGTGGTACAGCCTTTGTGATTTAGTCATGTTATTCGATCAAGGTTTTCTTTTTATTGCTTATTATTTTATTAGGATAATAAAGACTTCTAGAGAACAGCTGCAAAGTGAAGTGGTTATAGGAGCTTACAGGTGACTTTTTTCATGCAAACACACTGTACTGTTAGTTGGTATTTTGTAAACTCCATTGAGCTTGTAATACATGGTCAGATCATAGAGATTAGAGATAGTATCTCTATTTCTAATGAATAGTTTTGGCAGCTCTAGACCATGTCCCTTTCTAGTCAACTAATTAATGCACAGGGCATGTCTTAAGATGAACCTTAATTTATGTTGCCATTTGTAATTAACATTATAGTAATAATCAGAAATATTTTAAGATGGTTGTGGGAGTATTAAAGGTGCAGTACACAACCTTTCTGGTGGAGCTGCTTGTGTCCATGGAGAATGTTCCAGGGTATGACATTGAACATATCCATCTAGCATTTATTCATTATGGGTGTTTCTATTGCTAAAAAAAATATATTCCTTCTGTGAATAGGGGAGACTCTCCACAGATCTGAATTGTAATGTAGTGTGGTGTTGTAACCTGCTTGTCTCCCTTAGGTAGTAGGTGGTGGACCCTCCACTAGAATGTTTCACAGTGCACCTTTTAAACATGCAATTAAATATATTTTAATATACCTGTGAAAAGGGCTAAATGGAATCACCACAAACTAAACATGATTTGAAGAGGTCAGGATCCACAGTCACTGATTACATCTCAGTATTTTCAATACATTTAAGGTTCACTACTGTCTTTAAAGAGCTGCTTTGTTCAACAGAGTCTGTACGCCAACTCTTTCCTTTGAAGTACTTTGATCCACTATATTGACGTAAATTGGGGAGCAGCACGCTGGCTCCTCCGTTGTGCTAAGCATATGGGCTAAATGTCTTCCATGTGTGAAACAGTATGTGGGAGAGATCAGGGTTTTCCATAGATAAAGGAAGGTGGGGCGATACACATAGACACAGCCTCAGCCTCCCCTGGGCCAAATTCTCCCCTATATTAGTTTTCCTTTTAATTTGTTTTCTCAATTTGAGGCATTTCATTTTAAACGTTGCAACATGTGAGTTATGGCTGTAGTGACGGTGTAAAAGGATGGCTTGACAGCTACATTAGAACGCCACAGTCACTCCACCTGTAATAAAACTCCACTCCGTGTTTTGAATGAGTTTGGAGCCAAAGAGGAAGTATGTTAGTTTCTTTGGCAAACAGCACAAGCCTGCCCTGGCCTTTCCCAATTCACCAAGCCAAAGTTTGCCTCTTGTGTAGCCTACGTAAACAAAATATGTTGTTTAATATATAAAAAAAAAATCCCTACTAAATATCTGAGCCTGAGCCTGATAATTTGTGATGCAGCTCTAGTTCGCCTTTTAGATTGAAAAAAATCCCCTCAATGAATAGTATTTATATATATAGCATCTAATTTTGAGAGAAGAAATTAAGGTTTGCTTCAGAAACAAATACATTTGCTTATTAGACCTAGCAAAAGTGAACTGAGACTTGCTTTTTGTGGTAACAGAAACAGAACCATGGTTGGAGTAGAATTACAGCATTATAAATCTATTCTAGTAGTAGTAGCTGTTGTTGTAATAATTTAAAACAGTTTTTTTTTTACTTTTATAATAACACTTACTGCAGTTTGTGCAATTTTATTATGTTCTTGCTGTATATTCATGCATATGTGCTCTCAAACTGCCATAGTGTTCCTGTGCACTTGTTGGAGCCTGGAGGGGGTTGGTCTGACACAGTAACAGCAGAAGGCAGTAGACCGCTGTTTTGGACGTCACATATTCACCACAGAGATCTTTGAGGGCAAATGTTTAGCGGCTGTAACTGGGAGGAGGGAGTGTGCCGAGAGGGAGGGGGTTACAGCGTGCACATGGTCCAGAGGCTAACGAAGGGGTCCAGTGAAGCAGACTTCTATGTGGGAGTGGGCAAACAGTAACTCTAGCCTGTCTGGGACTACTGCTGCGACTTCCCCAGTTTTAGAGGAGGGTGATTGCATGAAGGGACTGTATTCTCAATCCTTCAGCCTTTTTGTCTTCCGGATGTCACACTCACCCAGCCTCTGTACCTCCAAGTGTTCCCGGGAAGCTGGCTGCTACATGCATGTTGTCCGGGGGTCCGCGCGTGGGCATGGACCCTCTCGGACCTGAGTACATGTCCATGTGTCTGTTGGCAGATGAGTCCTACCAGAAGTTGGCGATGGAAACCATAGAGGAGCTGGACTGGTGTCTGGACCAGCTGGAGACTATCCAGACATACAGATCTGTCAGCGATATGGCCTCAAACAAGGTAAGACAAAGCCGATATAATATTCTGTATGTGCTCTGTAGTCATATGTGCAGGTGTGAATTCTGAAAACTGTTTTAAAAATGGGTTAATTTAGGACTAAATCGGCTAAACCCAAAACTAAACAAGGATTAGAATAGGACCAAACCAATAATGTGTGAAGTGTGAAATAAACGCACCCTAAATCTGTCTAATCTGTATCATTTTGACATTTAAATGAAATACTTCCATCATTCAGTAAAAGAGCAAATGATTAAATTTATTAGACTAGAGAATTTTGTGTATGTATGTGTAATTTAGAGGGTTAATTAAAAAGCATTAAAGCATTTTGATTCTAGGCCTAAGCTTTTCATGATAGGACCAGGGCCTCATTCAGAAACAGTGAATGTAAGTTGATGTTAAAGCTATGAAGTACAGCAGTTTTAATTTTTACCTTAGTAATTTCAAACATGGTCCTTGTTCAATGCCTGCTGTTTCATCACTGACATAATGATTGCCACAAGACCTCCCAGGAACAAAGTGTAGCCAATACTGAGATCACAGACCACTGGACTGATGAATGGCTATCTCAATTTTGATTGTTTTCAATTTCATTTTTGTTTGTTAAGAAAAAACAGCCCTTATGTCCCTGTAATATGCTCTGAATGGCATGATAACACTCCACAGTTGCTCTTTGTTGCCGTGAGACTGTCTCTCTTCATAGTGTATGCAAAATATAAATTACCTTTTGCCACATTGACCCACTTGCAAAGTAATAGCCTTTCTGTGGTAGGGTTTTTGTTTACACACGGGCTCATTTGATAAAGCCATTTGACTTCCTCTTGCTTTTCTAGATTTGTATCATTTCCACAGAAGAACTGTTCGTGTAACAATTGAAAGTATTTATGTAATATCCTCCAACTTTAATGCATGCATTATTTTATGATATACTGCGTTTTGCACACAGGTCAAATACATGACTGTTAATATTAGACACATTTTGCAAGTTGCCACACCATATACTTCTTATTAAAACAATATTTATGCACTTTTGGGCTACTGTTGGCTCAGGCGACAGTTCGGCAGCATGGCATTGTAAACAGCAGGGAGGTGGTATCTGTTTCCGTAGTTATTGTTCACAGTGGATCAGCAGAGGCAGACTGTGACCATGACACACGTTTCCTGCAGTTTCACTTCCTGTGGCCCCGGCGGCCCGTCAGAGGACCACAATAGGACCACAATAGGACCAGTACGACCCAACCAGACAAACACACACTTTACAGAGACAGATTTTACAGAGTCAGACTTTTCAGAGTCAGACTTTACTGACACCAACGTCACCGGGACCAGAAAGACAATGAGCAAGGCCCTGAGCGGCTGTTAATTATACAGGCACAGTTCAATGTTGAAATATAGCCTAGTTATTATGACCCTGAGGAGCACTATTCAATAATTTATGTCTTGTTGCTGAAAAAAGTGACCTTGAAGCAGAAAATTAAAAGTACCGTAATCAAATTTAAAAAAAAAATTAACTTAAAGAACATTTTATTAATACACAAACTGTATTACTTATATTTTTGGCAGTCAGTTAATTGGTGAATTAGAATTACCGTCTAAGATTAGTTTAATTAAATATTTATTACATTTTACTTTGTTACTACCTATTTAATACTTACCTAGACATTGCTCACCATTTAAAGCACTGAAAAGAAGTATTTACATTTAAAATAATTCATTTGGATTTTTCAGAAACTTTCAGTGTTGCATTATGAGCCTTATCATATGACATTCAACTCAAACTACATGTTCTGTCCAACCCACAAATGTTGTAACCAAAACCTTTGTGAAACCTTGGTTACGTCCTCTTCCCTCTCCCCAAGGGCGCAGGTGTGCTCCAGGCCCAGTGGGACCACACACTCTGCTCTTTGCCTCCCTGTGTGCTCCAACCTGGGCTGTATATGCGCTGCTCCCCTGCTCTGCACTATGATTACCCGGCCGCACTTCCACCCTTTACCCTGGTGACGGCCTTGCACAAACACCGCCATCTGAATCCAGTTAGCACAGTTTAGCTCTTTGTGGGTTAGCGTGCGAGCGAGCCCCTGGCCGAGAGCGGGCGAGTAGGAAACTTTAACGCACGTGTGGTCAGTCTGGCTTTGAAGCACCGCCGTCTTCAGAGAGGGGGGAAAATAATATGACAAAATTATTATAGCAGATGGAGTGGTGGGTCTGAACTGTTGAATAAGCCATGGATATGAAATTATAGTGTGGTGATATTTGAATTAAAAGTAAGGATAGAGCTAAATGAAACATTCTTTGCACCTTGTCCCTTTTCAGTGGCTTCCAGGAAATGTTTCTAAGGTTGCAAAAGTCTGAAAGTCCAGGAAAGATTCAAAGTATGTTGACATAACAAATATATTAGAACAGGGACAGCATTTCCTCATTCAGGACTTTTGCAACATAGCAGGAGCAATACAGACGTGGATAGATGGGGGGGGAAAAGTATTGTTACCTTGAGGTATTAAATTTAAATGTATATGTGTTTATAAAAGCAAAATCAAGCATCAGATATTGCAACTTTTACTTTTACTACTATAAATTGAATGTATATGTTTAATCAAATTAAACATATAAATATAAATCTAGATCAAATAGACAACATGAAATTAAATAATTCATATTATTTTAAAATATTACACATAAACCCAAATAAATCACATGCAGAAATCCAATCCAAAAATTAAAACTGACTAATGAATAAGTCACTTCCAAAATACACTATTAACAGCTGCATGCTGAAATTAGTTATTGACAAATCAAAGTTACCTATGTAAAGTGACTACCGACTTACTTAAAAGAAAGACATATGTCATCTGAGACTTCCCCTGTCAGACAGGACTGTGGGACTTTTTTCAGATGACGATCACAAATATCTGACGAGTCTATTGCCTGAAGCCTGACTGTAGCACCGTGCCTACCAGTAAATGACCTCAGCTATTATGAGGAAAAAGGAGAAGTAAAAAGGAAGTAGGTGGTACAAGTAGAGGCCTGTGAGAGGAGGCGGAGTCTCTAGTTTGCTCGTTAGTCTGTGTAGGCCAGTCCTAGGAGTCAGTTTTATCGTGATATATTTCCTGCCAGACGCCACATCAGAGAAAAATACTGAGAGGAAACCATCTCAGCCACTTTATTCTTTTGGAGTTTCTTTTTTGGTGTGTTCAGCTGCTCTTAAGTTACAATGGGACTATGTTGCTGTGAAAAGGAGAAGGGAAACTTTGCCATACTTACATGTTGGAAAAAGGTGAGTGCAATTAAAAGGCTTTGTATATAGTTGTATCCAGAACTGGAGAATGACTTAAGCCTATAGAATACAAGGTTTTATCCTTTATGTTAACTTATAGCTACTCTAAAGTCAGAATAAAGTCAGTCAGAATTTGTTTTAAATGTTATTATTGTTGCTCATGTTTGGTCTTGGTTTAAGGTGTGATAACAGCTTATTTTCATGTGGTAAAACATGTAAATGATGAGATTTTGAATATTCAGATTTGGCAACAGTGCAATACTGCAATACTTTTGACCTGTACAATTCTGAAGGTTACTCAAGGCACATCTTGTCATGGGATGAAGCAATACCTAAGGATGTATGTGTTGCACTTATGTTGGGAAATGTCCTTTGGGTTGCTCACTCTGACTCTGGGGACAGACACTTCCTATAGGTACATGGGCCCCACTACGGCGCTGCTTTAAGGAAACAATTAACATTTGTGTGAGACTGGAGCTGTCTCATCTGCTCCCAGCGTTTGTCCTTACTAGAACTCTTTGATTTTTATGGACTGCCTCTGGCCCGCGCCAACTCTTTGAACGCTCTGTTCAAGTTTCACCGTTAAGTAGATCATAGACGTCTGTTCAGAGTTATTAGACAGTTGAGTCTGGAGAGAAAGGGATGAAACATAAACCTTGCTATTTGACCAAAAGGGATTCCAGTTCTTGCCATTTTAAAGACTGCTTTTGTGGATTAACTGCCTTGTGTTGTTTTTATAGATGGGTTTAGTTGTACATGTCCAGTGTATCTTGTGTGATTGCTCATGGCTGAGTCAATGTGTGATGAGATGTGTGTTTAAAGTGGGAATCACCATGAGAAATACGGAGGGGCCACGTGATGCTGTTGCCATGGCGTTCAGGGTGTTCTGCTATTGGTGGGTCGCTGGTGGTCTGCATTTCCAAACAATGGTTGTTTGTCTCACAACACAGTATAAAATGAATATACACAGGAATGACAATGCTGTGAATTCCACATCATGTTGGATAGATAAGTATTGTGGATGGTACTTTTGTTGTATTTGAACTTGTCTCAAACATGTGATAAAGTGCACAGTGATCTGCATTAGAAGGAAGAAGCGCAGATGAGGTGGGGAGAGACATTTGGCTGCCCATAAAACACCAGCTCAAAATGAAGAGTATTTGAAGCTGGTGTTGAGGATTCCTGATTTCTGCAGCAGTCTTTTGTGCATGGTTCAGTGCTCACAGAGAGAGAGGGAGGGCTGTCTGCCACAGGGGACTGCACAGCGCCTCCTCCTCCTTCCTCCCATTCTCCTCTGTCTCACAGCCATTACCAGTCTGGAGTCCGGACAGCTGGATTTCCCCTCTGGAGGTGATGGAATGCAGGATGGACAGTGGAATATAGTGGACAGAGAGATTTGGAGAGCGTGACTGGACAGGACCGTGACGAACAGAAAAGCATTAAGGAGATTGCATCACAGGGGATTCCATCGGTCCTGGAGGATAGCGGCGTTGAGATGAGGAGGCGCATTTGTTTTTCAGGGACCTAGGACTGCATAGGATACTGGTTGGGCTGCAGGGCTGAGCTGTGCCTTGGATATTCTCTCAGAGAGGAGCGTACAGGGCTTCTGCTGGAGAGCACCAGGGGCCAGGACAGCTCAGCATCATGCCTGAAGCCAACTACCTGTTTTCTGTGTCCTGGGGATACATCAAGGTGTGTCCATGTGTTCTGGTTATTGTCCCATTTTGGCTGGTTGCTAGTCTGACATGTTCCCTGTAAGGCTCATGATATCATTCTGTTGGTTGTTTGGGATGCCAGTATTGCTGTTGGTTTGTCTCTATTTATGTCTGAAAAAAAAACCCACCATTATACACAATATTCATTGTAATACTGAGTGGTTATATTTCTCTTAAGTATACATTTTGTAAACTTTGCCATGTTTTTTGTGTTTGATCTTAGTTCAAGAGGATGCTGAACCGAGAGCTAAACCACCTGTCCGAGATGAGTCGATCTGGCAACCAAGTGTCAGAGTACATCTCCAATACCTTTCTTGGTAAGTTTAACCCTACCTCAAAATACACTGCAGCCTCATCTGTGTAAATTGACTCTTTGCCCATGTCAGTACACAGCAGATGTTATTGAGGTTATCCATACATATGAGAGGCAGCACTGAGAGGCTGCAGCAGTGCTCTTAAACCAGTTTAATCTGGTCTATAACAGAGATGGAGTATCCCCTTTTGCAGACTGCAGAGGCATGAGGTGGGAGGGGGCTCAGCTGGGGAAGTCTTTTCTCTGGAGAGATTAGGGCCAGTCTGATTTTGAGGGAGAATGCAATCTGTATGTATTATTTAGACAAAATATACCACAAAGCAATGTTTGTTTTTATTCCATTGGCAAATCCTTATCCCAAACAAAGACAAAATGAAATGTTTTGATGCCATTTTGCAAGGGAGAAAACTCAAAAGCTTGCTTGTAAACAAATATGCAAATTTTACCATCTGCTCACGAGAGCTAGAATCATTTGACTTTGTTGAGGTCGCAGTTGCTCTCCATGAGTTTTTGAATGATGAAAAAACAGGGGTGTTGCCATAGTAATTAACAATTTAAAGCTATTATATTTTGAATGGAAAAAAAGTCCTCAAAATATTCCATTTAACAGGAAGCTGAAGCCTTTGAATATTTTGGTTTCCTTTTATGAGTGATGCAGAGCCCTATCTATCATGTCATCTGCATACCCAATGTGAGGGAGTCACATGCTCTACACAAACCCACATCCAAAAGTGCCTGCTCTAAACATTTCAGCAAAACTCAAACCAGCTTTCCACTCTTCTGGGTATTGTTGTGGCTACATTTCCTTGAAAGCCACACTGCTCATAACCACACAACCAAACACATAAAATGCAATATGACCTTTTTGACAAGCTTTTGTTTTGAAACAATTGTTAATGGATCATGTCAAAATGTCTGCATAATTATTAAAAAAACAAGTGCCCGTACATTTCCAGTGTGCTGACACCTAAGTACGAGAGGTCAGTCCTCTCACTGTGTTAATTTTGTTTACTTACCGCAGTGACAGTCAGTATGCCTCCCTAAAGTCATTAGGCCATGTGCGTTTTTCTCTCACTAACTAAATTTGTGCATTTTTTTTTTTCATTCAGACAAGAAGATTGATTTGGAGCTTCCCTGTCCAGTCCCCAAGTCGAGGGAAAGGAAAAGACGCCAGGGTCCCCATCACCACCACCAGCAGCAGCCACAGCAGCAGAGTGGGATGATGAATCAGATCAGCGGGGTTCGTAAACTCAGCCATTTGCCAAATATTTCTGGGAGCACGGTGCAACGCTTTGGGGTGAAGACAGATCAGGAAGAGCTCTTGTCAAAGGTACGCATTAAAGGCCCCTAAAGCACTTCACAGTTGTGTAATGTGAAAAACTGCAGCTTAAGGCCTGTTTTTTGTTGTATTACAGGATCTGGAAGACATTAATAAGTGGGGTCTCAATATCTTCAAGGTGGCGGAGCATTCCCACAACAGGCCACTCACGTGCATCATGTACACCATTTTCCAGGTTAGTCTCAAAGCATACATTTTTGCAACATGACATTTAATATGCACTATATAAGAAAAAATATTATTTTATTTTCAGTTTAAGTTGAAAAGTTCAGAGATTTAGGCACAAATACTTACAGTGCAGTGTGTTAATGGCATATTCCCACTTGAACCACATAAAATTGGGACTAAACCAGGTCTAGTACCAACCCAAGCCTACATCTGGACTAAATTGGACTTAAACCAGAACCAAACCAAAAGTGTGAACACACCCTATACATAGAAGTAAAAATCCACTCATGTTTAAACAGCAAATCTTTGTGTCTTGTCTTTTTCTATGTTTATAACCTCTTCTGTGTTGTGCGCAGGAGCGAGACTTGATGCGAACATTTAAGATTCCAACAGACACCTTTCTGACGTTCATGCTGACGCTGGAGAGCCATTATCACTCAGATGTAGCCTACCACAACAGCCTGCACGCCGCTGATGTCGCCCAGTCCACACATGCGCTCCTGTCTACCCCTGCCCTCGATGTAAGTGCCCAGTAGATACTTTGTACTATAATTACTTTGTAATTATTGAAGATATGCTCTAAGTCCAAGTAAAACAGATCATACAGTAATTTGTGGTTTCAAGGCTGCATTACTATTTTGTTCATCTAAGACAATTGATGCTGCCGTCATCAATTGAATTCGAAACTACATCTTAACAATAGATGACACATAGAAAAGGGAAAGGCAACAAACCTTAGCCTGCTTATTACCTTATAAGGCAAGGTCATATACATAGTCATAACAGTGTTTTATTTTCTTTATTTCCAGGCTGTATTCACAGATCTAGAAATCTTGGCAGCCATTTTTGCTGCAGCTATTCATGATGTGGATCATCCTGGTGTGTCCAACCAGTTCCTCATCAACACAAGTAAGTTTTTTCATGTGAACTTTCTTTTATTTAATATCTTGTCTCCGCTGATATGTTTGCTTTGTGTGGAATTTTCCTCTTGCATTTATTCAATTACAGATATTTTTATAGTCAAATACCTTGATGTAATAATCTCTGCACAGATCTGACCTGTAACTTGGCCTAGTTTAATTCAGGGAAATCAATAACATATCCAAGCAAACAACCAGAAAGTTCCATAGTATACCTTTTAAACCTTCAAAACATATGTAAATAAAGTTGGCGTGACTAAATATTTAATAAATGTCTTCTACCCTTCCTCCACAGACTCAGAGCTGGCTCTGATGTACAACGATGAGTCAGTGTTGGAAAACCACCACCTGGCTGTGGGCTTCAAGCTGCTGCAGGAGGACAACTGTGACATCTTCCAAAACCTCACAAAGAAGCAGCGGCAGACACTGAGGAGGATGGTCATAGACATGGTGAGCTACTATACATGTACATTTATGTGTTTCCTGCTTAACTTTTCAGTATTCCTTTTGCGTGTGAGCTCATTATTATATAATTTTATGCCTTCTAGGTGCTGGCAACTGACATGTCGAAACACATGAGTCTGCTGGCTGATCTCAAAACTATGGTTGAAACTAAGAAGGTGACGAGCTCTGGGGTTTTGATGCTTGATAACTACACAGACAGAATGCAGGTAAATAACTTAAACAAGTCTTTATTATGATTACAGTGAGAAAAAAAAACATATTTACTAGAGGGATCAATTCTAAATTTTTTGGGGTTTTTTTTAGGTTTTACGGAATATGGTTCACTGTGCGGACCTCAGCAACCCCACCAAACCTCTGGAGCTTTACAGACAATGGACAGACAGGATTATGGACGAGTTCTTCCACCAGGGGGACAGAGAGAGGGAGAGGGGGATGGAGATCAGCCCCATGTGTGACAAGCACACTGCCTCTGTGGAGAGAACACAGGTATATAACATCTCCTACCTCATTGACACACTGAGGGTTATAAAAGTGAAAGTTACAATGCAGAATTGTCCTTATGAAAATCATTGAACACTTGAAGACAGGCATTTATTGCTTTTTCATCTATGGAAGAAAAAGTTGAAAGGAAATGATCAGATTTGTAGATCAGATTTGGTTCGATATAACTAATTTTACAATTATTTTCTTAGTCATAGTACAACATGAAATTAAAACACAGTCATGTTCTACTTTTGAGATCAATGTTTTTATTTACATTGACAAATCTTCCTTTTCCAGGTGGGCTTCATCGATTATATTGTCCACCCGCTTTGGGAGACGTGGGCAGACCTGGTCCACCCAGATGCCCAGGACATACTGGACACTTTGGAGGACAATCGAAACTGGTACCAGAGCATGATTCCACAAAGCCCCTCCCCGCCATTTTACACCGGCGATGGAGAAGGAAGCTCACAGGGAGAGCTTGAGGAGCCCCCCGTGTCCAGTAAATTCAAATTTGACCTAACAGTAATGGACCAAAGTGGACAAGCTGGACAGAGGGACAGTGGGACTATACACGCAGATGTTGATGGCCTGCCAGATCAACCATGTGATGAAAGTCAAGATGCTGAGACATAGCCAAAGACTTTTGACTGAAGAAGGTTTTGCTCATTTTATTGCAGTGGAGAAATCCTGCAATGTGGCTCTTTGAAGCTGCCTGGCAAAGAGGGGCTGACTGTATGCAGGCCCCTGCGAGTGAGGCTGGGAAAGCCCTCAGTGGTTTGTTTTGAGCTGCTTAGAGGGGGGCTCGATGAGTGTGTCCTCTGTTCTTTGATTGAGGGACTGCTGCTGAGTGCAGAGGCGAAGCTGGATGCCACAGGCTCCACAATCAAGAGGACAATATAAATGTAATACACAAAATGGGACGGTTTGAAACTTGCACTTCAGGACATTTGTACCTTTTTTTTTTAATATTGTTTTGGGAAGGGATTTTCCTTGAGTGTCCAAACCGAACAAGTGGTCGAAAGGTTCTTTGTAAGCCTAGTAGTTTTTGTCTACAAAGTTGTGTGCCTTTTTCATAATTTATTGAACATGTCATGTAGCTGTAAAATGTGCAACTTTTTCTACCAAGAGGACATTGTCACCTCACAGTCTTCCCCAATTTTCAGCAATAGCTTGTTCTTAGAAAACAGAATTTTGCACTTTTGGATCAAAGTAACTTTGCTGCAAGATGTGCGATACAGTGTCCAGTTACCAAAATAAGACTGTTTTTCTTTGTGTAAGCAATTAATAATATTCATCAACAGAAATATCCAAAGAATTTTACATGAAGTACTCAAGCGTTCAGTTCTTCCTTAAAACTCAGTTGTGTGAGCCCTTCCACCAAACTGTAGCCTGAGTTCTGAGTGCAGGCAAACTAATGACCTTGTTTAATACTGAGCCTTTCCTATTACGGAAAATGTGTTCCTACCTTGTAATTTCCCGTTGTTAGCGCACACACCTGTTGCGGTTAGGGATTTTAAAGCATTCCTTTTTCATGAATGCCGCTTTACACCATTAGTCATTTTGAACTCTGAGTGACTGTAGACTGCGCGCACATTTTAAAGACAACTGTTAGGTTGATATGTAATAATTGTAGTAATTGTACCATGTAGTTTTTATTGCAGCACTTTGAATAAGTGGACAGTCCTGCAACTGGTTGCAGATCTGTCTGTCTCTACCTTAAAGGTACCATGATGTGAGTGATTGAAGGAGTTTTTGTCATGTCTAAACCTGACGTCTCTCCTGCGTGTGTGAATGTGGTCTCAATGTTGCACAATTTTGTTGCACACAGCTATTTGTAAAGTATATTTATTACCTTCTATAATATTGATAATAATTAATATTTACTGGATATTTACTATTTATATTAGTATGCACTACACTATCACAGACTGAACTGGCCTTTGTATTTAAAGCAGACCATAACATCATGCTCAGTGTTCCAAGGTGTTTGATGTAGGCCTCATTTTGTACAGTTCATTTTCCACACCTGGTTGTGGCACAGAGTCTACCTTTTTAGTCTTTACTTTGAATGAAGGTGTACAGTGACAGGTCATTGTGCAGCCAGGAATATTCACTGAAATGTTAGCATTGTTTCAAATGTTTGTTTCAGTGTTTTTCTAAAAAATTCTGGAATTTGTGTTTGTTGTGTTCAGATGTTTTGTAATCAGTTTATTAAAATGGGCATGTACTATAGTCTGTAGTTTGAATGTCATTTAACCTATAGCCTCAAAATGGGCATCTGTTATTACATGCATTACCTTGGGGCAACAGTGGTGGATTGATTTCCACTCTACCACAGTACTATGGGAAACATTAAATAGCCAAAAGATTAAAAAGATTCAAATTACATATACATACTATGCAATGATATTCTATACTATTATTAGAATTTTCAGAATTGTGTCAGAGGAAATAGGCATGAGAATTCATACAGTAATTGCACTGACATGAATTCCCTGAAACAAGACCTGTGGATTAAAAGCAGGCTATAATTAGGCCTGCCACGATAATTACAATATCGACTTATCGTTCAATATATGAAAGCCGGAACAATATATGTTGGGGATCACTATCTATTGTGGATTCTTTTTCTTTGCAATAGTGAGGAGATTTTAGCCATTTTTGTGTAATACAATAAGATTTGAGTTGTAGAAGGTTGAATATATAACTGCTAATTATTGGTTCATTCTTCCATTTATTTGTTGCAGCTCAGGCTTTTTAATGATTATATATTTTATATTAATGTTTATTTAAAGAGAGTTTACTGGGATTATCCTGCTTTGCGTCAATGGCATAAAGTAGTTTCACTATTATCATTTATCGCAGTATATCTCTGTAGCAATATATCGTGCTTCAAAATTTCTTATTGTGACAGGCCTAGCTATTATGTAAACAGGAAGGCTGGATAGTGTTATGTGCAGGGCCATCTCCCATGATTCTGAGCACCTTGACCCTGATAACAACTCAAAACGTACTGTCCACGTTCTTCCAACAAGTTAATCTAGCGTGATTATAGAGATGACAGCTCAGATTTTATCAGGCGCTTGTTCCACACGTACACCGGTTTATTCACTGTTTGTTTTGACAAAAGCCGAATCAAATCACACACAACATGAAAAGTATCTACTGCACAATATTGTTTTAGTTAGCACACATTATAAAAACATTTACAAATAAGCATGACTTTCTCAGCCATTTGTGTTACAACAGTAATAAAGGCACCAAGACCCATTCATACCTATCCATGGGTTGCAGAAATATAGAAAATTAGGACCGTTGTCATAGTGATTAACAATTAAAAACTATACTAAAATTATATCTTTTGAATTGTCCTCAAAATGTTGCTGAAACCCATGAATTACAACTGGGTTTGATTAAATTCTTGAGGCTCCTCGAACATATTGACTCATAATAAATATTTCCTTGGAGATCCCATTTGAAATTCTGATGCAGATGTTTTGCCCTTCATTCCCACCCATGCATGACAAGTGGCCTAAATTGGAAGATACTATATTACCCTCCATTCCCCATCACTTGTCATAAGAACAACCATGGACCAGCCACCCCCAAAAAAAGTTTTACTCAAGAGAATCAAGAAAAAAATACAAAAAAATGATTTAAACAACACATTCTCAAGAGTCTATGATCATTATGAGCATTCATGGTCCTGTTTACGTGTTTGATTTTCAACAAAAAGGTGAAAGAGTGAATAACAAAGTGTTGGTTAATGCTAAATAGCTTATGTGTGAGAGATCAGTTATATCTGATATACTGATGACATCAGCTGCAAAGTATCAATACAGATGGGGCCAGTATTTTTCTGTTTTATTTATTTTTAATAGCGTTTAAGGGTGTATTCCCCCAATAGAAATGACCTGGTTCAGCATTTGAGAATTTACCTTTTAGTAATATATATTTCTTCTGAAAACACAATGTAATCAATAGAGAAATCTGTCTCTTGCCCCCGTCTGGGACTATGACATAATCACATTTTGGAATCCATCAAAAGCAAACGTCTGCAAATGCTGCATGTTTTAATTTTGGCTAACACATTCTGTTCCAGCCATCTTGACCAATTTAAATTTATGCATCATAGTTTTATTAATGTATGTATGTATGTATGTATGTATGTATGTATGTATGTATGTATGTATGTATGTATGTATGTATGTATGCATGTATTTATTTATTTGAGCATAATTTTCCATACATTACAGTAAGTACATTGTCATTTGGATACATAGCTGTGGTGCTCAAAAGGAGTAGATAGAAGTAAAAAAAAAAAAAATACTATGTATGCTATGCCTGTAGAATTCAATTAATTACAATTTAGAAAATATGTATATACATTTTTTGTACATGTGACAATAGCAGTACAAGAATATGATATAGTAAATGATTCACAAAAGCACACATCAAAAATGTGTAATGCAAGAAGTTCAGTTAACTTGCCACTCTGATCTACATATTTTTTAACATAAATAATTTGAGTGTTCTTCTTTAAATTAACTGAAGTTAGTAGGTATACAATTTATACCGCCTTACTCTGTTACTAAATAAAGATCGAATGGTCTTAAGTAACTTTACAATAAGCTATTTAATAATAATAATAATAATAATAATAATAATAATAATAATAAAAACTATTTTGGTTATTACTATATGATATTACATATCTATATTATCCAAGGAACTGTTGCCATAGCCATTTAAAACACAAAAATAGGCATATAACAGGAAGCTGATTGGATTCCTGTTAAGTTTACATTATAGCTTAATGTGTATATTTTGTTACAAACTATGCACCAAATGTTATAACAACCATTATGGCAAATTCATATGGCTAGAAATGTCTGAAAAAGACCAGCCTTAGCTCATGTTAAGCCCCAGCCTAAGCAGACTCTGTCAGAGAGGACCTGGGGCGAGGAGCCAAAGCGGACAGGAAGAGAACCACTTCCATCAAAACAAACCTGCACTTTCCAAATATTCACTTCATAAAAACACACTTTTCCTGAGAGCCTGTTTCTGCTGCTGTTTGTTGGTAGTTTGGTCAATAGTAATGCAAGTCTAATCTGTTTCAGCCTGAAATGACTCATTCTAAGCTAATTTAATTTTGTTCTTGACATGGCAAAGATCAGCCATGAGTGGTCGAGACAGATGCCTTAGAAGTGAATGAAAGTTTCGTGTCCTTTTTCAAAAAATCACTCAAAAAGATAAGATGGAGTCACTGCTTCCTGCCCTTGTAGGTCCTCCCACTTGCAAATGATAGTTGATATTGCTTGAGTCTATAAGAACAAGGCATGTATCAATTAATCGGTCTCATGGTTATAAACCTTTTTATGATGTAAAGTGATTTATAGGCTACAACATTAAAAAGTAAATTCTAAATAAATAAATGAAATATTTTCTGACTACATATTTAGATAAATAAATATAACATTTAAGTAATAGTGACTCCAAAATATGGTTACCTAAAATCCAAGTCCAGAGTGTGTTTGTTAAAGCATTTGTTTATGTCAAGCCAGATTTATCAGGTTGTTGTAAGGACACTACACCAAGCTGGCATTTGTATGGGCTCCTTGGGGTATTTACCCTGCCTGCTCTGATGTGTGGCAGATAGAAGGGCACATCCCTGCAGGAGGACCACCACAGAAATACTGTTGCTTATGTGAGCTGTTGGCTTACAGTCTATAAAACAGATTTATATCTACATACTGACTATGAGACATATGTGGACAGCTTCTGTGTTTAACAAAATGTAGGAAGTAGGACACTAAGGTCATTACAGTGGGCTTTTCTGATTTCTTTGAAATACTGAACACAGGAAATAAACATCTTTGCTTGGTTGTAATGTTTGATAAATATGTTTGATAAATATTTTCTTTGGCCATATTGTGGCCTAGTCCTAAGTGTGAAGTCAGGTCGATGGCACGTTCTCTTGTCGTGACTGGAGTCCACATCAATACTGACCCCATTAACGCGAGATAAGGTCGAGAGAGAGACTCTCTTTGTCAAGACTGGGTGTCCTGGAGGTCAAGGGAACAACCCTGTGAATAAAGTCTAATCAGAATGACTATGCTATAATAACACAACATTGTATTATTGATGGAAAGTGAAACCACTTCAAGGCATTTCAGTCTGACCCTAAATTTAATTCCATTGACCCAGTTGTAAACTGAAAAATATTTCTTCTTTGATGTGGCCCATTCTTGTAATGTGTATGTTTAGCAACACACAAACAAAAACTGTAATCTGCGTGTCTTATGTCCAAATTGGTGACTATTTAAAGTAAACAATCTATTACAGTAAATCTTGCCAGTTTACAGCATCACAAGTTTCAAAGTAATCAGCCAAACTTCCTCTGTGCCCAGTGAGGCCTTGTGGACGTGATAAGAAGACAGTAATCAGAAGACCAGCCTGACGTTTGCTGTCTGCATGATTCATCTTAAACATGGGCCTGGCTGCACGTTCCCCTGTGAAGAGCTGATGGAGCACGCAGATTAGAAAGCTTGTTTTGACTGAGTCGTTGTCCAATATTTTGTTACTCTGTGTAGGCCTAATTATAGGCTAGTATTGTGTTTGCATTGGCTCAAACTGTACAATCGCACTGCATAAGGTTATAGAAAAAAAAGGTTTAAATGTTAACACATGGGTTGCTTTGCCTAGAATGTTCCACAGTATGGCATTAAAGGAATGAGCTAGCATGTATATAATTATTTATTGCTCAGAAATACTTAAAAACATGCACTTGTCTTGCAGGTGTCTTGGAAATATGCATACTTATTGTCATACTGATGTGAGGCCATGAGTGCCACTGTGCCACGAAAGACGTTTTCTCACCCATATTCTATTGTATGCCAGCTGCTCTCAAGTCTGCATAGAGGAATTGGAAGAGAGTGTAAACTTTTACCTCTTTGGCAAACTCTCTTTGAGCTAGAGACTGAAAAGTGAGCATTAGTGAGGGCAAATGTGAGAGTTACTTTGAAGTCATGCTCATTAGCTGGTGCCTTTTGTTAGGCCTGTTGGGGAAAACGCGTTAGTGATACTTTCCACTTTCTGCCTTTACAAGCAGATGGGAGGCAAGTGAATGTCAACAGTACTGTGCTATTGAGTTTATAAGAGACCAAGCACGACATGTCTATTTAGTTGCCGTATAGGCTATGCCTGCATCACAATATTGTTTTACAAGTTTTAAATAGCCTGTAGTTTTTAATAGGCCTATCAGGGTAACCATTTAGACTGACAAGCCACCATCTAATTTTGCCTACTGAAGTGTCCCAATAAAAAAGTGCTGTGTCATTGAAAGGTCCAATTGTTAATTGGTGTAGCTATTATGAAAGAGTTAATCAAGTTCAAATTCATATTTACATTTAATTTATAGTCTTGATTGACTCATAATTCTCTATTTTAGAGAAAGAAAGAGAAAGATCATATTAGCCTAAAAAATTATAATGAAAGAGTCCATACTGTGGAGCATTCCAGGCAACACAGTAACATTTCAATGCAGGCAAGCAGGACTTCCACCAGAAAAGTTACATACATAACACTTTTAAGACAAGGCTGTTCGTATTAGAAATGAAATCCCACAGTGACCTCTCGAGGCAAAAGTGGAATAGGCTTGCGCCACACTCCACAGTGCATCATAGCTGCCTCTTGGTGCCGCTGTTGGCTCTGTCAGACAGCAGAAGTCATTTATGCTCCAGCTGATCATGCAGCTGATCCAGGCGCCATCTTTGTCACGAACATAAACAACACCAGAGCTGTGTCAACCCCAGTCCCTTTGCACTGAAGAAGTCCCTCTGCCGCGGCGCTTATGTTACTGACAGGACAGGGGCCTTTAAGTGCAGACTGGAGACGTCGTGTCTTTTAGGTAAAACACTCTTTGTTTGATAAACCTCCTCTTTATCGAGGGCTCGGCTGATGTTGGTTTATGGTTGTTGTATGCGCAAAGATGATGCCATGACAACGGCGCGTCTTTCCTCGGTGCACCGTGAAGACATTTGATAAGGATTTTAAAGCAGGCCTCATTTTCTCTTTAAATATGTGAGGGCCGAGACAGATGTGTGAGTCTGTTTAATAATGCAGAATTATCATGTAGTGCGCAGACTCTATGGCAGACTGATAGGGCAGCTGGGATAGCACTAATTATGCAGGAATGTTTAATAGTCATAAATATGAAGCAAAGGATGCAAGTCTTCAGCTTTAACTAGTCTCTGACAGTCAGTGTCTCACTGTTTTCTCATCAGCCATGGGAATCCCGGGCGGGTTTCCTCACCGGGGGGAGTGGAGGTGTGAGTAGGGGAGGGCGGTGACAGCGGTGGCCTCGGTACAAAGTGAAGATGGACCAAGAGTACGAGAGGCGGCTGCTCCGGCAGATAAACCACCAGAACATCCCCAAAGAAGCCCGCCTGACCAAGGTAAGTAACACTGCACATTTAACTGAGAGATACTGTAATGACAATGACTACAGTAGACAAGCATGTATAAGGAATTTGAATTCTTTTAAACTTTTAAACTAATAAAGCACCACAACATAGGCCTAAGCTGTTTTAAATTTGTCTCAGGCAGTTCACTGGTAGGGTGATGGTCTGAGTCAAATACTAGTTATGTTTACATGTCTTGTCCTTACAGTGTGTAAGTGCGACCTGTAGTCCTGTCAGTGTTAAGTCTGGGGACCGCTTCATTCCCACACGAGCTGGAAGCAATTGGAGCATAAACTTTCATTATGCCAATGTAAGATTCAAATAATATAGGTTTTAAAACAAATAATCAACTTACTACTAAATGTTATTACATTTTAGGAGAACTGTCGCTCTCCCAGTCAGAACCATAAAGCAAAGGATGCAAGTTCAGACTCAAGTAAAGGTGAGATCTCCTCTTATACTGCCTTATTTTTATATAGGTACCTATATGTAAAACATTTTTTATTTTAACTCTCTAGATGCAGCGGCCTATGCTGCCCTTTTAAGAAATGAGTTACTTGGAGCTGGAATTGAAACTGTGCCGGACCCTCATACAGACGATAGGCACCTCCCTGTGCTTTTTCAAGACTCCCATAGTCTTTTCAAGGTAATAAAATGTGTTTAATTAATGCAGCACTATTTATACTATACATTACATTATTTCATATATTGGGAATTTTACCAATCAACTGTTTTAAAAATATTTATAAAGTAATGAATTTACTTTGTTTTTTTGCAGTACGCTGTTCATACAAAGAGAGTGCCTTTTAACTGTGATAATGAAATCTCACCATACTCCCTTTCTCCACTTAGTATTAAGAGGTGAAGTTTCTTAAAGTAAATGTTAATTTTGACTTAATTTTTAAAACAAAAAACAAAATGGTGTTTGTTTCCATAGTCACAAGCTACTTCGCTCTCCTCGAAAACCAGCTCGTAAGATCTCCAAAATCCCCTTTAAAGTGCTGGATGCTCCTGAGCTGCAGGATGACTTTTACCTCAACCTAGTGGACTGGTCTGCGGGGAACCTGCTCAGTGTGGGGCTGGGGGCCTGTGTCTACCTGTGGAGTGCCTGCACCAGTCAGGTCAGTGCCTAAAATAAAACAAAGGAGCGTTGTTGCTTTTTCTTATGGCTAAAACTTTATTTTGTCAATTCAGGTGACGCGTCTATGTGACCTTTCAGTGGATGGGGATTCTGTTACGTCAGTCTGCTGGAACGAAAGGGTGAGATTCTACCTCTTTGTGATGAAGTAGGAATACAGATTCTAATGTATTGAAAGTGACTTGCTCAATCAGGGAAGCCTAGTTGCAGTTGGAACACATAAAGGATATGTTCAGATCTGGGATGCTGCTGGAGGCAGAAAGCTCACAAGTTTAGAGGGGCACTCAGCTCGTGTAGGTGAGTTGCTGTACATTGTCTGTACAGACGTACTTATCATCAGTGATGATTTACCAAAAAATATAATAATAATAAAAGTAACTTATTTAGAAGTATTTTTTTTAATGTTCCAAGGTGCCCTTGCGTGGAATGGAGAACAGCTCTCATCTGGAAGTCGTGACAGAGTAATCCTGCAGCGGGATGTTCGGACCCCCCCTTCGGCCTCTGCAGAGAGAAGGCTTCAGGGACACAGACAGGAGGTGTGCGGTCTCAAATGGTCTCCTGATCATCAGCACCTGGCGTCTGGGGGCAATGACAACAAGGTAAATGCATGCCTATGATGTAATGACAGAGAGTATCCACCAGGGGCTGCATCCTCCTTTGTCTCCTCAGCTGCTGGTGTGGAACAGCTCCAGTCTCCTGCCTGTGCAGCAGTACAGTGACCACCTGGCTGCAGTGAAAGCCATCGCCTGGTCCCCTCACCAGCACGGGCTCCTGGCCTCAGGGGGCGGCACGGCCGACCGCTGCCTGCGCTTCTGGAACACTCTGACAGGACAGGCCCTTCAGAGCACAGACACAGGCTCACAGGTGTGCAACCTGGCCTGGTCCAAACACGCCAATGAACTGGTAAGCCATTTCTCACAGAATACCTCTCATATTTAACTTAACTTTAACTTAACTTTTAATGTATTTCATTTTTGTGTTTATGACAGGTGAGCACTCACGGCTACTCCCAGAATCAGATTCTGGTGTGGAAATATCCATCACTAACACAAGTGGCCAAGTTAACTGGCCACTCCTACAGAGTGCTTTATTTAGTAAGAATCCTTTTTTTTTGTTGTTGTTCTTTTGTGATCACCCCTTTTTCACCCATATTTTATTTGTTTCTTGCAGGCTGTATCTCCTGATGGTGAAGCCATTGTTACAGGTGCTGGGGATGAGACACTTCGTTTCTGGAATGTTTTTAATAAAACACGCTGCACAAAGGTATTGGATAACACTTGCTAAAGGTATTTTGGACACAGACTAACATGTTTTTATGCTTTTAGGAATCAAAATCTGTGTTGAATCTCTTCACAAGGATCCGGTAGGGGTTGGTTGGCCTTCAGTCAGTGGGAGGTGTTTTAAGAGCTATAAGCGATCGTCTGTCACTGCTGCCACTACAAAGACACTTTTAAACCACTTTGTTATTAACAATGCAGTCTCAACCTTCCCCAGAATCTACCACACTCACTGTCAAAGAAAGAAGGCAGTAAAGACTAGTAATATAAATGTTTTATGATAAATATATGTACCACAGATGCAAGCTATACAGTCCAAAATTATGTTACATTCAAAAGAAGTTGCATTATGGTCAAGTTGCAAGACTTGATTATATGTATTAAAATATTTTGATAACATGAAAATAATCTACACTATAATACAACCAGGACAAACAATAAATATCTCAACAATAACAGTTGCCATGGCAGCTGCAAACAAACCTTTTTACTTTTGTCTTTTAAATGGCCACGTAAATGAACAACACACATGTTTATGTTGGTTTCTTGGTTTAAAACTCTGAGTGTCCAGAGCCCTGCAAACCTCTACAGAGAAGAGAGAACTCCTTTACAGTCTCTTTAACATGGCGCTTATTATTTTGCTCCCTAAAAAAAACAAAACAAACTGTATTTAAAATGACAAAATGTACATATATTGCATTCGTCCTTATAGCTGTTACCTTAAAAGCTGCTGTGTGAAAGTTTGTTTCTGCTCTGTGGAGACATGAGCAGAGGGAAACCCAGGCACCTGCAGTGTGTCTGTGAGCCACTGGGACAGCAGGGCCGGACACTGTCTGTTTAAACTGTGCAGAACCTCAGCAAAATAATCACTGAGGCTGCGAGGGGCTCCTCCACCTACACTCTGCAACGCAAACAGATTTAATCTGATCTCAAATAGTTATACGTTTTAGGTCAAAACACTCTTTTCTCGTACATGTACAAATAAATCACTGCACACTATTAAGACATTATACCATTGCAGATAAAACAAGAAATGCTGGATAATTTAATTATTTATATTCAATGAACAAAGTACCTCCAGTATTGTCTCTGTTAAAATCTTTCCATCTATTTCCAACACCTCATGAAGCTGTGGCATGTCCTTATAGCGATTCAGCAGTTCAGTCTGCCAAAGAGAGCAAAGAAAATTTTGTTATGTTACAACACAATTTAAAATTATATGAATATTTCTCAATCACTCACAAAGAATTGGCTGGCAGCTTTAACAGTAGGAGTTTCTGGAAACTTAAATGACATAATGCCTGAAAAGAATGCAGTAGAGATACATATTGCCTAAAAATATTAGACTACCATATCAAAAATAAGTTATAATGACACTTACCACAGTAAAACAGAGATTTTAAGTCCATTTGTTCTGAAAGATAGATCTCTGGTTTCCTTTTAAGTATCTAGTGGTTTAAATTATGAATGATTGATTAGATTATATTTAGATGTGTTTATAAAACTTTAACATGTGTTGAACCAACTTGTGCATGTAGGTACATAAAGGATTCTGCAATATCAGGGTGATCCCTTGATCCTGATAGAAAGACACAAGTTATAAGATAAATTGGAAAAAGTATGCTTATTGCGCTAACTTTTTGTGCCTTTACCTTTTCGAAACAATACAAGAGTTGCTGAGGATAAAACTTGAACTAGGTACTTTATGTTTGAAATATGATTCTCCTCTCCAGCAAATATATGTACCATCTAAAATATAATATAAAAATACTTAGTAAACAAATGGGACACGAGGATTTGATTTGCGGAGGCATACCTGATGAGCTAGGTCTAGAGCAGAGGGTTGTGGGTAGGCGCTGTAGATCTGCCCCAGCATTTCACTCAACTGAGCAACCATTGGTCCAAAATCATGTAGGAGGGTCCGCACTGTCTTATCAAATACCCCACACACAGCCTGGAGAGGAGACCGGACCGGTCATACATGCACACCCACTCAACAACACAGGCACCGAAGAACCCACCTCCACAATATCTGAGTCATTCAGCCACTTGCTCAAGATAGTCTGGATCAATTCAAACACTTGCTGCAGCACAACCACAACCTACATAAAGAACAAAATGTTATACCGGGCAAACACTTTAAAGATATTTCTATATTATTGACTCATTTATGTGTAAGAGTAAACGCACTGGGTGTTGTGTTGTCTGCAAAGGTGATATTTCAGCACTGACGAACCCTTCCAAAGCTTCATGTTGTTGATTAACATCCAAAGTGGTGAAGAGATTGGCAAGCATTCCCAATATGTGAATGATGGGTTCTTTGATTTTAATATTAGGCTAGAAAGACAAGAGAACATAATGCAGTGAATATGTCATATCTACATAAAGCCTAAGCAGTGTTGGTGTACCTCCTGCTGTGCCAGAGTGCCCAGTTGCTGAACGTGTGGAGTAATGAGTGAACTGAGGTGGCCCAAGATCTCATCTACAGGCAGTCCAGACAGGAGGAAACCCAGAGCCTGCATCAGCCACATGCACTGGCTGCTCTGAACACAAGCACACAAAACAAAGCCAAATAAAAGTTTATACATGTAAGTGGAAAAAGTCAGTGCCACTGCTGTCTACTCACCTTATGGATATTCTTTATCAGCACATCCTAAAACAAAGGGTCACGTCACAATACCATTTACTAAACATATACTGTATAAACGTGTATACTGAAGTCAATAATGAGAGTAACATACTTGGGACACAGTCAGGATGTCCCGGGTGTAGGGGGACAGGTCCTGTCTGCACTCTCTACAGATCCTCTTCAGAGTGGACACACTGGACACACTCAGCTCAGGCTTCACCAAGCCCTGAAGCACCATGGGTAATACCCCACTCAACATCACAGGGTGATCCGCTAGCCACTCAGCCAAAGATCCTGGATAAAACAAAGAAGTTTTACATTTTTCATGTAACACTCAAGCTAAAGACACATACCATAGACACTTGCCTATTGTGTACATAACAGTGTCAGCCAGCATCACATTGCTAATGTTTATTCTGGGAATTAACCCAATTAAACCAGGAATAACATCAGAATAATTGACATCAATTGTCTCAGCGATGGACTGGAAGCCAAACAACAATGCCTCAGTCTCCTGAAGAGGGAGTTAAAGATAAAGAGATTGTGTTAGGAGAATGGAGATAACTTGATATACCTGATTATATCATTACAGGTGACAATATTTAACGATGTTATGCAGGTACCTGCCATTCAGCAGATTGCTGGGGATCCACCAGTTGCCTCCCGAGTCTGTCATAGAGGTTACTGAGTAGTTCAGCGCCCAACATTTCATACACATACATCAGGGTGTCAGAGATGTCCACCCTGCAATGTTAAACAGTTAGCTTTTTGTATCTTTATATGCACACAGAATTGAAGTACCTCATGAAAATATTTGACCTGTAAATTCTAAACTGCTCTTTGTCGTCAGATGCCCAGGAGTCGTACTCCTCTTGAGGCGGATAATGAGACTTGTGCAGCAGCACATCCACAAGCTGGAAGTAAATTGGGCGATACACCTGAAGATACACATTCTGCTTGCTGTCATCAAATGACAAAATGTCATCCTAAACACAACAAATAACAATCAAAAACATGTGGTATTTCACCTGAAATCCAACATCCTACCTGAAGGGTGTACCAGAAGGTAAGAGTGAGGGAGCTGGTGGTCTCACTGACTGGGTAGTGCCCAGGCATCCCAGTACAAAACAGGATCATGTTCACTAAGGACAGGTATTCTTGCCAACGGTCCACCTGGTTCAGCAAGACGCTGCGGTATGCACAATAATGTTATGGGTTATTATTCATATAATAACCAATAAAAGAGCCATAAAGCATGAATGTGCCTTTGTACCTGGAGTGTGTCTCTCCCATAGCCACAGCGATGCGGCAGATCCCATGTGAGGTCTCCATGTCTTGGTCCTGAGCAGCCTTCTTCAGCTGCTCGTAAAGTCCCAGGACCAGGGGCAGCAGCTTCAGAAGAGCGTCCGTATATCTGCACAAGAAAGCTCATATTTTATTTCATACAGCATACAGTGTATATAGGAGCATAATGGTAGTTGAACAACTTTATTTTTCAAGACTGATGGGTTGATCTATTAACCACTTTCTCTATTTGAATGAACACTGAGGTGGTTTATTTGGAGTTCAGAGAGACTAATGGTGCTGTACATTTTCTATTTATAACGCTGATTAGTGCAATGTTACTATAAGTTTTAAAAAATGATAGAGGAGTGGGTCATATATGTACAATATTTTTGGGAAAACGCTAAATGAGAACCCTTATTTAGTAGACCAACTAAATAAAGTTATTGTTGCTTATAATATAAGATTACTAATATACTATCAAAGCAAATTTTCATCATACCATTGCTGTGAATGTTCCCTCTATCAAATAATCTTAATCGAATAATTGATTAATGTTAAACAAATAATATTACCTTTGGCAGTCTGGCTGGGAGATGGCAGTTACAATGGTCTCCACAGCTGTGTCAAAAATCTCTGGATTTGCCAGTGCCCCAAAACAGTCCTGCACCAGCTCATAACTCTCTCCCAGAGGCACGTCCAGACCCACCCAACTGGACAGACAGCGCAGCACCCTCTCCTTCACCTGATTGGAGGAGTCCTGGCTTTGGAGCAACTGCCTCAACATGGGACAAATGCTTGACCACTCCCCAATGAGGGCCTCTCTCAGCTGGGCACGGCGAGCCTGAGTCAGCCTGCTGCTCTGGAACTCCTCTGGAAGAACTGTAAAGATCTCCAACAAAGCCAGGCAGTGTGCTTGGGGATCAGGGCTGATGTCTGAGCCACTTTTACGGTCCTGTTTCTGAGGTTCAAATGCCCTTACCATGTCTGCCACTGGCTGAGCCCAAGAATGAGGGATTAAGTTGAGAGCTAAAGATGCTAAAGCTACACACAGTCTTGTTAGGACCATTTTAGGACCAGAGGTGAAGTGCAGGATATGGGCCATGAGCTGGGTCTGGAGGCTCTCATGCTGCTCAGAGGGGAGGTCGCCCCAGTGACGTGAAATCTTAGTGTGGAGAGTACTGGCACCAAAAAACTGGACCTCTGGAATCTAAAGAGAAAACATATGTACTGTGGACTTTATTTTATTAACATTTATTTAACCAAGATACTTCCACTGAGATTTGAATAGACGAAAGGAATATATGAGCATGATTTACATGTTATGACATATTAAATATGTATTATTTATTGTTGTGTAAAATGTTTATTATAAACTCACTAAAGACTACATGTATACATACAGATGAGATTGTTGGTATTGCAGTAAATGTACTTAAATATTATGGTGTTTAATAGGAACTTCAGACGAGGCCATCTAATATCAAAGGTAATACACAGTAGAATCTGAATACCTTGTTGGGAGCCAGCAGAGCCCAGCAGAAGTGCCATGCCTGTGCAGAGGCCTGAGCCTGGGTCAGCCACTTTTGGGCCATAGTTTTATGCTCCATGTCTGGGTCAAAGTAGAGCTGGTAAAGCGCCTACAATGTTAAAATAAATAGGAAATAATGTTAATGGTAAATCGCCACATTTTTATACAACACTTTTCCACTTTCAAGGCACCCCAAGTGCTTTACATTAAGGAACCACTCACAAATTCATATACAGTGTATGCAGACACTAGCGGTGAGGTGTGTTAAATGTCTTGCCCAAGGACACAACAGTAGCATTCATCTGTGAGAAATGGAATCACACGCCAACCTGTGGCCCAGTAGATCTGACTGCTCAAACAGTGATGGTTATGTTGGGAGCAGGATTCGAACCACCAACCTTTGGATCAGTGGACAAACACTACTAACTGAATTATTGTCGCCAATGTGATGAAAACTTATTCAATATAATCTCTACCTGCTATATGTGCATATGTAAAAACTATATGTAAAAAAGTGTGCAAAATCCCTCAGTCGTCCAGGTAGAATCCATGGCAAAAGGAGAAATTCAATTTGTCAAGTGGACAAAAGTTTATTTGGTCGAATACGTTTCACAGCTCATCCAAGCTGCTTCGCAGCTGCGAAACGTATTCGACCAAATAAACTTTTGTCCAGTTGACAAACTGAATTTCTCCTTTTGCTATATGTAAATAAAACATTTCTAATACACAAAGCAAAAATTATAAATAATGCTTTTGACATAATATTGCTTTGGCAATGTTCCACACACAGATACTATAGTTACAAAATTACTCATTTACATTTTTTCATGCAAAGAACTAAAAAGAGACTGTTTTCATAGTAACTAATCCAAAGTGCAAAGTTATAGTTAGCCTATTATTAGCAGAGCATATGCTTATAGCGGCATCATGTTACAAAAGGTCCAGAAATCTTGCCATACTTCCACAAATCTCTGAGCCATAGTGGGCTTCAGTGTCTGTCTGCTATGTTGTGGATGTTCATTTGCCTTATAATAATGTTTGAACACTATGAAGTTACATAATTAAATTAGTACATAGCCTATAGTATGGTATAGTATAGAAGCAGGCTATAGTAGGCTTCTTATTAACCAATACATTTCAAACCATATAAAACCTGTAAGAGTTGTGCCATTTTTGTTATTACTGTTAGAAGTAGAACTGTTACTGTGTTCACTTAAGTTAAACAAGACTAAAAGACATGTTAATTTGAGTGTCATTTGGGAGAATTTCAGAGAGCTGACTTACCGACTCCACATTGTCCACTGTCCAGTCATGGTTCCCCGGACTGTCCCCTGGATTGGCTGGGGGCTCCGCCATGCGTAAAACTGCAGATATGTATCTTTTCAGTTCCTCGTGGACAGGCTTGGTAAACTAAAAGCAGAGCAGTAGAAACAATCAAACTCAACTGTCCCAGTCAGTGGTGCTAAAGAAGTGACAAGGACGAAGCGGGTCAGCTGTTCACACTGAACACATGTGAGCTGAGGAGTGCCTACTCACTGAAGCTCTCACATTTCCAACAAAAATATTTACCTATTTGCTTCCCATTTGAAAATGACAAATAAAGATGTAAACAAAGAAAAGGAACTTTATGTTTTGTTAGCCTAATCCAGAACAAGCGCTCTTGACGCAGTTTACTGCGTTTTGACGCACTGGCGTTTGATTGGTCGGAGCAAAATCTTGCGCAAATTAATGCATCTGACAGAAAACTCTCAAGACCAAAATAAAACATTCAGCGGTTAAGCTGTAAAATCCTCACTGGTGAGATTTCAAGCAAAACGACACATGTTGTTGTGCCCCCATCTGTGCACGCAAGGCATGCAATGCTGCCCCTCCCCTGGTCCTCTTCTGCCCGACTCCCTCCGGATATTTTTAGCCGTGATGATGTGCCCTGTGAAATCACGTAACGGAAACCACATCACAGAGAAAAGGGCCAGAGCTTTCGCCGCTAGATAGAGGAGGATCTGCAGTTATCGTATGGAAGAAGGAGGCTGCCAATGAGATGAAAGTGGCGCTGAGATTAGGTTTGGCCTGGTTGTACCTGGTGGCGGTGGTCCTCACTAGTGCCTCGCAGATACGGGGTAAGTGGCGGCGCGGACTCTTTGTTTTATGTAGACAGAGCTGGCATGGCGCTTAGTTTGACTGTTATGACTTTGGTATAGATTGCAACTGAGCTGACGGAAATTAAACGAATTTTAAAAAATAAAACATAAAAGTCTCACATAATTTCAGAATTGAAATGCCACATTGATTTAACATTTATGCAGAAATATTGTGTGATATCTTCTCCTATGCTCTGTATGACAATATGCACTCTCCACAGTCCAGACAAGTGTTGTGCCTCCAATCCTCACTTCAACAATAGCACCTCTGGACTTAAAGGACTTGGGGAGTAATGGACAAACGATCCAGAGTGTCACTGACAGCACAGAGACTACAGCTGAAGTCACAGCCTTTAGCTCCACAGAGGAGTCTACTACGGACACAACCATAACACCTGTATATACAACCGAGGCAGGTGCAGTCACTTCATCCACAGGTAACCAAGAGAGCAACAAATTACTTGGCTTCCATCACTAGTCTGAATTTAGTTGAAAACACCTTGTCTCTACTGAAACTTACTTTTAGAAGATGGGGGTGAATGTAAATGGTGATAACAGTTGCTACGTTGCCCTCTGCTGAGCAGATTTTGATGATAAGTTTACTTAAGCCATGGTAAAATTATTGTTCTCATTCACGAATTTCACAGTGTATGATTTCTCAAACAATTCAAGTAGAACACACAACACAGTAAATCTGTAACATTAAAGAACTGTGATAATTTTGTTTTAAACAGGTAACTATGACATGAATTGTGTAGCCAGCATGTTTGGCCTAACTACAGTATCCCATTGTTATACACTGTACTTTTAAATGCATATAGTTCAGTCATTGATCATTCTACAGGTCAACAATAGTCTACAACAAATCAGTCAATTCACGGCATATTCAAGGAGCAGATTATTTTTCATATCCTTTAATGACCTCAAATAAGTCTTAGGTTTAAGTTGAAAGAGCATTGCACTGTCTTACCTTTGTTTAGCTTCAGAGAGCCCTGTGGACACACAAACTTCACTGGGATCAATGACCACTCAAAGCTCTGGACACACCTTTTCACCTCAGCCTGCCAGCACCTCTCTGGACGGGACCTCCTTTGTCCTGTCCTCCATCACAGCCTCTGCTCAAACAACTACAGGAGCGTCCCAGGGCATCGTGAGGCCAACTCACCAGGAGATACCCTCACAGCTCAATGTTGGCAGTGAAGGTGAAAACTGAGTAACAGAGACAGTTTAAAAATGTCATGGTTTATATTAAAATTGGTGTCTCTGAAATGTGATTGTTACAGATTTTAAGGAGAGTGGCCACAGCTCTCTGGACCCCCTTCTTGCTGGCCTTCTGTCAATGTTTATCGTCACCACGGCAGTCATCTTTGTGGTGCTTTTTCTCAAGTTTCGGCACCAAAACAGCAACCCAGAGTTTCACCGGCTCCAGGATCTACCAATGGTGAGAGAAAAAAACAACTTATATGAATTTATCAGGCATTATTATCCTTGATATAGTTAATATTAATGGTGCATTGTGTAGCTTTTTGGTGGGGGGTCCGTCCCCTGCTTGTTTCTATGGATGTCATTGCTCTGCCTGGAATGTTCTACAATAAAATAGCTCCTACCTTACATTTATTTAATTACAGGCGGTTTTATAGCTCAAAAATACCTAGAAAAGCAGACATTCTGACTGTGAGCGGGGTGGCCTCGCTACAGATTTGACCTGTTACTTGGTCTGGTTTGGTCTCCATGAAGATAGAAAGGGTCAGTACCACACTGTGAAACATTCCAGAGAAAGCAATAACATCTCAATGGGGAACACATTTGACGGACCCTCCAGCACAAAAGTTGCACAGTGCACCTTTATGCAAGCAAATGTTAAACTTAAAATGTATTTTGTTATCTTTTAGAGTCAGCGCTGAGTGCAAAATCTCTGCTAAATCTCTGGATGTGTTTGACATTGTTTGCAGGACGATTTGATGGAAGACACACCTCTTTCAAGATACACCTATTGAACCTATTGATGCCTTTTGTAATTTACCCCTAGGGGATGGAAATGAGGATATAGTTTAAGTATTTGGATGTGTTTCTGCTGCATGCACATCCGCTGTGAGAGTGATACCTTAAAATATTAGTCATGTGTAGATGTTTTACTATTGAAACTACTAAGTTCTGCTGTTTTTTTTTTTTTTTTTTTTTTAATTTAACATTCCCTTTTAAACTCTGAGATGGTCAGTCAGAAAAGTTTAACTTATCTAGACTGGTGTTATTACATATGCACAGCACTTTAAAGTGACAGACGTGACCATAGCGCCCTCTAGTGGACATAAGGGGTTTAAGCAAATGTATAAAATATGTGTCCAAAGCCTTTTGACCGTGAAGAAGCAGCTGAATGAAATATGCCAATATAAAGTTCTACCTAGCTCAGTTTTCATTTGAGCCCAATCCTCCTTTAAGAAAAAAATTGTGATTTTAACAAATGAGTACAGTCGTTCTGCAGCTTTTAATATCAGTATCAAGAGTTAATGTATAACCTGATAAACGTGTAGTTTCCTCAATAAGTTAAGATAATTTGTCAAAAGTATTTGCTGAAGTACTACTGGTATATTCAGTTTTTTCATTAAATGTTTTTCATTAAATGAGATGTGTAATATAAGTAGATGCTCATAAAGTTCATGTTATTTTGTCAGTAATGTTTTAAGTTGTTTTCCTGAAAGGCTTTAACCAGAAGCTTTGAGCAGAATCTTTGGTTTTGTTTTTTACCCAGTGTTGCCTTATAAGGTTATAGTGTTGCCTTAAATGTGATGTAAAGCAAATTATATTTGTGATTTAAAGTGATTTTTTTAAATAATAAAATTATGTTCAAATGATTTGTAAGTGCTACTGTTTTGAATCTCAAAATGATTTGATCAGTTTCAAGTTCTTAAATCTTTTCAGGGCATTTATTGAATTTGATGTGATTTAAAGGTTAATTACAGCTTGAAGCCACACCCTGCCTGCAGTTTATCTGTTCTTAACACTGTGACACAGTATTAAGAACAGATAAACTGCAGGTAGGGTGTGGCTTCAAGCTACACCCTACCTGCAGTTTATCTGTTCTTAACACTGTGTCCCACACACTTCCCCATGGATAAAAAGAAAAAACACAAGACTCATAAAGTACAATTAGAGTTATTTTTATGGAAGTATAAAATCTTACACAAGAACAGCAATATTCCATTACTAATATTGAAGTGCTTAGTCAAATGTCGACGTGCATGATTATATCAAGTGCTTTTGGGGGCAATGTAGTAGGACGTTGTAAGCCTCTTCATTAGCAACAGTCCCGATGAATTGGTCGAATGCTTGGGCCTGTCCATCCCAGTAGATGGCGCCCAAAGTTGACAGTGGTCAGCATCATTCCAAAAAAGGCAAGGTTACCAAAGAATCCTCTCATTCTTTTAGAAGGATCTGAGCAAAAATAAATAAACAATAAATAAAATAATATCACAACCAAGGAATTTAAATTATAGCACCATACAATATCATCAACATACCTCCAGTATAGTAACCATATGCATAAACCTCTCTCCCAATTATCCACACCAGACCAAGTCCACTGGCCAGACGCTGCAATTCAAATGGTAATCATTTAAGCAATGGAAAAATATCAGACACACGACTGATGACTTTAAATAGCCGCCAGTGAATGTGAATGTGATTAATTTGTTGCACACTATTTAATTTGTACCACCTGTAACATCAAATAAATGTTTATGCTGATATTTTCAGCGAGAACAAGTTTTAAGTTAAGTGTATAGGACAATAATAGTACTGCACTGTGCAATTCTAAATAAGTGGGTGTAATAAAATACAGAACATATTTAAACTTACAGGGCAATGCAAACCGCCAACAGCCAGGCAGAAAAGAAAACCGGGGTACATTTCCAGGCTAGGTGACAAAAGAGATTTAATACATTGCTAAAAATCCTTACATATATATAATATTATATTTTTGTAGTATGATGTACCCACGTGTTTTGGTGGGCACGCTGGATACAGTTAAATGTATTGCCATTTTCCGGATCGTCACTGTACATAATGGGATACTGGGGACATAAACATGCACTTAAATCAGTGTTGCACAGGTACTAGTGAGCAACAATTTGATATAGCATTTTGAAGCACAATGTGCCCCCATCTTACCGGAACATTGTACTTCTTGCGAGCTTTGACCACATTGATAGCCAGGTGTCCCATCATGACCATACTGGCCACTCCAGTTAGCACCACATAGCCATATTCCTTGGACAGGACTACCATCCTGGACACCTGATGGTAAGAGAACTGTTCAAAGAAATGACTAAAACAGAACAAGCAACGTGCATTTTGTAAGCAGTAGGCCTACATTTTATCTAAAATATTGTATTGCTTGTAACAATTTCATATGGAAAACAAGCGTTAGTTTTTGAATACGCAGCAGTTGGGCCATGTCACCAGAAGCACAAATTAGTGGCGACTTCAGTAAGGTCACCTAAGGACACAGCCCCCATACGCACTTAGACTGAACTACCCGCATAATCCTTATCAAATCTACACAACAGCGGCTGTGCTACCGAATTCTTTATCATTATCAGTTACCTTGGTTTGTCCTTAATGGGAGAAAAGTCGGTCAGACGAGTCGGACACCAGTCTCCGCAGATCAAGACCGTATTACTTCCTGCTTTCCGTAAGACTTGATGGGCGTTGTCAGTCTGAACGTTTGTGCGAAATTCTTTCCATTTAGATTCAAAGGCCCGCCAGAGTTTATTGTTTCCTTTTCTAAATGCCATGTGCTATTTTCTCTCGGGATTAATAAATCTACTGATAGACAAAAACATGATCAAAGTAGGCTATGATAACTTAGCGATAGTATTACAGCTAAATCAAAGTACAACTTGTTATTTTACAGTTTAATAGAAACTGTGCAGGCGGCAAATTACTATACTGCAAAAACAGACTGTCTTTAATAAATATAACCAAATTCCACAAGTAGACTATAGGTCTATCTCCCTCTTACTTAGTAAATATTCTGCATGCAAAAGCATGCAAAACTGACACTTGTGAGCTTTTAGCCATGTCATCAAAGACATACACTATATTGTCAAAAGTATTCGCTCACCTGCCTTGACTCGCATATGAATTTAAGTGTCATCCCATTCTTAATCCATAGGATTTAATATGATGTTGTTCCACCCTCTGCAGCTATAACAGCTTCAACTCTTCTGGGAAGGCTGTCCACAAGGTTTAGGAGTGTGTTTATGGGAATTTTTGACCACTCTTCCAGAAGTGCATTTGTGACGTCACACACTGATGTTGGACGAGAAGGCCTGGCTCTCAGTCTCCGCTCTAATTCATCCCAAAGGTGTTCTATCGGGTTGAGGTCAGGACTCTGTGCAGGCCAGTCAAGTTCATCCACACCAAACTCTCTCATCCATGTCTTTATGGACCTTGCTTTGTGCACTGGTGTACAGTCATATTAGAAGGGGAAGGGGCCATCTCCAAACTGTTCCCACAAAGTTGGGAATTGTCCAAAATCTCTTGGTATGCAGAAGCATTCAGAGTTTCTTTCACTGGAACTAAGGGGCCAAGCCCAGCTCCTGAAGAACAACCCCACATCATAATCCCCCCTCCACCAAACTTTACACTTGGCACAATGCAGTCAGACAAGCACCGTTCTCCTGGCAACCGCCAAACCCAGACTCGTCCATCAGATTGCCAGATGGAGAAGCGCGATTCGTCACTCCAGAGAATGAGTCTCCACTGCTCTTGAGTCCAGTGGCGGCGTGCTTTACACCACTGCATCCGACGCTTTGCATTGCAGTTGGTGATGTATGGCTTGGATGCAGCTGCTCAGCCATGGAAACCCATTCCATGAAGTTCTCTACGCACTGTTCTTGAGCTAATCTGAAGGCCAAATGAAGTTTGGAGGTCTGTAGTGATTGACTCTGCAGAAAGTTGGGAACCTCTGTGCACTGTGAGTGTATGGAGTTTAAAAATACAATGGAGCACATCCTGTATTACCACATGACATCACAAGGTGGAACAGAGTGTTTTCAGTTTGAGAATAGAACTTAAACTAAATATGAATTGTTTGTATGTTAAACATGTGTGAGTGAAACTAAACACATTTCCAGGTATGATTTTGATGAGGAAACACGATTATAACACATGGATCAGAAAATATTGTAATATGGGCCTTTTAAAGGTTCTAATCAATTGTGAACAATAAACAAACCCTTCCTTTGGTTGTAGCAACTTAAGACACTAGACGTGTTTGTGGAAATTAAATTAGATACTGTATGAGTTTCCCTATACAAGCAAATTTTTACCTTGATAATAAGACTTAATAAAACGACTCTAAATAAAAACAATATTACTTTAGTTAACACATATCTTACTGGTCTAAAAAGCCCTGGCTTACATCTGGCATCATAATACTGACAAGTGAACATTAAATAGATCTAAGTGTAAATAAAGGTAAACTCAAATTTCCAATGTTTCTCCAGTTCATTATATATTTTTGTCTAGTGCAGCTTTTGGCCACTAGATGTCAACCTGGAGCTGATAAAAGGCATTAGTTCAAACAGTAGTGCAAAAGTAGTTAAAGTTAATTTATAAAGTGAAAGTGACTCTGAAAGTGAGTGTGGTCAGTGAGTGTGGTAGAGGGATGTTCACCATGTACGAATCAGCACTTCAGCTCCTACTCATCCAAAAATAGACCAGGCTACATGTGTTTTGAAGGCCACCCTGTCCTGTGGTCTCTGCTAAGTATTGGGTGCGCATAGTGCTGTCCATATAGCACGCATGGATAGCTTGATATTGTAACGTAAATCCTGCCTTGTGTAGGATCCCCTCACTAAACACAAAGCCCATGTGATGTAATGAGCACGTTAACATGGTGCAGAGGTATCAGGTGCCCCAGCTTTTCTACTCTGTGCACGCAGCTGTGGCTTCTTATATGTCATGCCAAACTAAGAAACATATAGACTGTAGCTAAATCAGTACAAAGGGGAGATCCACAGTTAGGATATTTTGCTTTATGTTGACTATATCAGCTAGGTTAGATAATAGGGCTACATGAGTATTTCATTTTCAAGATATTATTTCGATTTTAACACTAGATGGCACTGTTATGAAATGGATAAACATTTATCTGCAGATTTCATGTCATCTAAAATCTATGACACTGTCTTTTCTTGCAAGGATATAAATTTGCATTGAAGAATAGTTAGAATGGCAGGGAGTGCTGTGGTTTCTTTTAATTAGTTAATTAGGCAATTTGCATGTATTCTCACGGGTTATTTAGATTAACGCATTACCCACCCCTCATAGTTATACATTTGTTCATGTTTAGTTTGACTCCTGAGTGTCTTCTGCTCTCTTCAAAGTATGATATCACTCCACTACACCCCCACTGTCATCCGCCGCGCGGCTCAATGCGCCCCCTCCTTTGGATTCAGTTTCAGAGAGCAAGAGCATGAAACATGTAGTGAACAACTGAGGCGACTCGTGGTGCAAGCAGAAAACATGAGGTGTATAAATCCTGAGTAGAGCTGAGATCAAATAGAGGAAACCCGATAAATCAATGTCATCCGAAACAGGTTTTAAGACTGTTGTCAAGTTCAAGAAGCGCACTGGAATGAGGACAAGCATGGAGTGACATTACGCGCGAGAGGCTGGCACTGACTTCGCATTTGACCTCTAAGAAAACCATTTCTGAAACAAACATTCTGCGCAGGATGTATCAATGAAGAATGTGAACGGATCTGGCTCTCTCCAAACGGGGTGGATGAAGCCCTCGGCGGTGTCATGCGTCTTGCCCCGCAGCCAAGCGCGCACCCCTGGCGGCTCATAGCCTTGTTTCTGGTCCTTCTCGCGGGGGTGACCACGTCCCCAGTGTTGTCCACGGGCTGCCCGGACCGTTGCGTGTGTGATGACCAACTGGTAGTACAATGCGCTGGGCAACACCTGACTACGTTCCCGGTAAATTTGCCCCTTGCCACGCGGCAGCTCATCATCTCCAACAACAGGATAGTGGAGCTGCCTCCGCTCGCACTAAACTACCTCTCGGACCTGGTGTATCTGGACTGCAGCAACAACTCACTCACAGAAATATCTGAGTCCACATTTGGGAATTTACGCAAACTAGCCTATCTTGACCTATCCTTTAACACACTCAATCGCATAGAAGACAGGACGTTTGGGCCCCTGGCCAGTCTGGTCATGCTGAGAATGACAGACAACCCGGGGCTCTCGCACATTCACCCGGACGCCTTTGCAGAAAACGCTGCTCTCCAAGTGTTAGACGTGAGCCGCAACAACTTGACAACCCTCAACATCACGTCACTGATCGCGCTTCCAGCTCTCCGCTCCGTGGGGCTCAGCGGGAATCCCTGGAGCTGCGACTGTGACAATGAAGACCTGTGTCTGTGGGTCCACCTGGAAGGCTTCAAATTTCAAGGTTCCGTCTCTTTACTTTATGATAACAAAATATCCGAGTGCTGCACGATCTAATCAATAAACGCGAGAGATCGACGTTTAAAACGGCAAGAGGCCACAACTCAATCATTCTAGGAGATAAATCACTGTTTCAATGAAAAAGAATCGCTTAGGTCCCGTTCTGCTAATGTGACCACTGACAAAATCAAAGTGATGCTGTAGCATCTAATTACTGTAATATAGGGCTGTACTGTGGTTTGTGGACTAATATTTGGGACAGCAATAATAATAATAATTTATATATATATATATATATATATATATATATATATATATATATATATATATATATATATATATATATATATATATATATATATATATATATATATATATTATCATTGTTGTGGACATGAACTCAGAACGAGAGAACAAGATCAGGCTATATCAGAATACCAAATTAGGTTTAATTAAATGACAAGACAAAAACTAAAAATTCAAATGATATCTGATTGCACAGCCCAGATATATTTGCCTTTGAGCATAACAGAAGCACACTTTAGTTGTACACCTGAGCACTAACACTCCAAATGACAATATTTTGCATCAGATATGCCTATAGAGCATGTGTGTCCCAACACATCTAAACATAGCTCTAACTACAGTATTGAATGTTTCCAGTCCAGAGTTAAGTCTGAGTTTATGGCCTCTCTCAGCTTTCATTGGTCCGAGGCACAGGTGACAGTTGTAACACACGCTCAAATAACAGCCAAGGGACAGCGGGCTGTGTAGGTGTAACTGGGAAACAAGGAGCGTAACTAAAGGCAATGTCCCCATCAGGTGGAAACAAAGATAATAGTGCCATTTAGAGTCTCTCATAGTACTGATGCTCTACAGTTATAAGTTGTAAACCAGGGACCCTAACCCCAAGTCAAGAGACAAGACTAAACAGATGCATAAAACAAGGTCTTAATCACTACTTAAGCACTACTCAAAAGATCTAAGACTAATCAAGGACTTATATATCAAGCACAAGCAGTTCTACACTTCTAATTAACTTCTAATTCTAACTTTAGCTTCTAATCTCCAACCAAGCAAGACTAAAACAGGAATAAACCTGAAGCAGACTTTTATACATCAGGAGACGCTAGTACCCAACCCACAGCTTGAGAATCAATGACCAAGCCCTAGCCCATCCACAAAAAACAACATAAAATATTTTAGTTGTATTTCACTTCTGACAACCAATACTTTAAAATAATAACTAAGAAAATATTGACTGCTTTTTGACAAATGATCACTGCTGCAGCATCTAATATTGATTCCCCTGTTGTTTGGTAATTGTCAAGTTGATACATGTGTTTGATTTTCTGCAATATTCCCCACTTTTTATCTTCTCTTTGGTGTACGATTGCCATTACGCAAAGGCCATGGACTATTTATAGTTTGTGTTAGTGAGCAAGAGGCCAGTCATGATTCTGACACCATGAATATAATACGTGCAAGCTCTCAGAAGGCACCCCCAGCCTGCTCCTACAATACACTTTAAGGCTCAGCACAAATCCCTCTGCAGCTCTGGCTAAGTTCAAAACACATCCTACAAGAGATGGCCTATTTCTCCCTGGCCTGTTCCCTTTGTTTGGTTTTGTAGGCAGCAGTGCCACTTTCAAACAGAAAACTTTTTTTTATTTTTTTTTTATTTGAGGATCAAATAAAGAAAAATCTGCATAGATTGTCAAAGGATGCAGCCCCCTGACGAGGCATTACTCTTATCCTCCAAAGAAAAAGAATGATGATCCTTACACATGCAAAAATGTCTTTGTCTTGAAATCTGTTTGGTCTTTCTGGAAGTACAGTTAATGCAAATTAGCAATCATGTATTCGAAATTTGTAACATACTGATGATTTTTGGCCAATATTGCTTCCACCAAACTGAAATATAAAGCTGCAGACAACCATTAGCTGGATGAAGAGTTGCAGAAGGAACTGTATCCTGTGTATTGTGCCAAAATATGCAAAAAACTGCACACATTTCTATAGAAGGAAATAACCCATATAAAACCCATATTTTATAAATAATATGGGTTCCACTTTTGAACTAAACCACTGACACATACTTAGACTTTTAGATTTGTAAGAAAACATGTAAGGTGGTACAAAGCAAAACAACACTGCATTACTCGATGTTACGGGCTTCACTTTGTGTAATTTCTCATCCTGAGTCTCACCTGATGCTGGCCTGTCTCCTCAGTTTAGGAGACACATCAGCAGTAAATGAGACAGGGCTTTAGGAAAGGAGAGGAACCAACAGATTCTCGTCCATCTTGTCTTCCTGGTTAGATTAGCACTCCCCCAGCTGTTATATAAGGAGCGAGTCCTGAAATAGAGCACATGGATAGGGAGAGGAGAGAGGAAAGCCCTTTGCTTTGATGCCAGTTTCTATAAGGGGGTGGGGGCGCTTTAACCCAGAAGGGCTTTCCTCTATAGCTGTCAGGAACGTGCACACAAGCTGAGACCAACGAGGTGTTAGGGTGTCCGTGACCAATGATGCAAATTTGACAGGGACATACCTCTTATGTAATTTTACACTCTGGGAAAGGAGACACATAGTGAAATTATACTTAAACCTAGTCATAGGTCTAAGTATAATTTCAGTTGGTCCAAAACCTGGATAAATGAAAAGGAATCTGACGTTAGAAAAGATAAAACAAAACTAATGGACAGAGCAGACTGTACATAACTATGTGCAATACAAGAGCAAAGTCACAATACATTTTCTATTATTTATATTTTATATTTTTGCTGATAACAAGCTTTTTTATACGATGTGGAACTCAAGGTCTGGGGTGAACCTGGGCTCACAGACATTATCTTTATGTGAGTGTGGTGCACTGAGCATTCCTCTGAGGAGCAGAGCTGAGCGCAGCAAACCGTCCCTCTGTTCTCCAGCCGGGCTTTCTCTCTCAGAGGGAGCAAAACAAGACAACTGTGCAAAAATAAACATTATGTAACATTTTAACCATATTTATATTCATAATTCTGTGCAGCTAATTTTTAGCTCATGGATGTGGGGAAATGACCACTTCCCTTTAATATGGCCCCATCTATCTTTGTACAGACTATTTTACATGGTGTATCATTGCAAACTATACACAAAATGTGTTTATTTTGAGTCTGTTCAGTCTTTTGGTGTGTCCCTATGTAGCGCAAAAGCTTAGAAAATCAGAAGGTAATTATAAATGGCTCAATGGAGATGGTGCATCATCCTCTGTCTGCTTATAGAAAAAATATTTAGTTTTTAATGTGTGAGTTTTAATTGCGTCTTGCGTCTTGTTGACAGCTTCAGCTCAGCACCCATCATCTTTCATTCTGACTGATGGACCTTAGACAGAGTCATCTATTTTCTGTAGTTTTTTTTAAAGTCATACCCACACTTTTTCCTGAGGGAATTGGTGACATGTTTGCCCAGTGATTCAGGACCTTATCATCTCCGGTTTGAGGCAGACACAATGGACCACATCACTATTTAATGTTGTGGTGAGAAGAGAAGGCTAATAATTCACCCTCACCCTATGCTGCTACTAGGCACTGAAAATATGAATATAAACCTAGCTGCAATTTTTTATCATTTTAGGATTTCGCATGAGTTCTGAATACCTACAGGAGCATGCGCTCATGCATCTTTTATAGCTCTCCACATTGATATGTACCAAATGCATGAATAATTCAGCAGCGTTTAATGCCATAATATTTCTGAAGCTAAGGGCGCTCTGATATATAACATCAAAGGATTTGTTGATGCTGATTTGTGCAGGTTATCAGCAGTTTGTGAATCATTAACATGATATCAACACAATGTCATTAACATTAGCCCTGTAGTGGAGCTCCTAGTGTAAAGGAACAGCCTCTGGTTTATGCATGTGTACTGAAGAGGCTCTTAAAGGATTCTGTTTTCTGATTGTTTTGTTTGTGACAGATGAGGGTCAGACGGTGTGCGGCTCACCTGCAGACCTCCAGGGCAGCCGTCTGGGTGAGGTGGGCGTCCAGTTACGCACGCTATGTCACCAAACTCTGGGCTCTTGGGACTACCTCTTCTTCGTCCTCATTGGCTTTGCCATCTTTGCGGCTGGCACTGTGTCGGCCTGGATCATGGGGGTGATCATGGTGCTGTATGAGCGCTACATCAAAAAGAAGGACCAGCAGGTGGACCCAGATGAGGAGGGGGAAATGCTGGAGACTGGGAGCAGGAGTGACCAGGAGAATGGGAATCTAAACAGCACACACACAGTGTGATGGGACAAACCTCAGCTTCTCAAAGAATACACAGTGCCTCTGAAGTGGAAGAAGAGAGTCAGGCATGTTCTGAGAGTAAGGTCGTCCATAAAAGGCACAGCAGTACCTCTTATAGACCACTATAACAGATACTACATCATCACGACAATCTTTAACAATTTGGCATCATTTAAATTGCATAGTTCAAAAAGAGACCCCATGTTATTATTTTTAAGACAATACCAATGATTTTCTTTGGTTTCAGTGAACCTTCTCATCATGGCACTTGAAAAGCTCTGTGATAATTACATGATGAAATACATTTGTAAAACATGACGTATAATGCAATGGAGATTTGAATTAAGTTGTGCTTGAGCTTGTATAAATGTGCCCTAGTGTTGTTTTGTACTGTAAGTTCAGCCCTGATTTATGTTGAAGATGTATATGACAAGTTAGTGAGGTGTTTACACATCAGAATGTGATGGCAATTTGTTCTATTGTCCTTGTATCTGTGATTGGTACAATCTCTTCAGTTTTCTGCATGGACTCATGCACCAAAAGCCTTAATATGTGTGTATATAAGACCTGAGGGCTACAACTCCAGTTCTGTAAAGATTGAAATGTGATGTACCCATTTTCCAGCCCAAATGTAGTACATTAAAATATATTTTTCTTTATTTTTTAATATGTATAAGCTCCCTTTTAATATTGTATTTAATTTATTTAATTTATAATATTTCACAGTCTTAATTTAGCAATAATCGGGAAGACAGAAGTACTGCTTGTGTAGCCTCCTCTTTGTATAATAGACAAATGTGGTCCACAACACTAAGCTCTACTCTGTATGTATCCAAGTAACGACACACTATACTCCAAATCAGCACCTCTCCTGTAGCTGCCTAACCCTTTTGATCACTACATCTGAACATGACGTGAGGTGGGACATTTGCACACACTGCAGTTTGCATATGGAGGAACCACAATATGATCTGTAGAATCTTCAAACCAACCTGATAAGGCCATGTGATGCCAAAGGCAAGGGTGAGAGAGCAGCCTGAAACTAGGATCTAGCTGGTTGGCCTTGTTCAAGACAGCAAAGTGACTCACAAAAACTATAGCTATTCAATGAACAACAGTAGCCAGTATTGACCAAACAGCGGATAATACTATTTGGTACATGGAAATGTGATATTATTAATACTGCAGATACGAAAGCTATTATATTTCAAAGACAGGAATGAATGATGTTTTGTTCTTATTATTACAAAGCTTAGTAAACAGGATGTGACTTCAGTGGGCTCTTGATGTGAGCTAGCACATCAGTGAAGACAAATGTACTGTGTTTTGTGGAGCTGGCAGCCTTGTTTACCGTCTGGGTCTTTTGAGTCATGCTTTTGTAACACTGTGTAGTCTCGCTGACCAGAAGGCAGCTACTGCACTGTAAATGCCCACTGACTGACTGCAGATGTGACATCAAGTAAGAGCAACTCTAACTGAGCATAATGGTCGTCTGACACATCCACTTATACACAATACAATGTGGAGAAAGTCCTGGGGCAGAGCACATCAGAGACCAGATGAGAATACTGTTTACCATCAGAACATGTGTGACAATAATTTTTAGAAATAATCAACAAAAATAACACTTATCACACCACAATTTCAGTTAACTACAATACTTAAAGGTGCATACTTAACATCTCCATGGAGACACACAGCGGACCTCCCACTATAAAGGTACATAGTGCACCTTTAATAAACAAGCTATGGCTCTTGTTTGATTACCATACATGAATATTCTAAGGATCTCAAAGCAATATAACATATAGTTCTATCTTTTAATTAATCTAATTTGTCCAAGATTGGAAGAATTAGAATGCACACAGTATGGCAGGAGACAGGTGATATGTATATGTAAAACACATAAATTGAATGAGCATATAACTATCAACAGGGTAGTTCAATGCCTAATTTCACAAGACAGTTGTTCACATCAGATAATTATCAAACACTCAATTGACTTGAGTTAGATGAAAGGATGTCAAGATTATTTGGTTAAGTAATACTTGTGATTATTCAGGTCACAATCGTGTCACAATATCGTAAATCGTAAAATAATTTTTGATATTTCAATTGAATATGTTCTCCCAAAAAAGTAAATCTAGATGTAGATGCTGTTTTATAAGATTGTTTGTGTCACAATAACTTTATGATTTCACAAAACTGGTCTAATACTTTGTAATGTACTGGTGATGGGAATCAAAGAAAATTAAGGTTGTTTTATTATGATGTCATAACCTGTGGATAATTCACACCATAATTAACACCAAAATTTGACATCATCATGACATCTGCATAACTGAAATTTTACATGTGACAACTAGCCAGTACGGCTTCTACCTATGGGAAATTGACTATTAAAAGTACTCATTTTACTACAACTTCATTATACTGACGAACTTAGCAAAAACACTCACACCCGTTTTTCCAATTTGGTCATTTATTTGGTTAAAAATGTACTTCCCGGTTGCAAATTGTGACATCACACTAGGGAATTCTACAAATGTTACCTAGCAAAACTCCTCTAATGTACACAGAAATTATTATCTGACAAATACAGTTATAAGAAAACACCTTCATTTTGTATCAGAAAAAAACATTTGTTCTGTAAATTGACTAAACTTTTGTTAGAATTCTCCCAGTGTGATGTCAACTTTCTACTTCCTGTAATTTTCAACATATTTTTCCACTTTTCTTTGCAACTAGCTTGGTGTTGCAAAGAAAAGTGGAAAAGTGGTGATTGGTGTAAAACTATAATTTATGTTTACAATAGTTATAATCCCACCCACTATAAAAACCTGTCATATGCACTTTAAGATTGATCTGCACAGAGGAGGCGGCTCACTGCTGTTCAGTTCACTGCTTTGCTCTGAGGCTTATGCTGTGCCCATGCTATAAGGTCATGTGAGAGGAGAGAGCTTGTCCTTTAACGCGTCACTGTCCTGCCCGGAGTAGTGTTCACATGGCTTTGTCTTGTAGCTGAACCTTTTCCAACTCATTGAATTTACTTTCCTATTGTCTCGTGACTTTGGGTTTTCAAAGGTTCCCATACTCTAATTAGCATTAAGGTTAAAACAATGTGGATGTGTACTTCATGTCTGGCCTTTAAGCAGAATTAACTTCAGTAGATTTCTAAATAGATGAAGTGTGAATAGCTAAAGAGAGAAAGAACTAAAGAGAGAAAAACTGAAATGTGAAATTGTTCTCCTGCTTTCATCTATGTGATTACCTATAGCTTAGCCCAATAAAACACTAAAAAGCACAAACACAAATACTATATTTGTTTTCAATCAAAGACAATGTTGACAAAGACAATGTTGTACTTGTGTAATAGTATTGAATTATTCCACAGAGTTCCAACCAGTGCACTTTGGTACATTAGTGTGCCTTGAGGAATAATAGTTTTGTCATTTTGGGGTGCCCAAACTTTCCACCTTCCAACTAGAAAAGAAACCCAAGTATTATTGTGAGGCCCAACGCCAGACACGAAACACAGACACAAACAATACAGCATTATTATTTTTCTAAACGATTTAAGTATGTACAGTACTGTACAGCGATGCAATAAAATCCCATGAACATTGTAGTCACTGTCACTGTTATCTGGTTTATAGTTCACCACACACAGGCTTACAGTTAACCCAATTAAAACCACACTTGTGGAATATGCAGTCATAATCCACCCAATTATTTTACACAAATAAATCAGTAAAAACTTCTTTTCCAACCACAATTACATTTGTTACTCAGCATGAGTTCACTGTTAGGCTACCAGCACTACGGTTTGCCCCTCTCTTTTACATTATCATATAGGTTAAGTTGTGAGGTGTATGGTACAGTGGCGGTTTGTGCTTGTGTTAAGCCAAAAGAGCTGCTGCATGGGAGAGATAACGCTGTGCTTACTTGGACTAAGCTCCAACTCAAAAGCTCACAATGACATTTCCAGTTGAGACAGATGCACCGCAAATTGGTCTGCAGAGTATTTTTGTGTCATCGTCATAAAGCAAGAAAGCCCTTTAAATGTCTTATGCTCTGTCTATCTGCAGATATCTTTATCTGTATCATTTAATCCTATTTTTAGATTGAGGTCCTATTTTTGCTCTTTCAATAGTCGTGTCTGTTCATCATGTATTTTGACATGTATTTTCAATTCTTTCCTGCTGTGTCTTTCCTTGTCTGTCTTACAGCTTTAGGTTTGTCCATCAGTAGCTCATGTGTCACTTCCATATTCATGAGCTTTTTGTGACACGGAAAGAAACCTAAAACCTAATTAATGTAGCCACACCACCCAATTACCCTTTGGCTTTAACATCCAACTTACTCCCTGACATGCAATGTTTTCCAGTGTACACCTACAATAGCCATATGTAAAAAAAAATATGCTAATGGTAACAGTAAACACATCTTACTTGACACCTGACCCCTGAAACTGGTGCTCAGTGAGTTTTACCATTTTAGAGGTTGAAGTTGCTGCTAAATGCTGACCCAGGATCAGTTTTCATAGCGCTCCTGAGATGTGGGGATAAAATGACTAATCTAGAGGATTTAAAAGACATATTTTATTAAAAGGAACACATCTGGTTTATACATTTTTAAAAGGAATTTATTAAAAACAACTTAGGTGCCTACAGGCAGTTTTGTTGTCAAGCTGTTATGTAGCTATTTGATTTATGAGGTGGGACACCAGTAGGAAATAAGATAAGTGAAGGTACAGCAGTAGGTGTAGTTCCAATCTAGTCTGCATAAGTAATATATGTCATGTCATGCCATGTATATGCCAGAAGGGTTTTTAGGAACGAAAATTGCATAATTATTCCTTTGGATATAGCACCCTCTAGTGACCAACCTTTTAGTGAGTTCAAACTAGTTAGAAAAATACTTCTTTATAATCTTTTTAACTTTACACTCACCCTTACACATGATGTTTCTCTTACATTTGTCAGAAGTTTTGAGTTTGATGTCTCTCTACCAAAGACATGATGCTGTCTGAGAGTCCTTTAACGTCATGGTGGGTGTCTGGATGTGCAACCAAAGCTTTGAGAAGTTCTGTCACACCTTCCAGCTCCAACATACTGCAGTAATGTGGGCCTGGCAACAGAGAGAGAAGCATTAGGCAGAGAAATATTATTATAAATCATAGAGCAATCAACAACATAAACTGTTTCTCAGAATAACAGTGTTTGAATAAATAAAAAAGAAAGCTCTCTTTTAAATGCCTCACTGAATCATCACACTGTCTTACTGTTTTGACTGCAGACCAGATGTATGGCCCAGACTGCCCACAGCTGGACTCCTGGAGGTTGGCTGGTCTGAAGCAGAGGGCAAAAGGGTTGAAATGACCTGAAAACACAGGTCAAAAGATACAGGATAGTTTTATTATGCATAAGAAAGCATATTTAAGCTTTAGATAAGTTGGTGAATCAATATTGAAAAAAAAAAAGTTAGTTATTTGAACAAAATATCTCATTGTTCACCATATAATAAATATTTTGCTCACCACTAATTATGCATAAAAAATAGCCACTTAATTTCATAAATACAAACAGAAACAGCCATTCAATCCAGTATTAAATCACTATGGTCTCTTGACACATTCATGTAACACAGAACATCCTGTTTACAGTGCAACAAATGCTAGTAGCAATCTAAAATCTGGTTATAAACCTTTTCTTGTAAATTCCAAATTAATAATTCTTTCTTTTTAATAAACTGAGTCCACTTTATACACATTGGTAATCAAAGTTGAAAAATATTCCAAAAAATGTCTAACCGATAGGAGACCATCTCTCGCTCCAGGTGAGTCCACGTCATTATGGATTTATGCTGAAATATACAAAGACAGTTTATAAAAGACATCTCAACCATCTGTAAAACAGCTTTATGTTTTAGGTTTCAGATGGTCTTTAAACGCACCAGTTGGGTGAGTACAGTGGTGCGGAGATCTTCATCCAAAGTCCAGGCTTTTGGTCTGGAAGCAAGATGAGCCAAAACCCCACCAGCAAAGTACTGCACCTCCACCTCCAACTGGACGTCCTGCAAGAGACTGAGGACATGCTCCAGAAGATCCTCATCCATTAGATCAGACTGCAACTCCTCCAACTCAGCCAAATTATTCTACAAAGACAGGTAATGCAGTTATACAAGAAAACATGCAACAATGAATGCAGCAAAAACATTTAAGATTTACCAAAAGGCCAAGAACTTTCTGCTGTATAGATGGTTCAGTGCAATAGGACTGTAAGCGAAGATAAGACAAAATGTGTAAATATAAAAAGACTGTTAATACTATAAAGTATACACGGTACATGGTACTGTACCTCCAAAACCTCCTCATACAGCTCCAGACCCTGACATTCTAAGAAGTTGCGGGCCGCGATGGGCATCTCATCAGTCAGATTCCACAGAGCACTCAAGGCAAACTTCAATGTAGAGTCCACCACCCCGACCATGGCCTTCTGCTGGACAATAGCCAGCAGCTGCTATAATAGAATAAATACAAAAGATAAATGCAGTAAAAAGCCTGAAATACAATGTAATATATAGGTCTGAAATTTTGAATGAGACAGTAAGTTGCTCTTATTTATTCTGTATTTTCATGGACAGATAAATTTGTGCTAAAAAAAAAAAAAAAAGCTCTAACTTTGCATACTGGAAAATAAAAGAATTTGCCCTTTTGGCATTTCTAAAGTGTAATGTTTAGAAACTGTGCTAATTACACTTTTGGATTATTTGACAGTAAAAAAGAAATTGATTTATACTGTACCACTTATAGCCTTAAGTGACACTCTATTTGAACTGTAGTGTGGTAATGGAAATATAACAGGTGAAGACGGCATACTGAGAGGCCCAGAAATACACTGATGCATATCAGCTGTTAAGCTGTGGCCACTTCATGGGTCTGAAACCAATACCACCATAAGAGTAATTGTACCTTCATTATAGAGACGTCCTTGCTGAGCTGTGCAGTCTCTTCTGGGGACAGCTGTGAAAAAAACAAACACAGACATCAGGATTTGGAGAGGTCAGATAACGTTGATGATTATAAGCCAGATATTACTAATTTGAAACACAAGTACAGTAGACCCGGCACATATAAGATAAGCTATTATGAAATAAATCTGGTGACATTAACAGGTGCTACATTGTCTTACTACACTGTAATAATGCACAGTAAGTACACAGTGTACCTTTGCTATGAGGACGGAGATGACAGCTACAGCCATTCTCTGAAGAGTAGGATCCTCATGGCTGCTCAACCAGGTAATCACCAAGGTGGCAGCAAAATACCTAAGCCATCAAAGCATATGTAAATTACATTATTTTATTAGAACATAACAATTAAAACACTATACTCACTTGTCAAATGGTACGTCCTGAAGCATGTAGTCGCTACAGAGAGCCAAAAGACAGTTCATTTGGACCTGGAAAGACACTTGTTTATTATGGCGGTGGATTGGTATGTGCATACATTATAGAGATGGAAAAAGTAAAATACTAAATTAAACTAATGATTTCAGGAGCTGCTTCACATACAGTTAAGTTACATAAGTTAGAATCTGACCTATGGGATGTTTAAACCTAACAGTGAAAATAATGTCTTACTTGTGTATGTCTGGGGAACATCTCCATGGCTAACAACAGCTGGGTGACAGTGGAGGAGAGCAGGGGCATAGGCATGACCTCGCACAGGTTCTGAGTGGTCAGGTTGAACACACAGGCTGTGGCCACCAGCTGAACATGGAGGGACGCGGGATGACTCTGCATCCCACTTAACACCAGCTTCACAACAACGACAAACAGAAAATGTTGCTAAAAGCAGATCCACTGTATTGGTAAAATGTTACGTTGTAACTGTGTTCTTATGTTATATACTGTATCATAAACTCAATTTCTCTGTAGTTTTCTAAGTGCTGTATTAGTTCATTTCATATTTGTGTGGGATGTGATCACTTATCCAGGCTTTTCAATAGGTATTTTACTAGCATTATTTAATGATACAATGCATTTAGTAAATGCAACAATGCATTTAAACTGGATGTAGAACTGTGTTTTCTATATCCAAAATAGGGTTGTCAAAATCAGCATAATTGATACTAAAACTAATACTGATCCAAGATACTCATTTAATCAAGTATCCATGCTTGATCAAAAAAATCTAATAAATAGGACAAATTTTGACCTTTCCTGATCAATTTTACAATAGTCTTAATCTATAACACAGTCACAGAACTACTATTATTTTGTGCTGAAAATAATTTTATTATGATTGCCTTTTTCTTAATACCATAATTGGGTTTTATATCCAAAATGACATAATACATGTAAGAACAAATGCATTGAAGGTATGTTACCTTAAGCATATCGGGCCGGGGTTTGTCGATGTCTGTGGTGAGATTGTAAAGATGGACTAGGGCCTCTCGAATGAAACACTCTCTGTCTCTGTACCGTCTCAAAGCCTCACACACCTGGCTCTCATTAGCTTCTCCTGTTACCTAAAAACACGCAGCATAACATTAATGTCACACAGGGAAATGCAAAGTGAATATGGGAATACACAAAATACCCTCCGGTCTGTGTCAAATGAAAAACATATGAAGACTACCTCATGAGTGACTCACAATCAGGTTAAAGGGCCCATTTGCTGATCTGTATTTTAATGTTGTTTCCTAATCAAAAACACACCTGGAGTTGTGCTTTGTTTCATTCACACATCTTTAACACATAAATCCTGCATATTTAGGCTCCTTCTCTCAAAGTGAAGACACTCTGTTCCACCTTGTGATGCCATGTGGTAATACAGGAAGTGTGTGTTTTAAACTACACCTTCACTGAAGTTATTTGGATGATTTCAGCCCTCTACTGAACAATAGGTAAAATGTAGCTACCACTACATAACATCAGAAGGTGGAACAGAGCATTTTGAGCTTAGGAGATGTAGACAGAATAATAAAGGATTACTCAAACATGTGCAAATGAAACAAAACACAACTACATGCACAAACAGCTATATTTTTGATGAGCAACATGACACTAACTCTGACCTTTAGTTGTTTGCATTTCTCGAGGGCATCACAGGAACTAACACCAGTCGCCATCAGCCCCAAGAAAACCACTCCACTCCTGGCCTCTATGAACGCCCTCACTGCTGTTTCTGTGATTCTCCTTCGCCCGGACACGTCTAGAGACACCAGTGATGGAAGCACCTGGGGACTGCCCTCCAGAAGTTGGCGTACTGTCTCATCTGCATTGCTGCCATCACTGTCCTCACTTAAATGGTCATCCGAAAAGTCCAGATGTCTAACACTGTGAAGCTGAGTGAGGATAGAAAGCAGTCTAGAGGGAGACATATCAAGCTGCCTGAGCCGATGTGCTATCAGTGATTTGAGTGTGTTTTTGCACTGCAGCAGGGGAGTGAGTGTAGATACAGCACAACAAGAGATATCCAACATTTCCAGATGAGGTAGAGTGCATATATCTTCAAGGATTTCATCATCCAGGTCTGTATTGGCAAGGCAAAATGTCCTTAGACCCCGCAGGGAGCTGAACCCTACACCGCCCCCCTCACCCTCCTTTAAAGCGCTCCAATGCAAACACAGTCCATTCAGGGACAACCTCTGCAGGCTTTTTCTACACTCTGGGTTAGAGGCCAGGCCAGAGACGATATCAGCCCCAGTGAGGCTTCCGCAGACCCAGGATGCATCCAGTTCTTGGAGTCTGTGGGGGCAGAGGGCCAGACGGAAAGCTTCAGCAGACACTGTGCAGGAGCGGATGGTGGCTCGGCGAAGGCGGAATTGTTTACAGTCACGGAAAATCCCAAGTGTTGAGTCATTAAGTATACCTGGAGAATAGAGGCAAAAAATATCCAATGGAAAATAGCATCACACGGGCTAATTATATACACAAACCAGAACTGCCTAAACTACCTCTAAAACCCCTGATAACATTAATTACCATTAAACAGTCAATTCCTGCAAATATTTACTTGTACTTCAAATTTTGTCAAAACAGGTGCACTGGGACAAATTTTACTCATATTAATACAATATGTTTAATACTAGTGCTGCTGAGACCAACCAAATACCTGCACTGGTAATATCTTTATCAAGTTACTGATAATTCTAAGACTAAGGTGACACCAGAAATTAAAAGCAATAAGGAAAGAAGAAACTTGGCTGTATTTGGCATTTCAGTATTTGACAGTTGGACTAACAGTTGGAGTCTCACCTTTTTTACTCATCATATACAGAAGCTGGTCAGCCATCTCTTGTGGGAAGACTGTGGCTGTGTTGAGACAGAAAGAGTGATCAGAGCGTCTGATGCACAGAGCGTCCAGAAGGAGGCACACCTGAGTCAGACACATCTCACACAGAGACTGGGGCCCCTCCATGTCCTAAAACACAACAACAAAGAATCAGAAATCAGATGAATGAACTTTTAGGGCCCATGTTATGCTATTTTCTGATCTATGTTAAAATTTTGTTTCCTCATCAAAAAATATACCTGGAGTTGTGTTTTGTTTAATTCACAAATGAAACCCTGCATATTTAGGCTGTGTTCTTCTCTCAAACAGAAAACACCTTGTGATGTTGTATGGCAATACAGGAAGTGCTCCACTGTGTTTTTGAACTCCATACACCTTCACTAGAATTATTTGGATAATTTCAGCCCTGGAATTGCCCATCGCTGCTGAACTAAAGGTAAAAAGGTAGCTGTTGAACTTGAAAACATCACAAGGTGGAACAGAGCATTTTGAGTTTTGAAGACGTAAACAGGATTAACTCAAACATGTGTGAATGAAACAAAACAGGTATGTTTTTGATGAGGTAACAATATTATAACATAATTCAATTTCTGTGTAATATAGGACAAATATTATTGCTCACACAAGTTTAATCTTTGTTCTTTGGGAGGTGTACTATATAGATACCTGCCTGTCTCCATACTGATGTTATTGATTTTCCTGGAATGTTGCACAACATGGCATTAAACTTACCTATCTCTATGGAGAAAAAAAAGTATGCCATGTTTTTTTCTTCTGTGTGTTTTTCTTTTTTGTTAGCAATAGCCCTCTGTGTAGACTGTAATTGAATACATACAAGATTGCACAGTTTAAATTAATACTGTGGAACATTCCAGGCAAAATGATTACATCTCCATGGAAACAAGCAGCTGACTGGTCCTCCCCCAGAAAAGTTACACAGTGCAGTTTACCTTTCTTATTTTAATGCATCAAAATTTAAGCAAAAGTAGGTGATATTTATAATCTATCAACGTCTGAGGTTGTTTTTCAGTATCAAAAACATCTATAGCGTTAACTTACATTCCTGGCTGTTTGTCCTTGAGTGATCCACACTGACACAAGAACCCTAACGCAAAAGTCTAATTTTATCCGCAACAGTTGAGCAAGTGCGCACAGATAAAGCTGCTTTAACCCCATAATCCTACAGCTCACAGGACAGAGTGGACATAGGATACCTATAGGCGCTTCTATTGTCAGTGGGTACACCGCGTTTAGTCCAGTGATACAGGCATTTGTCAAAAGGGCAGCATGTCAAACCGCACTTACCATGCTGAAGAGTAAACAGTCCACTGGAGAGAGAAGAGGCCTTGACAAGTCTAAACACTGAGGAGAAGAGTTAAATATAACGCAGAGCAGCAGTGGAAATCTATTAACGTTGGTATAAAATAGTTAATAGGGGAAAGATGTTTACAGCCTGGTTAATCGCTTAGGTATACCCCCATGTGATAACCTCACTGGAGTCAGCACCCAAGTGTACGTCATAGGTAAAAGTACCTTGTCTACTGATTGGTTACAAAGCCCCGTGACGTAAACAATATAAAAGAAAATGCTTAAATAGAGTTGTAAAATTAATCATACATAAAAAAGTGCCCCTGCTCATTTTTGGGACCATTTGATAGCTATAACAAGACACATTTTATTTAATATGCACTAAGTCGAATGCATTCATTCATTAGTTAATACAAATGAAACCATTTAAAACGTAATTTGACCTTACCTCATTAATTAACAAACATGACAGTAGTAAACGCGTGTAACTGTTAAGGGCAGTGATTTCCTTTGACCACAGGAGGGAGCTCACTGAGAGGCGACTGCCAAATAAGTTTATGAGGAAAAAAACATCAACACCTTTGCAGCATGATGATGATCTTTACAGTCTTATAAATAAAGCTTCCAGCCATTAGCCCACAAAAATGTAAACAAACCTAAGCTAAGGATATTATGAATTTGTAAAATGTGATTATTATTATTATTATTATTATTATTATTTTAAACAGTCTCAACAAAGCTAACAATAATAACAAATAACCAAAAACAAATACTGCAAATTATTATTAATGCTTCGTCTTGCCCATGATGGGTGTTCTGCCGTCTGCCTCAGCTGAACATGAAGCGTATGTTTCTTCTTATAGAGACTCCACATGTTTAAGAGCTCCTGCTTCCGCTCCAGTCCAAAACATTGAGCTCAGGGCAATCCTTTTTGTCTGGTAAATCCTCTCCACTTTGTCCTCAAAACTAAATAAACACAGCTGCTGTAGAGGTCCACAGACTGCCATGATGCAGAGAAGAGCGATGCTGATGCTGAGTAAATTTGTTGTGTAAAAACTTACCAAATTAACAGTCTTTTTAGATTTACTTGATTTGCAGGCTGTTTCTTAAACTAGGCTAATTGTTCTGAGTAAGCTTTAAAAGTAAAAGACAACCTGTATAAAGTATGACTATATTATTTTAAAGGTGCAGTATGTGACTTTTCTGACTAAAGATCTGACACCTACTTTACTTGGAATGCTCCACGGTATCACATTTAATAATCTATCTGACATTAATCCAATTGTGAATGTATGTAATATATGTCAAAAATACATTTTATTCCACAGATCTGACATTTGCTTGGTTGGGGTTACCTTACTAATGATACTGTGGAACATCCCAGGCAAAGCAGAAACAGATGGAGACAACCAGGTAGAGGACCCTCCACCAGAGAAATTACATTGTGTACCTTTAAGGAGTTTCTCCATTGCTAAACTCAAGATGACACCAGAGGAGGAGGGAGGGCAGTACCAAGTCTCCCTCTTCTCAAAAACACACATACTACCAGCCTCCCTCTCTCTGAACCAACCTCCACTGTTCTCTTACGCAGACTGTATATGCTGGTAACACGACTGTATGCAGGGCAGGCCTTCTTCTCCCATGATTCTGATGCCTGAGAGGAAAGTGAGGAGAATGGAGAGATTCAGCTTCTACAGAAGAGATCATTAAAGTCATCAAGAGACTCCTGTTGGACTTTTCTGAGGTGGTCACCAAACAAGGTATGAAAATTTAAAATAGTTCTAAAAGGGCAATTTAGAAATGTGTTTGGAAGGATTTACAAGTATCTTTTTACTAGTCCCAAGCCTGGATACACAAAAAGAGGGAATCTGCAGAAATAAGATGTGTGAATTACACTGATGCATGCTTGGCCTATATTATAAACATTGTGCAATTAAATTAAACATTAGAACTAACTTAAGTTAAATATAAGTTAATTTATACTAATAAAAACAGCATAAAAACTAGAATAATCACGCAAGCTTTAGTTAGTTATGTATCACATGTACAGTGCATGCCTTGTATTACAATATTACATTATGTCCTAAAGTTTATCCATATGGTGCAGTGAGCCTTCAGAGCTGTATTGAAAATTGCTTATGTCAGTTACACGTCAGTATTGGTGAAGAGTGGTTCTGCTCTGGCTTTGTCCTAGTATGAAACAAAATACTTATAATAGGTCAACAAAAGTGGCTGCTGCTGCTGCAGAGTTGATGAAGACCAGCCGAACATGAGCAAACAGACAGAGAGCTGGTTGTAATAACTGGGATAAATGGGATTCACAGGCCGAGTGGGGACAAGCAGTCAGCCACTGTGTAAACACCGTCAGGGCTGTGGACATGAAGACTGTAGACTTGGAGACATGCAGACGGGCCAATTGCTGAGTCCAAGCTATTAACGGGGGTTGCCCTAGGATTAACAAAAGGTTGGAAATATGTTTTTTGGCTCATAATATCTCACTGACAGTGCCAAGGTGCTTCTGACACTTTTTCTATAAGGCACATTTTAGTCTTTCCTCTAAGGCCTAACAAACTGCAAGCTTTAGTGTTCCTCAGAATTGTGATCCTTTTTATGAGCAATCTTTAAGGCAGATTTATGGTGTATTTCAACATTTAAACCAAAGAATGCAGTTATTAAAATCCATGCAGGTTCAAGATGTGTTCTCTGTCAAAAAGTTATTAGAAGACAGCCGTGATATTTAGACTATGACATTGATAAAAGAGGCCTTGAGTGCCAGAGCTGAGGTAATGCGTTTGAATTTGCACCACTTACTGTGGTCAGTATTCTTCAGCAGAGCTCAACTTCACAAGTAGACCACATACATGATTGAAAGGCCTTGTTGTCTGTTTCTGGATCTATTTAATTCTATTTTTGGCATCTGTTAAAACCCTTAGTTGAGTGAGGATATAAAGTGACCATATTGTGTGCTTGTCAGAAATGTACGCTTATGTAATGTTCTTGGCCACTTCCACTCAAATCTCTTCAAGCTTGATTGAGCATGAAAACCCAAATCCTTCAAAACATCTCTTCTCTTTAAAAACTCTGCACTGAAATCAAATATTGGCCATAGAATGTAGAGGCAGGGATCTTTCTGTAAGCATGGATTTCTAAACGTCATCAAATCCAGCTCTACACTGTTTTCCCCACCAAAATAGACTTCAGAAACCATTACTCATAAGTGGGCCTCCTCCTCCCACTTCTGTCCCAGTTGTTACCAGTCATGCAGAAAGACCTAATCACCCTTACAAGTACTCATTTCCATGTATCAAAACATATTATGAAATACAGAGTCATACTTAATAATTTTATGGTATTGCTGTTTGCCACACAATCCAAGCACAAATAATGGAAAAAAGTGCAGAATTCACAAACTAGCAGCTTCACTGAAAACAAAAAAGTAAACCAGATTCCTGCACTTGAACACACCCAGATACCTGATATATAATGAAAGAGAAGGCATTTAAAACTATGAGTTAAGATAACAGATCTGCAGTGAGTGGGTGGCACTGGTCAGATCCCAAGAGAACTAAAAAGGGAACAGAAGTCTTATGGAGCAAATGTACTTTACTTATCCAATAATCTTCTGTTTTTTTGTAATTCATACAAAATTATGGAGTCATCACTTGTAGTTGTACAGTGTATTAGAAAATTATATTATCATTATAACAAAGATATTAATGATATTATGTATATCTTAATATTAATGTTAATCTTAATATTTTCCCATGTCAGAAGATATGCAGTGCAGTAAAAAATGGTGTATGTTCTTGTTACAGGTCTCTTGGTTGTTTGGCAATAAAAAGACATCATGGAACCTGGATTGTGGAGTATTTTCATTTTCTTTGGTTTATCCTTTTCAGTCAGCACTGAGGCTCTAACAAAACACCCCATTTTAACAAGAATACGAAGAGCTCCAGAGTCTGAACCTAAAAAGTGCTCCTACACGTTCCTTGTTCCTGAGCAGAAGATCACTGGCCCCATCTGTGCAGCTCGTGGTTATTCAACAGACAAAGACCGAGTGACAAGACTGGACGTGGCTGCCGTGCGGGATCTTCTATCAAAACAGCGCAGGGAGATGGAGACTTTGAAACTGGTGGTGGATGTGGATGGGAACTTGGTCAATGAGATGAAACTTTTGAGAAAGGAGAGCAGAAACATGAACTCTAGAGTGACCCAGCTTTATATGCAACTACTGCATGAAATCATCAGAAAGAGAGACAACTCCTTAGAACTGGCACAATTAGAAACACGCATCTTAAACGCCACCACAGAATCCTTGCGTTTGTCTTCACGATACAGAGAGCTAGAGGCTAAGTATGCAGCACTGTCTGCGATAGTCAATAATCAGTCTGTGATCATTGGAGCATTAGAAGAGCGCTGTATGCAGGTGTACAGTCGCAAACAAGAGCCCCCTCTCATGGGACCTCCAATGGTGCAGGTGGTGCCAGAGAACATCCCTGTCAATGTCCCACGCTTTACCAATGAAATCCAGAGGGACAATACCAGAGGCTTTGCCCGGGAGAGAGGCTCCCGCTCTGGGCCTTCACCAACCAGCGGTACCTTGGAAGCACAAGAACCTCCACACAGGAACTTCAGCGCTGAGGGTGAGTTATCCATCTGTCAGCCCCGTCATTCATCTTATTTCACCCTTTCACCAATAGCCACAAAAATTCTGAGCTGTCATGACATTTTAAGCCAAAGAAAACTGAAAATAAAGTTAGATGCAAATAGCAGGTAGAGTCATGGCCTTGATTCTACAGGTTAATGATTGCCAAACTCAATTGGAAGTCTGTTTCCTATTCAAGAGAAACACAAACCAGAATGGAAATACAAATGTTGTAATGTCTCAGACTCCACTGAAGCGTAGGACTTGGAGCAGCGCTGAGAAAGACCTTACCAATGCAATTTCGCTCATCAACTCAAATTCCTCACACATTAAGATAGACAGTGCCCAAGAATAATAAAGTGTGGGATTTGAGTGCAGCCCTGTATAAAAAATATCCTGACAAAACTGTTCCATTGCATGAGAGCCTGAGACAGACCCCAGGCCAACCTCTTAGCTCAGCATTCATATACCTTCAGATATTATTCCATTATTAGACAGGTGACGCCCATAGAAAAAACATTCTACATATTTCCCTGTAATTAAAACTTGTGTAATGGGAATTACCTTAACAAAACTTCAGCCACGTCTATTTTGGTTTGTTGGCCTCCAGAGAAACTTCTTAATTAGCTTCTCTCTCCAGTTCTAGTTGTGGGTAAAGCAGTCCAGGGCCTACATCCTGGACAAATGTGTTTTCTATTAGCAAGTCTGCCTTCTCATATACTGGCTTCCTTGGCTTTACTGTTGGCGTTTTGTCTTTTCAACAGCCAAAAGCCTTACAATTGTGTAATAGTTTTGGTTGTTAATAGTTTTATCCCATAAAAACTGCCTGTCACACTCATATGTTTTCCTCCTAAGGTCCTTTCAAAGACTGCCTCCAGGCTCAGGAAGCGGGCCACAGCACCAGTGGCATGTATGTGATTAAACCTGACGAGGCTGAGAGGCCACAGCAGGTCTGGTGTGAGCAGGACATAGACAACGGAGGTTGGACTGTCATCCAGAGCAGGAAGGATGGCTCTGTGAACTTCTTCAGGAACTGGGATAACTATAAGGTGAAGACAGATGTTAGCATGCTCCCAAAGCCCTGTCTCTTCTATTTGCCTTTCTTGTCTCTCACTCCATCTATGATGACATTTATCCAGACAAAACTTTGGGGCCAATCAGGGGAACCATCGGTGTCTTCAGGACAGTTTCCTCAGCTGGAGTCCTTGTGTTTTTACTTTGAGTTAAATATAATGCTATGTCAGCAGTTCTATCCATCTGAGGTCCTTTAGTGTGAGATTCTCATTATGAAACTTTAGACAGACCGGTAGGAAAGAATGTACCACAGCCCAATCTGTGGGGGTTTCTTTCCAAAACCACTACTACTATGCAGCCATCCTAAATGCCTGCTGGCTGGGTGCTTATAGGCCTCGTATAGACCATCTCATCAGTGCCTAGAAAGATTGAGAATATCATTGTTGGCAGCCTCTGCGATTCCACTCAGACCAGTAGATGTGTAACTGGAAGCTAAATGGGTCGCTTTAACATTGATTTGCTTCTCTGCTCACCCACAAAGTTACCACATGTACACCCGGACACATATCACTAAACCAAGAGGCCCAAGTCTAAACCCAGCATCATTCATCATTTTCCGGCTCAAAGCGTTAATCCACAATCGAAAACCTCAGCGTTCTCCTCTATGCAAAGTGTTGTGAAGACACACGGCTAGACACACTGTACAACTTTCGCGGTTATTTAACATAGACACTCAGTCCTTTTTCACCATTCTCTGTAACCCAATAGTTTGTAAGGCTTGACACGCATCAAAATCATGCTTATTTTCCATCTTAAAGACTGCAACGTGTTTTTGTGGATTTCAAACACAGAGTGGTATCCTATTTTGGACCCTTTGATCGTTTGTGTCTAAATTACAGAATCATGGGTAAAGTTCATCAACAACAACATTTTCATTGTTCTGTTTTTCCCCACACTCTATTCCACATTATACCAAACAATCTTCTTTCTAAACTACAGAACCCACATAACAAACATCATGCACAGTTTTCTGCAACTTGAGTCACTTTGCAATCTACCTTGTAATCTGTGTGCTTTAGAGTGGCTTTGGTAACATAGACGGGGAGTACTGGCTGGGTCTGGAGGGCATCTATCTTCTGGGGAAACAGTTGGACTACAAGCTACTGGTGGAGCTGGAGGACTGGATGGGGAAGAAGGTATATGCCCAATACAACAGCTTCCACCTGGAGCCCGAGAGTGAGGGCTACCGGCTACGTCTGGGCGCCTACCAGGGCAACGCAGGGGACTCTCTCACCAGTCACAACGGCAAACAGTTCACCACGCTAGATCGTGACAAGGATGCTTTTTCAGGTACAAGGGCATCAAGTCCAAGTCCAAACCATACAAAACAATATCACTTCTGGTGTAGTGATAAAACAATGTAAGCCACTAGATTTCACAACACAAAAAATTCACTTATCTCAAGCAATACATAATGTTACAAATACTCAAAATACCATAATTGAGTAGATTTTGGGGATAAGTGTACTTTTTTTGCAAAAACATGTACTTGTAATTGAGAATAATTCTAATAATGATTTAATTATAATAATACATTTACAATCATAGTCATATCATTGCCCTACACATCCCAGAGTAGCCTATGCAGTATATGCATGCAGTATATATGTAGTATATCTTTCTAGAGTAAACCAAACTCACATACAACTATTTCTTACTTCAACTATGGAAGTGAACTTCGTGGCTTAATGATAAAATGCATACATATGATTTGCTAATAAAATTGTTTTTACCCCATAACAGGTAACTGTGCTCACTTCCACAAAGGAGGCTGGTGGTACAACGCGTGTGGACAAACCAACCTGAACGGAGTGTGGTACAATGGAGGAGTGTACCGCAGTAAGTTTCAAGATGGCATCTTCTGGGCTGACTATGGAGGAGGCTTCTACTCTATGAAGGGAGTACGCATGATGATCCGGCCTATAGACTGAGCACAAACTCAGACTCAGAGATTTAAGGCTATGGAGAGAAGCAGCTTTGAAAAGCAGTAACTTTTTTGTGGACATTACAAACTACCTATGTCGTTTATCCTCCAACATTTGCAATTAATCAGTGTAAGTTGTCATTCTGGGCTGTATTTTCCTCATTACAAAGTCACCCTATTGAGAGAAAGACTTTCATTGATTACTTTCTTAAGCTTTAGCAACATGGAATCTAATCCAGCTCTTCCTGCCACTCTCAGAGAACTCTGGGGAAAACATATGTGGCGTTTTACTTGACCTATAGTACTGGTGAAATGGAAAATCCATTTTGCTAACCGCTTAAAAAGATTTACATTTTTCTCTGATCTTGCCAAAATATATTTTTTGTATGTGTAAATGTGCAAAACACAAGGACACTATATTCCCACCCAGTACTTCAAATGACCCTTCTACTGTATGTTACTCATATATATATATATATGTATATATATATATATATATATATATAAAATTAACTTATCATAACAGAAAAGGACCTGGTGTCCTGGAGGAGCAGTAAATTATCCTAGCAGGAATAGACGTGATTTCCTCAAATGTACAAATGACAATCATTCTTTAAGTGTGCTAAAGTAAAAGCAAATGGAAAGTGCTGTTATATGCTTTTCTCATTTTGTTGTTGATCAACTTCCAGTGAGGGACTTTGTGGGAAGGGCCAAAATGATTTGTTTTTAGTGGTTATGAGCTGAGAAAAATGTGTCTATGGAGCATTCTCCAAAGATGGACACCAAGAAGTATATTTCAAAGAAAATATAGACACGAGTGGGTGAATTGAGATGGAATTTGTCCAAATGTCATTTCCAGGTTACATTTGAGAGAAATTTACATTCTTTCCATGCAAAAGTGCCTTAAGCAAATGTTTTCTTTAAAATATCTCCTAGTGCTTTCTTTGTAGACACACACGTCCCAGAGACCACTTATTTATTCACTGTAGCGGTTATGGCGTTTTGAACAACAGTGTATAAGACTGTGTTTGGTGTTTTTGATGAAAACAGATTGTCTTATGGCCATATTTCCCACTGCGGCCACCACACCCAGTTCTTAAACAATGAAAAATGCAACAGTGCCCAAAACACAAAGTGGTGTTTTTTATTGACAATAGCTGTAAGTGGTCAGACTAATAAAAGTTAAAAAAAACAAAAAACAAAAAAACATATGAGTCACTGTACTTGTCTGTACTACAGAACTATAAATTGGGAGGGTTGAGGTCACTATAGGGGCAGGTCCTGCCCTGCCATGTTTTGTGTAATGTATTAACTTATATGAAGGCTACATAAGTTGAATGCATTAATTTTCATGCAGGGAGTTTCAACAACATCCAAAGTTAAGTATTAAATTTTCTGTTGTGCATAAGGCAGATGGCTGGGTCATGAACTTAACAGATTACAAAAACACATGCTGTATGAGATAATATAACGTGAGTGTGTTGAAAGAATATATGTAATTATTTCCTCAAATCATAACCCTTACATTTTTTGCATCTTTTTGGCCTTTTAAATGAACAATTAAGTCTATGCCACAGAATACCTTGCACTTGTTTTAGGTGAAGTTGAGGTGGCATCCTTGGCTCTTATGTAGTGGACACCCTAAGCCCTCCACCACAAAGACACCTGGATAGTATCGACTGGTCAAAGCTCTCCTTGTTACTGTAATGTTCATGAGGTTGTAGGCTGTTCACCAAAATGGCACTGGGTTTGGAAGACTCTTGGACCTATGAAGCCATACAGTGCAGTTGTGTTTACTAAAAGAGGTCAGTGTTAGAGAAAATGTTCGTGCAGCCGGCTCATTTATACACAAAAGCACAGTTAGTGTCAGGTGGCTAATCAACTGACAGGAAGTGTAGTGTTTTCTTTGTAAACAACCACATGATTTCGGCCTTTCAGTTAAACTCCATCTGATTTATTAACAGTTCTTATGGTACATGTAGTAGTAGACAGCTCAGGGGAAGTTTCTGCCATTGCAGAAATTGCCATGTCCTTATTAGTACACACTACAGTATGAACAGGTTTATACTTTCGTTAATGGGGTGTTTTTACATGACATTTGTGATAAGCTAAAAATGCTGTTTAGACATAAACAAAAGGCAGTTGAGTTTACACCAGTGAAGTGTGTGGAATGGGTTTGTCATACAAAGATTTTTTTACGAGCCCCATGTCCTAATATGTAAATTGTTATTTATCGTTCACTTTGACATTAAAAATGGAGTGACCCCAGAAGAGTGGAGTCAGCATTACTCACCGAAATGGAGAACCCTCAAGTTTATTTGAGTGTTAACTGTGTGTGTGCTGCCTGCTCGGCTTAAACAATCCTGCTTATTGTGATATATGGGCCCAGTCATGGAGGTCTGCTTAAAGCTTCACCACCACCTGGGGAGAAAGAGCAAGAGGCACTATCAGACTGACATCTTCACTGTTTTTACAGCACAGTTAAAACAGTGAGACAAGAAGAGCCTCAGAACACAAACCGGCTCCCAAGAAGGAAGGGCTATATAACCACAAGGGGCAAAAGAGAGGAGCATGAAGGCACAAAGAAATAGTCTAATACTCCAGTAGCAGGAAAAATAAACCCACAGGAAAGCGGGGAAGAGATTTCAGTCAGTCACTTCATAGAATTTCTGAAAAACAGTGATTCACATTATTTTTAAGTCATTTTTATGGGTTGTAAAATTGTATTGGTTTATTAATAATAATAATAATAATAATAATAATAATAATAATAATACCAGTATCAGTTTTATATAGCGCTTTTCTGGACATTCAAAGATGCTTTTGCAGTTCATTCTTCATTCACTCCATACCTGATGGTGGTAAGCTACTATTGTATCCACAGCTGCCCAGGGGTAGACTGACAGAAGTGAGGCTGCCAATCTGCGCCATTGATCTCTCCGACCACCACTATCACTCATGCACACACCACTTTCATACTAGGCAATGTGGGTGAAGTGCCTTGCCAAAGGACACAACGACAGTTTTTGCAACTGGCGCCCCACTGTGGCACCTGGAATTCCCAGTGGTCTCCCATCCAAGTACTAACCAGGCCCAGCCCTGCTGAGCTTCTGACATCTGACGGGATCAGGCTTTGACAAGCAGGTATGGCCACAAAATAATAATAATAATAATAATAATAACAATAAAAATAATAATAATAATAATAATAATAATAATAATAATAATAATAATACCTCCTGTGGGCTCACCACCTGCAGAGGGGTTCATAGGGGTCTGGGTCTGGTGCACAGAGTAATGGGCAGCGTGCTGCCCCCGCGACCCAGCCGGATTAAGCGGGAGAAAATGGATGGATAATAATAATAATAATAATAATAATAATAATAATAATAATAATAATAACCTACAGTTACTGTAGCGGTTACCAGGCAGTGACTGTCCTCATAAAAAAATAAAACATCATAAAAAGATATAAAAGTAGAACACCTTTTCAGTGTCGTAAAGTATGCTCTGCTCCCATCTAGTGGTCATTTCTTACATCTGCAAGATGAAGGTAAAAGCTAATATCTGTCTAGATATTTAGATCTTGTAAGAGCTGAAAAATAGTGGAACGCGTATAAATAACAATGCAATATAGTTACTGTGATTTTCTTGTTGGCTAGATTACATTTTGCATTATGCAGTATGTTAAGCAACGGCCCAAAGCCCAAAGTCGCAAAGAAATGGGACAGAACTTTACATCTTTGCAACTGATACTATGCAAAGTTATTACTTACACGTGCCGTATATAAATGAAATGAACCTCTAATTCAGTTTGCTGTTAAATTTACGATGAAGAAAGTGCACTTTTTTGCAAAGGTACGTCAGACGCTTAATAGTGACGTCATTATAAGCGACAACGAACGCAATGGCTGCTAATTCAAGTGAGCTCGAAATAGCAAAGAAAAATCTTACTGATGCCATTGGCGATAATGTTAAACAGTAAGTTACAGTTGGGTTAATTTTGCTAAGTATGTTCCTGTATTAATTTGTTATTTTGTTTTACTTATTTGTAAAACCCACGCGACATTTAAGTAAACATTAACGTTAGCTCACTAGCCTTGCTACCACCCAACGCTGTAAATTGTTGCTTATTTTACTATTTGTTCGAGAATGTTTTCTCCATCCCTTTTATAGACTTCAGACTCTTTGTAGATAATCAATTTAAATCTTGAATATGCTCGTATGAAGCTTTATTAACTTGAGAAGGCTCCCTCTGGTATCATAACAGCCTTAAAACAATCACAGTCTTTTTAATATCTGCCAAAGCATCTTGTCTGTGTCTTTTGTATTTGCAGTTATTGGGCAAATCTGAAGCTGTGGTTCAAGCAGAAGATCAGCAAAGAAGAATTTGACGTAGAGGCACGTCGTCTGCTTGCACAAGAAAATGGTTTGTCGTGTATTTGTTATAATATGGTTAATTCAGTGCATTTCAAATATATTTTTATTCTTATTTCTAGTTCACTTTCACAATGATTTTCTCCTGGCCATTTTAACCCGCTGCCAGATCATCGTCTCCACACCAGGTATCAGAATATTTATATTACATTACTAAAACCTGCCATAAAGTGTGCAGTAGTGTAGCAACTGCAATCCCAATCACGCCAAACTGTTTTTATATCTTACCCTCTAGAGGGCGTACCGTTACAGTGGTCATGTGGCCCTGCTTCAAAGCCTGGAAAACCAAAGGTGAAGAAAAAAAGTTCCTCAAGGCAAAAATTTGATGTAAGTTAAAAATAATGAGTGTGTTTGACTGGCCGGATGTTTAAAATATACTATAATTTTTAAATCTTGTCTGTGTCTTTAGCATCGATTTCAGCCCCAAAACCCTTTGAGTGCAGCACAGCCCTTCAGTCCACGGGACGCAGGTGGAGAGGAGGAGGAGCTGCGTCTCAGTGCCCACACATTGTTGCTCCCCACACGAGGTCAGTTGGAGGCCCGAATGATGGTCACAGCCTTTGAACTGGGTCTGGATAACATCACAGAGGAAGCTGTCAACACAATGGTCCACGCAGTTGAGGTGTGTACCTAATAGAAAATAAAATCACAAATGTTTCTGTCTGACGCAAAGGTGTAAACTAATACTTTACTTAGGTTAAATTACTATTGTATTGTGTTTTGAATTTTAATCAAATAAAGAACTGAAAATGTTGCTTGATGCCACAATCTATTGCAGCATCACTTGAAAGATGTCTTGACAGCTGTGATCACCCGAAGAAAAGCTTACCGGTTACGAGATGGTCATTTCCCTTATGCATTTGGTAATGATGTGATGCCTCAACCATATCTGAAAAATAGTCTTGCTGCTTATCACAGTGTTATGGAATGGTAAGATTTGTTTTCATTTGATATTAGTATGGAATACATTGTACTAACAATATAATTGACAAAATTAGACTCAGACACACTCACATACATAAACAAAATGTTTAAGTATGTGAGTGTGTATTTGAGTGTGTGTGTAAGTATGTATGTCTCTGAACTAAAAGCATTTAGTATGTTTTATATGGTTGATTTCTGCTTTATGTGATATTAGATACATTTATAAGGACTAAGCAACACATTTTTGTTTTTATATGCACAAAATATTGAGTAAATTGAATCTGTAATTTTAGTCCTCCTCCAAGTGCCTCTCTTCCGGCTGGGCCTCCAATTCAGGTGTCGCCGGATGAAGCTGAGCAGCAGGCTGTTCATTTATTAGCGTGTTCTGCTGATACTCTTCCTCCATCCCTACCTCCAATCAACATGTTTGATCTTCTAGAGGCTTTACAAGTAAGTATTGCTTTGGGTCAGAATTTGGTCAAACATACCAGTGCTAATGGTATGTAATGGCTTATGATTTTACTTTTCTGTTCATAGTTGGAATAATGTACAGTACTAACAGTACTTTAATTTGACTTTAAAGGTAAACCATGGTGTGATGCCTTCGCATACAATGTATGCTCTCAATATGGAACGCATTTTGTCACGGCTCTGGCACCCCAGTCACGAAGAACTTGAACAAGATCATGTACATCGGCAGCGGATCTCCTCAAAGGATGGTATATTAGTCGGTTGATAGATTTCATAAATCAGAACTGCAACTCTGTGGTTGGCATTATTTCTAAAACACTGGAACCTTCATGTGGTTCTTGTTGTGTATAAAAACAAATTGGCCAGGTTTTGTAACTTCGCCGGTTACTTATTTTGCTTTTATATGGAATTTACAATATCCATAGTCCTTGGATTTGTTTTCTTCATCTTTTATGGAAGTATGGCCAATGTGTAATGTGTTTTTTTCTGTACAGTGTTAATAAAATATTTTTGTACTTGTCAACTACTTAAAAAGCTGCAACCCGTTTTTATACTTGATATAAACCTAAATGTACCGATGATGCACTGGGCTCGCAGCCCGACGGTACGGTGATTCATGCATTCACATACTGGCCCCGTACGGCGTCACAACCTCTTACCATATTTGGCGGTGTTGCACTTCCGACACGCAGCTGTCCAATGGAGGAGCACGCTGGCTCATACTGTCAGCTGGTGACTCACTGTCTCGTCCGCCCCAGTGTCTTCATAAACAAAATCATCTTGCCTAATTGAAACGTTCGTTTCCGTAACGATGAAATAAATGCATTGGTATAAGGAGTATAAGGACTATAACAGTGGGTTATATGTTGAAGACATTTATTGTATTAATTTACAAGTGCTAAAAATACAACGTACAAATGTTAAAAAGTGTTATTGCAGGTCTAACGTTAGTTACACCCATATAACAAAATTGTATGCAAATATTAAGAAAATAAGGCAGTTGTCAATAAATGCTACATCAATTAATGTCCTCTGTGATGTGTTTACTGTTAGTGTTACTGTCAATGTACGTTAGCTGGTGGGACACTCAGTGCAGGCTCAAATTGAAATACAATAACAGCTTTAGTGCATGATCATGCGGGTAAAGTTCAGTTATCGTTATCAGCAAATACAATCTGGGACAGTCTCTTTGTGTGGCCTAAGAGTGTCATAAAGTGCACCCTTGAGACAAAGCACTTGTCCTGTAACATGGTGGGGTTACTTTTTCATAAACGCGGGGTCTGTCTGGAGCAGATAGTGATGAGAAAACATGTACAAAAAGAGATCATATACAAACGTGAACAGTCTACAAAGCTTGGTCCCAAGTGCCACTCGGATATTTCTAGTAAGCTTGGAGCTGTTGAGTGAGAATAAGTTGGCAGCCACTGTTAACATGGTCCATAACTTTCTGCTTGAGTAGCGCCAGCTCATCTCTCAGAACATTGGCAGAGGAAACCAATTCCGTATTTTGGGTCTTCAGGTTTTTGACCCTCTCCTCCAGTCTTGAGATCCTCTCCAGTTTCCTTTTCCGGCATTTGGACGCGGCTACCCGGTTCCTCATGCGTTTTCTCTCCGCTTTGATTCGCTCTTGGGTTTCCATGTCGATGGGGGAGAGTGGAGGGGTGTCCCCGGACATCTCCGGGACGGTTTGGGGCTCCTCTTTGAGCGCGTGGAGCCGTGGGTGGTGAGCCGTCGCTAGTTGGTGGTCCATGTGGTTGTTGGGTGGTTGGACGAGTGGATAACCTGAGTGTTTCTCATTGGACGTAACTGAGCCCACGGCACCCGCAAATGCGCCTAAATTAGTATACTCTGGTGGCTCCGTGCGTGTCGTGCTGCTGAAAGGGGCTCCACCATTTTCGGACACAGAAGGGCCCGATGCCACATTGTTATTACCGCTGGGCTGCGCGTCAGAGTGTGCGGCTGGCGCGGGGAACTGCTGGTAGTGGAGTTCTGCTAACGCCTTTACGAAGCCCTCGGCAAATCCTTCCTGTTCGTCTGTGATGTTCTTGGGACAGACGAACTGTGTCGGGGTGGGAGTAGTCAAACCGGTACACGACTGAATGATGAGCCTCTCGAGCTCAGGCGAGGCCAGCTTCAGCAAGCCCACGTCCGGGGACGTCAGGATGTCCAGAGCTTTGGAGCTCAACTGGGGCTTGAAGTTTTTAGGGTCGTTCAGATTCAATGTCATAGTTTGTTTGAGAGTCTTGGGGTTAAATGCGAACACCCCTGTCCCGTCGCGCTGCGCACTGGAGGCGTTCTCCTCATAGAAGGTCGTTTCCATTTTTCTGGACATAGATTTACAACCTTTCGTAGACTATGTTTTTAAAAGTCTCTTTTCATATGTCCCGTGACTCAAATGTCCTCGCTAAAACAGTGTTGAAGAATAGGCCTACTTGAAGTTCCACTCTCGACAACTGTCCCAAGAAAACTTTCCTCTCCCGCGAATCATACAGTCGCATACAAAAACAATGTTCTTCCGCCTTTTGCGTTTGGTTTCCACTTATGACACGTACCTTACGTGTTTGTTTTCTTTCTCGAAAAGTAAAAACAGCGTCTCAACCGGGATAATACTTTGTATCATTTCCAACGTGGAGACGAACTTTATCCACCTCTAAGCAGCAGCCCCTCTGAAAATAACAATGATGTCATTTCTATGGCTTCTGATTGGCCGAAGATGATATGATGGGCGGGGAAAATGTAATGACATGCAGGTTGCTCTGACAACAGGCACTTGCCCCGCCTCCCGCGATGGTCGACGGGATTAGGTAATGCAGACACTGGAGCAATGGACTATGGGATTACGTAGTGTTTTTGAATATTTAGTTACCCGCTCAATTATTCTTCATGCCCCAAATCATTGCTGATTGTATGTCAAATGTAAAATTCACCAGACTTCGATATTTTTTTATCATCCAAATATTTATACGTATTCTATTTATTTATTTATTTATTTTAATATGACCCATAGCCCAGTTAATTACAGGACTATTCTGTGATCAAACCAATAGCCTAATGCCCAAGAACAAGGGAAGCCTTTATTCTGTGATTTAAATGATAAATTATGTTGAATCAGTCACGATGCAAAGTGGCAGTATACAGATTCTGTCCAGTCTGTCTAGCCTCCTCATTGTATTATTCAACACATTCTCCTCAAGACACCAATAAATAAGTAAACAGTCCCAGAGGATCTCCAAAGTCCCAAATGCTGTGTCAAATTCAGGAAAATGATGTGGCCGTAATGTATCATTGATAGCCTACCTTTAAGGTGCAAGGACTAGTCTCCATGTAGTCAGACAGAAGAGTTCAATACCATGCTTTAGAACAGCAGTTATCTTTTTGAGGCAAATTCTAATATAAATAACCCTCAAACAAACAAACAAACAAACAAACAAACCAAAAATTTAACTTTATAGTACACAAGTCTAAAGTGTACATTTGATTGTCATGGGATAAATCAAATGTGACAGATTAAGCTTAGTAGAATTCATACAGCTTCTGGATAGCTACATGCAGTTCAGGTTGGAGACTCACTAAAATTACCACTTAACCCAAAACACTCATTACATTACATAATTGGAATTATAAAATTTGAAATTTGGTGGCACGGTGGCTGAGTGGCTAGCACTCACGCCTCACAGCAAGAAGGTTCCGGGTTTGATCCCCGGGTCGCCCGGGCCTTTCTGTGTGGAGTTTGCATGTTCTCCCCGTGTCTGGGTGGGTTTCCTCCGGGCACTCCGGTTTCCCTCATCAACCCAAAAAACATGCACTATAGGTAAAAATCCTCCAGCTGAGGTCCTGACAAGCCGAGCTATAAGATCATGGAGATGGGTCCCCGGGTGCCTGGAAGATTGGCTGCCCACTGCTCCTGAATAAGGATGGGTAATGCAGAGGATAATTTCCCTACAGGGATAAATACAGGATAATAATAATAATAATAAAAAAAAGGCCTGATGTGTAAACCTCATGTGTTTGCCCTTTTATTCATGCACCCCACAATCCATTATTATTAGGCCTATAAGGCTGCATCTCTAGTAATATTTTAATAGTGTAGCAAGTCCCCTCCTGCAGTCTACCTGTATTATGGCACTGTACTTTATTTCTGTTGTAACTGCCCTTCCTGCTTCCCCATTAACTTTTCCCGACCAACTCTGTTCACACTGTTTCCTTTGGCCTGTTCCTGCTCTTTCCACTGTTTTCTAATCAGGAACTGACCAGCAACACATGGAACCAAACTCCCTGGATGTTGACATCTGCTATAATAAAAAAACAAATAGGCCTAAAGATATTGTTACAGTGCTAATGTCTGATAGGCTTGTTAAGTAGGCCTAGATTTTGTAGCATGTCATTTTCTATTGTTTCTATTCTATTATTATTATTATTATTATTATTATTATTATTATTATTATTATTATTATTATTATTACCATTATTATTATTATTATTATTATTATTATTATTATTATTATTATTATTATTATTATTATTATATAAATGAACAATGCACCGTTGTTTTTTTTTGTTGATTCAGAATATACAGTATATTTCTGTATTATATAAAAACAATCAACTCTGCTCTGCGCGTGTTTGCGACTTAACCTTTTTGTCTTCTCTGACTATCCGTAAATCTGTTTTGTCGCTAAAGCTCAAAGTACACTTTCCCGAAATTTTAAATATAATCTCTGCGATTGAATAGGTGTAACCGCGCAAGTAAGTGTAATATTTTATAACCTATTTGACATTTGATTTAGTCTAATAGTAATGGTCAATGATAACGGTGAAAGTTTATAAGGTTTACAGATTCATACTCTGAGCCATAATCGGAGCTTTGCTCTGTATATTCCCCTGATCTCCACTTGCGCTCCACTATCACGTTAAATGACCGCTGGAGCGTGTTGTTATTCATTGTGGTTTCTTTTAGAGTCGTAGTACGTAAAGCAGAGATGTTTTACGTGGGAGTGGACGTGGGTACAGCGAGCGTGAGGGCAGCTCTTGTAACAAGAGAGGGTTTCCTCAAAAGCACAGCGGAAGAGCCCATCAGCATCTGGGAACCTCAGTCCGGCCACTATGTCCAGTCCTCCACTGAAATCTGGGAAAAATGCTGCATTGTAATTCAGGTCAGAAGTTGTAGATAATAATAACATATGCATTAGGATTTACAAGCCAGAGTTACAAAACTAATCAAGGGCATTTTATTAGGATATTATTATTCTCTTCATTATAGTTTAGAGTAAAATGCCTACATCAAGGGCTGGGCGATAAAAAATCTAATTGTGATCTGTGTTTTGATAAAATTGGCATATCGTAATTGCCTGCTTTTCTGTTTAATGCAGCTGTATGGTCAAAAACAGACACTGTTCCACACCCACTCCTTTAATTGGTCAGTGATAGACAGGTGGATATAACCAAACACAGATAAGTGTGAACTTTCAGAAACAGCAGATAGCTTTAGTTACCCCTTAAATACTGTATAAAAGATAAAAAGAAAACATAAATTGTGATAAAAATCAAAATATATGACTTTAGGAAATGTTGATACCCCTACCTAGATGTTTGATGGTCTTTGAAATGCTTGCTCTGTCCCAGAGGGTTGTCACTGGTGTCGAGAGGAGCCAGGTACGAGGCATAGGATTTGATGCTACCTGCTCTCTTGTAGTTCTGGACCAGTGCTTTCAGCCTGTTTCTGTCTGTCACAGTGGTAAGTCCTAAATAACTTCATTATGAAAACTTAAATTAAGACCAAATGTTTGGATGTTTTTGTCAAAATTATGAAAACTGTGGACAATTTTAAATATTTTTTAAATCAAAGACCCACATTTACAACTGGCAATCTCAGTATCCCAGAACAAAGTGTGTTTCTTTACTGATGTGGTAGAAGATCTATTTAATGATTAGTATTTCTGTATCAGTTCTTTTCTTGACTAAAACAAAAAAAAATAAACTGCAAACTTTAATAAAAAATGTTGTCAGAAAATATTCCATTGTTTTGTTTTCTTTAGGAGACAAGGATAAGAATGTTGTAATGTGGATGGACCACCGAGCAGCAGAGCAGGCTGTTCATATTACAAACACTGGTCACCGCGTTCTGAGTCGAGTGGGAGGCGTCATGTCTCCAGAGATGCAGCCGCCTAAACTCCTATGGCTCAAAGAGGTGAGAGGTGAGAGATCCACCACAAACTTCAGTCATATGTTTTGTTTTTTTTATAAAATATCTCCATGATATATTAGTGTGTAATTAATATAATTGAATTAAAATGCGGGCAAGTCAAGCATATACTTAGCTGCTTTTGGTCTCTATATGTATTATACTTTTATGCAGCTGGCACTTTTCTGTTTCCAGAATCTGAAAGAAAGTTGCTGGAACAAAGCAGCGCATTTCTTTGACCTTCCAGACTTCCTGTCTTGGAAAGCAACAGGCTCGTTGACTAGGTAGCCTCATTAATGCTTTGCATTAGATAATGTTTATACAGTGGTAATAAATATTTCTTCCATAAATGTACTATTCAAAGTAAAATTCATGTTATTCATTATTTACATGTATTTTGTTATAAATTTGGTTATTCCTTTCAAAAGATCCTTATGCACTTTGGTGTGTAAATGGACATATTGTCCCCCAGAAGGATGGGATGATAGTTTTTGGACTACTATTGAACTTGCCGACCTCTTGGAAAGCAACTACTCTAAAATTGGTAAAGGTATTATTACTGATGTTAACGGTATATTTTTACATTTCAAACTATTGTTCCAATAGAATCTTGATGTATTCTCCCCAGGTAATGTAACCTGCCCCCCTGGTACTCCACTGGGGCAGGGCCTGACAGCAGAGGCTGCTGCTGATTTTGGTTTGGATCTGGGAACTGCAGTTGGTGCTTCTCTTATTGATGCCCATGCTGGAGGATTAGGTATTCAAACAAATATAGAAAATATAATGTACCACAGTCAAATGTTTGATTAGTTTTTTTCTGTATACATGGTGTACCTTGCTCTAAATATGGCTTAATTGTTCAAACATAGAATTTATAATTGATAGTTACGTACCTTACCCTGGGGTTTGTCCGGAAACTCTATCCTAAACATCTGGTTTTGTTCTGAGAGTTCAACTACACATGAACCCTACCCTTTGACCTCAGTGGCGACCCCTTCAGGTCACACATTGTTGTTTAAGTCAGAGGCTAAAGAACACACTGCACTTTTAGTTATTGTAGATGTCAAAGTGATGTAGTTCTCTGACACCAATAAGTAGGTGAGGCCTCTATCTCAAAACCAAACCAGAGAAAAGCCAGCTATAGTGCAGCAGTTAGTGTCACTGCTGCAAGCCACAAGAAGGTAAATGGAAAAACTTCAAAGTATTGTACGCTTTGATCTTCAGCTTCAGAATAAAAAGCCCAAAGCACAACTACAGTATTGGTATTTTATAACATTAGAGTTCAGGTTACAGATCAAATTGCAAATGGAAAATAGGATATCTCTGCTAATATTTTTCTTGCTAGGTGTTATAGGTGCAGATGTCAGAGGCTTTAATTTACCATGTGAGCACCAGCCTATCACTTCACGAATGGCTATGATCTGTGGGACATCTACTTGTCACATGGCAGTCAGTATTCACGCATGATAATGGCCTGCTATTGAACTTGCATTTCAGCATTTAAGTAATGTATATGTTTCTTTATTTTAGATTAGCCAAAATCCTCTGTTTGTGCCTGGTGTCTGGGGACCTTGTTTGTCTGCAATGGTGCCTGGTTTTTGGCTAAATGAAGGAGGACAGAGTGCAACAGGAAGACTGGTATTTCTACTAAACTTTCTACTAAAGGAGTTTTTTTTCACATATGGGTGCATATTCTCTTATTCATTTCTCTTTAGATTGACCACATGGTGAAGGGCCATGCTGCTTACAACCAGCTTCAAGAACTAGCAAAACAAAAGTTAGTTGTTTGATTATGCTGAAATTCGAATGAATGATAATGACTTGTTTGTTTATTAATAGTGTTAACTTTTTGGAAGGTGTCCTTATGCAGGGGAAAACATCTACTCATACCTAAACAGCCATTTGAACAATATGAGTGATCCCACCTCTCCAGTTGACCTGCTCACTTCCTCTTTACATGTGTGGCCTGACTTTCATGGAAACAGGTCACCACTGGCAGACCCAACATTAAAGGGAATGGTGAGCCTCTAAACACTAGTTTAAGCTGATTAAATAAATGTTTGGGGGCTCCCTGAGTGCAGCTGACTGAAATGAGAAATGTATACTTCGTTTACAGGTTGTTGGACTTACATGTTCCCAAACACTTGAAGATTTGGCATTACTTTATCTGGCAACAGTACAAGCTCTAGCTGTAAGTATAGAAGTTGTTTTACTTGATGCAAGTTGTTTAAGAGTTCTCTCTCCATTCATCTTTTTTCTTTTTCTTTGTTTTTAGCTTGGTACATTACATATTCTAGAGGCCATGAAAGAGGTTGGTCATGACATCAGAACAATTTTCTTTTGTGGGGGTCTCAGTAAAAATCCACTTTATGTTAAGATCCATGCAAATGCGACAGGTATTTAGAAAATTCTATTCATATTTTATCAGTATATTAAATAATCTTGTAGCCATCTTATATTTAAATCTATACTTGTTTTAAGGACTGCCTGTAGTGTTGCCAGACCAGATGGAGGCAGTGTTAGTGGGAGCGGCAGTTCTCGGTGCCTGCGCTTCTCAAGACTATAGATCAATACAGGTACTTACTTGTTTACCACATAAATAATGTGCTTCTTCACTATGTTCAGTTAATCATAAGATTTACTATTGATAAAAAATATATTTCACACACTTTTTAAATCTTATTTAATTCAATTCTTTGAATCGATACTGCCATCTGCTGGTAAAGTATTCTTTTATACTATTACAAATAGAGTAGTAGTGCAGTGAGCCCTTAATATTGAGTGTAGTGTGGTTTTAATATATGTGTAAATGGTTGTTGCTTAAGAGGGCACACCCCTTTAATCCTGATGTACTAAATATAAGTGATTATTGTCTGGTCTAAATTGCACCTGTTGTCCCAGTTTTAGCCATACCTTCTGCAGCCTGGTGTTTTGTCTGATCCTAGAGTTGGACATGGTACATTTAGGAGGTTTAGCTAGTGACAGCAGAGGGGGTCTGCACTGCTTTATTCTTACCCTCCAATCAGATTGCATCTTCTGCAGTTGTTGGTCCCATAACTGGGTCAATGGAGGGCCATAACTGACTGTAGTCCATGATTTATTGAAATGTTGTTGTTTTTTTTTTTTTAGGAGGCCATGGCAACAATGGCTAAAGTGGGTAAAGTTGTCTGGCCAGATGATGAAGTGAAATGGTAAGACATATTTCGATTTTTTTCCCCAAAACAGCTTTAATGCATGGGATACTGAAATACCATAGATGACATAATATTGAACTATGCAGTAAATTTAGGCACTTTTCATTATTATTATTATTAATATTATTATTATTATTAGAGTTCTGACCTTTGAGACATAATTTTTATTTGGGCCAGGGCTTCCCTTTGAAAGAGATCTCTTGGAACATACCCGGTTATATATTATATATTACATAAAAAAAAAAAAAATTACCTTAGCATTTTTACACTACCCCAATTATCTTGTCTAAAGTTACAGATGTTTTTCTTTACCTGTACCACAGCTTCTATAAAAGGAAGTACAGCGTGTTTTTCCGCCTTGTCGACCACCAGAGGGAGTACCAGGCCCTTATGAATCCAAGATGACAGTGATACATGATGTACAATTTGGAGATGGATCATTTGTTCACTGGAAACATACATGACTGAAAAACCACAGTAAATTTAGTTTACTTTTTCCACTTTGCTATTTGAAAAGGGAAATCATATTTTTTGATAATCTGAAGAGTGGGTTATCATATTTTATAATCATTCAGTATGCAGAAAGTTATTTCTACATATTTAACTCAAAATAAAATGAAAAACAAAAGCAACCTGTTGTATATTGTATACACTGTGTGTGTGTATGTGTGTGTGTGTGTGTGTGTGTGTGTGTGTGTGTGTGTGTGTGTGTGTGTATATGTATGTATGTATGTATATGTATGTATATGTATATATACATATATACATACATCTTGGCCAGAGAAAAGAACTGGTTTGAGACGGAGTTAAAGAAGCTATTTTTGTCAAGAAAGAGAATCCTTCCTTGAACAGAAATGGGGGTCTCAGACATCATTTGTCTCCCATCTATAACTCTATCCTCAAACCTAAATCAAAACAAACTGGGAAAACAATGGGACTAGCCAGGTCAGGTCCAGAGGTGTGAAAACACCCATCATGGCCCTGATTGGATATGCTAACTACTCCCCCACTCCCACTCCATATTGAATAGACACACCTGACTAACAGAAACTATATTTAAATATGTGTTGTCTCAGAGTAATTTTCATTGTAATGAAGCTCCTCCCTTCAAGCAGATATAAAGCAGTGTCCACCAGCATCTGACCAGAACTGAAGAAGCAGTTCGGATGAGCTGCGAAACATATTGTTGACAAATTAAATTTCTCCTTTTGCTCTATATATATATATATATATTTCTGTGAAATGAAATGTTCTCCCGCTTAATCCAGCGGGAGAACAGCGGGAGAACAGACCCAGACCCCTGTGAACCCCTCTGCAGGTGGTGAGCCCACAGGAGGGAGGAATTCCTTGACGGTCCTTGATTGTAAACTGTTCATAGGGGTGTTGCATGTTTTTGGTTGATGGGGGGAAACCAGAGTACCCGGAGGAAACCCATCCAGACATGGGGAGGAAACATGCAAACTCCACACAGAAAAGCCCGGGCAACCCGGGGATCGAACCCGTAACCTTCTTGCTGTGAGGCATGAGTGTTGCCACTCAGCCACCGTGCCGCAAAATCTATTCCAAATAAATTGTTAATTCTGAATAATCTTGTGTTGTACATGATCCTCTCTTCCTGTTTGCTCGTCGTATCGGTTAACAGGAGCTCTTCAGATCAAAGATGACCTGCTCCTTGCTGATATCCTTAACCCAAAGAGGAGGACACCAAATCCTCCACAGCTGAGGTAACAGTCAGCTAAAATAGGACCCCTCATTATGAAGAGAATGGGGTTAGCACTACTAGCCAAAGCAAGCACACTCTTTGTTCAGTAAAGTCATGACTGAGCAAGTTTGTTGGCTGCAAAACCAACAAAACTGACCTTGTCTCACATAGGAAGTTGTTACAAGAACTTTTGAAGCTTTTTTATTTATATAATAAGAACAACTCAGATTAACTTAATACGTTGATGTAGAAGAAATTGAAACTAATTAAAATTATGTTTGTACATAAGCTGTACATAAGCACATACTTTACCACTGGGGTGAAAGAGAAACCTAATTTAAGAAATCTGAAAAAAAATGTAACACTTTCTTAACATTATTGCTCAAGTAAATATGTAGATATTATCTTCCCTTTTAACCATGTCATTTTTTTGTAATTAACACAGACCTTGTGTAATTTACTATGCTCCCCTACTGTTAAGGAAGGACTCAGTAAGTGCATGTTAATGATCTGTGTTATGGTTTGGTTGAGGTGTGTAACGCAGGTACTTCTTGCCTGATGGCAGCTCTTTTGTGTAGATGCCAGCAGGAAACATGGAGGCTGCCTCTTGTTCCGATAGGGCTGGAGGCACCATCACACAACCTCCGGGCTGAAGAGACAAACTCTCTTAAAATGGGGGTTTGTTCATATATTTCATTTATATATATTTCATTTTTTATTTATTTTATTTTGCATTGTAATGCAAAGCCTAACATAATGCTTATTTTATGTGGGGACATACCTGCCAGTCAGCTGGAGTGGCCACCTGCCTGCTTGCCGTGAGCTGCAGTGAGTCCACCACTCTCAAAATCTCATCAAAGTTGCGTCCAGTTGTAGCAGGGTAGAGGATAGACAGTTTGAGTTTTTTGTCTGGGCTGATGACAAAAACCTATAAACATGCACAAACGCAACATGATTATAGCTGCTAAGTGTTATAAGAATTAAAGAAACATTTCCCAGTCCCTCACACATCGTGCAGTCAGTGGCATGCCATCTTTGTCTTTCTCATCTGGGTCCAGCATGCCTAGAGCCACTGCCAGATCTCGTTTACTGTCCGCAATGATGGGAAAGGGCAGTGAGACGCAAGATGACTCTTCACAGTTGTAAGCCAGAATATCCTAGTTTAGAGGAACAGCACTCAAAGTTACTTTCAAATTGAAACTGTAGACAGAGACAGGGGATCTTATCATAAAGCTGAGTGAGCATAAACAGTACATAAATGTGCCGTCTGTTCTTCTAGAGCCAACCACAAATAATGTGAGTAAGTGTGAGTAACATTTTCCAAAGCACCTTGGTCCAGCTGTGGTGGTCCTCCACAGAATCGACAGAGAGAGCAATAATTTTGACATTCCTTTTGGTGAACTCACTGCTGAGTCTAGCTGCTCTGCCCAGCTCTGTGGTGCACACAGGTGTGTAGTCTCTGGGATGGGAGAACAGGATGCCCCATCTGTATAGACACCACAGGACAACCAAGAAGGGAGATATCTTTATGAACTGTGAAGTAGCTTTATAACCCAAGTAAGCTATGTGGTATTATTTAGTCTATGTATAGGGCTTTATTATTCATATACTTGGCATATTCCTTTTGAAGTGGATATAAAAACAGTGTCTAAAAAGATGTAGTAAAATATTTTTTATTACTTACGAATCCCCCAAAAATTCATGTAGTTTTATCCTTCCGACTGTAGTCTCCGCTTCAAAATCAGGAAACACATCTCCAAGCAACAGTCCGGGCATGTTCAAAGTGTGATCTGTCACCTCCAACAAGACTGACAGCAGCGGAAACGCCTCCGTGTGAATCTAAACCGCAGACGGCAGCATCTTTTGAGAAGCGCGAGATTTGATGACGTGTTTAATTATGTGTCACTCTCGTTATTATTATTACTATTATTTTTTTGTATTTATTTATTATTATTTTGTTAATGAAATGTGAGTAGTTTAAAGGAATGGACTCCACTTTGCGCCTTGTTCATTTAAGTTTTGTGACTTATTAGCCACGTGACCAGAGCGGTCAGCGCGCAACTTTGTGTACAGATTTTGCGTCAGCGGCAACAAGGATTAAAATTTTCCTGTCAGCGGTCAAAGGACTTGACTTCGTAAAATGTCCACCTCGGTGTTCAGGCGGAATAGTTGCCGCGGAGGGTCGTGCGGCGCTCGGACATCAGGGGAGAGCAACCGGCGAAGAAGCTCCAGCTGCTTTCCACCTGGAGCTCAGGCTGAGGACTTCTCTGTGAGCCTCAACCAGCCCATAGTTTCTATCGCTCTGCGCTTCTTCTTAGCCATAGACCTGTGGCTGTCCAAGCGCCTCGGCGTGTGCTCCTGTGAGGAGGCTGCGTGGGGGAGCATACGTCCCCTGGTCCGGCTGGTGGAGTTCTCAGGTCACGTCGCTCCATGGCTCTTCGGCGCGGTGTACACGCTCCTCCGTGTAGAGACTGCAGAGGAGCAGGAGATCATGCTCAACCTGACCCTAGGTGAGTTTGTACTCGGTGTTTTTCGTAGTTTTATTTAGACCTATATTATTACTATTTTTTTTTTCTAAAACATATGCTGCCCCCGCGACCCAGCCGGATTAAGCGGGAGAAAATGGATGGATGGATGGATGGATGGATATGCTTTTTCAGTGTTAGGGCGTTTGCATTAATAGAGTGATGCTTCTTGCAGGCGTTATATAAAAAGCCGATCTTTTTATTTTAATGAGAAATATTTGATAATTAGGCCCATTTTAAGTTGTTTCCCGTCAGTCAGCCAATATATTTTGTCCAGACGCACTGGGCTCATTAGACTAGCCTATTGCAGATTTTTGTAAATCACCTCATTTCAATTTACAGAGGATTGAATGATTATGCAAATAGCTCACAAACCTGTGTGTCTGCACCAGCTTCATGCACTGTTTGTGTGTCCCCATGACCAAAAAAAGATCAGCCATGGAAAGTTTTCCACTGTCGAGCCACAGCTGTGGGATCTGATGGACACGCACGTGACAACAGTGCTTTTTCCGTACTACAGATTATCATTGCTCATTGACATTCACCAGTCAGAACTAATACAGATGTATTCAGTATAGTCTTGACAGTCAGAAATATACCCTCTCATTTTATATCTTTGATATTATTATTATTACCACAGTATATTTAGTTTACATGACCAATTTGTAGGGACATCAGGACTTTTTTCAATAGATTGTGTTGTCAAACAGTTATTACCCTGTGTCTTTTTAAAAGTATGTGTGTGCGTGTTTTCTATATACGTTTTTAACCAAATGTTAAAAAAGTTAAAAAATAATGCTGATTGAAAACCTCTTGTATTTTAATCAAAATCACAAAATCTCCAACCTATAGCACTGAAGCTACCAATAGCTCTTCACCCCTTTCCATTTAGCTTACCAAGGGATTCAATTATACATATTGGGCTGAATAACTAAAACTTGATAATTACCATTGTAAATCTATCATTTTAATGTCTAACTTTGTGCGCTGATAAATGCCTATAAAACATAAAACATGTTTTATAGGCTTATAAAACATGTTTTATGTTTTATAAGCCTATAACTGTACCCATCTAAGAATTGCTGTGGTTCGTATATACTAAATTTCTTGCGGGCACTAAGATTTGTAGCTCTCTGACATTTTTGTTTTGTAAAAGTATCTCACCGGAGGAAAAAGGTTGGAGAGCCCTGATTTCATATTTATTTACTATTTACCTTACTAATTTTTTATTTGTTATCGTAAATCAAATCACAAAATAAGAATTTTAGTCAATTATATTAAATGTAAGATTTGTATTTGCAGCTTTGCTTCTAGACCTGATGATGGTCAGACTTCTGAAACGGTTGGTCAGACGTCGAATACCTGTCCAAAACCGATCGGATATCTTTTCTACCTTTTTTGTGGAGAAGTATTCTTTCCCATCTGGCCACGCCACACGGGCCGCCCTGTGTGCTCGCTTCCTGATGGCCCAGCTGGTGGACACTTATTCAATGCGGATGCTGGTCCTGGGATGGGCCTCTCTGGTCAGTCTGTCCCGACTGTTGCTGGCCAGACACTATGTGACAGATGTGGGCTTCGGCCTGGCCATGGGCTACTGCCAGTATGGGCTGGTAGAGCGACTGTGGGTGTCCTGGGATTGTCTGCAGGACGTCCTGCTGCTCAAAGTGAGAGAGCGGTTCACCAGAGCCTACAGTCAACTGTGGACGGCAGACTGGGCTCTGTAGAGTGTTTGAAAGAAGAGAAGGAACTGTGATTTTCACACACTGGAAAATATCAATGTCAATGAACTTAAATGACAGTTCCAACAGCAAGAATTATTATTATAAATAATATATAAAATACATTGTTATAAATACAACTGCACTAACTATCTAGACAGAAACTAAACCAGTTATCATTTGTCAGCTCATTTAATCTTCAGAGCAGGGCTCAGAATAAAAAGAAGAACCTTTGAGGAGCACGTAAAGAGGCCTGTATATCACTGGTATTAAATAAGCCTACTGTATTTGTCTGTTTGTTAGTAATCCTTGAGAGTTAATTGTTAGGAAATTAAGATAATTTACTGCCTATTTGTGCTTTACTAACAGTGAAGTACTGAATTTATTATGACCTTTGTATAAGTTTGACTGAGCTCATATAGATAAGACTGTAAGACTGATTTTAGGTTTGGTAACTGATGGTCAGAATTTAAAAAAAAATCTTAAAAGATTTGTTTATTAAGTGACACAGTGGATGTCTTACTGAGAGAAAAGAGTCAGAGCATCGGTTTCATTGCCCATCTCAGGTTTCTGTCACTTCTAGGCTTCAGATTACCCATTACATCTTACCCATACAGTACTGTTTATCCTTTTGACCATACCTTTTGGATGTGGTACTAATCAATTTAAGTTAACTAAACATTTTTAAAAACTATGCCAAAATGAATTGCTGGTCTATATCTGCGATGCCTGTGATTGTAGCTATCATAACAAACATGTAGAAATAGACATATATTGTACAGTAGTGCAATACATATTTTTTCTGTTCATTGTATAGGTATTATAATTCTGTATTTCTTCATTAAAATGTGAGGATGCAGATTTTTTTCATATTTTTATTGACAGATTTTTAAACAGATACGAGCAATACAGCGGACATTATGAAGATATTTAAATTTTTATCTAAGAGCCATACATACAGTATTGCTATGTACCATCTTTATTCTTTTATTTAGAAAAATATACATGTATATTATATACGTGCAGAAATATCTATGAAGATTTGGTTTTGTATTAAAGTCCAGAAACTGTGTTGTTGAAGCCTAGCTGGTGATCTGGCCAGATCTCTCCAGCAGCCTGAGGTCATAGGTCACCATGTTGAAGTTGTCCCAGGCAAACAGCTTCCTGAGGGCATGGTTGTAGTCTACCATGCTGTTGTACCTGTACTTGTTTTTGAAAGGAATAGCTACAGCCTTCCCCGCATTGATGGACGTATCAAACATGTAATTGATGGTGGTATTTGGTGAGGTGTAGCTGGCCACTGTGTACAGACGCCCACAAATCATGAACGCATTTGCCACAGTTTTCTTCCTGATGTTTGTCTCCCAGCTCTGCCTCACCTCCAAACTCTCTGGATCTAGTTTTGAAATCACAATGGCACCTTTTGCTTCATCTGTACTGTAGATCGCCCACAGTCCTTGCTCGTCCACTGCCAGGTCGATGTCGGTGCGGCCCCCCCAGGAGTACGGGTGCTGACCATGGAAGCTGGCGTGGGGCAAATCCTGTTGGTTTACCAGGCTCTCTGAGGTCAGGTCGTAGCGGATGATGCTTCTGCTCTGCTTGCGCTGGTAGTAGAGCGACCCTCTGTAAACTGTGGCCCCAGTGCTCTCCACAGGTTCAGGCAGCTGGAGGACCTTCATTGGGAACCCACGAGAGAATTGGTTCATGTCTTCATATGCAAAGAGCTGGCGAACATCTTTGCCCACTGCATCAATACGCCACACTGTGTTGGTGGTATAAAGAGTTCCCTGGGGTTCTGGATCCTGCAGCCACACGCCGTACTTCCCGGTGATACTTTCTGCCTTTTTGTGAGACACGGGCTCTTCAACAGTCACAAGCTCGCCACAACCTGAGGAGGAAGAACAACAAAAAGGCAAAGCTCACCAGGTCAGGTTTAAGTTGAGTGTGTGTGTGTTTTTAACCATTTTAAATAGGCCTATTCCAGTGCATACTATCCATCCAGATCATATTGTAATTTCCCTGGTGGAGGGTCTGGTGGACGTCAGGGACCTGCTTGCCTCCAAGGAGATGTTCAGAGCAAGAATGCATGTTTATGTTTGCATGTCTAAGGTATTCTTTAGCCATAAAAAATGTAAAAACATCTACATGGAGGTAAGCTGGTGTGAATATCATTTGCACTAAATATTTACCTTTATATGTTTGGTTTCTCTCTGGTAGAAGATGAGAAGCAGGAACCTCTGTCACCTCTGCCCTCATCTCCTGGTATGCATTTTTACTCAAACTATTTTCAGAACCTGAAAAGGAAAACAGACCACGTGAAGCATAAACAAGCATGGATGGGCACATAGCTGCAAAAGAAGTGTTGGAAATTCCTATACCTTTACCCAACAAGCGGTCAACTGCAACTTGACCCAGTACCCCCTGGAGACTTTGCTAACCTACTTAAGCAATGCAAAGGCATATGAGCGAGCTGTCTTTGCAGTTCCCAAAAGTGGATCTTACTGAAGGCATGGCAATCATGACTGGTATTTAAATGAGGTATAATTGCATACTTTTCAAAATATATGTATATGTATTATTTGTACTAACATATCTGATGTCAGTTCAAACATACTTGTTCTGTTTATTTTAATGCATATATTTTTCAAATTGTAATTTCAGATTCTTATTTAGAGATAAATGGAATGAGTATCTTTTTATTTTTGTTGTTTGTAGAGTATGCAAAATATGTTTATATTTTCTATAACATATATAGAAAAATATTTTCGATAACATATATAGAAAAGGATGCACAATCTTATTGTGCAGCCTTAAATCTCTTTTCTACCAAATTCTTATATTGTAGCTCATACCAGTGTTTGGTCTGTGTCCTGCGAGGGGCTGACATGGCTTCAGCCTGAGACTCTCCACCTCCAGACTGGTCTTGGACAGTCTCCTCTGCAGCTCCTGGATCTGCTTGGTGAGCCTCTCTTTGTCTTGTTGCAGCTGATCCCTCTCCCCTGTCACCTTGGTGTAGGCCTCTTGAAGGCTCCTCTCTCCACTGGGCAGAGCTTCCCCATCAGTGCCTCCCACGAGCCTGCTAACCAGCGCTTCCAAAAGGCTGAGTCGGGACAGGAGCTCATCTATCTCTGGTGGACCACCTGGGCAGTGGCTGGACCCCTTTGGACTGGACACAGAGAAGATGTACTGGCATTGTCCCTTATCATCCTGCCTTTGAATGAAAGATCCTTGGTTTTCAGCGAGGTTCGGGCTAAACAAGGTACAGCCACATACAAACAACACTTGGATCCACATTTTCTTTCTTTTCTCTATTCTTTTTTACTTCAATTCGAGGAGCAGGTCTAAATCCTGACTGTCCTGGGACTTGGATATTTATACAGTGAAGTGTCGTAGAGATGGGAGGGGGTCAGAAGAGAGGTGGGCGTAAATAACTTGGGGGCGTGGTGTGTTACAAGCATCCACGTGTTTGTGTTATGAGTAGTAAGTATAAAAACAGTAAAAGTACAGACACTTTTTCATTGCCTCTCAGCAGTTGGTGCCTTTTTGTATGTTGTTTTGGATGAAGAGTGCCTCCTAATATCTCTGTCAGCTGTGGCTCTGTTTACCTCCCCTTTAACTCACAGTTAGGGTCATGTCATTAAGTGTAGTCCATTTTATGGGATGGCTCCAGGCTGTTGTGGTTTAAGTCAGGGTATGTGGGCAGTTTTGTAACTCACTAGCAGGAATACAGGCCTGCACCTTATGCCCCTCATCTCAATGGCACTGGAATGTCTGGGATGCAGCAAGTCGTCAGTCTGGAGAGAAAAGTGTCAAAGGCTGTCATTACTGCCCAGCACACATCTTACACGCAAACGAAATGAGAAGCAAAACACGATTCCAATAACAACATGATGGAAATAGATTATGAAAGCATGCTACTTAACTTAGATTCAAATGATGTATATTTTTATTACTGCTTTATTTTGCTATTAGTAGCAGTGAAATAAAATGACAAACTCAGTGAAGCTGGTTGCTGAAATGAAGGCATATTGCATTGGATGGGCTTGGGCTAGGCCACTGATAATATGTAAACTGTTTTATTAAACAATTTGATTTGACTTGTTACACATGGTATACCCCTGACAATACTGAACATTTATCATGTAACTTTAAGTTAGCACAGGAAGGAAATGACAAATCATCAAGACAGAGGTGATGTATGTGGTGTGGGGCCAAACTGATGTAGTGTTTAAATATTGCCATAAAAGTGGCAAACTTTTGTCAAATCTTTTGCACTTTTAACTGTTTATAAAGACTATTTATGGATCTTGGCAAGTGGGGGAGGTTGGCTGTGTTTTCACAGTAAGTGTGTTTTTGCTATATTATTCCTGTAAAAGCTTCATCTCCTCTTTTTCCCTGAGCACTAGAGCTCTTTTGCAGACCCCCTCACTATTTACCAAACTAAGTCTGTTGGGATTCAGCACTATTAAAATGCCTCATGTGGGGACATTAATCTTTGGCCCTCTGAAAGACTTGGTTTGATTCTCACAATAGAGATATAAATCACAAATTGTCTATAATGTATGGAGCAGAAAGAACTGTATATTTAATTATAACATTATATAGGCTGTAAAATTCCATAAGAAAATTCAAACTTTTGATATTTATTTTAGAAAGGCATTTTGTGGCTGCTTCTAGCAAGCTTAATGTAGTTAGGTACACCCGATTTTTTATTTTTCCAGTTTACACTGGAAAATAATATTTTGCAGTTTTTGTTAGCTCATTCTTTATTCACTGAAATCAAAGTGATCTCATTTGCTTAATCTCTACACACTACATAGGGGTTTGTGGAGTTATGTACCAGGCTCTACGTCCTGGTCCATATTTATGTTCTTAAACTCATTGTTTAAATGCATACAGTATGCTATATCTTGAATAAAATAAATGGGTTATTTATGGTTCTGCAATGATGAAAGATCACACTTAACCTTTGCCAAGTGGCGTAGCTTTATTTTGTCTCATTTGAGGGCTTACTTCTATGGGACAAACACATTCCACCAAGGTGTAGTCACAGGCTTGTCAGGCGTCGTCAGACGAATAGAGGGGATGCATTCAAAGGCACACAGGAATTTAAAAATGTTTACCACTGGCGACATTTGGTTTATATAAATATGTGTTTTTGGAATTCTTTAAGTGATAATGTATATATTCAACAGTTAGAATAAATTCCTCTTTTTACCTCATGCTTTGTTTACAGATGTGAATTATGAGATAGGGCCTGACTCCACCTAATAACAGTTTCAGTATTGTGACTGCTGACAGTCAGATTTTCTTCTTGCATTGCAAAATTTTTTTTACCTTTTATTCAATTCAATCAACAAAAACTCATTGACATTAGAAGACCTGGCCAAGAGGTCAACAGCATGTATGAAACTTGCTCATTCACTACAGCATAAAGCCTATTGATGTGGAATTTTGGGTTGGGGTTGCCAACATTGATGTTAAGGTTGAAAATTAAACTATGTTTTACACTCCCAATAGCTATAGCTGCCCATATTACCTTGAGAATGCCCAGTTTTGTCAGATCTCAGCTAAGCTAAGCAAAACTAAGCAGGGTTGGGCCCAGTGAGTACTTGAATGGGAGACTGCTGGACAGGTGCCATTATCATCTGGTAGTGGCTCTTCTGCATGCTGTCCTTGTGTCCTCAAGACACAATCAAGACACTTCATCCACTTTGCTTTGTATGAATGTGGTGTGTGACTGAGTGTTGGGCCAATGCTTCAGGTTGGTAACCTCACTTTTGTCAATCTGCCCCAGGGCATCTGTGGCTACTTTAACAGTTTACCACCACTGAGTGTGGAGTGAAAGAATAATCCACTGTAAAATGCTTTAAGGTGCTATGTAAATCCAATGCATTATTATTACTACTATAGGATTAGTGTTTTTAATAAACTGTAAAGTCTTCCCTCACTATACTATATGATGAAGAAGCCTTAGCTGTATGACACATTTTAAAGACAAGCAGGGAAAACGGGCTGATTCTGTCACTGCACATTACTGTTCTCCCTGATAGGGTCAGAGTTCATGGCCCTGCACCCTCTCATGTCCCACCACAGAGTGAAGTTTTATAGGCCTATATGTTCAGCTATTTTACAACAGACGGTTTTGAGGTATTCTAGAAGAACAAATAGCCTATATACACATCCTGTTTTCTAAAAGGTCACAAACATAATACGCAGCAGATATAAAAAACACTCACGTTACGTAATCGACATTTCATTAATGCACGTAGGCCTATTCTTGTGTTATTATCATGGAAAGGCTCCTCAGGCAAAGCTGAAGTTGTTACAGTGCCATCTAGTGTCTTCTCATGCCACTACCCTTTACCATTTTGAACAGGCCCAACTCCAAACTTAATCGATTTCATTTAACAGTCAGTCTAACGGGTGGGGGCGCACTGAGCGGACCCTGCAATGTTTTTATATCACAATACACTGCCTGTCATCCTATCGTGGGGCTATTTCTTTAATCTACAAAATTGACTTTCTCTTTTCCCCTTGTAACAATAAATTGACACCTAGACCATTCATTGTTCTAATAGGATTTTAATTTGTATTATAACATCATAGTTAATCCCCTTCCATTGTATTGGTTATATGGACTAAACTAAACAGAGCATAAACCAGCCGAACAAGCAAAATTAACCAGTGTGCCAAAATCTCATCCGCCCACACTAAGGCATCTTCCTGGCTCATGCGACAAAAGGATCCGATGGTTTCATTGTAAACTAATCAAAGGACTGTCAGTGCCCGCAGCGTTGATGAAATGACAGATTTATGTTTGGTAGATGGCTGCTACTGCGGGGAATATGTCCACCTCTTGTGTTGCAGCGATGCGCAGTCGTGCCGCATGACTCACAAACGGCAGAAATGGCACGGATGTAAACAGGGGCGGGCTGAGCCGCACCGAACCTGAACTCCATCTCCAATCACAACGCACGCTTTTCTGACTCCACTTATCTGCCTCTTTCTCATTGGCCGTGTGCACTGCCTTTACACTGACGTAGGGGAGGCGCAGCCTCGCAATTACACCGCGGAAAAGAGGAGAGAGGGAGAAAAAATGATTAATCTGTCAAACGCAAATTTGTGTTGCGAATAGGAGCTCACTGACATTCAGCCGACCGCGACCCGTACAGTGCAAAACCGAAGCTAACATTAGCACTGGGGAGTTGTTGGCGCTTGTGTTGGGAGGATTGTCTTTGCCACTTGTCTCTGGTGCCTGTCGTCGTTTCAGCACTGGACAGCGACCAGGACGAAGGGACACTGCAAACAACGAGGATCTCCTGAGGCGAGGTAAGACCAGCCAGCGTACGGCATCGCAGTGCAACCACCAGCTCTGTGTGTTGGCTCATCAGATTTGTGTCGAGATTTTATGTGCATGCACCGTTCTTCTGCATTCATTATCTGACATATACATCATTATTCATGGCGGTTTGACAGTAAAGCTGTCCTTATCAAATGCCCTTGACACGAGCAGTACATTGGCAAGGTTTTCTGTTTGTGTGTGAGAGAGGAGGCCTGGTGTTGGTGGTTAGCAACTGCGCAATTGTCTGTGCTGTGTGTTCTCATCTCCCGGCCTCTCTTCACCTCTTCCCTGTCTGCTTCCTCCTGCTAGTCCGTCCGAGCCTCGCTTTGGCCCGGGGCAGCGCGCGGCTAGATGACTTCACTACATCAATAAGCACCGCGGTATCCTGGACTAATATAGCAGCGCCACATCCCCTATTCCCCCACCTCTTCCTTCTCCTCCCTGTCTCTGCTGTGTCTCCATTCGCTGATCTCCGGGTCCGGCAACTAAAGGCACCATGGGAAACCGTGGCATGGAGGAGCTGATCCCGCTGGTCAACAGACTGCAGGATGCCTTCAGCGCCATCGGACAGGCCTGCAACCTGGACCTGCCGCAGATCGCTGTGGTGGGCGGCCAGAGTGCAGGGAAAAGCTCCGTGTTGGAAAACTTTGTGGGCAGGTAAAAATGACCACCAGAAATAGGATAATCCCCTCTCCTTGACGATGACATAAGAAGCCTATGAGGCCAAGCTCCCAGCGCAGAGCTCAAAGCATCTTTCAAGCTTTGATGTAACAAACACCTCATGTGGTGGTCCCATGCATGATTATTGCAAGTGTCTGTGGAAGAGGTTGGTTTGTAGGTTACATCTGTATTAACAGGACCTGCAGCTCAAAACATACCCATTGAGTCCTAGAATAACCTCACTGTTTGCATCCTCTTTGCTGACTCAGTTGACTTCAGTTCAGTTTTTAGTTCACCTTTAGGTTTAGTTCAACTTTTGTCCTTGCTTTTTGGTGAGTTATAGTCTAATGTTGATGGTGAAAACAGTGCTTTCATTATGTATATAAATTCAGATTTAGGATCATGAATTATATTTGTGGTCATATGTTTAAAACTAAACTAGGTCATATTCATAAATGTCCCCTATGCTGGTATAATTTCTAATATCAGCAGCTCAGTTTCAAATGCAGCTAGAGTAACGTTTTAATTTAAACATGCTGTAAAGGCAGTGGTCCTTATAGAATGTAGAATCTTTGTTTTAGCAGTCCACAGGATTGTTTAAGTAACTGTCTTTGTTCATATTTGCTCATTTTTATTTCAGTATAGTTGTGCGGTCCATTTTTATTTGAATTTACAGTAGTAGGTGACCCCAGACAAACAGGACCCATGTGTTCCTGTGCTGTAAGATGGATTGCATTGATTTAGTTTTGTTGCAGCCGTCATTGTGATTGGCCCTGCTGACTAATGGTCCTTCTGTCTGGGATTGCCTTTACACTGTGCTGAATGTTCAAGTGGGCAGGTCTATTTTCTACACCCATCCTCCGATGTCGGGTGTTCTGGAGCCTGATGTCTTGTTATCTTCAGTAGTGATGTGATAGTGCATGGACAAAAAATGTGTTAAATACAATAAATAATGGACTAGAATGAAGCCACCACTAAACTAGGGTATATTTTGTGTAGGACTAAACCATATGGACAAACTAATCCCTGGAATAAAATATGATTTAATCTGGTCTATTCTATGACAATACTACTTTTATAACACTCTAGTTTAACCAATATTAAACAGCATAGACTATAAACTTTCCATACATTATGCCATAGTTTTCTTACTCCTGTTGTTATGTAGCTAGACATACTGGTACTTACCTATTGTAAAAGGTAACTAATGTCTGAGTCTAATTAAAAAATTTTCCCAGGGACTTCTTGCCCCGTGGTTCTGGCATTGTCACCCGTAGGCCCCTGGTGCTGCAGCTTGTCAGCTCAACTGCAGGTGGGTGCAGCCAAAATCACACCCCCACACATGCACACATATTCTCATGCAGAAACCCTGCATTTGTAATTATCTTTTGACTGGATATTGCCTCTTATAGACAGTTAAATGTGCTGCTAATCTTTACCCCATATTACTCTTTTCAGAATGGGCTGAGTTTCTTCACTGTAAAGGGAAAAAATTCACAGACTTTGATGAGGTCCGCCAAGAAATCGAAGCTGAAACAGACCGCGTCACAGGAGCCAACAAAGGCATCTCTCCAATCCCCATCAACCTAAGGGTCTACTCTCCTCACGGTACAGCTACCATTTCTAAATTAGGACTTGATAGTAATTAATGATTTTTTTCATTTGATTTAAAACTTCAAGTAGCCATGGGAACAATATTTGCCTGAATTATAAATAGAAACAAACATTTATATAACCAATAGAGAAATAATACCTCAGGTGCAGGTTGTATTCAGTGATAGATTCATATTGCACTTATCCTGATATTGTCTAATAAAAATGACAAATATATACATAATGGACATGTTGCTTACCATCTAAATGTTTACTGGGTTGTTGATTTGAAGTGTCTGAGCTCTTCCATTTTCACCCCTGCAGTGCTGAACCTGACTCTGATCGACCTGCCGGGGATCACTAAGGTCCCAGTGGGAGACCAGCCGGCCGACATCGAGCAGCAAATCCGGGACATGATCATGCAGTTCATCTGCAGAGAGAGCTGCCTCATTTTAGCAGTGACCCCCGCCAACACTGACCTGGCCAACTCAGACGCCCTAAAACTGGCCAAGGATGTGGATCCACAGGGTAGGATCAAACTAAAACATCCACCTCTGATTATACTATACTAACATGGCGGAATTTCTCTTTTCTTTTGGGAATTAACTTGGTTAAATACCAAATCATCAAATGCTTTTTGATAGTAAAATATTTGAAATGATTAGATTCAAAAGATTTTAAACCTTTAACTTTCAAATGTACTGTAAACTTGTTTCCTCGTGCAATGTTTTTTTTGCTGTCCACAGTAAAAAACTTTACCTATGTTCTCCACAACACAAGTTGTTGGTAAACACACAGATCCCTCCTTCTTTCAGTTTACTGGGAAGCTGATGTTTATTTAATGAACAAAATGAAGCAGTAGTTACAGTGATTTGTTGTTCCAGTGCAACTTTAATTCCTCATGCACCACAAATATGACACAAAGTCTATGTATACCAAACATTTATAAATTTTAAAAATGTTATTATTTGACTTTGCATTGCATGAGCATTACTTTTGTAAATTACCAGCACAACTTATTTGAATGGAGGTGCAATGGTTAGACAGAGTGACCTTGTGCTCTGACCTTTTTGACTGTGAATGTGGAAACAAAATTTTCTTCCAAGGATCGATCAAGTGCCAGAGTATTAATAGCAGCTACGAGGAAACCTAAGAGCAAAGGAGAGGCTACGGAACACACAAATCAAACTGTAAGTGATGGGAAGTGAAGGGAGCCATGTTGGAATTAATCTTTCAAGCTACGTAAAGGTTAAAAAGGACAATTGAATCAGATGGAGTTTTACATCCCGAGACTTTAACCTTCAGACGAGGAGAAGGACGCAGAGGAAGGTGAATTGGCAGAATGAGAGAGAGGAGAGACAGGGAGGTGGGGGTTGGACAAAGTGTCCCAGCTCACGATGCTCAAAAGGATGGAGAATCAAAAACAGGGTACATTAGATAGGAGGAGCAGCGGGAACACAGAGAGGCAAATGCATTAATAAATGAATTTATTCATGCTTATATCCAGGAAATCAAGAACAACCAGAAGCCTTTGAATTGTAGATTATGGCCTCCTTCTCTAATTTGAAAATGTACTGAGGAATTCCTAAACGATACTAAAAAGAGATAAGAAGATACATTATACATTATTATTACATTCATTCCGATCTTCAATGTTAAGATTGAAATTGTATGCCCATTACTGAGTCAAGTTTATTATATTGTACAAGTTTAAATGAGCAAATCCACTCACTGCTAAGCAACAAGTGTTCACATTAAGCTACAATACAATTCAATACATATATTTTACCTTTTCAATTGATGGTATATAACTGCAGTTTGTTTGCTAATATAAAAAAGTTAAATGATAAGTATGACTGCATAACTTATCTTCTGATGTTTCTAGGTCTTAGAACTATTGGAGTGATCACTAAACTGGATTTGATGGATGAAGGAACAGATGCTCGAGACGTTTTGGAGAACAAGCTGCTTCCATTGCGACGAGGTCTGTCTCCTCCATTTATATTTCGTCTATTTGCTGCGTGTTACTTATCAGTTTCCACATTTTCTGCAGGTTATATTGGTGTAGTGAATCGTAGCCAGAAGGACATAGATGGAAAAAAAGACATCAAGGCTGCCCTGGATGCTGAGAGGAAGTTTTTCTTGTCCCACCCGGCCTATAGGCATATAGCTGAAAAAATGGGTACTCCACACCTGCAAAAAGTTCTCAATGAGGTGATCACAGATTTACAGCTTATGTTTTGCATTGAACACTTTACAAAATTGATTCAAAGGTGGCCCAGTTTTTCCAATTGCCCAGGGAGAGCCAGATAATAATATAACACAGACAAATGCAAAAGCTGGTAGGGCACATTCCAATGATGTTATTATTTTATTGTCTTCGTGTAAAACAGGTGTAAAAATGTTTTAAGATTTTCATTTGGGTTTTTGTGTGTCTCCATAGCAACTCACCAACCACATCCGGGACACACTGCCGGCGTTCCGCAGTAAACTCCAGTCCCAGCTGTTGGCTTTGGATAAAGAGGCGGAGGAATACCGAGGATACCGACCCGATGACCCATCCCGCAAAACCAAGCAGCTGTTGCAGTCAGTCTACCATGCTTTATTTTCCCACGATGCAATTGTTTTCTCTTCAAATCATTTTTCTTGATGATTCAGCATTTATTGTAGTGACAGGTTATACTTTTTACTGTTAGGATGGTGCAGCAGTTCTCAGTAGACTTTGAGAAGAGGATTGAGGGTTCTGGTGACCAAGTGGATACAGTGGAACTGTCCGGAGGTGCCAAAATCAACCGCATCTTTCATGAGCGCTTCCCTTTTGAACTGGTCAAGGTGCTTACAAATAATACACCATATACTAGTACATATACACGTTGTAATAATTGTTATTGTGTATTACTACTTTCTATTAAACATATAATTATTATTGTACAATAATTTAATGTAATAAACAACTCAAAATCCATCCTGCTCTATAGATGGAGTGTGATGAGAAGGAGATGCGTCGTGAAATTAGTTATGCCATAAAGAACATCCATGGTATCAGGTAAGTTGAAGCTACGTTTGTCATTAATTTGTACAATGAAATTGCATTGATATCATAAATTAACAAACCACCAGGCAGTGGAGTTTGGGTAAAGAATGTGAAAAGTATTCAGGCATTCTAAGGCATTTTAACAATATAAGTGTATTCATCTTCTTATTTCCTGTAGGACTGGACTGTTCACCCCAGACATGGCGTTTGAAGCCATTGTGAAGAAGCAGGTGATAAAGCTGAAGGAGCCCTGTGTGAAGTGTGTGGACATGGTCATCCAGGAGCTGATTAACACTGTGCGCCAGTGCTCCAACAAGGTCAGTGTTGTGGGTTCTGGGGGTCTCCTGTCTATTTGTTTGACATAATATTTTCTTATTTTTGGTTTAATTACTTATAATATATTACTTTATAATCTCTCACTATCCAAATTTCAGAAAGCAGTTATGTCAGTTAGGTTGATAGTTAAAGGACTTTATCTTAGCTTTAAAACCAAAAATTAGCTGTATCTGTTAACTCATAATTTGACATTGCACTGGGTGGCAAGATGCCATGAAGACTCAGAGGCATTTTGATGTGTTTGCAGCTGGAATGCTTCCCCAGACTTCGTGAAGAGACTGAGAGAATTGTCACGACCCATATTAGAGACAGAGAGAGTCGGGCTAAGGAACAGGTACCACTTTTAAACATTTACGGGCACTATTGAAAATGTATTGTATGAATTGTTGAAAATGTATGTTACATGTTGTTTTTATACAGGTGTTGTTATTGATTGACATTCAGCTTTCATACATCAACACCAATCATGAAGACTTTATTGGATTTGCCAAGTAAAGATTCCTTTATATAAAAGATCAAAATAGAGCTGTTCCTTTGCTCTGACATGTGTTTGTGTCATTACATTGCAGTGCACAGCAGAGGAGCAGTCAGACCAACAAGAGCCAGGGTGCAGCAGGGAATCAGGTGAGGCCTGTCACATAAACAAACAGAACAAGTAGAAGGTCATAAGAGCCTCAACATAACCACTGCAGTCTCCCATCCACAGCGATCCTATTCTCCCTGTTGATGTAATAGTGTGTTATTATTCGCATTTCATCTCATATTATTAGTGACATCCACATTTAATTTATGAATGGCACTATGTTTACTCTATAATAGCGGAATCAATATTTTGGAGCTGATTGAGTATTACAGCTACAGTATATGCCATATAATTATCAATTTAGTTTCTCTGTTTTTCTTTTTAATATTTTCATATTTATACAATACTGAGATGCACCTACATTTCCCAATGTGTTTGAACCCCTCCTGTGTCATCAAGGTGCCATGTTGCATCCCCATTCCTTAGTGAGGTTCTCTACTGCCCCCTAATGGTTGTCTGTTGGTGAGTATAGCTTGTTGTGGGTTCTGGCTTGCAAATTTATTAATGGCTGTAGTAACAATTCTTCCCATTACGTGGTGCTTTGTTGCACTGCTAACCATCTACTACTACTTGTTCCTTTGTGGTATTATCTTGTATTCCTGCTCTTAATAGGCTTGTATACTGTAGGCTGTGCTCGACAGGGGCACAGATTGCCTTGTATCATTAGCACAACAGGGAGTCTTATGGTTCTTCCTATTGCAGGCCTCCTCTCCTCCTGCTTCAGGTCTGATTGTAAGAGCTTATTCTCTGGCCCTTTACTCCTAACACCACCCCCACCTTTTTAACTACAAGGGGTTCCTAATATATTGTTTCCAGAAGCTCACCAAAAGGTTAAAGACCATCAAGGCCGGACACTGCGGCTAAAATTGTTTTTGTTCATTATGTCAACTTGACCAAAATTTATACACTTCCCATGTATTTGAATTATTTTTTAATTTAACTTGCTTTAGTGAAAAATCTAGTTATCAACTGAAGATATCAGTTTAAAAAATATTGGCCCTTTTTGACTGTAGTGTCTTGCCTTAATTTTTCTGGTAACCTTTTTTGTGAGACAAAGCCTTACAGATATCTAACTCAATAATCACTAGGCACTATGCCCTGGGGTTGTTTATAAAAGCTTGTTGCATTAATATGGCTAATACACTCTTAACACACTCTTAACACGATGGTCACTTAACAGTCTAATGCTGCAGGCCTGTGCTAGTGGTGTCTTGGACACTGACACTGCACTGATGACCGGAAGACACTAAACATGTCTAACCTCACACATCATCATTGTAAAGAAAATTCAGGGTAATGAATATAATTCCAGTGTCTAACCTTTGATGTTCTACATTATTAGGTCATCCGCAAAGGTTGGCTGACCATCAACAACATCAGCATCATGAAGGGTGGAGCCAAAGAATACTGGTTTGTGCTGACTGCAGAGAGCCTTTCCTGGTTCAAAGATGATGAGGTGAGGAAGATAAATATTCCCAAATGTCCCAGAAATTTTAACACAATTTAATGTCAATGCATTTATTATTATATTTTCTTAAATTTTAGTAGACACCCTACACAATAATTAAAAAAAAGAAAATGTGACGGTTGCAGAAGTTTCTCATTCACAGGTGGTGCTTGCATTGTCAGACTGATATCTGCCTGTCTGTGCCTGCTGTACAGGTTGGAGGACATTTTGCACAGCAAGTGTAGATAGGCAGACACACTGCAACTTTTGGAAAAAAAAGGCTTTATAAAACAATACTATACAGTTTCAAACAAATTAATATACTATAGGTAATAACAACAATAATAATTTCACTGTACTCATGGAGCAGCTCTACACTGAGCAATTTAGTACATTTTTTTAACTGCACTTGGTAACTTGACTGCCATTCAGTGTCTTAGGCTAGTCTAACCATAAACATTCACACTTTCATACAGTGGGTGTATATGGTGCCCAAGGGAAATGGTATACGTTGGTAGCAGGAATCAAGCCGTCAGCCTTGGGGTTATTGGGTGAAACCCCTCCACCAACTGGGCTACTGCTGCCCATGCCTCCTAGTGATATGTGCATGATGCGTTTGATATGTGTATGTGGTATACTAGTGCTGAAAATGGCATGAGTAATAAGATGCTTCTTCACATATGTGCTGTTTCTTTTAGTTCAATTCATCATTACCGCAGTATGATTGTTTGTTCTGCTCTCTCGTCTTTCAGCTTAGACTTTGGGCCTTTGTTTTTTCATTGTGAATTTGGAGCTATCCCAAACTCAACCAAATGTTCCCTCATAGACACTCAACAGCACCCAGACTGCACACATGGATTGCACAGCACTAGGTCCACACGCAGCCATTTGATACGTAAGTGTGGTGATGGAGCAAATTATAGACTGCCGTGGCTTATTATATATTTCAGCTGAACTTTCTATAGTCACATGCAAAGCGCACACACACACACACACACACACACACACATACACACACATGCATGTTCTTTTTCTGAGCGGAGTTGGCAGTAAGTTTGGAACTGCTCACATTCTTGGCAGCAAAATCACAAGTTTATAATCCAAACATCAGCGTCCAATGTTTTAGTATAAGGGAGCCCTCTCTATTTAATATCAGGATCACTGCTGTGTATCTGACAACTGTCCCGGTAACTACATATGTTCACTATTTTGACTATTTTACAGAATGTTCTGATCAATGTGTTTACTCAAAGATCTTTTTTTTTTTTCATTTTTACTTACTCTTTACTTATTTGTTCACTGCTATCCTTCTTGGTAGCTATAACTAATACAATTTACTATAACACTATATCTCAACTGTATTTCCCATACGCCGCTGTCCTTTGTATTAAATCTAGTTGGCCACCCACTGACATACTTCTTTGGAGGCGTCTGACTGTATTTTCAAACTCCACTTGATTGATTGGCCCTGCTTCGTTCAGTGTGTGCTTGATGCTTTGCAGCCACAGTGGCTCCTCCCACTTGACCACAGCTTCACCAGGGCACCAGGATAACTGCCTGAATATCTGACTATAGCCTATGTAAAATGTTTTCTGTTAAAATTGGTATTGTTTTTGGTGTATTCATAGCCGTTTGTCCAGTGCATGGTTAGTGGTGAGAATCAGTGTCAGTGTTTATTCCAGTAATGAGTGAGGAGGAAGTAGTGAGTGTTAGATTACACAATATACAAATAGACATCAGTGCTGGTATGTTAAATTAGCATGGGTGAAGGAAGGTATATTAGATGCAATACAATGACACACACATATTTGGACATGAAATGACAATACCACACAGACACACACACACACAGACAGGGCACAATTAAAGACAGACTGACAGAAGAGGGTCCATGCCCAGTCTAACCAATGTGCAGACTACTGTACACCAGTATGATAATGAACAGGTAGTCTGAACACTGGGTGGACGGAGCCGGAGCTGAGAGCCAGGCCTGGTGCTGTCTGCTGCCAATCCAGATGCGCGCTTGCCTTGTGCCCACTTTACCAGGATCTCCTTCACTGTAGCACCCTCCAAATTGCGTTTTCGTCATCGTATTTGCTGTGAGATGTGGGGCGGTTTCTCTTGTTTGTTTGTTTTTGTTTAAGTTTGGAAAGCGTCGTCCTCTCTCGCAATCCGGGTGATCACGCCGGCCATCAGAAGTATCCAGCCTTGACGTGGCATATTCTCTCATACGACTGACTGGGACAGACTGGGCTGCACATTCAGGGAGGGGATATTACAAAAAAGAGGGAATGGGAGGAAGAGGGAGGGGACCATGCCTGACCATATATGGGGTGGAGTGACCCCTTAGGGAAATGCAACTCAGACTGATTTGCAGACTTTCTTATCCTGTCTCCTTCATGAACTTTACTCTTTACCTTCATCTATCGTTTAACAAATTCCCAAACATTTGCTGGTGTTCTTTTGTAAATCTTATGAAAATCCACTCTAGTGTAAGTTTTTTTTCGCCATCCCTACTCTCCCGCCTCTCTTTGGTTCTCTGTGTGCAGCTAAGCACTACCAGATGTTGAGTTTTAACGCCAGGCTGTCATTTAATCTCTCTCTCCCGCTCTCTCTCTTCCCTTCTTCAAAAAAATTAGGCAGGAAGTGGGCCCCTCTGGAATGGAAAGAAAAAATATTTAAAAAAATATTGAGGGGGAGGGATATAAAAGACAGACACAGGGATGAAGGTTAGACATAGGACAAAAATGGTTGGCCCTGTTGACGCCGTTAGACTTAGGTGTTTCAAAACAAACTCATAAATGCCTAAAAAAAGTATTTCTTTACGTTGCATAATCCTGTAGCTTTTCCTAAACCATTAGCTACCAGTGCTCTCCTGCAAAACACAGTGAAGAAGGACTTGTGTCTTGACCCGCTCTTTAATGACTTCCACATGTGGTCGCCCTCTCTGTTTCTCATTCTTCTCCTCCCACTTCAACCCCCTTCTCCCCGACACCACCACTACCCCCAGTTCTGTCTCCCCCATTCCACCTCACCCCGACACCTTTCAGTTCTTACTTTTATTAGTTACAAAAATCCAAAAATGAAAACATGCCTAAACCAAAGAATGCAATTGTTCACTATGAGTCACTAGTCTTCATGATAATGTGTCTTTTGTTTTCTCAGGAGAAAGAGAAGAAGTACATGCTGCCTCTGGACAACCTGAAGGTCCGTGATGTGGAGAAGAGCTTCATGTCGAGCAAGCACATATTCTGCATCTTCAACACTGAGTCAAGGTCAGCTGTGACGTCAAAATCTGTTTGCTATTTGCAGTTAAAATGAAAAGTGACTAAATACTGCATTGTGCGCATGCATGTTTGTATGTAAATGTATGTGATATGCCTTGAATTTTTGCTTTTATAAACATCATCAGCCTGCCCCAGTGACTACAGGTGTTGAGAGTAAACCCTACATGAGCCATTTTATACAATGATTCTTTATTCTGTTTCTAGGAATGTCTACAAAGACAATCGTACTTTGGAATTGGCTTGTGATTCTCAGGATGATGTTGACAGCTGGAAGTCCTCTCTTTTACGTGCAGGTGTCTATCCTGAAAAGACTGTAACGGTGAGTAAACTTACTAACGTTGATCTGCAATTAGAAACTTGACACACAAAATGACTCCTCAAGTCTTTTTTACAGGTTGAGAGTGAGACCACTAGCTCCACAGATAACTTCTCAATGGACCCTCAGCTGGAGCGTAAAGTGGAAACCATCCGTAACCTGGTGGACTCCTACATGGCTATTGTGAATAAATGCATAAGAGACCTGATGCCAAAGACTATCATGCATCTCATGATTAACAATGTGAGCTCATTCACCTACATTATGCAATGTAGATTTCACCCTTTTTAGTTAAACTAAACTGTTGCTCCTATAGGTGAAGGATTTCATCAATGCAGAGCTCTTGGCGCAGCTGTACTCGGCTGGTGATCAGAATGCCCTCATGGATGAGTCACAGGAGCAGGCCCAGAGGAGGGACGAGGTGCTACGAACCCACCAGGCTCTGAAGGAGGCTCTGTCCATCATTGGAGACATTTCCACCACCACTGTTACCACACCTATGCCTCCGCCCGTTGACACTTCCTGGATGGGTGGCAGTCGCAGGTACAGCACTATTTTTTGCTGGGAAATAATATACACAATTTATAACATAATCTTTTCTTAATTGTGTTCTATTCTTTCTCAGATCTCCTCCACCCAGCCCCACTGCTCCCCGAAGGATGTCTTCAGGCCAGCGCCCTGCTCCTCGAGGGGCTCCCCCACCACCAAATCGCCCTGGACCTCTGGGACCTTTCAATAATAGCGCTGAAAGCCCCCAGGCTCCAAGTCGTCCCAACAGGGCTCCCCCGAGCATCCCCAGGTGAGAGGACCACAATATCCCACAGAGTAATAAGAAGCATCCAAAACCCAAACATAGGGTATGTGTGTGTGTGTGTGTGTGTGTGTGTGTGTGTATATATAATTTATTTATATAAACTCTTAAAACACCCTTGTCTTTCTTATCTAATCTCTTTTCCATTCCCATTTTGTTCACTTATATCTGTGGTTCTTCTCTTTTTCCAGCCGACGACCCCCTCCATCCCCGACAAGACAAGCCCCTCCATCTTAAACTTCTGAAGGGATGGTCTATTCCCTTATCTCATCCTCTCTGTCCCCCTCTATCTTAGCCATGGCTCTGCTGTTTGTGTCTTTCCTTAATGCAGACACTCAAGTCTTTACCCCACTGACCCTCGATTTCCTGCCAGGTGACGATGTCCATAAATTTATGTACAGTATGGTACTTGTCTTGTGGTGTATATGTATGTTGCGCTTGTTGCTCACCTGTGGTCCAGGTTTGCTTTGCTGGATCCTCCTTTAGCCCCCCCAAGACCGTCACCTCCACCCCACTTGCTGCTTGTCCATGAAAATATGCTGAGCAGTCGCACTGCCCTCCTCATTCCAAATGCAGCATGGCACATAAGCTGCTTTTATTGCATGGAAGTGTGTGTATGTAGAGTGTGTATGTGTTTGTGTGTATGTATAAATTGGAGGGATGAATTGGCCTAGATATAGGCTGAAATTTATTTAGTATTGTATTAATTTATTGTATATCACCCTTAAGTGTTAATTATCAGCTTAATGTTCTCCTAGGAACACAAGTTGTGTCTTAGTATGTGTGTGTATATAGAGTATGTGTTTGTGACGACTTCCATAGATATAAGACAGTCGGATGCTACATTCACCTTGTTCAATCTTACTGGAAGGTGCTCAAATGGCAGCCATATTAGGAAGGTAACATTAAAAAAGCAACAGTAGCTGAATATGTTCCCAAACAGTCTCCTTTTAGAAGGTTATTAACTCAATGCTCCTATAATGTGTTCCCATGTCTGGCTGTGTCCAAAGAAATGTGTGGGTGAATTGATGGCCATAGACAATGAATGTGAGAGAATGAGCGTGTATGTCTCTGTATGAACCCAGTGGATGAACTATGTGAATAAGCCAGCCATTTTGTCCCAGGTGTTCCTGTCTTGGCCTTGGACGAAAGGTGCTTTTATTATTAAAAGTTAGAATAGGTCTAACTCTAATGCAAATCAGTCTTTAAATAACCATTCACATCTGGTATGATTTTTATGTGGGATGTTGTCCATAACCTTCAGTATAATTGGAATTTGTTCAGTTTCTTCTTTCTGAACAGATTTTATTAGACCTGTGCCATAACTGTCTTATACCTACATCTACTACATCCATAAATCCACAAATGATAAAAATATATCTAGACTACTGCGTTGATGTTTTCCTGAATATGGCAGCTATAGACACCGGCTGTCAGGATGTGGCATCTCCTGCTCTATATCTATGACCACCACAATGTACATGAGTGTGTGTGTGAGTGTGTTCAGACCTGGGTGCATGTGCTGTCCGTCTGCACGTTTGTTGGCGTTTCAGTTGTGATCGTTTTCATGAACGCTGTTATTGATGAACCATAAAACCCTTGAGGTAAAAATATATGTTGGACTTTTGTGAGTTGTTCCTGTGTTATAGTAGCAGCCATACACACATAGCGAGGCTGAGGAGCACCTATAGTATTCTATACATGGAACAGCATCAGTAATAATACATATAACCAAACGTTGATGTCCACCTGTGCTGTATTGTTGGTCAAATTGTGACCCTTAACAACCTTAAGCTTTGAATCAGATTCTGACTGTCAAGATTTGTAGAGAGAAGTGTTTTATTAAAATGTTCCATTAAGCCTTTTTCTCAGGTTTGCGACTCCATGCACGCCATAAACAGGCTATTACTTTATCAGTTGTTTTTGCATCACAATGAAAGCGGAGGGATCAGTCAGTGTCTGCCTTAAAGCTATAGGCAGCATTGTCAGTTTTCAAGTGCTTCTCTGTCTGTCTGTTATTGTGTATGTGGGCCTAAACTGTGTCCTAATGTATATAGGTAATGATGTAAGAGACGTGGATCATAAAGACCTCATCAAGGACCCTAGCGCTTTAATTGTTCTATATCTCACTAAATTGTCTAATTTAGGCAGCCTTAAATGGCATCAATAGCAATTCTGTATTGCCAAAGCATATGTAGTCAGAGAATAAAAAATGTTATAAAACAGCTGAAGACCAACAGTGAAATGGTTCCAGTTGTAGTTAAGGTGGCATATAGAGCATATAATGTTTAATGGGGGAATTGCATTGGTTGTTCTGTGTCTCTGTATTGATCCTCAATAAAATCCTGGTATATTATTTACCATTTGTATTGCTTTTTCTTGGGAACTCCGTACCAAAACTTAGAGGGAAGAGTAGATTTTTGTTTATTATTATTATTATTATTATTATTATTATTATTATTATTATTATTATTATTATTATTATTATTTATTTTTTTATTTTTTTTGTTTATTTTATGACTAAAAATGATTATTAAATATAACGCCATAACTGTGATGAAACTTGTGATTACACCCAAAGAGAAACCTTTCTGCTTTGTAATGTTCTACCCATAGACCGTATAGTTGTAGGCCCGCTTTAGGTAAAAATGAGTAAAGAGCTCCCTCTTCTGGGCGAAATACAGACGTGCACTATTTAAATGTGCGCAAAGTACAGGACATTCAGTTCAGTCCCTGTTTTGTTAGGAATAGATTTAAACTGCACTCAGTATGTAAATACAACCTTTTAAAGTTCGCTTAATGCAAAAACAACTACAATTCAGATAGTTGTTAAACCACTGCGATTTAAGAACTGATTTAACATGACTACTTTTCGGAGGCCCGCGGTGTACAAAACAAGCGCCCCTTTGGACGTGGGCGGCCGCAAAGGCGCGTCTCTATTGGAGGAGCCGCTGTGACGCGCAGCCGTGTCCAGACATCCAGGGACAGGTTCACTAACCGAGCATCTCCAAAGAACAGATAAACACCAGCCAAGTTTTCAGCAACTTCTCCCTGTCATTTTTATCTGTTTAACTTCACAGGATAAACTGTATTTCAGGATGTAAAGCTATTTCTGAACAGAGCGAGGATGAGTCCACCGACTGGAGACGGATGAAGATGACATTTTTGTTATGGCGAGCTGTGTCTCTGTGGCTATGTGTAGCTGTTTTATTTTTGTAAGTTGAGCTGGTTTTTCGATTATAATTTAAACAGGACAAGATCGTGTTTATTATATGAAAGTAGGAGTTTAAGCTATGTTAATTTTTAGGGCCAACGTTACATAGCAAGTGGGATTTTCCCGCCGTGGTAGCATGTAGCATGCTAGCAGTGATGTGGCATCTGGCGCACTGACCTGTCAACACCAAAAGTGAACCAAAATAGTACTTAAATGTATTCTGGTTATTCTGATACGATACCAAAGACTAAAGACTATAATTTATGCACTAAGACTTATAGACAAACGCCTTGCGCTTGTAATTTTGACAATGACAAATTTTATTCCATGTATTGTTATTGCACAATAATTTATTGGTCCTCTTTGTCACCAGCTGAGTGGGCCGTACAAAATATTATACTTTATTATGTGAACAGATCCACGCAGTTACATGTGGGCCGTGTCAGTGTACAGAGCCTTGGCATGGCACAGATTTGTCATCTGTCGACAGGATTAAGGCTGATCCCTGTTTCCCAGTGTAAAGCTGACAGTGCGCCCAGTGGAGAATGATGATTTCTGATCATAGACTGTATACGTTTCTAATTGATTGCTGTTTGTCCTCATGATTACCTTAGATTCGAAACAAAATTGTATTTAAGCTAATAGACACAGGGGCGTAATGTAATATTACTGTGATATGTAGTCTGTAATTTTGTCCTTTCATGACTGTTTGCTATCTGTAGAACTAAAGAATTTGAGTCCTTTGTGATGGCGTTAGTGGCTCCACTATACATGTTGCAGTTGTAATTGCATCACACAGATCTGGGACCATAACCTTCTAATTAAGTCAAAATCAAAATAAATGGTATTAATATATTAATAAGCGGTACATTCACATGTATGAAGTGTGTCCCAGGTGGGCATGGGATGATATAGAAATTTGGTGTCACAATTATTATGGCCAAAATAATTGCGATTAACTATAATTATGAAAGCTGCTGACAGTTTAAAAATGTTATGGATATATAATAATGATAATTTGAATAAGCAACTGTTATAGTGTTGTACTTTGTTAGTGAAAGCGAAACCAACAATGATTGAGAAGAAAACATCATGGATAAGTTTTTTCTGCTCATTCTGGTGATCTATAGCGATTATCTTTGTTGGCAATTATCACGATTACATAAAATGTCCCACGAACGATTATTGTCTACCCTTTTTATCATGATGAAGATATTGTTTATTCTCCCATCCCTAATCCCAGGCAAAGTACAATTTAGATAACCAATGTGTTGGGTCAGTTTATGACATTTTACAACTCTCCTCTAGTGTCAGATAAAGTCTAGAAATCTTTAATAAAATGACCCTTTCCTTTTTCAGGTGTCTTGATGAGTCCCATGTTGGTAGTGCAAAGCCTCAGGAAGAGGCCAAGAGGCCAGAGTCCTCACAGGACATGTGCTTGGAGAAAGGGTGCGACCAAATGACTCACAATGAAAAGGTGTGTACAGCATCTAGGGCTCTATGGTCATACTTTATTGCTGACAGATTTCTTCAACTGTTTTGTTGTTTTTTCCAGCTTGAAACAACACAATCATTTTCAGACAATGAGAATCCTAAAAATGGGGCTGAGAATGAGATAAAAGATGAACACAAAGACAAAGGAGAACAACAGGTACAATGATTTAGTAGTATTTAAGTAGCTACAATCTGATTTAATTTATTTACACTTCAATCACTATTAAATACATATATTTTTGGGTGTGTTGTTCCATAGATCCTGGATTCGGAGGTACCTTTCATGGAACAGTCTGTGAGAGAAGAACCAAAAGAAGATGATCATGAACAAAACTTGGCACATGAACTCGACAGACTCTCCACTCTTCCGCCTTCTGAGCCACAGTCCAATTTGGATGCTGAGGTTAAAGATGGGTCTATGCTGCACATTCAGGAGGAAATACTAGACAGGCAAGTCATTTTCAACTAGCCCCTGCTTATCAAAATTTACATAGCTTATTAAGCATACATATAATTATCTGGTGTGTATTTTAGTGTGTCAGAACATGCCCCTGCTGTAGCTGAAGTAAATGATTCTGACCACCCTGCTGCTGATTGTGAGGTGGAGCCCAACCCCTTTGATGGTGACAGGTCAGTGTAATTGTCCTTTATGGACTAACAGCACATGATGTTGACACTGATGTAATGTATGATTGGCAGCAGCCCCCCGGTGGTCCTGGAGAACACCTCTAATGCTCACATCACAGGCACCAAGTCCCTCCCTGACCCTCCTCTGAGCTCCTCAGCTGCTCCCAGCACACAGCACCTGGAGACGAATGTCTCCCACATGCTCCAAGTACTGAGCTATTCTTGTCTGATTATAAAAGGAACTGTTCCAGCTTTATTATAACCATTATCTTCACAGGACCAGACCTCATCTGGTACCACAGAGACAGACTCCAATGTGGGCAGCAAAGACCCAGAGGACATTCCAACATTTGATGAGTGGAAAAGAAAAGTGATGGAGGTTGAAAAAGAAAAAAGTAAGTTTTTCAAACATAGTCAATGTGACATATTGTTTATGTGCTCAAAACAAGTTCATGCTTCTCCAGCTGTGACCACACATACGTCTACTAATGGAGCTGCTCAGCCAGCAAAGAAAGTCCAAAAGAACTTCAACAACTATGCTTCTGTGGAGTGTGGGGCCAAAATCTTGGGTGCTAACCCTGAGGCTAAGGTAATAGTTATATAAATGTACTCCAACTATACATCCCCCAGTGGTCATGTATTGAGTAATACTATTGTAATAAACAGAGCACTTCATCCATTCTGAAGGAAAACATGGATTTGTACATGTTAAATCCTTGTAGTAATAAAATATGGTAAGTAATATATTATTGTAAACATCTTGTGTATCGTGTGTGTGTGTATTGTGTGTATCATTATTCTATTCTGTTCTTCAGGTTTGTTATTGAGCTCTGTGAACCAGTTCAGGTGAAGCAGTTGGATATTGCCAACTTTGAACTCTTTTCTTCTACTCCCAAAGACTTTCTTGTCTCCATCAGTGACAGGTGTGTGTAACACCTGCTTCTTACAATTGAATCTGAAACATTATACGCATGAGGAACAATGCACTATTTTACCTTTTGTATGCATGAACAAACTTGCTATAATGTGTAAATGATCTGTTACAGATACCCAACAAACAAGTGGCTGAAACTGGGAACATTTCATGCTCGAGACGAACGCACTGTCCAGAGTTTCCCATTAGATGAACATCTTTATGCAAAATATGTCAAGGTGAATTCATATTATCATTTAATTTGATCTCCTTGTTCACTGACCTGTCATAGTTGCATGTATTATTGCATTTGTCTTGTTTCTACTTCTATTTTGCAGGAGCACAACTATATTATACTTTAGTGTTTGCCATCTCTTTTAGTACATCTCCTATATTATAGAACGGCTGTTGCATGTTGTAGTAGTTATGTTTTAAAGCTGAAATGAATGCACTGCATGTAATGTTTTCATACATCCTTCTGTTGTAGGTAAACAGAATTATCTTTGGGTCGTGTTTGAATGCATGTGGGCTCTCCTTTAATTGTTTCTATTTTTCTCTTTCCCTTACTTCAGATGTTCACCAAGTACATAAAGGTTAGCCTGTTTTTACTTGTACACAGGTTTGGTTGTGTGGATTAAGAAATAATTTTTATATAGTATATTATGCAATATTTTTAATGTAGTAGCTGTTACCCATTGTATAGCTAAATCATAATGATCCCAAAATCTTAAATAATCAAAAATGAACAAACTGTTCATATACTTAAACTTAAAAAATACTCTATATGTGTTAGACACTTTATCCTTTATCCACATATGTCTCTTGTTACCTCTAGAATTCTGTGTTATTCATCTGTTTTGTTGCTTTTAGGTGGAGCTGGTCTCTCACTTTGGGTCTGAACATTTCTGTCCTCTCAGTCTCATACGGTATGTGATCTTAAAGACATAAGGATAAGTGACTTGATAGTACAGTACTTACTATTTTAATCTTCCCATTTTAAACATGTGCAGTGTTAATGGTCTTTACATGTGCATACAGACTATTATGTAATGTTAGACATTTAGGCAGACAGGCCATATGAACCATGTGATAAAATATATGTTTGCAGCTGTGGCTTCATGTCTGCCATATTGAAATCCTAACTGGGTCACTAATGTAGAGCACGGTGGCAGAAATAAAACTCCACTCCACATAATATGACAATGGCCCATACATCATTATTCACAGAATTGAGTGTGTATATAGTGATTAGTCAAACTGTTGTCCCTGTGTCTAGCATGTCTGTACAGCCTTGAGAGCTGAGGTTCACTGTGACACAAGTCCAAAATAGAATTATATGAATGCACTTTTGTTGCCAGGGTGTTTGGCACCAGCATGGTGGAAGAGTATGAGGAGATCGCTGACCCCTCTGAAAGGCCAGAGGAGCAGGACGATGACATGGGTAAGTATCTGATCAGCTGTTTTTTTTTTTATACACCTGTCTGGTAAATGGACTTAAAAATCTACGGAACTCAGAAAATGCAACACTGCTTTCCACAGATTACCCTGCTGGCTATGCACCTGGTGATGGTGACTCCAAAAATTTAATTGGATCTGCAAAAGGTAAGAACATATACTGTATTTGATGGGAATAGCCCAGTGTTAATAGTCATAACATTTTTGTGGGATCATTATGTTTTAAATTAGACTTCTGACTAAAATGCAAACCAAAACATAAGAAACTACTAGTATTGCACTAGTGTCATAGACCAAACCGGCCAATTTATCCCTTTTCTTACAGACAAAAAAGTGGTATATGAAGTGATGCCTAAAAAAATTAAACCCTCTTTTTGGCATTCATATTTGTCTTTACAGATGCCATTTTTAACATTGTGAAAGACATTGCTGTTGTTCTGGGAGGAAGCGATAAGATGCCAGGTATTACAACTGTGCCCTGTTTGGTTGTCTTTTATTTTAACAAGCAATTCTACATATGTCAAATTTGTTTTACAGGCAACATAACATCTGAGGAAGTTAATATGACTGAGCCTCAATTACAACCTGAAACAACTACTGAAACAAAACCAAACATCCAACCCCAGTAAGCATGCCTTTTATCCTGAAATATGAAAATTATTAAAACGGCATTGTATATTATTCATATTAGCTGTAATATATTCCTCTATATGGTTTTATTTTCTGTGTCTAGGCCAGAAGTGGAAGATCTTTCCACAACTGCAATTCAAGACACTCAAACGCCTGAGGGAGCTGTAACTGATCTTAACACTGGTGTACCTGCAGCTACAGAAGAACAAATTGTCATTCCTTTAGAAAAAGATGAGGATGAGCCTAGCATCAGCTCTACCATTATTTATCTGGGCGAGGAGGAGGAGGTAGACGAAGAGAAACTTGACGACCAGCAAAATCAGGATCCATGTGCTCTGTTGCCTTTATCTCCTGCCTGCTCCTGCGCTTCTTCACTACACGAGTACTTGCTGCAGACATGCTTACTGCACATGCCCCAAAATTGCACAAACTGCCAAACTGTTGAACAAATACAAACGGATGTTCCTAACTGGGTGATATACCAGCCCCCTTCTTCATATCCACATCCTCAACAGCTACAAAAGGATTCACTAGAAATACCAGACAAAGAAGATTCTGTTTTTGAGAATGAGAACAAAGCCAGCGTCACTGAAAATACACTTTCTGCTAATACAATATCCCAGCCTGAAGTTCGCCCTGTAGAGCCAAGTCAGACTTCAGACCATCTCGACACCATCGAGTCTTCTGTTACCATAGCAACCCCTGCTGAAGAAACGGCACAGTTAGTCCAAGAAATACCAATCAAAATGCCTAATTATAAAATTTACCAGGATTCTGCTGAGGAGAAGCAAATTGAATCAACCAGCACCCTTAGCGGCTCTCTCAATTCTGTTCCCACTTTCAGCGCAACATTGGACGATGCAACACCACCAAAAGAGAAAACAAATCTAGATCTATCTCAAGAAATGAAAAGTAAAGATAGCAAAGATGCAGCTCCGGTGGTTACCCCTCATTCAGAGCCAGATGCAACAGTTGCCCCAGATGAGAATAAGCTGCCTGAAATAGAGCCCATCCCTGACCCCCTACCCTCTGAAGTCCTCAGCATGGATTCAAAAATGGAGGACACGGCCGAGGATATAGCCGCAGGTATATCACGCCCCTCCGCTGCTATTACATCGTCCCTATCGGATATTTATGCAGAGCCCCCTAATGGTACGGAGCTGAATGGCAGCCCTGTGCACGGCTCCAGTCAGAAGGAGTCTGTGTTTATGAGGCTGAACAATCGAATCAAAGCTCTGGAGATGAACATGTCACTGAGTGGGCGTTACCTTGAGCAGCTCAGTCAGAGGTGAAGGATTGAAAAATATAAACGATCTTGGTGTTAAACTGCTATGTAAGTGCTGATTATAGTTTGATTATAGATACCGGAAGCAAATGGAGGAGATGCAAAAGGCTTTTAACAAAACTATTATCAAACTCCAGAATACCTCCAGGGTGGCAGAGGAACAGGTCAGTCAAACCTGCATACAGTTCAAGATTTTCCACTGTCCACTCATACTTGTTTGTCCTGTCATTGTGGCTTTTCATCCTAATGCAGTGAAATCTTTAGTGTAATATGGGAAACCTTGATTAAATCCCGGTTTTCTGAATTATTCTTACGAGTGTTAAAATTGTTCTTCATTTTAGATTCCCATGTATTATTCAGATGCACTTCATAGGCCTTTTGGAGATTGTGGCTGCCCAGATTAAATATGGTGATAAAAGATGATATCGAATACTGTCTCTGACTAATCCCAGTATGTCTTCTGGACAGTAAAAGTAAAAAGCACAGCATGAAACACTATATGGTATCTATAATGACTCTGATATATTCACGTAGTACAAAAAATATATATAAGAAAAAGTTTTCCACTGCAAGTACAAGTGCACTGGATAAATATTGAGCCTCAAAAATATCATATAATATGTAAGCTAGTTTATTGAATGAGAAGTTGTTAAAGTCATGTAACTAAATTTGTGTATTTAGGATCTTCGTCAGACAGAGTCCATTCAGCAGCTGCAGGGCCAGTTGGCAAATGTGACTCAGTTGGTTCTCAACCTGTCTGTCCAGGTCAGACAACTGCAGAGTGAGGTTAGTGCAAAAGTTAAATAAAGAAAATATTCCACATGAGTTCTGCAGGTCACGTATTGTGTATTCATGCTGTCTTTCAGGTATCTGATCGTGAAAGCTACCTGCTGCTCTCCCTGTTCATGTGTCTCTGTTTGGGTTTGCTGCTTTACATCAACCACTGCCGAATGTCCTCTACTTCCTGTCCTGAGCCCGACCCACCAATCCCAGAGAGCTACACCTACTGCTGTCCAGAACGGTACCCAAAGGTTTTACTCTATAGAATAAAATGTATAAATGTGAAGTGGTATGATTTAAAGCCAAAGTGCTGATTTATTTGATAGAAAATAGTTATGGGAGCATGAATGGATTTTCCCCATCAAAGCAATTTGTAGACTTAATTATTCAAGAACAGATGGACCGATAAGGAATCACTCAACCTTGTTATCTCTTATAACGGGCCTCCTGTAATATTGTCTTTGACCTATTACCATTTCCTTAACAGGCAGTTTTCCAGTGATGAGGCGGCACTCAAGAGAAGCGCATCCTATCCACTCATCCACTCTGACTCATTCCAGTTAGCCTCCACTATGGGTAATTTCCATGCTCCACTGCTTTCATTTATGAAATATATGTTGTTATCTTTGTATAACCACAACACTGATGTTCTGTGTAGATCCAGAAATTCTACAACACGAAGAGACACAGAGTCTTTGTCCAGCCAGTAAAAAGGTACATTAAAAGATTATGTGTTCAGACAATTACAAAGTAATTCACTTCATTTTGATGACAGTTGATCTGATAAATAAGACACCCCTACTTTCATTCAGCACTCACATTCACACAACAGTGTACATTGACCATGGATGAAAGGTCAAATATGTCAAAAAATGGTGATGGCATTTTGTAAACTTTCGTTGTTTCAGAGAAGACGTAGAAAGGTGAAGTCTCTGGAGAAAGTGGAGACCCTAAAACCCTCTCTCCATGCCACTGAGAAGTTCCAGATCAAAGGACCTGATAAAATGTGTAACGGGGGGTCCCTGCTTGTGGAGTTTAACCCTCTCGCACAGACCATACTCCAGCCCTCTTTTAGAGACCCTGTGTCAGAGGGCAGCTCTGAGGGCTCCTCTCACTCAGATGATCCTTCATTCTGTGGCATCACAGCGGCCTGTAACAGGATCTGTGATGGACTTCCTGCTAAAAGTCGCGCAGAACGGCGGGCCCTGAGGCGCAGACGGACCGCAAACAATGCAGTGGTGGACTACCTCAAAGCCCCCAGCAGACACAAGAGGAACTCTCTACCTATTTACACAATCCATGACATCATGGACCGACAGGAGCATAGCTCCTGTGGACTCAATGTGCACCTGTCAGGTCCTGTCTGACTTTAAACTTGCACTCACTGCTAAAGCTGTAGAATAGTGGGTAGGGCAGATAGCTTCAAGCTTTAACAATGGACAATCCTCACCTGTTAATATTAGCTCAAGATTATTTCTTGTTACATGCCCATGTTTGTAACATTAATGTCTTCCAAGTTCTAGATTCTTCCTATTTGTTTGGAAGTGCTATTAAATAGGCATATTCTGCACAATACTTTTCCACAGACCTTTTTATGGGATTCGTGAAACAACTTATTGCGCAACCTAGTATTTATTTATTGATTTTTAATATTTTTTTGAAACCTTAAGATGTTGATGCGATGCCTCTAAATTCCCTATTCCTTTCTACTTGTTCTATTGTTCTATTCATATTCATTGAACACTATCAGCTGTTTTTCTCCTGTTATAACCTTTGTCAAAGCACCTTAAGCCACAAAATAAATCTTTGTTTTAATACATTTATCATGGTGACCCGCAACTGAACAGTCAGTATGATCACCAGTCTCTGTGGGCTTCTTTTCTCCAGCAGAGGGCAGTGTATCTTATGAAGTACTCAATGAGATTTATGCATTTTGGGCTTCCTCACCATCATTTTCTGTTGATGAGTCATTGAACTGCAGTAAATAAGCTCAAGGGCTAATTCCCCCTATCCTTTGTACAAACCCTTTTATTTATTTTTTTTTAATTTTTGCAGCTCACCATGAAACTGGTACTGTCTCTATTGTATTTTCTGTGTATATTTTCAAAGCCTAATACAAAGAATATAATCTGGAACTTCCATTTGTGTTCAAGGCAGCAGACTAAATAAACTGTCTGTCTGAAGAGAGAATCCCTGTAGCCTGGACTAGCACCATGTGGCTGTATTTGTCAAGTTGGAAAAATCAGGATTAATTCCATTACTTTTCCACGGCCTCTTAGTCTCTGTGGTCATGCATGGGTCAGAGTAGAGAAAAATTGAGTTAAACCTCTTTATTTATGTGGCCTGGTGGATAGCGGGGGCCACTCTGAGATAAGCATGATGCCTGATGCGTTCTTCATTTTGTTAACAGTATTCCTGGGTTTCCCTTGCTCTTCCCATTTCAAAGATTATCTGTAAATGCAGGGTTGCAATCCTCTTTTCCCAGGCACTTTTTATCTCTGGCTGTCATGGACTCAATGGATGCTTTTGAGAATAGCCCAGAGCTGTGTTGGACTGTGTGCCTTGAAACTCACGCCCAAGATGTATGGAAACCACTTTATTATTGCTTCAAGTTTTTAAAGGATTCCATGCACTAAAATTCAAGATTTTAACAAGCCAAAAAGATGAAAGTAGATCATTTTTACCCACACTACTACATCATGTCAGTGTTTTAAAAAGCATATCTTACAAAGCTCACTTGGAAACTAAATCAGATCTTTTTTGGTTATGTGTTTCTTAGTGTTGTCAAAATCCTAAAATTTCTCTAATTTGAGTAGAAGAGTCCTCAGTTTATGAATGGAGCAAAATAATCCTTTGAGTCATTTGCTTTCTCTGATTTTTCGGTATATGGATGGGGTAGTGGGTGTTGGGGTCTCTTTGATGTTCTGTGGATACCATTTGAGACCACCGCATTAACCACGGATTTGCCATTTCTGTGATAGAGTTTCTCATCCCTTCTTTGAGCTATTTGACTGGTAATTTCCTTTTACAGCTTTTTCTATAATCTTAACCCCCAGTTTCCAGCACTGAAACTACACTGGTCATCAAAACAAACATTCTCTAATAGTGATTTTGCAGTAGGTGGATGCTCTATAAAATCTAATTCTACTATTGTGATTTATGGGCAAACACAAATACTTCCCCCTATTGGTCAGCCTCTGTTGTTCTCTGAGTGAAGCATAGGCTTGTTGAAATAGCCGATAAAATAAAGATAAAAGATTCTGATTGAATGAATCGTGGGAAAATCAGTAATATTGGAAAAACTTCTTTGGCAAATCGCCCACCTCTCTTTTACAGCAGTCTCTTGAATACAAAAGTGTTCTGACAGAGGTGCTTAGCAAGGGGCCAATAAGATGCTGGCAGCTACTTCAAATCAATCAGCAGTACTCAATAGGACTAGTGCAAAGCTCCTGTAGTGAAAAGTAATAAGGATTTTCAAAACCTCTTGGTACTACAAAGACTTATCATACTACTGCAAGGCATTACACTTTATATTTATATAACATTAAGAACACCGGACAATAATGCTACTCCGTGTACCAAAACTAAATCAAAACTATAGAATCAAATCATGTATAAATTACATTATAACGACTGGATCATATAGCCAGCCTCACATGCATCAGGTATGTTGGCTCACTGGACTACTTGATGGATTCTGGCCACTGCAGACCAGACACACCCCATAAAATCTGTTAATTTGTAGAAACTCTTTTCTACTTAAATTGCCAATCTGATTTGTTTATAATCAAGCTGACTCAAATGCTCTTAACTTTAATGTGCCTTTAGTTTCTGCTTGTAAACTCACCAGACCAAATAACAGGACTATTTCAGGTTAATAAGGAAGGGCATCCGGTGCAAAACTACTCTACAGCGGGTGTAGCGGCTGACCAGCTCCATGGCCAAGGGGACACATTGCCCTGCTCAGTGAATCCATGAACCACAGTTTGAGAAACACTGACAATAGTGGATCAAAAAGGCCTTCTTTAGGTTTTTAATGCTGTTTGAAATGGAATGATCATTTAGTATCCTTTTGTCCCTTTCTGAATAGGCACTGCATATTACTTACCCTCTTCATTTCCTGTACCTGTGATTATATGACATCTGACACAAACACTGCTCTAATCATGTCTCATCTGTCACAATCTCAAGGACTGAGGAGCAGTACTGGAAAAATAATAATAGTACTATGCCGTATTTTGGTTGTGTGGATCCCCTGGTCTCCTCTCACGCAGAAGGAGCCCATCTGGAAGAATCTGAGCTGAGACAGTCCCGGATGAGACGTGACATGTTGACCAAATACACACAGACTGGATGCACACCACTGGCCCCAAGTGATGATGACCTGGTGCTTTCAAAGACGTAACAGCAGCATAACCTTAGCATTTGTGTTACTACTATAAAAAGTATAAAATGCCTAGTAGTAGATAAGAGAAACTGTATTTGTCACAATGATGAAATTCCAGTGTTGCACAGCAAGAGAATAGAAATAGGCACTCAAAAATCAAGATAAATAATATTAAAAAATAGACAACAACAACACTGTATAAGTATTATAAAATTAAATTAAATCAACACTATTATGTACAATAAGTGGCTCTCACTATTATTATGCACATGCAGCATATGAAGAGGATAAATAGGAGTGACTTGAGTGTTTTA